>JARYHS010013630.1:169889660-169923234 GCA_031002005.1 Vandiemenella viatica | reverse complement strand
AATTTTTTAACTGATTCAGAGCTATTTTCAGACGCTGCTTCACTTAATTATCTGTGTAATCTGTAAGTTATTTAGCAGTTAATTTGATGTCATTAAATCTAAGTCTATCTTTCTTTCGTGTTTTCCTTTTGCAATGTAAATTCCTGCTCTCTTTGCTATCTCTAAACAAGTCACAAAACCACATATTTTGAGTAAAACGAACACAGAAGTGAACTGACGGAAGGTACCTTTACTTTGTATGCTCCATCTAGCCGTTCGGGTCACGACACTGCATACCTTAAATTCCTGGCTATACTTAACGTCGCTACCAGTGGCAGAAGAACAGAGAGAAAGGAAAATATCAAATCTAACAAGTATAGCTAGTTTCCCTAAGAAATATGTGATGACACTGGGAGATTAAAACAGTTTCATTAGAAGCAGAGGCGGATTTATGGTAGTATTGAGAGCGTCGCCCGCGCAGGGTTGGCCGGCGTCCAGAGCGAAGCCGCACAGTGCCAGCCCCGCACCGCCGGTCGCCGCCAAAACGGCTCACGTAAGTCGCGCAGACGCGGCGTGACCCAGTTAACATTAATAGGACCGCCGCTTAATAGCTATTGTTACAGCCTGCCACAATCACTGCTACACAACTGCGAGTCTAGTCTCGAGAACGCCTAACATTTCACCGAGAGTGGCTTAGAAATACTATCGTATCCATAGATCACAATCATTTTTTGTAGGGGGTGATGGAAAAGAAAAAATTAGCATCTATGTTACTACCATGGGGTTGATTTGCAAATACCTTATTCAGGGAAAGAGACTATACACAAGTGGTAGAGCAGAACCATAAAGTATCACAAATGATGGATATCTTCTTCATAATAACAGATGATAACTTTATGGGGTAGAATGAATAAGTGATCATGAAACAATTCTGATTGATAGAAAAGGTTTCACAAAATCAGTGACCCCAACTGAGTGTGGTCACAGGTACGAATATAGAAAGGAACATATTCCAGAAATAAAGAGATATTTAAGGGGAAGGTTTAGTAGAGCGCCACTACAGTGCGAAGAATCTGACAACAGTTCAAGGAGATAATAAGAATGGTGGAATAAATATTTATTATGAAACAAAACAAAAAATATAGGACAAAACTATAAGTACTGCAATAGCGACAGGAGAAATGATAGTATTCCAACCATAATTCGTCATAATCCAGTTACTTCCCTGTAATACCCCAATGCACTTCCTTAAATAATGTAAATAACTTATGCACCATGATTTGTAATGTATTCGCATTCTTTTCACAACATTAGTGTAATTATATGACTATCTAACACATACTGTTACCAGAATTATTTTTTTTTAATTTTATGTCGTCTTTGGGTTAATAAGGGGAAACATGGACAGTTAACTAAAAACATATTAAGAAGTTGAAAGCATTAGAAATGGATTTCTGTGGAAGATCCGCAAGAATTTAATGGAAGGAAAAAGTAAGGAATACTAAAAGAATAAGACTAACGGAAGTGAAGGATGAAATGTATGAAGTTATAGAACTAAGAAGATCGGAATGGTATGGCCATGTAAGAAGAATGTAAGATAGTTGAATACCAAAACTTTTACTGAAATGTAAAGGTTGAAGGAATGAGAAAAAGAGGATGACCTATGTGCATCTGGCTCCAGAATGTGCAAATAGCAATGAGAAGATTCGGTGCAGAAGTATCTGGAGAAATATGTTGAGAATATAAATTCGAGTTCTGTGTTCCGAGATTTTTATTGTCATGTTGGAATAAAACCCCTATACTGAGGAAAATCACTTAATAATAATAATGGAAATAAACAGGCAAGTGTGAGTTAATCCTCGCGTATTTGGTTTGCGTAGTCTGATGATCTCACACGTATCTCGTATTCGGTCCATCAGAGCGCAGTCGCTTGGCACGAAGATTATAGCCTGACAGAGTTTCAGGTCAGGTAGCAAACTCCGCTGCGCGGCTCTCCAACACAGCGCCGTACTGCGACGCGTGCTGCTAATGTTATTGTTCAGTAGCAATCAAATTTATCGTGGATGCTTTCGTAATGTAATGCACTTGCAATTTGGATCATTTTAATTATTCTTAATACAGTCTTCTCTGGCGTCTAGCCGAGTGGGTAGGCTAAGTATATTAATTGTCGACGCCGAGAGATACTTCGATCTTATGTAAATAAATCCTCCAAGTGGGTGCGCATGCTTCCGCGGTCGTTGTCGATGTTATCGGACAACCAAGATATAAACAAATAAATCCATGTTAGTATAAGGCAAAGTAGCTTCAAATAAAAGCTTACAACTTAAAACGTATGTTAGATACAAATGGTTTTAATATTTTGTAGTTTAAATATAGGTACCGAGTGTGGTGTAACGGTTAGCGTTCTGGCCTCGCATTCGGGAGGACGGCGGTTCGAATCCCCGTCCGGGCATATAGATTTGGGTTTTCCATGGTTTCCCAAAATCACTCTAGGTGAATGCCGGGATGCTTCCTTCAAAAGGCCATGGCCGAATTGCTTCCAATTCCTTGCCCCCATCCTTTCCCATCTCTAAAAACCTCGCTGTTAAGAGACGTTAAGTAGTAAAAAAAAAAAAAATACATATAGCTTATAGTCGATATTTCAAGTTGCTGGGTAAGTTATGTTGCACACATCTTTTAAAGTACTCTGCTTTTCCACTGTACACTAGGTAAGTCCAGTTTGGGACCTAGTCCGCACATTAAAACAAAGTAGATATATTTTGATTGACACTTGTCGAATAGTGACTGGCTGTATGAAACCAACCGCTATACACCTATTCTACAAAGCAGCTGAGTTTGCTGAACCAAAAATACGCCGTAACTCACAGGAATACTCAGAGTGATTAAAAAAAAAAGTTCGATGAGAGGCTCGTAATGTTTGGGATACCAAGCTCTCCATCTGGAAGGTTAAACACTTTTCTAAATCGCACGAATGTCGATCCTAATCTCTGAGGAAGAACCTTCTGGCATGAAACTGGACTGGGTAAAATGGAGACTCTCAAGCGCATAAGGATAGGAGTGGCACGAGTAAAAGCTAACATGTATAAATGGAGTCTGGCAACAGCAGACCAGGTATCACCTCTATGCTAGCAAGCAGTGCAAATTTTCAACAACTCGAAGAACAATGGACAGGAAGAGATTTCGACAACTGTGTCAAAAATTTGGCAAAATGATTATGATGTCCGGACACGAAAAAGTAAATTAAAGTAAGTCCTGGGTAATATACGTTCTGAAGCAAGAAAGGTCCAAAATTGACAACCCTGATAAACATTCGTTCCTGTTTTCGATTTAAAAAAAAATTAGTTTCTTACCATACGCTTTTTAGTTTTTGATGTTCCTTTATTTTTATATTACTTCATCTCCCATAATGTAATTTTACAAGATTCCAATACTACATTAGGTTTTGAGTGAACGAAATACATAATATGTGCAAATTTTAAGGCTCCAACTTATTCGTCCCAAGTGCCAGAGGCCTGTGACAGGTAGCGGACCGTTTGCTACAGAATACCCCTTTCCCCAAAAAAAGCTATGAGTGTTACAGTTTACATACAAATTTATTCCCTTAAAAACTGTAATCTCTTTAAATATTGAACGCAAAATTATTTTCCCCATAAATATCTGGTGGCTATTATTCACATCAGCTTTTCCGTTCAGTGCCAGCCAAATTTGTACTTTTTACGAACCTTAGGATTTTGTAAGATGACGTGATATGGCCTCTGAACCGCTGTCTGATGGGTGTGTGTCTGAGGAATAACGGCTCTAATTCAGCTTAAGGTGGCAGTTTTATGTTACGAACCCTCTGTATATTCTGCTACCTGACAAAGTTGGCGAATAATTTAACAGTGAATGCGCTGTAACGGAGTCTGTAATATGCTCAATAAGATTAATATCCTAACAGATTTATAAGCTACTGTACTCTTGTTCCTAGAACAAATATATTATTCACATTTTTTGGAAATTGCAGTTTCTGAGGCGTTGGTCTAATGATTAAAAAAATTATTTATGTTTTTTGTTTTTTCTTTCCTGTCTGTAGCTGACTGCCTTGAAAGAGAACATAATAACAGCCAAAAAATCTGAAAAGTTTATTATCTCTCTCATCAATTAATTCATTCATCATCGGTTGTGATACCTTTAAAAATACTGCGAAAAAACTAGACTGATCTGTAAAGTTGTTAGCCACGGAGCTACGTTAGTTGTGGACGAAAATTAGGTGTCCATCACTCAGTTCAATATAATATGATTTATTGTTGTTATTAATAATTTGGATGGACCCAATGCTTCGGGTGTAATTTTCCAACACATACGTTTACTTTTACACCCTCACAGTTTGAGTTATTTTCTACAGAGCCTCCGCAATTAATTTATCCTTACTATCTCCACTACCTACAAATGAACAAAGTTTCAATTCTTGATTTCTAAATTTAAGCTAAATAATGATCATTGATTTTTCTTCTATTTGATAAACAACTCCTAAGTCTTAATTTATTGTCCATTACGGGCTCAAACTTATACATTATACATGTCTATCAATTTCTTTGCCTGCCTAGAGTCTTCCAACGAAAGTAAAGCCGGTTCCTTCATCATATCAGTTACTAAGTATGTTCTACAGCCTCTAGCTGCCGGCCACACCACTTTCAAATCCTTCTAAAATCCTTTCTTTGATACCAGACTAAAATACCAAACCAAGCGTCTGTCTAACTCTTAGGTGAGTTTCCTGTGTGCACCACTTATCATCCTCTATAATGAATGAATGAAGTTATAATCTTTATACACCACCCACCAAAACTTCGTATCAAATGAAATTCCCAGGCCACTACCCCTCCATTTTATAACCATACGATACATTTCTCTTCCCATCTTTCCATTTATTTTTTTTTAGTATATATCTGCATCCAGTACAGATTTGCCAAAGTAGATACCCTGTCCTGACTAATGCGTAGATCCTCCTGTTCTCTCCGTAATCTCATTACACAGTATTTTTATTTGTAAAATTCAGAGTTTAGCCGTTAATAACACCATTCGTTACTACAGAAGTGATCTATATACGCTGCGTAGGGTCAACACATTTTTTTTGGAACAAAAGTAGTACTATTGTTTCTTGGGATAGGATAAATAAAGTAAAATGCATAGTGAAACAGAACTTTTACTTCTTATATTTGCCCACATATTTTCCATTACTTTTAGATACATTCCGCATATGTTTGTTCTTCTTAAATACTTGTAAAGCGTATTTACAATTCATGTTAAAATTAAAATATATAATGAGCTCATTCTTTACTGAGAAGAAAATATCTAGCAAATAGAAAGTAACCTCTAAGTTCAAACAAAATAAACAAGTGTGAAGTGAATGAAATTTCTTGTGATTGCGTGCAGAAACGTGCGTATCTTTCAATCAAAATACCATAGATAAAATTTGATAAAGACTCTTCATGATGGATTGTTAAGGTTTCATATGATAGTATTTTTGTGCTTAAAAGGTCGACCATTGACTTTAGAATATGAGTCAGGTAAAAAAAATGTATTAACGTACTTTATTACTTTCGTATATTACAAAGTATACTTAAGAGAAATAACGTACAATATTATAGAGTACGGGTGGCAACTCTCACTATGATCCCCATATACTCAGTTTCACATTCTCTGATATCACATTTTCTACCTAGAATCTATGGTTCTTTTCAGTAAACGATTGTCGGGAATTTCAGCGGAAAATGCGCATGTCTGTAAAACTCAGGGTACCCAGTTTTAATCCCGGTGAAACTAAGAATTTTATGGGCTTTTCTTTGTTCATGTCAGTATGCTAAAATGCTCCGTGGTTCGGATTGCTCGTTAAACTGCAACTCTGGTCAATGCTGAGATGCAATACGCTGTAAAGCATTACTCTGTCCCCAGGACGCAAGAACTCACGAATTTACTCAACGCCTTAGGAATTCCCCCATCCAACAAGACATGTATGGTGGTTAAGGTTACTGGAGTTTACTATCATCCAATGGCTTACTCTATCGAATATCTGCAGTCATCCAAGGCCACACTACCCAATTTGATTTTACATTTCAGTTTTATTTGATATAAATTGCAGGTGATGTTAGCAAAACTCACGCGAATAACTTTACCTAAACCTACATAGAAAATTAATAATAATTTTGTTTCCCAACAGACATATCTGTTGTAGATGCGTATCATGTTCTTAAGTTAATTGTCTGCAACTGAATTCGAAATAATCGGCGAGTAAAACACAACCCTATTTTTTTCCCTCCTTCATAAATAAACTGTAAATGTGTGTTACTATGACACATTTACTGCTCGCCGATTTACGACATTCTGCAAATATATTTCTTATTACATGACGCGATATTTACTTATTTCCTGTCCAAATTGTTGCTGATATTACAGTTAAGGCATCACAAACCTAAAAAGCTACAAGAAACAGAAAACAAACAGCGCTCAATAATCGCTTACATTATGCAGGAAAGATGTAACAACCATCACAGTTTTACCAGTGGCATTCCAATGTGCAAGTTGCTGGGCACTGCAAGCAATTTTATAGGTGCTTAGCTGTTTGTTCAGCTCCACACCGCATATACTTCATGTTTCCTTGGAATAGTGACATTTTGATAGATTAACCTTCATTCTGCCTACACTATTTACCAGACTGTTTAATGCTTTCAACGTTTTCCAGTTCATATTGCCACCTGGGCTGCGGCTCCTGTAGTGGGTAACTATTGTCCGATGGAGTCAATCTCACTCACCACAGATTGAGCCAGAAAATTATCGGCGGTACATAAAATTGAGCCGTCGCCCTCCGGAAACCTTTCCTAGATTTCAGCCTTTGTCTGGAGAGTTGATGTCCGAACAACGGATAAGCCGTATTCTGATCAAACGTTCCAATTTTGCAGCTGGCTCCTGATTTATATGCAAACACCATGCAGTTTTTCGATTGGTGTGAGTCTAAGGCAACGCGCAATAATGAATGCAACATAAACGTTTATTTATTGTTACAAAATTTATGCAAATGTAATGTATGGCTGAGTCTCTTAAATTAATAGAAGAGACCCGTACAGCCAAAACAGGCGATTCTTCGCGCAAAGAGAAATTTTATGTTTCCTGTCAGAATTGCTAACTTATTTTATTCAAGTGGATCTTTATATATCAATGATTATGTACTGAAACCGATTTCATAACCAGCTTTGTACCTACTACTGGGTGTAATTAGAATACTGCAGAGGTCGATTTGAACCATTTTTATCATTCCGTCCGTCTTACACCAGAAATATTTAAATAATTTAACGATGGTTTTAAATTGTTAATTTTCTAGAAGTCGAGATGCTATAAAACAGCACAATATTCGGCAATTAGTTTGCTTAACGTGATCAGGAAGAGGAACGCCAAGTGTTATTTCGGTCTTTCTTCATCAGAAGCAAGTGGCTCTTAAATACTACGTAGGAATCGCCGTATTGAATACTATCGTGTTAGGAATGCTGTTGTTAAATGCATCACGGTGACTGTGTCGACCCATCCCAGCTGTACGCGTAGGCGGTAAATTCCAGTCCGTCTGATTCTCTCCGTTTTAAGTTGATGGCGCTTAATTGGCCGATGGCTGGGTTCCATATCTCCACTGGACCTCGCGCGTGAACTCAGAGACACTCATTGCGGGACCAGTGACGCCGCACTGCTTTTGCATTGGCTTATTAGACTGACAGAAGTCCTCTCAACTATGTGCCTGTTAGGATTTACAGTTTAAATTATCCAGTGTACAACTGTCCGTATCAAATATACCTAATTTTTCCAGCTCCTGGCAATTTGCTGTTGTAACACCTTATCATTCTACAGCCTAATGAGTGAATGATCTAAGTTTAAAGAGTGAAATGCTAAACATCAGTTGTCTTGTCTTTGCTAAACGAATTTTATTGAGGTATATATTTTTATAAAGCAGATGTGAATAAGATCATTAATCGACTATAATTTTAAAGGTGCAGTCTTCCATGCAGGAAGAAGAGGTGGTCCAGCGCGTACACCGGGACACCAGTGTTCATTGTTCCCGCCTATCCAACAGCCAATAGAGCCGTACATGCGAGTAGCACCCTCAGATGACGGATTTATGCTTACATCTCTTCCTTCAGCTTTATTTTTCTTCCTAATACATCAACACGGCATGTGTGTTAGAAGATAATATACTGATCATTGCTTGTCATCCTGTTGTGAATCTAAAATAACACGCTGGGAACAATTGAGTATAAACTTTGACTGCGTGCCGCTGGATGGCCACTGATCGTTATCATATGTCAAACTTGCAGCCGGTATAAATAACCGTTGCGGTTTCCATACAGTGGAGTAAATTACGAGCGTAATAGAAGAATAAAAGCGATCTTTAAATTCAATTTCCGCGAGTAATGAAATACCGGTGCCGCGACCATGTCTGTGCTGTAACAAACGATCAAAATGATTGCAGTAGACTGTATATTGCCGAACATTTAACTGTAAACCAGGTCAGGCAATACAGCATTGTAAATGTGCAACGACAGATGAAATGTGCAATAAACATTCGTTTTGTTATTAAGAATCCAGAGAAATAGCGTTTTCTAGAGTTTCATTTCAAATCATAGCTGGATAATTGGTGGAGACCGGTTGCAACATTACGGTGGTTTATTTAGGACTTTATTTGAGCGTTTTGGGCCATATTGGGCCCTTTTAGAGTGTGGCGCAATTGTTGTAGAAGCGTGACGGGACGGTGTTTAGTGGCCTAGGGGGCGGTAGCGTCATACGGAGATGTTTGTTATAAGTAGGATAGCCGGAAGAAGGGGGCAGTTCATCGCCAAACGACAGTGGGAGCATATGTTTCTGCCCACAGGAAAGGTTTGGAAAGGGCTGAGAATAATTGTCTGCAGACCCACAGATTAAATTCAGTGTTTGGAAAGGGCGGCGACCGTTTAAAGTGTTGTGAAGGTTCGTACAAACTGCCGAACAAGAGAAGGTTCTCCCAAGCGATTGTAATATTTAAATGTGTACATGCTTCACGATCAGAAAAATAGATTTGCACGGAGAAGTTTTGTTTCAGTTGAGTTGATATGTCAAGTTGCGCAATAGTCTGACATAGTGTCGAGGATATGTGTAGGTGAACGAGAATGAAGGTAGAAATATTATTTGAAGGGAACAATTATTTGAATAAGCTTCCTTAACTTACAGCTAACAATTTTTCGTACCTTGCTCTTGTTTCGAATGTGGTGTTAATTTGTTTGGAACTTTGTTGCAGCCGGAATCTTGATACAATTTATCTTTAGATTTACATATTGGTCGGTGGCTTGATGGAAGGAAAGGGTAATTCAAAATAAAGTATTAGTCTATTATAAAGTATTTGTTTTATTTTAATTTTATTTTCTGTCGGTAGTTAAGGAAACCTATACTACTTCTGGAGTGATAATCAGAATTACAGGAGGCTGAAGGTCTCTCTAATGTTTAGGTAACATCGCCGCCACCGATATAGTTTAAGATTAGCTGCTCTCTCGAGTACACTACTGTCTGCGGGCGTCTGAAAGCGTCTTGCAAATTTGGGGGAGTGGGCTGTTACATTCCTTGTAATAATAAAAATAATCTTACATGAGTTGTTTCGAGCGAATGGGAAATTTTTTTAAAAAAATTATTCTTTCTGCCTTTATGCCTCTTCGACGTCGAGGTCATTACAGGCGGGAAAACAAAGATAGGAAATAATGGGAAGGAATTTGGCCATAGCTTCTTGAACACGATCTCTGGTATTCGCTTGGAGAGATTTCGGGAATCCAGAAAAAACCTAAATCTGGATAGCCGGACGAGGATTCGAACCAGTGTTCTCTTGAATGTGAGGTCACAGCGTTACCACCCACCCTTTACATTCCATGGAAAAATGGTAGCTGACATTGTTTGTTTAACATCATCCCTGTGTTTGTACTTTCTTGTAGCCAAAATATGACCACTAATTAAGATAATGGTGTATAGAAGTGTGCCGCCCTCATTCAAGAACAATGAGGGTTAGCACATTTCAGTTTCTGAAGATGAAGTTCGCTTACGTCTCATACTCTGTGTTAGATAAACGTAATATTAGTTTCTTTTCATTTCTCGCTAAAAAATTTAAGGCTTGATTGATTAAAAGAAAACTTAGCAAAATTGTCGAAACTGTGTGCAATAAATGTATCTCACGAAATTTTACAACTTATTAATATGTGATTGCTGATTGTTAATCTACATCTACATATCTACATATATACTCTGCAATTCACAAAATTGTGGGTGGCAGAGGGTGCTCAGCACCAAAGCTAATCTCTTTGTTGTGCATTCCAATCCCTAATGGTACGAGGGAAAAAAGAATTCATATAAGAATCATTGCGGCACCTTATTTCTCTAATCTTATCTATCCTGTCATTACGGCTCAAATAGGTTGGTGGACGAAGTATTTCACTACACTCGTGAGTGGAAGTGGGAGTACGCATGTTTACCAATGTTGATGGATTCAATGAATACTGGGCAAGCTGTGAAACGCAACACTCATTTCAACTGAATTGGAAATATTGTCTTCGAAACTGATAACTAAAAAAATAAAAAATTCATGTGTGTAAACAAAAGTAAGGCATTGAGGCAAATCTACAATACAATGAAAGGAGTGTTCATTTAAATCATGATTAGTTATTTAAAAATAAAAAGAATAACTCATTTGAACAAAGTTGTGGGATCATATCTCTGCTAATTCATTTCTTCGACATTACGCTTTTTCACCAAATGTTTTGACAACTAATGTCCCTGTTTTCTTAAATTAGAAGCAGCCATAATTTAGATATAGTTTCTTCTGCCACTTGGAGACAGACTCACCACAATCCCATAAAGGAAAAAATCCGAAGCAGACAAATCAAAAATTTTGGTTTGCCAAGCGATCGACTTCAAGCCACTGGGAAGTGTTGAGACGAATAGTTCGGGAAATTGGTGTCTCCAAACGGAAGTAGGCGTCCTCGTGGTAGGTGCACTTGAAATGGAAGATCTGTCGATACTTGCCATCCATAATTCTGTGATGCTACTCTTGTGGAAAATGTTAACGTTTATTTAGGTTCGAAATTATGATTTTCTTACGGAATATAAAGTATAGCATGTTGGAACATCGTGTAAATCTTTGGAGGTGAGAAGGAAGCAACTCAGATGTATTCTGATACTCGGGATACTGTAAGCTGATAACAGGTCTCGTCTAATTTCTGCATTGAACTTTCTCTAATGAAAATATAGTCTCCCATGGTACATTGTTTTTGAGACTGCGGAATTTAAGGATTCTTCCATTTATGATGGAGAACATAGTTTCTAAATAAATTCCGACGTCTTCACGTAAGAAGGAAGAAAGATTTCTTAGGAATTCTTTTTTAGCTGTCTTGTGTAACGCTTAGCATAACCAACATCAGTTAAGACATTCTTGGTTAATAAAATACTAAATTGGTTTCATAAAGTTCTAATGTAGTCATGAGCGGTTGTGTCATGTTGGACTTCATTTCTAGACATAAGAACAATCTGAAATAACCCGTATACATCTATACAGAAGCAAGGTGGTGACGTGGGGTTCCACTTTAGCAAGCAAATTTGAAAATTATGCTATTTAGTTTCTACGCAGTACAACATTCGAAGGGGAGACAAAACATGCTGCCATTGAGTTTCTTTCGTTTTACTGTTACTTCTGTCATTGCTGGAACTTAACGCGCTAAGAGTAATATGATATAAACGATGCTTTTAAGGTTTAAATTCGTTAGTTGCTAATTTATAAACCTCTGACAATGAAAATAAAACAAACAAACAAACAAACAAAAAAAGACAACTTGCGATAATCACCGTTAGAATGTGTTAATTTTATTACTTGTAATTAAAATAACTGTTCACATTATTGACCATAGTATTAAGAAATTATCAACACTTCTAATAAAGCGATAACCGTCGCTGAGCATTTTCTGCCTTGAGTTGTTAGGCAGGTTATGACGAATGTTGCCGTTCAAAGACATTTCCTTCAAACTTGGTACATCTTCGCCACTTTTATAACGGTATGTCTTCTCTGGAGCTTCTCTGTTCTTCAAAAATTGTGAGTGGTCTTCTGTTACGGTAGGAATAGGTGTCGTACGCGCTCAGTGGTGCCATTAGTGGGTTCTGTGATCTTTGGGCTGTTCTGAAAAGTGATGAGGCCAGGTGTCGTATCCTATCTCGCAGTATTGGTATGCCTGCGACTGCGTGCAGGCCTCCAGTTGGGAACTCTTTTGTTACGTGGAGAGTTCTTCGAAGGGCGCTGTTCTGAAAAGTTTTTACTCTGGCAATGTTCGTCTGGGCACGCGTAATCAAACAGTGGACTTATCAGATTGCAGTAAACAGTCACTCCTATGGTAGCAGCCATGTTCAATACTGGTACAGTTCCTGTAAACTGATTGAACTTTATTTCGTAGTCCTCAATGTGTCTCTTCCAGGTTAGCCGTCTGCCTAAGGTCACACCTAGATATATAAAGGAGGAGTTCGAGGGAGTGTCTTTGCTGAACAGGTGTAATTTTGAAGGAGTAATTACATGTTCTCGACGTTTGCCGAGTCTCCGCGATAGTATCATAGCTTGTGCTTTTGTAGTGTTGATGGTGATACGCCACCTTCCTGTCCACTCCTCAGGAATTCTTGCAGCTTCTTTATTGCTTCTGCCTTGTTCGGTGATGGATGAAGAGCACCGTATCATCGGCATACAAAGCGGTGTGTACGCTGGCCGGTGCTGGAATGTTCACAATGTACAAGCTGTACAATATAGGTCCAAACGCTGAACCTTGTGGAACTCCGGCATGTATTGGATGGTGAGAAGATAGGGCGTTGCCGACTCGTACACTGAAAGTTCTATCAGTCAGGTAGCTTCAAATTATCTTTACCTTTTTTTTAGCTTTAATTCCTCCTAAGTGAATATCAAGAGCCGGGCTGATGTAGGGTCACAAAAACCCTTTTCAGCCAAATGGAAGGGTTTGGGATAAGGAACGTGTGCAATCTGCGCACCACGCGTCTTCATATAGGTTCGTAACAATGGTACCTCAGCATTTTAGAAATTAACGTTAAAATATAGTAAATTAATCTAAGATTATTACTAAAATTGTTTTCCATTAAAGAGAACATGAGAACATCTTAATGACTGACATTCAACGCAGTTTACCTGACTACTTCAAGTGATCACAAATTACGAATTTTGTGTGAATTGTAAGCAAGCAAGCTCCACCCATTTCACTTCCCGAACATTTTCGGTAGGCTTATTGGATTAAAGTATATCTTATTATATTTACTTCAGAAATGTTATTTTTCAAAAATTCGGCTTTGTAAAAAGAAAAATTCTCAAGTAAAACCAATTAAAAATCTTATTCTTGTAACAGCTACGAGATGTCACAACTAGTTTAACATTTTTTAGATTAGATTAAGATGAAGGTGGCCGAGACTTGTGTGCGCCCGTCACTTAGGGAAACAAGTTGCTCTGGAGTTTTCAACTACTCCTCCTGCTTCATTTCGCTAGGGACTGCGAAGAATCTTTTGTTTTCGCGGAGAAATATAACCTGCGAAACAATTTCGTAAGATACGAATTGAAGACGATGACACAGCACGCTCATGACGACTGCACACAAACTGTATGGATTTCATAATATTTAAAAATGTCTGTTGCCAGGAACTTCGTACACTTTGCGTTTTATTTCACAAAGGATTCTTGGAAGAAGTCAAATCTTGCAACAAAGTTACTCGCATCGACAATTTAAGGACCTTAATTCCAGCCAACACACAGACAAAAATTTCACAAATGCGGTGAGAATTCCAAAGGTTACACGAATCATAGTACCATTGTGTACCATGTATAAACGTAAGCATAAAGCACTGTGAAGACAGCCTTTTTCTAACAACAGCCTTTATTGAGGCATTCTCTGATGGAGGCTGACAGCTTTTTAGTATAACTGAAATTCAGTGATAATATTTCCGTGTGGAATTAATGATCTAGTAGCTTAGTTTCTTACCGCTTGCCCAATCGTCCTTTGTCGTATCCGACTAAACCAGTGTGTTTCAACATTTTATAATACGTGACCCTTTTAAAAATTAAAAAAAAAAAAAAACAAATCTTGGTGACCCCCCCTGTCCGTAATAAAACTATGCTGGTTATTTAAAAAATGGCGTATATAACTTGCTTTCTATTAAAACTATACCTAATGACAATTTATTAAAAAATAAACAGGCACAGCGTTTGCACTGAAAATATTGAATTTTTTATCGTGGTGTAAGACCTGCAACCTTTTGCTTTTTGCTTTCACCTGTCTTGCGAGCGCGACTCTCCGAGCAAGACTTGGCAACACTTCTGTGAGTTGCAACCCACAGTTTGAAAAACACTGGCCTAAACCAACCTCTGATATTACTCGGTAAGGGGGACCTACCAAGCACGGAGCGTACCAGTGTTGAATATAGTTTTCAATTCCGAGTATCTTGGTAAATATTTAGATTGCAAGAAGTAAGTAGCCTTTAAGCCGATTTTAATTTGCAGGCACTTTTATCTTAATTTCTCACCTTTATGACGTCACATAAAAAGGAAACATAACTTATTACAATCCTTCAAACCACAAATTAATTGTTGCATGCCTGTTATTGCTGAATTATAAGTATATATTAGTAGGTAAATTCAGATAATTTAGTTTATAACTGCTCCAGCTTGCAGCATAACGGGATATTAGGTATACGCCTGTCAAGTATTAAATTCGTAATTAGTTTATTGAAAAAAGGTATTTGCTAAAATATTTTCTAAATTTTGACGTTATTAGTTTCAGCCGTAATTAAAATATATAGTTTCATGGATTCAGATTTGGGTTTAAATAACATTTAGAAATGACGAGAAGATATGATATCGTGTTGGCGTGTGTTTGGTAAACGAGTAGATTTCATTAGCCTAACATAGATCATATCCGTCTAAATGAGCCAATAAGAGAATGGCGTGGGTATGCGGTAGGTGAGTTGGGAAGGACTATGCATTATAGCGATGGAGAAATAACTTCGTCTCCCGAGAGGAGGAAACAAAAAATTTAATTTAACTCTGAATGTTTAAGGACGAGTGTAGAAGAGCTCTCAGATCGCATCATCCGTTTATTGTAAAAGAAAGAAGAGAAACAAATATGTCGCCAGTGTAGAAAGAGTAGGACTACATAAAGCGCAGGTTCGCAGTAATGACAATCTGAAGAAACAGTTAAAATAGCACAGAAGAATGTCGAGAGAGGTCCAGTCTTATTTAAGGTGAAGTTTTTGTCGAGAAAGAAGCATTTAAAGAACAGTTCAGGAAAAGAAGTGAACTTGTGAAAGTATTTGTTGTGGACGAACATTTCTTAAACGACTATTTTAATATAATTCTAATAATTTGCATACTATAGTAAGGATTTCAAGTTGCAATCTTAAAAGAAGGATTAAATCAACAAGAGGCAGTGAAACGGTGGAGTTGGTCACGTCTTCGTATTACAAAGGAACAATAATAGTGTACTATAAAATGAATTGTTTCTGGCGAAATCTTTTGCTAGACATATTATCGTCTTCAGGATTATTCTCAGTTGAAGAATGAGTGGCAACCAATATACTAAACTCATAAAAACATCAAAGGTACATTTAAGTGATTGCTAATAATCAAAATATCCAGTTTTATTTGTTTGACCACCTTGTAGTGTCAAATTAAGCCCATGGAGATCCAAAAAACTGCTAGGGAATTATACATAACACCAATCTGATCTGACATAACAGATGTGAAATGGATGTGCGTACTGTATTGATTTATTGAAAAAGAAAGAATTCGATGTAAAAACTTTTTTTTTTTTTAATCAGGATCTTCCAATTTAAGTACCATGAAAAATTCAGTGATTGAGTCTAACATTTATAAAGGTTTTAACTGGAAGAGATCGCATACATCCAAGTTTTATCTTATGGGCAGTACTCCTAAAAATAAACGATTTCGTCTAAGACGATTGGCCCCAAGTAAAGCTGTGTCGGTTAAATTTGGTTGATTTGTATCGCAGTGGCGTAGCAGCATCTTACAGTCTGCCATTCCGTGACGAGGGGACAGTGTCCTCGTCTGACAGTCTACTCGTCTGCACCATCCGTGACTGACCAGAGCATCACGGGAATGTCGGGCATAACCGCAGGTGGTCTTCTTTTGTAATTGAATTCAAATATTAGTTAGTATATTTATAGCTACCTTTGCTTACAAAAACTATTCAGTGTTTTCATTAACAGTTTATAATCATAGACAAATATAAACAAAATTCAATTCCGTTTATCAATAATGTGTTCTTGGCTGAAGTACTTAAACAATTAAAAAGTAATCAGTATTAATAATATTCATTTAACTTTGACCGTTTGTGTGGAAGCAGAAAAATAATTACGTTCCAATTTACCCTGGCTGAAAGGAAGAACGGAGATGGATTTTTGCAGTAACGTCTTTTTACTGGCATAATTCATGTAGGCAGAATACTCTCAGACGTATTGTACCTTGAAAAACATGAACAATGAAGAGGTGGCTAGTGTTTTTCTTGTTTAAATAATTAATTGCTACTTGTTTTACAAAAAGTCTCTCGGCTAGTACATTCACTTTTGTGCGAACGAAGACTTTCCCGGCGTGTCGATGCAATGAACTCTTCACAGGTTTACTATCCGCCAGCAAACCTGTGAAGAGTTCATTACATTCACTTTTGTAATTAAAATTTAATGGAAGGATAAATAACTTCTGCGAAAAGTATGCATGAATCAGGCAGATGCGCTTTTGTTTCGCTAAGAGGTCGGGTATTATTATTTAGTATGTGTAAGTAAAGTCTCGCGAGTGGATATAAGTAGACGACAGCATCAGCGATTTGAGGTCACAGTTTTTATGAAAATTGATTTGACAGACGAGCTGCGAATTTTATCCCCTACAAAACTAATTATACCCAGAGTAATGTTTCACTGATCTACTTTGATATACGACGCAAATTAAGTTATAACGAGCATCAAGAGAAGACAAAAATGAAAGTAATATTTGGACGTTCTGAGCGTATACATTCATATTGGAGTCGAGTCGTTGAATAATGGAATTTTATTAAGTGAAATAAATTGTGTTATCAAGAATATTTTTCCTTACTGGTGGAGTATAGTGATTAAAGTGTTATTTTATTCTGTGGTGAGTGTGCATATCATTCTATTTTCAGCACTAAGTTGTGACACCCAATAATCTTTCGTAGTCGGCTAATAATCAACTAATGATGTATCGATATTTGGAGGATAAGGGGGCGGAAGAAAGCTGAAACTTATTAAAAACAGAATCGAAAGTTAGAATCTAGACATCTCACTGCGTGCGGTACACGGCAAAAGCCGGGGTACAGTTTACTTAATTCCTTCTGCATTCCTCTCAGTGTGTGCAGAAAAATTAGTTACAGAAAGCTGTAATGAGAAAATTTGGAAGTTTTAGACTAATAAAACGTCATTCATTGAAGAAAAACTCCAAGCAAATTGTATTTAGAGTGGTTTTACTATGTAAGATGCTTTCATAAAGCTCGATAGAGTAGACTATATTTCACATCATCTGCATTTAATAAAATGCCAGTCTGATGTCCAGAAAACAAGGACAGTTTCACAGTCTGATAAACCACTTGGTACAGTATTTGACACTCAAAGTCATCAAGTAAATGATAAGTAATTTCAGATAACAGAAATCGAAATGAAGCGTACAAACTTCACACGTATATTCTACTTAAGGAGTTCGGAGCCTTCAACCAAAATTAGAATCTGTGTTTGCAGATCTTACCTCTCTGTCAGAGAACCAAAATAAGTTTAGCAATGACCAATGGTCCGCTACAGCATGTGTCATGAACTAACACCTTTCGCCTTTATGCAATAAATACACACGAGAATAATGAAACAATTTTAAATAATCATCTCCAGAGATAAATTCGCACAGCTCATACGTGAATCCATCAGTTACACAGAAGCTGATCACTGCAGGTAATGTTTTCAGTTTTCCATTGGAAATCATACGCTGCGTCCCGTTCTGGTAGTTGCCTATTCGCTAATGTTAATGCAAATCACTGGCCGACTCACTAGAGGCCTAAAGTATCTTATATATAAAAATGAATCGCAAAATGTGTTGGTAAGCGCATAAATCAACAACGCCTGGACCAATTTGGCCAATTTTTTTTTTAAATGTTCGTTGGAGTTCAAGGATGGTTTTTACGCCGAGAAAAAACGCAAAAATTGGAAGGAAAATAGTAAAAACAACACTTTTCTTTTCCCTCAATCAAAAGAAAACAAAGGCGCGTTAGGATTATCTTTGGTATGACTTCAAGTTGATTAGGCTCTATGGATATTAATCTATGCCTGCGTGTGATCAGCGAAAATAATATCACTGACGTACGTGTTATCATTATTTCCTCCGTGCGTGGCATTTTATTGGTTGCTTTTAAATTTTCGCTTCTCTCGAAAACCAATTGTGTGTTTATTTGTTCAGTGTGTTTACATTTATACCCATGCCGCCTACCAGGAAAGTTTCGACTATGAAAATAGAAATCATCAGTTTAGAAGGATGCAATATTAAGAATACCTAAAAAGCAAAATCGATTACTGGTATTTCAGTTGAGAAGCGATATGCATTATCGTCTGACGATCGAGCCACACTTATCCTATTATTTTAAGAATGCAATGTTCTGGTAAGCCTTGTGGTGATGATGTCGTCAACTATCCACCAGAATTTTTTAACTCACTGGATTTGCCAGGATTGCTGCTTCATAATCTTATATATATATATAAAAATAGACGTGTGTTTTCATATATTTCACTTTTCAACCACCACTACCACAGCACAGATCACCGGTCTTTGTGTGTGGAAGTAACATGGAGTTTCCTGTCGTGCACAACGTTGGCCGAATGACGATAGCTGTGGGGATGTGGGAGATATGATGATTAAAGTTGGCCAATGCATGGCGTTTTCATAGTTCGATCAAAAATTTGTGTCTTCTTATACTTCTCTTTCCTGCCACAACTACATAGCATAGACCATTGGTGTTTGTATGTGGTAGTAGAATCGTGTCTCCTGTCATGCACTATGGTTGTTAAATGTCGGTAGCTATGGGGGTGTGGGAGATATGGGGTTGAAAGTGGTCGACCTGCGGCAATTTAATATTTCTGCCAAAGACGCATGTGTCATGGTGTATAACTTTTCAGCTAAAACTATCTATCGCAGATCACTGGCGTTTGTGTGTGGTAGTAACACAGAGTCACCTTTCGATCACAACATCGGCCGAATTTCAGTAACTGTGATAGTGTGGGAGATATGGTGGTTGAAAGTGGCCGGTCAAGGATATTTTCGTATTTCGACGAAAGACATGTGCCTCCGCAAATGTCACTTTTCTGTCAAAACTACATAACATAGAGCATTGGTGTTTGTGTATGATAGTAGAATCGTATCTCCTGTCGTGCACTATGGTTGTTAGATGTCGGTAGCTGTCAATACAAATTCTTTACAAACACGAACGAAGTCGTGGGTACCAGCTAGTTTAAAATAAAATTATATAAATAGATTTCTGCATATCTTCGTATTCGCCTTACAACTTACAAATATTTATGCGACCAGTGAGTAGGTCGTATTTCTACACTAACATCTAGTAGCAACAATCCTGTCGATTTTCTGCGCGTTAGTTTGGTTTCAAGTCTAACTTCTTCTCTAAATCAATGCTAAAGCATGTGTGAACTAAATCGAGACCCAACTGACAGTAGGGCAGTTGTTTATTGATACAGGATCTTGTGACGATCTTCGTTGTTGGTAGAACGTACACTTCTGAGCTTTTTGCAAGGAAATTGACTGTTAGAAAGATGTGAGAGTTTGCGTTGAAATCGTACCTCTCTGGTGAACCAAAGTTCTCCTTCAGGCATTTCTAGGCACTGAACCCTGCTGATCAGTGGTCGTCGGTTCTTCTCACTCACGACATCCTGCATCACGAGGTCGCCTTATTCGGTTTTGTTAAAAACATACTGTAATTTTTAACCTGTTTACCACCTATTTATTGCTTTCAAATTCACCAGAATGTCTGTATGGAATTTTTATAGCGTATTATGTCCAAACACCACATCTTTGGTCTTCAATTTGATTAGGTGTGATGTGTATAAATTACAGTTTCTATCAAAAAACGCGTCTCAATAATCTAAAAACTTGAAGCGCATAGGGTCAAGTCTGCGTGCAGGTATACGGACTTACGTTTTCCATGTTTATGCAAAATTATAACCTAAAATTGTTGTGATAGTTAGTTGAAAAGATCCTTAATACCCTAGCAAAAACGCAGTTGAGGCCTTTCTTTAATTACATCTACCTTGGAAATCAGAAAATACCCCCAAAAAGAAGCAGCCGATATTGTTTACTTCAGCAGTAAACGAAAGGAACGTAATAAACAATACCGATAGTACTATGCCTTTTCATACTAAATTTATTTGTGAAAAAATGTTTCAACGCTAATGAACATAATTTATCGCCTTTATCATTTCCATATTTAACGCTGGCATAGTACGACCCTTATTTTGTATGATATAGTACTGGTTTTACGCGTTGTCAAAGTTAAGGTGATTAGAGGCGGGAAAGGACTGAGGAGAATTCGCACATGGCCTTTAGAAGGGACCATCGCGTGATCTGGGAAAACCAAGGAAAACCCAAATGTGGATGGCGTACGGGTATTGGAACCCGCGTCATCCTGAATACGCGGCCAAACCATTACCACTCACCCTCCACCCTCGGAGTAGTACTCGTACACTGGCGTGCTAGTAACAGCATAGCTGAGTCGTGTAACT
Source organism: Vandiemenella viatica (assembly GCA_031002005.1). Lineage (NCBI taxonomy): Eukaryota > Metazoa > Arthropoda > Insecta > Orthoptera > Morabidae > Vandiemenella > Vandiemenella viatica. The sequence goes on along the minus strand of JARYHS010013630.1, from coordinate 169,902,399 downwards.
GGGTGCTCTGTTGCGCCTCTTCCAGCAAGTCGTCTTATTATGCTTGCCGCTCACGTCGAGCGGTTTGCCCCGAGGGAGTCGCGAGGCGGGAAATTAACAGACTTCCGAAACAAAATTAATTTCCTCGGTGGCGAGGAGCCGGGCGCCCTATTGGGTGACAGCGGAGCCGAGGCAGTGGGGAGGGATGCCTGTAGATTGATGACCAACTCCGTCGCACCCTCGCCATCCGCAAAGGTCCGTAATGAAGTAATCTGCAAAGATGAAAAAATGCAAGCCACGTGAAGACCGTGTCACCCAACCTCTCAGTTCCTCGGAGGGAATAGGAATAAACGTAAATAACATTCTCATATTTTATTTTACAAATTTTGTTCCGCATATGGAATGTTTTCAATACGAATACATCTCACCCAATTATTTTAGGTAAGTACCTGTTTTTCTTCCGTAATTCTGTAACGCCTGAGATTCATTCAGCTGAACGTTATCTTGTACTTCAGCATATTGCAACGAACACTGAGACGCTTCTGAAATTTGTACAAAATGCCTTCAGATTATTCTAATGAAGGGTACACTAAATGCATATAGTCTTTTTTGTCTCTATTGGCATCCATATTATAAGATATCTCTTACAGCCAATGAAATACTAGAATGAATCAAACCAAAGGCAGTTGAGTCACATAATAGAAACTGCACCACTGGTATTAAAATCTTAACATGGCCATGGTTACAAAAACACACTTTAGCACCAGTGTATTTTCCACGAGCAATAGGTCGGCATGTACGAGAAGGTATTGACTGTAGATGGTTACACTAAGCGCTATGAAGCATTTTATCACCTGCAAGTGATTTCTATTATCAAGCAACAATCTCTAGAATCATAATTTAAAAAGAAGAGGAGAAGGTCCAAAGACGGACTATGCTCTAAATTCGGGCTACTTGCTGAAAGTGGGGGAAGGGGGTTGTGCTCAGGCACGAGAATGGCACCAAAAGGAACATCAAGTGTTAAGAGAAGACTAGTGAGCAAATGAACTTTGTCTGTGAAATATGTGCATTGGCACAAATTTTTTTATCGGAAAACGTGATTTTTAAAATCTCAAAACTTTTCAAGGTATGTCAACATTAATTTATCTCTTTCTTACTTACTTAGTAAATTATATGTCTTCCACCTTATCTAAAAGTACATGACCTGAGCTTCATGCAGGAAACCTATTATTTTCGATTTGTTTGTTTTGTAATGACTGCTGAGGTCATCAACTTGAAATGTTGCATGGTCTAAAAACGGGCTACCATTGGTGATCCTATAACGGGCTAGCTCTTGACTTGAAAACGCTAAGATTTCAGCACCTTGGATCAACGACCAACTGCTCAAGCTTCAACGTCCAGAAGGGTTAATCCATTTGATGTACCTTCGATCCCCACCATTGCAAAGAAAAAGCAATCGTGGACGCAAGTGCGCCAAGACTTGCATCATAATTGGATCTCCTTACAGCGAATGATTGAAGAAAAGTTTGAAGCATACATCCTTGAACAATTGTCAGACGATTGTGAAAGTGTAATCATTTGTCTCAGCAAAGAAAAATAATTCAAAATTGCCAAGCCAAATCAAAAAGCCCATTAGGTAAGCTCAGCGAAGGGTTGGACTTGGAAGAAGACGATAGGGTCCCACCCACTAATGACGACAATGACAATTTCTCTGGGGGATAAACGTGGTGTCAACAATGCAGCTTGCAATTTCAGTGGTTTACTGCTTTCAGATGATGTCAGATTCGAAGTGAGGATTCAGTTCTACAAGTGTGAAGGTTGGGCAGAGACTGAATGTGCTGGAATGGAAAATGAAATATATTTGTCACTTCTGCAAGTAAAAAAATAGAAAAAAGAAAAAAAAAGGGAGTGAGGAGGTTGTAAAATGTCAAGTTAATAAAGTTTTTGAGCAAAAGTTGTTGTTCTTTAATTTATTAGGAGATGAATTTCCCGTCTTATACAAGTAGCCCGTAATTGGACACATCTTGAAAATCAGTCATTTTACATTTTTTTAATCCTTTGATTTTGGAAAATTCAAACTGGTTATTAACGTCTTTAACCCTCATATCAGCTTCATGATTGTTTATAGAAGCAGGTGAGATTAAAATTATCCATATTGAGTGACCAGGAAAATCACAAGGACCAAAATAAAAGTGGTAGCCCGTATTTGGGCCTTTTCCTCTAGTCAATGATGAGGAAATCACACTTACAAAGGCTTCGAATCGCATATTTAATTTTTTATTTCCAAGAATATCATAAGACTTAAGTGTGAGAGTTTTTATTAGGTTTATAGTTTGTTATTATTGCTGCCTTTGGGCGTGTTGATGGTTTGTCGGGCATAGTGGAGGGCGGGAGATGTCAGCTCGCCGGAGCACTGTGCTGATCGTGCATTTCCCTCGGCGCTAGCCGTTGTCGGCTCTTCTGCGAGTCTGGCTAAGGTCGACGGCCAGGAAGTTTACCTGTGTCTGCGTGCGCCGCGCCGGATCCACAATCTTCACTCCTGCTGGCTTCTGCTTGTTTTTGAAACGCCACTTTGGAAGCGTCGAGAATGTAGTGATCCATTTGCGTGGCTCAGTACTTTTACTTACAATTTATTGCCTTCAGTACTAACATTAATTAGTAATGGGATGACGATAATGATTACTAGGATGACTGGTACGGTCACCTAGTAGCTAAGGTGTTGAACTCGAGAGCGAAAGAATTCCCGTTCGAAACCTGTCGGGAGTTTTTATAAGGCTTTTAACTCGACCATCACCTATGAAACAGCCTGCTGTGCAGTGTAAAATACGCTAGAACGCTTCCGTGGTTCGGATTCCGCGTTAACCTGTAGGTCCCTTTTACCTCACAGGATTAAGAGTATTTACGACACAAACTCTTTTATTTTGTTTTTCCTGCGTATGGCTTTACGCTTCTTCGGCTGCATTAGGGGCAGGAAAGAACTGGCGGGCAAGAAACGGGAAAGAATTCGGCCATGGTTTTTTGAAGGAAGAATCCTGGCATTCAGCTGGAAAACCCAAATATTGATGCCTGGACGGGGATTCGAACCCGAGTCCTCGCGAATACGAAGGCAGAGCGTTACCGCTCAACCATCATGCTCGCTCGTGACAGGAACACATGCCTGGCAAATCGAATCTCTGTCAGTTGGTTGCCGAATCCTTCGTGGATATCCCAGTCCATAATGCCCTATGAATTATTACTATTATTTTTATTATAATTTGTTTGATTGATAACGCAGATAAACAACAGTATAGCTCAAATAGTAACACATTTAATAACTGCTCTGAGAAAAATTCAGTGACGTCACATAATTTATTTTAATTCTGTTAGCAGGAAAACATTAACATGAAGCAAAATTCATTGTGACTGAACGTAATTATAAGCATGGGATAAAATAAATCACAACTCAAAATTTCAATCTTCGGAATGAGTTGAACCGTTTCAATATACAAGTCATTTCTTTTTTGATGTGGTATATACTATCAGAAACAGTCGGTCAATGGATTGCGAAACGCGCTGAAAGACTTCATCTGCTGAATCCGTAGCGCCTTTTACTTTGCTCCAAAGACCACCAGTGTTTGACAGTCTTTGGCCAGCGAGTGTTACTCATCTGTCTCTACTCTCCCTCTGAGCCGTAGTTCAAGCCTTAATATTTACTGCCACTACTGAAGAAAGCCCAGTATCTTCAGCAGCAAAATCCGACGCGTTCTTCTCCTGTGGGAACTGTAACAACTCAATCTGAAGCCATGGTCCCCCCCTCCCCCACCTCACGGCTCCTACCAACAATCCTCGCATCCTGAGGGAGAAATATGGTGGATGAGTGGTAACACTCTGGCCTCGCATTCGGCAGGACGCTGGTTCGAATCCCCGTTCGGCCATCCGGTTTTCGGTTTACCATTATTTCTGCATACCACCCCACATTGAAACACAATTCATTCATTTTTCATGGATCCCAATATAAGAGATTGGCTCTGTGGGATGTGGAAAGTTGTCAGTTTACAGGGAAAATATTGTATAACAAAATAGATAAATACACCAAAAGATGTAAAGTCACAGCCTATTATATTATTATTTCAATTGCATCTACACAAACTATTGGTAGTTATTTTTTAGATACCTCAGAAATAAATTCTTCGATGGAGCAGGAGTTATCAATTAAAAATTCTTTTAATCCTTTCCTGAGTGTAATCTTATCATCTATTAGAGATTTAAAATTTGTTGGGAACTTGTTGATGATATGTATCCCTGAATGTAGGGAATGAACTGTAATCCTGGTGTGTATCATTTTTACTTCAAGCACCATAATTGCGTATTTTACTCCTTGTTTCAAATGGAAAATAATTAGTTATTACAAAAGACGTTAATGCTCAGCCACCAATGTTAAAATCCCTAATTTCTTAAATAGCTCTTTACATGAAGTTCTACTGCTAACCCCACACATAGTTGTTGTTACTTGCTTTTGGGCCCTAAATACTTTGTCTCTGTAGGTAGAAGTGACCCAGAATATTGTTGCATATGACATTAAGGAGTGAAAATAAGCAAAATAAATTAGTTTCCTCAAAAGCATATCAGCTATTGCTGACATTGTACGAATTGTAAATATCGCTGTACCCAATCGCTTCAGTCGGTCAGAGACAAACAACCTCAAATATAACTTATGAGCAATATACAAACCTAGAAATTTCACTCTCTCTACCTCTTGAATGGACTTGCATGTAAATTTTATGTCTATGTTTGATGGTAATGTGAGTGATTTACTGACCCGCGTATAGTGCGTTTTATCAAAATTTAAGGACAAGCCATTAGCTGCAAACGATTTGTTAATAAGGTCAAAGATATTATTTGAAAATGTTTTTTAAGAGAAATCTGGAATATTTTTATTTCCTGTTCTCATGTCATATGCAAATTTGACATATTTTGAGTCTTTAGATATAACACAGGATAGATCTCTGATATATAATAGAAGTAATAGCGGTCCCAATATAGAATCCCGAGGTGCATCACATTTGATAAATTCCCCACTAAGAAAACAGTGAACCATTGATCCTAGAGATAGTCTGTTTTAAATTATGGATAATTAATAACTTGGCGTCATAATATGAAAGTCCATTAATAGAAGGCTTGATTATATAGCTGAATTTTGAGTTATTGAGGAAATTATTATCTATTACTGACTAACTATTATTCATTATTATAATGGGAAAATTCATTATCTGATTTAGATTCTATGATTCCAACATAACTTTAAAGGGTAAGTTATTTTTTTTTAAATCTACATTAAAATCACCACACAAGATTCTACAAGCTGTTAGACATGTTAATAAGATTTCATGTTAAACCAGGAAAAAATTTACCAGTAGAGTGCTCTGTATACAGTTACTATTACAAAATTTTCGTTATTGAAACGGCAGGATGGTTCCTTCATAAGGACATGGCAGAATTTGTTTCCCTCAGTCTACTTCTAATGACCTCTACGTGGACGAGGCATAGAGCCATACGGAAAAAAAGAAATGTTAGTGTTTGGCCAGTTCACCTCCGATATGCAAGAAATTGATATTACTGTGCGTTAGGTTCATATAGATAAAGAGGTATTTAGGTAAAGAGGAACCCATTGCCTGAGATGAATACTGCAGTTCACATTCTGACTAGATGTGACTACTCAAGTTTGATGACCGAGACTCTTGATTTTGATCTGAGGAACCAGGTTTCGAGTAGAATATTTTGAATCTGGGTGACCAGCTCCGACGTTCGTATCTATCCACGGAGCGTATGGTTAAACACTGATACGTGTCAGTTTGATATGAAGATCTTGTCTTGGTTGTCCGGGTGGTACTGCGTGAATTTGACGTGATGACAGAATTTAGATCTGGCGCACAGTCCGCGTATATCTTGGCCGGAACTACAGCTAAACGTGGAATGCGAACCAACATTCTGATGTATCTCATATGAGAAAATAAAACTCTTAAATATTCTTTCCCACACTGTGATTACGAAGCGTAGTCGAATCACGAACTCAGCAGCTCCGTTTAATACCCTATTTCACATTAAGTCAGAACGTGATATCCATGTACTGTACAGTGCTATGTTTACAAGCTATGCTCTGTTTACACACAGCTGCGCTAGTCCATCGGTATCATCCTGCGTCGCTCTCTGTGTAACTTCATATAGTCTTTAACTTCTTATGTGTTGAATAGAATGAAAGAAAAATAACTTCTCTCTTCTGCATCAATACATATTTCGAACGTGGATAACTATAACAATATTATAAAAAATTTTGACATTAAAATGAAATCTAATTATAATATTTGTCATATCTCACTTTGAATTCCTGATTTATAGTGTGTGTGTTTTTGTTTTCGCACATCTCCGTTCTATTTTAAAGCAATATTTCTCATCGGAAAACTAACAAAATAAACACATTAAAAATATCATTCACCATCGCTGCAATAAGAAAAATGTCACATTTAAACAGAATGTATAGATTCTGCAAGTAGTTTCCAAAGAAATATTTAACTTTATTTTGGAAGTATTTAACGTTTTACTGAAAAATTCAGGTTTATTAATAAAACATGGAAATGTCTTTACCCATCTTTTTGTCAATGTCACAGACCTTTGCTGCTTCTTAAATTGAAAGCTGAATACTTGTTTAGTTATGGTTTCGTAACGGTGTCTCAAAATCTGAATATATTAAATGCCTTATACAAGAGCGCAAACGTTTACCACCAGATAACATCTAAGTTGTAACGTCCATACTTCAGACTGGACTAAACTAAAAAACAAGCCTGCTTCCAAATAGTGCTTTCAAATTGCCCTAGAAGCTGATGGATCCTTGGAAGTCATAGGAGATTACTTGCCAGAAAGACAGACTAAACACCGCCTGCTGATCAGTAATTTCACCTACTACGAATTTAAGTGCAGCAGTGATCGCAGTACTGGAAACAATCATGCAACAATAATTAAACAACTATTAAAACATTTATCACAGCAGTGAATTTTTGGTAGCTTGTTTTGTAGTTGATCAACAAGTGGTGGCGTGTTGTTATCCGGACCAGCTCGCCTCGCCTTGGCTCGTTATGTGCGCTGAAGGGTTACAGGGAATAATTAGGTGTGCCTGGTCAAGGCAGCAGCAGGCTCTAATTGGAAAGGGCCCACTCCGTATTAGGTTCCCCGCCCTGCCTCACCCAACACTCGTTACAACTCCTCCATGGTAAGCGTCTTGCCTACAACATCCAAACATTCCTAACACTCTAATAAAGTATTCTTCAATGAAACGTTTCAGATCTATTGCCTCGCATACCGGCCTTCTTGATAATGATTTTCAGACGGTTGCCCGTAACCACATAGAGAAATTCTGGGGCGGTTCTAAATCATCGCCTCAGGGATAACACGAACAAAATATGCACTTATCATACAGGACACAGATTACACGTTTCAGAAAGAGATATTGGCTCTTCATTTCCCCCACTAGGTTAGAGGCTGGAGACGCGGACAATTGAACTCTACTAGCAGGCGGCCTGTCTCATAGGGGGGAGGAAGGAGGGAATTATTGATGATCGCGGTTACCCACCTCGGATATTAGGACAGCTATGCACCCGCCAGCATGCTCCGCACACTATGTTGTGGGGGTACAACGGACCGGGCACTAGCGCGAGCCACCACGCACCAGCCGTCCTCACTGCAGGCTTTAGGAGGCTTTCCGCAACCACCATTGTGAATGCCGGAATATTCCTGAATCTCCTCTTCATAAACTAATATTTCACAAACTACACTTATCACTCGCTGAACATAGTTACCCTTTTCGCAGTCGGATGGCAGCACTTCACTTCACCCTTTCCTAGTTAGTACGACCAGAATTGAGCACGCCAACGTTAAGTGAAACACATCGAAGGCAGCTGATGTTGGGAAAAGGTGATGAAGGAAACTTAGTAAAACTGTGCGTGGACTGACTAAAGTACAGTTTCACACTATGAGAGGGTGGTTAAGGGTTGTCGGTAAAACTGAATAAATGAGTGATTGTTCCTAGTTTTCCGATTTTGGTAGTGACATCTGTGAGATTCTCTTTCCATAATGCTGATGAGAGCTACTGCATATGCCTGTATCAGCTGTTGGTATACAAGATAAACTTGTCGAAGGAAATATAGTTTCCTGCAAGCACTGGCGATTCCATGGATAGAGTTACTCCTTCAGGGCAGTGACTTGGTTTCCCCATGCATTAACATGTGGAAGGGTATGTAAGTGAACGACTTTGATGTATTTGTGATAGATTTAGTTTATGATTTTCGTTGTGAATGAATGAAAAAGTGTGTGTGTGTGTGGGGGGGGGGGGGTGAATGTCTGTGCTGCTCCATTAAGATCTACTCTTTCAAGAGACACCAAGGGGACCGCCAAGTCAAACGTCCCCACCCGATGGACGAATCTGTATGATCATATGTCGTCACTCCATACACACTGGAGAAAGGATTGAGGCTCAACCTGGGACATTGATCCACAATATAGTGATTAGGAACAGTGCCTCCCCCCACCGCTTGCTCCATCCTGCCGGCCAAGCCTTGATGATTAAAATTTCTTCCCCCGTCTGGACTGGAGCCAGCTAACTCCTTGTCAGCTGCGGATAAAATTACAGTGCAGCAACGTCCTGAGCTAACTGGCCGACCATGCTGCAAATACAAATACGCAGCCTCATCCATTCTTTTTAGCATCAGGTATAACAGCTTAATATGGAAAGAAGAGAAGTTCTGTCACCTGCAGGCGTGTTTCGGAGTCAACACATGTTGATATAATTACTTTTCACTAAGGTGTAATATTTTTAATAACATCCTGGAATAAAATAGAAAGAATTCCATATTTTTTAATAGTGACCATCTTGAAAGATCTACATTGTGTATATTTCCCTACCACATAATTTGTGACAGATCTACAGTGGTAATGGAGACAGGAGTTTTGAATAAACATCTTGTAACAGTGTGTGATTTGCTTTTGGTGTCCTCCAGAACCCCAATAATCAGTTCGCTGAGTGTACATAGCATAGTGGGAGGAGACGGTTTGTTTGGTGAATACTCATAGTGGTTTATAGTAACCTATAGGAGCCACTTAATGGCGACCTGTTAACGTAGCGTCACCGGAACAGGATTCCAAACTTGTTACATGTGAAGAATGATGTTCGTTGAATATGACTACTTACTAGAAAGACACAAATTTTCTGCAGCAGTAACTACGCGATAAAGACCAAGGAGCATGTTAGCCTGCTGTTCTGGCAGTTGAGCTGCTTTAATTTATTGCTGGACCATACTGAAGGTGAACATCACGTCAAAACAACTAATTGTACTACCAATCCTGACATACGAAAGACCTTGATTATGGGTATAATTTTTTCCGAATTATTCACTTCTGGTTTAAATGATTATTTTGTCATTATCAATTCGCAATAATTTATAATAAGAACAGAATATTTATATTAGCAAACTATTTTGTAGTTAGGCGATTATCATGCACCTTCAGAATGCTTAAATTTTTGTTTATACTAACGCAACCGAAAGATATGATAGAATTATATATCACAAAGTACATTTGACGGATGTATTTGAATACGACGTATACACACTAAACTTAATTTCAAATGTGTACCTACGTAACATTGACCTGGTTGTTCATTATTACTCGCCATATCACTTGAAGACATGTTACTTACATACAAGCACATAAAATACATTCTCGCGAAGCAAGATTCAAACCCTGTACCACCCCCAGAGAAGATAGTTTGGTGTGTACGGTGGATAGCTGTGCAAACATTCGTTTCATCTTATTCTGCAACAGAACACGTGTTTTCGTAGCAGGATAAATGAAGTTCAGTATACTGTGTAAAAAGAAACGACTTCTTGATAGTTCCGCATCAAAGCATAGTGAAGTTCGTGAGGCTTATTATCCCAAATGAATTTTGTTGTTGTCATGCTCTTCCAACGATTCGTCTCTGCAGAAGCCGGAGAGGTGAATTTTCATTTAGTAACACAATAGGACAAATCGAGAATGAGGAGTAAACTTGGTCATCCTCTACTAATAAATTTCAGAATTTTGGGTAAACATTTTCACATAGTATACGTGAACGAATTGGCTTACGCTCGGTAATAGGACAGTAACATTTGTAGTAGGAGAATGTTTCTGAACTGACGGAGTTCGAAATTGAAAGCGAGGTTCCCGTTTGAGGGCAGCGTGCCGTGAAATAAGCTCTCACCCAAGGGAGTGCAAGCAACAACCGAGCCTCTAACAATATTCACACACAAATTTCACCTGCAAACTATAATTTATCATCTAAACTCAGAGATTATTCGTTAATCCTATCAGCGATAACGAGCAGCAGAGGTTTGCGCTGTAAACTGGGTGATGTTTACGTTGGCGGGTAAATATCACAAAAACCCTAAAAAATACAGTAACGGCATAACGAACAACATCAACATTCTGAACGACTATCTTATATAGATTATTATATATTATTTGCGGATAAGCCCATTAGGACTACGCAAAGTACTCAGAAGCGTTTGTTCGCTTTCCTTTGTGCCCATATTTCCTTCATACGTTTGCTGTGGGCTTCTTTTCTCTCATCTGACCATGTTGTTCCTCCCGGTCAACTTGCCACTTGTGAATTTTGGATTTAAATATGTCTCTGTTTTCAATATCTTCTGGAACAATTCATTCTAATTTGAGGTCTTCATTGTATCCGATATTAATTTACTTCGGTTTTCATAGAATTCAACTGTTTGTCTTGTCAGTCTGTTAGGGTTCATTATTTTGATGTGTCCATAAAATTTTAGTCGGCGTTTTCTAATATTTCTGATCGTTAGTTATATGTTTTCATGTCCGCCAATCTAGAGTCCATTTACTGATCTGTATAGCAAGCTAGGACACCTCGAAAGAAAAGTGTACTGATATAGGTAATTATGTACTAATAGTCTGTGAAGGTAATGAATAAGCAGATTAAACTAATTAAGAATGTATTAATTCATGAGTAAAACAATTTTACTGACGATAAATAATTATTAAAGTTCTAATTGATTGTGAATGTACCATTTCATCCAACTATTCGAAGTACGCATCAAAATTCATCGCTTGAGCTCTCCCATGGTCGTAATGTTGTAATCAGATGTTGTAGTCTGTTGCATAGGGGATGGGAAGTATCCTATTCATTAAATGCAACAATTGCAATGAAGTAGTACTATTAAATGGCACGGTAAAAGCAAATTTAAAACTTTTTTTTTTCTCGCAGCTTGCAAGTTACATAAGATGTAAACATTTTTAGCTACTATTGTACTTTCAGGGATATTTTGAATATTAGAAACAATTTTCTATTTGGTAGGTAAAAGGTTGAGATAGAACTGGTAATAAAATTGCGCCAATTCTAACAAATTTAGTGGTATCTCACGCCATTATTTTACAATGAAAGAAAGAGCAGTCGTAATACTTTACTTAAGGAACTATAAATAATAAAACACCCAGCCTGGCAGAGAGCGGTGCGAATGCTTGTGCGGCCATTCTGATTTTGATTTTCCATGGTTTCAAGAGATCAGTGCAGGTGAACGCTGTGATAATTCCTTCAGAAGGCAGTGGCAGAATACCTTCCTGTTCCTTGCTCGCAGTGCCTTCTTGCCTCTAATGACCTCGACGTCGAGGAGGCGCAAAGCCACAAAATACACCACAACGTGTGGCAGAATCTTTTATTTTGATCCCTGTACCTTGTTGGAACCAGCTTAGAATACTAATTATATAATTTAAAAAGATTTTTTGGGTAAACAAAACTCACAAAAAACGTTTACGAGCTAGAGATCTGTGACAGCAAAGTGACATTAGAAGTCCGTTTCCCTTCATACATGGAATCCTAAAACAAGAGGCAGTATCTCTCATAAACCATCGTTTACTGAAACAGTCGCTAGTTGTGAGACAATCTAATACGATAAACTAGATTCGCAACAGTTAAGCACAGGTTGGAAATGGGAGTTCATCCGTATCTATAGGTAGGTTTAACAGTCTCCTGAGTGTGAAGTCTTTAATTATTACCTGGTTCTATAGCCTGTAAGAATTCACTCAGTTCAGTGTTCTACTAACGATATATATTATATGTACACCTTGCCATATGTTTCACTACCTACTGTGTGAATATTAAACCGCACCATTTTTTTTATTTTTTTTTAAATTACATATTTGGGTCAAATGTTTCAGTCATATTTCGAAGCAGAATTGTCCTTATTGAAGATAAGGGAGAGAATATAATGAAAACGACATTCATCTTAAACGGACTTTGTGCTGCATTCATCGATGATTTAAGTATTGGAATATAATTGATTTTCGACGTCGGCGTGTTATTAATCTTCCAGGACATTACTGCAACTATATTCGGATACAAGATAATTAAATTTTTGTATAAACAACTTAAAAATACAAAGGTTTCATACAATATAGCAGCATAAATTACGTAATTCTTTTTAAAGAGGATTTACACGATTACTTGATTTACGTTCGAAAAATATTGACTGGTACAATAATTTTAAAGCGTTTTTTAAACTATTTCTCCGAATTTTAAAATGTCATATAACTACTGATTTTTTGTGTTTTGTTTTGGGTTTCTAGAAGCGTGAATTGTTCGTTCAGAGAATTGTAAAGGTTATATCCAAATTTAATTGCGTATCTGAGACATACCGACCAAGTCAACGCAAATACTAATTTTTATGTGGGTCCT
>JARYHS010013630.1:169837858-169888660 GCA_031002005.1 Vandiemenella viatica | reverse complement strand
GGTAAAGCAGTGTGACGTAGGCTACACATGTGGGCTATCACGAATGATGAGGCAGTGTTCCTCACAATGTCCTCAGCAGCGCTGATGGTATAAATTAATTAGTTTAAAAACAGAAAAAGTTCGTCCCTTGCTGGTTTCTTACTGCGTATAAATTAAAATGAACTTTCTCTTGCTTACACTTCCAGCGGCTTTTTTTTGCGATAAGAATATTATAAGATAATAGACATCTATGAATCGTCTTTTCATGAGTAAGAATAGAAGTTAATCATCTTATTTTCTTATTTGCAGTAATTACATTTTACATGCATGCATTTTACAACAGAGCTTTGACAGCAGCAAACAATATGGAGATCTCCGCAGCTGTCTCCTCCACGCAAGAACCTTGAAACATCACGCTCCAAGGACTTCTGTGGGGAGGTCCATCTGAGCTACAAACTTCTCTGTTATTAATAATACTGCAAATTTCATGCTTGCCGTTGTTAGCAGATTTCGACTGTATTCTGCTTTATAATGAAAGATTTCGTAGAGACCATAAACTGTGATAAAATCTTGATAAATATGACGATTTCCCTCGAATAACTGCGGCCGGAACGGTTCAGCAGGACCAGGCAATCAGGTAGTAAGAGTGAGGAATTTTCTTGGAGGAAAGTAGCTGAAATGTGAGGAAGTCCTCAAATGGAATACGGTTCCAACTTAATGGCGTTAGAAGCCCACATAGCGAGCACATACACAGATCTTTAGTGAGTCGTGAAAACAGACTAAGTGTTGCATAATAAGCTGACTCACAGGTTTCATTAGAGAATATTTAAAAGAGACCAAATCCTCTATGGTTTAATTTAAGAAAAGTTAGAAAAAGCGTTGTTAGTGCATTGAAAAGGTAAAAGGATTGAGTTATCGTGGAGTAAACGTCCGTTACAAAGCCACAAAAAGCTCTATCTTTACAATGACAGCTGTAAAAATACTTAGGAAGGTTCTTTATCGCGAAAATACCGTGAATGGAGCAAGTGCTTTGGCGTACCAGTTTCAACGTATATTTGACATATTTTCATCATAATCCTTTATAACTCTTATAGCCGACAAGACATTAGATGCGGCCGAGAGAGATATATTTGTTTTAGTGGCTTTAATCCGTGACTTGGTTCACGTGACATTAGAAGCTGTGTACTTGTAATTTACGTAGTATCCTTGTATGTTATTAGGACATTCTATCGCGGCGGTTTGAGCACGATACATGATTTAAAGTAGGAGTACCCAATATTAACGGAAAAAATCTGTAGATGACGTCACGATAGCCCTTCACAAAATTTTATTTGCTAAGGATTCGATCAGATTTTAATTTTCTTCTCGGTCCTGAGTTAAGGTAGTGCTATTTTAAGATCTACTATAACGTTTGACCTGGCAAACTTCCGTTAAATTCTTTTAGCTGTTTTTACATTATGCCATATTATTGGTAGAGATATTTAATGTTCACAACAAATTTCAATTTTCTGCTGCAGTGGTAGGTAATGTGAAAACTGAATCAAACAGAAAAAGTTCATCTGCACATTTATACTAATATTGATAAGAGTAAGAATACCCAAACAGAAATTGTGTTTAACGAGAATGTTCCTGAGAAGTCTAACATGTCTTAACCACACTAAGAATTCTTATTGTTGTATACATATTCCACCTGATATTTCACTAACTTGAGCGATCTTTGACCGCCAAAGAACCCTGCCATAATAGCGTTAAAATTAACTAGAATTCGAAAACACGCCATTCTAAAAAAACAGTCTTAGAAAATGTTCCCTTTCCGGTAATAAATCATTTCTTGTATGACGTGCAAGATACCTTTTTTATTTAATTCTGTTTGCAGTAGTAAAAGTGGACGAAAAATACAAAAAAAATATCAAGATTGCTCCAGAATGTTTGGATTTAGGGTTCGTGCACAGAGGAATATATTCCTTACAGAATATCTCTTATAGGAAGCTTTAGCTCATTAATTTCCGAAAACTAACATATAAGACAAATTCCGTGTTGGTCGCATAACAGGATGACGACGTCTCCGTAGAGCATCGATTTGGCTGTGGCTTGGCAGGTGGTGGCATTCCCGAGGTCGGCGGGTGGCCTAATCACGGCCGCTGTCGCCTGTCTGCGCGACACCTCCACGGCCGCGCAGCTAAACACACAGCTGAGACGCTGTAGTGCATTATCACTTGATGCAGCACGTCGCAGACATTCGTGAATCAAAGAACACACACTACGGTACGAGTTACGTTTAAACGAATGGATAGTAATGTTTTTCCATTTCTCTTAATCATCAGGTGGTGGTCGCCTTAACCTTCAGCAAAGCTGTATATTTGTGACTCGTCGGTTTTGAGTAGAAAGATATGCGTAATTAATTCTGATTTTCTGCATTTCTAATACTGCTGCACAACAAAAGAAAAATACTCCGAAAATAATTACCTTTAAGTCAGTGCCGGCCTTAGATTTCAGCATAAGAAAACATTAGAATACGCCATAGAAATGAGGTGGTATGATGAAAAATTAATTAATTTCTCTATATCATTAGTGATCCCTACTCCTTTAGCTCTGGTATTTGTTTACAAACAAAGTGAAAAGTCATGTGCGTATAACGTAATGGCTGATATCTTGTATTAAGTGGCAACTGGAGGGTACATTTACACGGATACCATTGCCCACTGTTAAGAAGAACGGAGAGTCGTACTCTCAGAACAGAAATGTAACAACTTAAACTAATAACTGTAAGACAACGATTATTCCGTTAGCTCGTCTAATGAATTATTACAATGACGAGGTATCTTCGATTCATCAATCAATGTGTTCAAGTTTTTCAAACTGAGTGTGGCTCGAGTTTTCAGTTACATTTAGTACAGATGAGGTGTTCGACTTTGCTCTTACATGAAACACATAAAGCAAAGTTTTCACATTCAACAAATGCCAACTAACAAAACGTTTTAAGCCATAACACGCCATTATCGATTTACCAATTGAGTCTCATATTCCTTCAAGAGCAATAGGAAGATATATATTCAGGCAGTAAAAAGTGAGGCTAATTATTTAAAGTTATCTAACGTTAGAGTAAAGATAAGAGAAGTTACGCACTACAATGAAGCCTTGTATCAACATTCGTAATGCACATTTTCATACATCACCTTACACATAAATGTCTACGCCATTACTAGAAACAAAAGTTAAATGTTCGTAATGTTTCATACAAAGACACTGTATTGAAAATGTACCAATATGTTCCGTTGGGGAAGTATTCATTAAAAAGCAAGAAAAAGATGAAAAACTTCTGAAGTTAATAATCTAAAACAAATACAGACCAAAATATTTTAAAACGATTTTACGAACTGCACCTTATTGCGTCAAGAAATGGTGGCTAAATAGACAGAATTTTAATGTTTCTTGCAAGCATTGCCTCCTGTTTTAAAGCGCCACAAAACCGTCCTGTTCAGTCTCAAAATACCACGCCTGGAAAAAACAAACTTAATTAACAAAATACGAGAAGGAAGCACCAGTCCTCATTAGCAGTCGCTAACGCGGGGAAAAAGTTAAAAACAAAATGAGAAACATCTTCTTAGAGAACCAGGATTATAAATTACTGGAGTTTGTTCTGTCGACTTTGCTTTCCACACAGTTCCGTATCAACCGAAAACGTGAAGATTTTATGGAGAAAGAAAAGTAAAATAATTATTACCACTTTAAGAGCTACCGACACGAAGTGAAACTGATTAATGCATGAAGATACGCGGTTGTAAAAGTATTTCTTGGAACTAATCGCATAAGAGTCGTCTTAATTCACTTTATTGTGGTTACTTATGTAAAATAGGAATTTTATACAATATATAAAAAGCGAGTGACGTAGGAATGTTCTCTCATCCAAACACCATCACACTCTATAAACATATCTACATTGTACAGGTCGTAGAGTTTTACCATTTTCAAAACATGGGTTTCATGTATTCCCGATTATACCGGAACAAAAACCAAAATGCTGGTAAAAGCACCGTGCATAAGTTGTACAATGTTAAACTACAGCAAACACAATTTGCACAAAACAAAAAATTATATTTTTGTCAAACTCTAGTTTTTACTTGTTCACTGGAGAAACTATAAAGTTTTGAATAATTGTGAAATCATTTTTATACGCTATGAACGCTCTCTTCTCTAGTGAAGTGAATCGTCAAAAACGCGGTAATTTCTATACGGACTGAAATGAATCTCTACAGTTCGCAGCTACGTTCGCTCATTGAAGCAATCGCTATGATTTAGTGAGGTCGAGGCTCTATGCAGGTTCGAACATCAGGATGTTGGTTGTCCGTGGTCTCCCGAAATCCCTACAGGTGAGCTCGAGGCAGTTACTTTAAAGGGCCTTCACCTAATTCTCTCTCCCCTCCTCTCGCTCCCCCCCCCCACCCCCATTCATTTCCCCGAATTATTTACTGTCTCTAATGACCTCCACGCAGACGGTTCATAAAGGCTAAATATTTAAAATAAGGGTATTTAGAAGTTCTGTCTTCCGTTGCACGCATCTGCTTTAATGTTTTTACTTAACATGAAATATAAAAGTCTAATCACTACGCTAAAACATCTGTAGAAAAGTTGGTCGAGATGAGTTAGACCTGAAGCCGAGAGTGGTGAGTGGTGAGTGAGCGTTAACGCTCTGGCCTCGCAATCGGAAGGGCGCAGATTCGAATCCCTTTCCGGCCATCCAGATTTTGGACTTCATGATTTTCCTATATCACTCCAAGCGAATGCCGGGATGATTTCTTTAATGGCTGAATATTGATGAAGACAATGTTGTATGGGTTAATTAGTGCCATATCATTTCTTGTATACAGTAAAAATCTTTATCCTATCTGAAAGTAGTTATTGTTTGAACCATTAGTTTGTTAAACATTTCATGGATGTTTTTGTAGGTTACAATATACAACCACAATTTTTGTATCATGAACAGTACTTGATTTATTGAGTTACTCTTCGTTATTTAATTAAGGAAGATATGCAGATTTCTACCTAAAGCATATAATGGTCACAAGCAAAGAACTAGCTGAATTTTGTAGCGACTGGAGCTAACATCGTCTTTTTGAAATATAAACTGCTAATAAACCTTGACGAAAATTCACAGGATGCTGTATATTTCATTGAGGTATCATAAAATCCACTCAATGTTGACTCGTTATTTAGAGTTAATCAAACAAAAAAGTTGTGTCCTCATTCTGTTCCAGTAAATTACGCTTAATTGTTCCTAAAATTCCCGAGAAAATATATCAGTAACTGTGTTTTATGTATCAATTGAGCTTTATTAATGCATTCTCCGTAATGACCGTAATGCAAATTATGTTTTATCGGTAACCGCCTCTGTCTTATTTGTTACAGATATTTGTTGCTAACGTGTTAAAATTGGTAATAAATGTGTCCATTACAATAAATAACAAGACGAATCGAAGTATCTGCAGGCAATAGCAAGATAAAGATGGAACAATTTACAGAGTTAAGATTTTGCCTCAATGATAATATTCTGAGGTGTGGTAAATCTTTCACCCTAACATGTCACAAAAAAAGATTATGTCAGAACCGACTGTAGACTGTACGAATTCCGAAGGAAAAATTTTATTTTTGCCCAATGCTTCTGTCCGTTTTCTATAATTCACATTTCCACTTAGTGACCGATATTTTTTGAAGTCTCCTCATGTGTTTCATGACCTATGTTTAAAGAGTCAATGTTTATTCCTGGTATTACTTGAAGTTTTAGGATTAACGTATATATCGTCAGGGACAGGAGGGGGCACAAAACGAGATTTTATGGATCAGTCTTAAATTCAGACTGATTCTTCTGATAGTATTCTCTTTACTGACCGATAAATAATATATTGCTCGATGGCCGTGTGAAAAAATCAATATACTTAGCAGAGCAGGCACCTGAATTCAGATACGTGAGTGTACTTTTTCTCTGTACCCCCCCCCCCCCTATTTATCGAACCAACAGCAGCGTAGATATTGCTTAGAAACCGCGCTATAGCAAATACTTTTTTTGTTGCTTATGGATTTACGCTTAATCGACGTCGAAGTCATTAGCGGCGGTAAAGTATGGGGGCCAGGAACGGGAAGGAATACGACTATAGCCTTTGTGAAGAAAACATCCCGGCATTCACCTGGAGTGATCTAGGGAAGCCATGAAAAACACAAATCTGGATGCCCGGACGGGAATTTGAACACACGTCCACCCAAATACGAGGCCAGAGCGTTACCGTTATAGCATCTAACCGAAAGTATAAACCTTTTCCATTTAATACATCAAATTACTATCGTCTCGTGGTGAATTTTTGAAACAATCGGAGAGTTGTTTATTTTTTCTTATTACGTTGTTATTAAACAAGTTGGGTAACTTTAAAATCTGACTGTCTATATATGTTTGCGTTTCCTATTTATGGGAAGCCATAATGCTTTTTGAAGAAAACACATAGTTGAATTTGTTCCATTGTCTTGCGTCTTCAAGCTTTTAGCTTGTTCTCAAAAATGGAAGTCCCTAACAAAATTTCAACTCTTTCAAGGTTTCCTTTTCCATTTAAAATTAGAGATTGCCCATGATAGCTATGGCAGCAGTTTACATAATTACTGACAGAGTTTTTTCACTGGCTGGACGTGCAATATATGCGCCCCCACCTCAAGCCCAAACCAACGCCTGTCCATCTCGACAATCCCCCTGCCGTTGCGACCTAATCGCCGTCTGGTAACAGCAGCATCAGACATTTCAGGCACACACTCACTGTACCATGATCAGGCTCTGTTTCTGTGTACAGATGAAAGATACAAAACATTTATTTCGATGATGAAAAACTTTCTACAACTTCTCAGAATCTCTCGGGTATTTTCTATTATCATTCATTTATTTGTCCACGATTTAAGTAATAATATAGCCCGCTCACATAACTTGATTTTAATTTGCATAAATATCCTATTCACATACATTGATTTTAATCTGCATAAAAATTAACATTTTCAAATAATATCTTATAGACAGGGAACATTTGAGTTCACAGAGTCCAAGACATTATTAACATAACACAATTAAAATAGAGAAATTAACACTTCCTATAAGACATAAGAAAAACTGAAATTAGTGCTCAGAATTAATATAGATTTGGACTCTTATAAAAGCTTTACTCACAAGATATTTACTGCTTCACTCTTTAGGATCTAAATTGTTTATTGAAAATTAATTTTTTTTTTTTTTTGTAACTGCTTTACGTCTCTTTTTAACATCGAGGTCTTTAGAAACGGGAAAGGATGGGGGGCAAGGATGGGGGCAAGGAATGGGAAGGAATTCGGCCATGGCCTTTTGAAGGAAGCATCCCGGCATTTGCCTGGAGTGATTTGGGGAAACCATGGAAAACCCAAATCTGGATGCCCGGACGGGGATTCGAACCACCGTCCTCCCGAATGCGAGGCGAGAACGCTAACCGTTACACCGCCCCGTTCGGTTTGAATATTAAGCCCTAACAGAAGAATTAATAATACTTGCTGTTGTATCTGGATTCTATTTTATCCCTGATTGGGATGGGCCTCTGTCTCTGCGATAGAAACAAATAACTGTAGATGTAAGGTCCAAATAAAATAAGTTAATATAGCAGCTTGGGAGATATTTGATACATACCAATTTTTTTTTCAATTGTCAGTAATCTAAACCCCTACTGCTATGCTTAATACAAAGACTCACTAGAATTTATTATTCATAAACTTCCATTTTTAATTAAACAACGATTTTTGTGAATTTTTCATTTAATAATTCTGCGAAAAATTAATAAATTTATTGATATACTCGAATACGTTATACAGTTTTCATCATATTCGATTATAGTTGCAACATGCTTATTAAGTTATTTTATGAATATTTTCAGTCTAATACATAGTGAAAGTCACAGGTATGGATGTCAACTACAATTTTATTACTCCAGAAGTCAAAAATGACAGGTCTGTGTCACAACAGAATTTTGCAACGAGATATGGTGATAGAAAAAGACAAGAAACGTTTGGTAAAATCGTCACTCACAAATGATTTAACACTTTGCTTGTATAAATAGTTGACGCCAATAACAACACGAACAGCAAGTATTAGCTTATAACCTAGCTGTTTCAGCCATTAAACTTTGTTACGTTATTTTCACCACCTGTCTTGATTTCTGACCCACAATAAAAGTATGTATGGTATTTAACACAAGAGAAAGGGCATAGAGAACCGAATTTATTTTGGTTGTGTGGTAAATGGTTTTAACCTAATTGATGTCAGGACATCTTTTAATGGCACCATATAAAGTTATTTACGGCAATATATCCGTGCACAGTTTTAATTAAAAATACTCCTGGTGTAAATGCCGACGTAGCTCTTTCTTTAATTTATATTCCGGCTCCATAAACATTACCCAGAAAGTTGCGAGAGCTTTAGCACCAAAATATATCATCTACATTCGCTTTAAGCATCTTATTAATTACTCGTGGAAGACACAAGTTGTAATGCGAATTCTGTTAACGATGCGAGGCCTAGCGATACAAAGTTGTCTTCATATTTATGCGCCCCTCCGTTGAATGTGTAGCACTGCAATTAATGTTATCACGGAATGTGTTACAGATAACACGTGTGCAGGTTTAAATTCATTAATGCAATGTCGCAAACGACGCCGTTGTTTTACTTACCACATACAACTGCATTCGTGGAGCTGATATGCGACCATGTTGCAGCAACAATTATCGTTTCTTTCTGTCATGAAATGATTTTTATTTTTTTAATTGATGCAGGTCTTTTCTAAATAATTTATTGATTCAGTCAATTATATCGATGTACTTTTAATTTCATCACATAAATGGAACTTTAACACTACTACATAGCAGTTTTTTTTGTCACATTGAAAAAAAAAATCACTTTCTTGATTGGATCCCATACAAAAGCCTAGAATATAAGCGTAGCCCAATTTACGGTATGGTTATATGAGTTTATTAAATTCTTTGTTCTTACGTAGAACACACATTATATACAAGCTTTCGTGAGCAATATGCAGTCGAGTTTGGTGTAAACTCAGCTGACTATAGCGACCGTCTGACTTATGTCCTGATACAACTAGTTATCTCAAGTTGAAATAAAGTCATAATGGCAGCCATACATTACTTGCATACTGGAGCTTCAGTCGGCAGGCAGACTAATGCAAATAATTGTAGTAAATTTATAAGAATATATAATCTATACGCGACTAGACAGCTGAATGTTAAACTATAGACTTTTCGCAAAACATGGTGCATTCATAGTGTAAAAAATCAAGATCAGTTGAAATACAGATCCCAGAAATTATCTGATTACGAAATTCCTTTATTTATATATATATATATATATATATATATCAGTCGGTCATCCACGTTGACATTTCAAGCACCGCTCCTCTCTTCACAAGGAGAAATAGCTCACCCCACGGGCGATACAAAAATACCCAGGAACCTTGAAAGTTCCAAATGTTCGTGGTTGGTTGGTTAATAACCTTAAGGAATAGTCTTAATGAACACTCACCTGTAGCAAAACATCTAACTAATTGTAACTTTTTAGCTTAATTACTGCATAAACGTTATTGTAAAGCTGATTATGGAAAATTAAAGTTTTATATCGGAAAAATGCTGTTAGAAAATTCTCAGAATCGCTAAATTGTCGGCTAACTAATGACATTGGTTCACAGTTCACAGTTCTGAAGTAATATTATTGTCGGAAGATTCCTGCACTGCTGTCGCAACTGCGCGAGATAGGGCAGCAGCCCCTCGTGTGTAGCCACACCCGCAGCGCGTTCAATCCAGGCACGATACAAGTTGGACATCCTACACACATTTCATACATTTTTAACAATTTTTATTACTCTTTGCTGCCGATGTTATCTCATTTGTCAATTGTGAAAGATAAAATATTTGAGGCAATAGCTTGAGAAACAATACGATTTGAGTGATTTATCTTATTTAGCAGTAAAACTACAACCTGTTAGATTATAGGACGTACGACGCAAACGCGTGACAGTATTTTGGGCGCGGTGTCTGGCTGACTCTGTTAGAAGACGGGTTCAGATAGGTAAACACCAGCCCAGGGTCTTTATTCTTTAGGTCACAGGACATGAACGAAAAGATGATTTAAGCTGTGTCAGTAGAACAAGGAATGAAGGACATAGTAGCAACGTTAAAAGCACATAGCTATTACTAGAATAAATTAAATGTGTTAAAACGTAGGAAGTGCTACCTCTCAAAACACTGCAAGAGATTTTTGTACAAGTCTTACTAGTCTTTAGATGCAAGTATTTGCACGACGTTATAAAATAAATAATTAATATTCTAAACGAGTAATACTTTTTAACGTTTTGTTCGAGAGTGAAGTTAACATCTTCCCGCTCATCACTTAGGCGCATCACGAACATACATTTCTATCTTGCAGGACCTTTACCAGGCAGAATGTGCGGAAGGGTGTCCAGCGAATAGTTCGCGGCCATTGAATTTTGGCTACAAGCAGTGGGCTGCAATATTTAGGCGGGAGTTTGGGGGTGCCTTATGTATTCAGGTGCAGGGCAACTGGAGAGGCAGGCGCCAGCGCCTCGCTAACGACGTGGCGGCCGGGGGAAACTCTCCGCGCTACTAATGACGCACGTGACTGGCGATGACGTCACACCGACACGCCCCCCCAAAATCTGACAGAGCACTGAAAAACAGAGGAACTCCTCCACAAAATATTAAAATTATAAATTAAGTAGTACCTATTTAATTAAAATCGCACAGTCAGCTTTTTAACTTCAATTATGAACTTGATGCCACAGGTAAAGTGTTATCTTAAAATATGACGAAACGTTCGTTTCGAATAAAAATAAAAAAGTTCATTATATAATGCGATTTCTCTGAAGCTGAGTAAATTTGCATTATGGTGATTCACACATCCTCAAATATTTGTCATTTTTGTGTTCTTCTCACAACGAAAAGTAGATTTCCCCTTGTTCGGTCTCCCACGTACCTTGGTAGTTTATTTCAATTCATCTGATTCTAGAAATTAGGTTGATTATCTAAGGACTTTATTGTGACTTGAATCGTCCGCAGCATGATCAAAGAAAAAATTACACTGAACAAAAACAAAAAACATCACTGTAAACGTAAAATTAGTTCGAGTAATGTAAATGAATATTTAACGTAAGAATAATTTATTTATTTATATTTTTTATTTGCTTCTGGCTTTATACTTCTTCGATGTTTTGAGATCTTTTTTTTAGGTCTCAAGCTCCCAAAGGCGGCAAACCCCTCCCCCCCTAAAGTTAGTTTTTACACCTCTAAAATCGACTTTCGCGTAATTTGTAGACCTTTTATCTTCTTCCTTTTTTAGCTCTACCATTCTACAAGAATTTCAAAATCTCACATGAGATTTACGTTGACCCCCACCCTACCCCTTGGTGAGGTTTCGTGAGATTTCGCCACCCCCCCCCCCATTTCGCCTCAGTAATTAAGGGACGGACCCTTAGAGGAATTGAGGTAGGATTGTGAAGGAATTCACCGATCGCTGAATGATTTGGTGAAACCACGGAAACCCCAAAACTGGATGGAGAATCGAACCCATATCCTCCTGAATGCGAGGCCAGTGCATTACCGCTCGCCTACCACGCTCGGTTAGAAGAAGTTAACTGATCCGAAGGGGGGAGGGAGGTTGAGCGTTAACTCTCGGGCCTGGCACTCCAGAAACGCGGATTCTAATTCCCAATACCCGCTCGGGCATCCGGTATTCCATGGTTTCGCATGTCATTCCAGGAAAATTTAGGAGTGATTTCTTTAAAAGGCCATGGCAAAATTCCTTCCCATTCCTTGCGCCTATTCATCCCTCTAATAACCTTGACGTTGACAGGCGTAATGCAAAAAAGAGAAGCAATTTTGAATGTAACGTTGTTAAAGCTCATAAAAAAACATAGCAGTTTGTATTTTCTTTGTTGTAAAGTATTTCTTCGCTCAGAAGTTTCAAAGCATTATTAATAATTAACAAAAATTAAATCACAATAGGAAATTCAAAACAAATAAGTAGTATTTTTAATAAAGTATTGACAGAAAGATATAACCACTTTGATGCCATACATTCAAACTGCTAAACTACGATGGTAATTTAATGTTAATAATTTATTTTGTTGCATGTGGAGAATAGAATTGCGGAAAACGGAAATTGACATGATTATTATTTCAATCTTCTGTGCAAAAATATTTTTAAATTCGTTTAATTCTAGTTTTTAGTCAAACACTGAATAAAATGAACGCAACTCGCTTTCCTGCGTCTTGTACATATGTAACAGTATACCACGGCATCACTAATGGAGTTAGACTGTTCAAAAAATGTTTCGCAATAAGACGCAATCAAAAAACACACTACTTTTGCTGTGGCAATAATATATTAGTTTTATTCAAATTGCGAATACTTTGATATTCGCGCAAAACTTAAAAAATACTGTTGTTTAAGTACAATAAGCAAATTTTTCAGCCTGTAGTCGGACTTGTGTAGAATTCTATAGGTTCAAAATGAATATATTTGTTTGTTGCTTTTTAGGATTAAGACAGACAGTAAAATGTAAACAGGACTGAAACTAATAATAATTTTTTGAATAAACTTTGCGATCAGGTAATTCATTGTTACCCTATATTATTAGTTTAAAACAACATCTTATGCATATTCTGGTAGAAACACGGCGCCCTTAATAGCCCTCAGACACGTTTGTATGGGCCACAGGTAGGGGCGCCATGGTTGTTGCATGCTTAAGAGATGTGAGAGCAAGAAGAATTTCGTGTGTAAGAGGACTTCCGCCCGCATCATGTACCACACGAGTGACAACGGAGAACTTCTGCCTCCGCCGGAACCTAGCAGCCAGAGCGATGAGACATTATTTGTGGGGCGACTGTCGTTGGGTGGCGACGCGCGCCTGCTAGACACAGGGTCTTCCACGAGTCGTGGAGCACGCGGCAGCGGCTGGAACGTAGCGACCCCGCCTGCAGTGTGTGTGACCTCCACGGTGTCAGTGCGTGAAAGTTTTACACCGCCCATCCGGGTTGTTGTGTTGAAGTGCTGTGAAGCTGTGATTTCCGTCACCACCGCTCTGCCGTCCTCGACCGATTAAGGTCGCCGGACTTACGCTGCCTCATCGTCCTGGTAACGTAAACCTTGAGATAACGCGACCACTGTGATTCGTGTGCACCCGTCCAGGAAACGCACTGACATAGGCGGCCTCCGTGTTCCTTGCAGCTCCGAATTGCGATAGATCCTATGCTCTCGCCGACAGTTCGTATTGGTTAGTCATGGCATACCTTTGGTTGACAACAATAATGCTAATGCAATATACCGAGCTTGGTGGTGTAACGGATAGCGTTCTGGCCTCGCATTCGGGAGGACGGCGGTTCGAATCCCCGTCCGGGCATCCAGATTGGGGTTTTCCATGGTTTCCAAAATCACTCCAGGCAAATGCCGGGATGCTTCCTTCAAAAGGCCATGGCCGAATTCCTTCCCATTCCTTGCCCCCATCCTTTCCCGTCTCTAAAGACCTCGCTGTTGAGAGACGTAAAGCACTTAATAAAAAAAAAAAAAAAAACTAATGCAATAACTACATATCACATCTTGACTTTTGCCCCGGTTAAATTAATGTTTTTTATTGTTTGTTTGTATCAGAAGTACCAGTTATGGCACCCTTGATGTTTTAATTATCAGAATCTTTTGTGTAAAATTAAACGTTCCAAAGTGTGTGTAGTTTTATGTAATTATTTGACTAAGGATTAGAACCCCTCTATACCCCAAGTATAAATATTAGCTTTGTACATTTCTGATACATCCTTATCGCCGCTTGCAAAGGGAAAATTATTGGTTGTTCTATTAAAACGTCCGCTTCACGCGTTGAAACATTACAACGGACATTAAACAAAACCTACCTAAGATGTTTTAGGAGGATTCAGTACTGTTTAAATTTGGAAATTAATATTTTACATTTATATGTACACTATTACCTGTGTGAAAACAGTCCTCGGAATATGAATGCGTGTTAAATTTCAATTATTGAAAATATGTTAGTAAATGTTGTAGTATTTCGTGCAACGAGAAACGATAAAAAAAACTTTATTATCAAAACGATATTATACTTTTCTGGGGCACCAATAACCCAAGTATTCATGTGTATGAAGATTCAGTATGAGAGTCTAGCTTTGTCCACTATTGCATGTCTGAATTTAAAGACGTAAACATGTGAGGAGACTTTACAATTTTGTTAGTCGACAGTCCTCGAGAGTCCGCTAAAAACGACTGTTATCGCGCGCCAATACGTTAGTTCATCACAATATTGTAATCAATATCGCCAGATTGACCCACACACATGATAACATACAATATACCCTTTTTTAATTTATAGCAAGCGTATATGTGAGCGTGACTAAGTACTTAGCAATATGGCGCCGTGTATCAGGCTTAATAGTTTCTTTGTTATATCCTTGCAGTAAAAAATAATAATAATAATTCAGGAATATGGAATTATTAGAAGTGGATACTCGAAAATACAAACAAACATTTGCTTGCAGAGTTTATCCATTCAACACTATCAAACCCCAAAGGAAATGATAAAACTTCAGCATTCATAGAGGTACAAATCCGTCAAGAAGCAAATAGTATTGATGAGAACTGCCAAATGAAAGCCTGATTTTACGGCTGAGTGTTACTTTACGCTAACACCATCTCACTATCACTACTTCCTCTCTTAATAAACGTATTAAATTATATCGTTCCGGACTGTTGATGTTTCGTAGTTTTGTTTTTGAAAACCAAAAACTGGATGGCCGGACCGGAATTCGAACCGGCGTCCTTCCGAATTCCAGACGAGAGCGCTACCGGTCATCCACGATGATGAATAGTAATAGGAATTTTTGTTCCCCATTCTAAACTTTGCAGGAAACCCTTAGCAATTTTTGCCTTGATTATCACCACTCCTAAGCATGTTTCATTAATCCATGAAGATTATTTTGTATGATTTGTGCCCACAAAGTCAACTGTTGCTGTGTACTTATAATTTAGCAGTCTTTACAGTTAGGAGAACACTGCGCAGTTGTTAAGAAAGCCTGCAACTCTTTGCGTTCACAAGAAATTACTATTATTATTACTAATTACATAATATTCTATCATCAGTTTGAATTAACTCATTGAGAATCCTAACAAAAGTAAGGCTATACGCTCTGCGGATCAGTCAATAACAACCATTTTTTTTTTTTTTTGATTAGTGATTTATAGGACGTCGATGAAATCATTGAGAGCCAGAATTTTAAGAACGGAACATACGTGTATGATCCAGCTCGCCATTTACATGGTGTGATTTAGGAAAACCATTGAAAAGCAATATCTGTAAATCAGAGCCTACCTACAGCCAGACTCACTCATGTAGCTTCACTATGATACAATGATATACTAGTCAACCTAAGTCAAAGGCAAAAATTGTGTGAAAACAGTCAAAAATTATTCAATGTACTATGAAGCTCTATGAACTGTTGAAATTCTAAAATACTGGGATTTACTACGGGTAAACACTCACTTTATACGGAAAAAGTGAAACCTACTACACATAATTATTGCCATGCTTGTAAAAACATGAATTATGCAATAAAACAATGTATATTGAAAAACGCAACTGTTGTTGTTGTTGTGGTTTTAAGGCACGTCGACAGCGAGGTCATTAGCGCCCTAAAACGCAACTCATCCGTGAGAAAGAGATACGGCGTTCAGAAAATTTGACCTTGATACCATCTGATGTTCTTTTAGAACAATCCCACTATTATTATTTTTTTAAACCATGTATATGTTTTACATCTACATGAAATAAGAAAAAAATAGATTTTTGCCAACTCTAATGGCTGTGATGGAAGAGCTATGAAAATTGATTTTTCTTTTGAAAAGAAAAATCACTACCTGGAAAATTATCAATCATTAATGTTTTGCGTCAATCTGAAGTAAGGTCACACTTCATACATTGCTGAATTTTTTACAGTAAAAAAATCATTTAGCAACAACGCGTATCAATCGCCGAAAATAGAAATAATTTAAATTTCGGTCATCTAGTTCTTCATCTCGATTTATAATATATTAATACTTCAACTTGTTTTTTGCGACTGGTTTCGAGAAATCATAGCAATAAGAACAATTAAAGATAATAATATATTGACAAACGTCTGGAGAATCTTACAAACGGCAAATGTCTATAGAATCATAGAATTGTTATTAATCTCCATCAAAAAGTTTTCCGTGCTTTTCAAGAGTGTTGGCGTTAATCGTGAAAGCGCTACAGGATCCTTAACATCTGAGTAAGGCAAGGGAAAGTGGCGGATAATACGTCCACATAAAGTGCAGGTAGAGAAGACCCCGAGTCTGTGTAAAACAAACCTAGGGTCAGCGGGAGCTACAGCCGGTTCAGACCAGGGTCCTTCTGACGCCACTGCAAAGTACAAAATCAATACACGCAAATCCTGTTAGGAAGTTACCAGCAGACTTGCCCGCCTTCTCTCGACGCACCCTCAGTATCTGGGTCAGCTGTCCACTTCTAATATAAACAGTACAATCAAGTATCTGCAAACTGGCAACAAACACCGAAACACGTTGACTTGTATAGACCAAACGTCCAGAACGCTCGACATAATGGTCATTTCTAATAAGTATACTTACAAAAGAGTTGATTCAAACTATGCGCGGTCTGGTGGGCCAGTGGGTTAAGGAATGAGACTGTGAAACGTAAGCTCCCCGGTTCGAATTCTGGTTTCGCCTTACGGGACTTGAAACTGACCTTCACATTGTTCATGTGAAGTAAATTATGACGCTCCGTGGATCGGATTCCACGTAAAAATATAGGTCTCCATTACCGGTAGGATAACTGGTGTAGATTAGGTTAACCTCGACAGAAGCGCATCAGCAAATCGAAACACTACCTTTCAGTGACTCCAGGCCAATAATGCCATGTGTATTATTATAATTATATATTTAAATAATAAGCTGTGGTTAAATTATGATTGTATAAACTCTTGGGGCAAAAAACAAGCACGAACAAAAATTTTGTTGATTTCTTTAAGATCTTAAAGTAATGAACGTAGAAACTGCGCCTTGTGACTATACTGCTGCAGTTTTAACAGACTGGACAGCTACTATGATAACTGAAGTAATTAATTCACAGGAAACAGTTTGCATACGTGGTATGAGTTCCATACCACTACTTATTTTGTTCCAGGGATATTTAAATCTGTTAGGGTGGCAACTTATTTCATTTCTTGCATCCTCTACCAAATGAGAACGCAGAGTAAGTATCGCATTATGTCAGACCTGAATCATGTTTTAATTGCTGGTAAACAATTTTCTATTTTTTAGTCGCTCATAAACACATCTGAAATGAACAGTACGAAGCATTTACCAATTGTTTTTCCAGTTTACAATTTCCGAAGTTAAACTGCATTCGTATCTTCTATCCCAAAAATTTTATATCCTTTTTTGTTTCTATTTTGGCTTCATTACTTCACAAGAATTTTAGTTCCATCTTAAGTAATTTCTTTATAAAATTCCCTGCTTACTGTCGTTATTCCAAATATTTCGAAATGCTTTATTTTCAGAAATAAATGGCTTGCTTCATACTTGATAGCAGTTTCCTGATTTGTAATTAAGATTTCGTGGTTGTTTCATGGTTAATGTCACTGGTCGCTTTTCTCGCCTGCTTGGCAAAGTACCCAGATTTGATTGGATATATCGAGTGTTTGGTAGTTGTAAGGTGAGATTATTTTGCAGGAAGCGATGTGGTGTCGCGTTACGCTGCCTCGTGATGTAACGTCTCGTCGTGAGGCTTCGCAGTCCACATTGGCTGTCTGCTACACCACACAACTGCTGCCAACCGCTATCTGGCAATACATGAAATTACAAGTCATATCGTGAGAAACTAAAGGATTTTTATTTCGCAGGAGAGCTTCTTAGTAAATCCCTTATAAAATTCAAAATTACTTTTTTTTCGATTATCTCATGGTATTTAAGAACTTGTTTTGCTGCAGAATACGTTTTTAGACTGATGTTAGACGTGAGACTATGTAGTTGAATAGTTATCTACGGTTTCCGTATTCCATTATTGTGATAGCGTCTAATGAGCAACCGAGCGGGGCGGTGTAACGGTTAGCGTTCTCGCCTCGCCTCGCATTCGGGAGGACGGTGGTTCGAATCCCCGTCCGGGCATCCCGATTTGGGTTTTCCATGGTTTCCCCAAATCACTCCAGGCAAATGCCGGGATGCTTCCTTCAAAAGGCCATTGCCGAATTCCTTCCCATTCCTTGCCCCCATCCTTGCCCCCCATCCTTTCCCGTCTCTAAAGACCACTATGTTAAAAAGAGACATAAAGCAGTTACAAAAAAAAAAAAAAAAAAAAAAATCTAATGAGCATTTAATCCTCTCGCGACACATTACTGAGGGACAGTTGCGTATTTTGAGAATAATTCGACAGGTATTCTGGTGTGACTTCATCAAAGAAAAATGCTTATGTACTTCATTATTAGATATGTTTGTTCTTATTCAATGATTTTGGCGAAACAAAACTTTCAATGAAAACTGATCATCTACTTTTGAAGTTCGACTACCGTAACTTTTGTTTACTGCTGACTCTTCTTACTTGCGAACTACGTTTGCCTGAATTCTCTCAATGTATTTTCGCTGATGCAGCAGCAAGGTAATAATAGCAGATTTCATGCGTTGCTTCCGGTTAGACATTACCATATACAGGGGTTGGACAAAATGATATGAACACCTGACATACTATTGATTTATTAATATGGTGTTGGGCCACCTTTTGCTTGTAGAACAGCTGAAATTCTTCGCGGAATAGATTCGTAGAGTGTCTGAATAGTTTCCAACGGAATGTTGTCCCATTCTTGTACCAAAGCATCCGCCAATTGCTTCAATGATGTTGGAGGTGGAAATCTGCTCCTTATTCTCTGCTCCAAAACTACCCACAATGGTTCAGTTATATTGAAGTCTGGCGATTGTGCTGGCCAGGGAAGATGTTTGATGATATTCTGATGCCCCTCGAACTAGGACAGAACCTTTTTGGCTTTGTGTATGGGCGCATTATAATCTTGGAAGATGGCAGTGTTTGGCACCAGTATTCTAGTCATAGTAACAACTTCATCACTGAGGATGTCGCGATATTCATTCGCAGTCATCCGGGCAGTGATGTGAATGAGAGGACCAGCTGAATACCACGATATAGCTGCCCAAATCATAACGTAACCTCCCCCCAGCTTGACTGTAGGACGCATGCAGTCCGGATCGTAGGCTTCTTTTGGTGTTCTCCATACATAAACCCGGCCGTTAGTAGGAAACAATGTGAACGATAATTCATCGGACCATACCACATTCTTTCTATCATCAAGTGTCCAGCTTTTATGATCGTGACACCAATTGTTTCGCAGTTTAGCGTTGGTAGCCGTTATAAGGGGTTTTGTAATTGCAGCCCTTCCATGAATTTTAGATTTGTGGAACTTCCGCCATAGTGTTTTCGTCGAAACAGTATTACTCAGATGTGTGTTGAGATCTAGTGTTACTTTTTTTTGCGGTAGTTTTGTGTTGTCTGGCCACAATCCTTTTTAATGCTCGTCGGTCTCTGTCGGTTAACTTTGGTTTCGTCCACTATTCCTCTTCGCTGACGATGTTTTACCATGTTTTGTGTATGCTGTCATTACCGTGGATACTGTCGCTCGTGAGACGTTAAACAGTTCAATTGTTTTCGTCACAGACACTCCCGCTAACCGAGCTCCAATGATTTGCCCTCTTTCGAAGTCTGAGAGATCACGCATTTCAGCGATCACTTGTTAAAACTATCACAGAACAAAGCATATAATACACTGATATATAACCTACAAGACCTTCCACGTCGAAGATGCCGTACATGCGCATCGCAGTCTTCACACGGAAGTAGTGGTGCCATCATACAACAACCTGTACTCTATTGCATGGTGTTCATATTATTTTGTCCAACCTCTGTAGGATTCAAATAAAAACTGTCATTAAGAAGCCACCTCATTTCCCTTTACCAATAACACTTTTTATTTATAGTTACGCTATTTAAACAAATTATTTCGATGTTTTTTTTTTTTAAGAAACAGAATGGAAAACAATGAGTAAGCATTCTAACTATCATCGAACACGTAACACGTGATCACATGACGGTACGATCACGAAACATGTAACTGTAACTTGATATTAAGGCTGGTTTAAAGTGGATATCGAATAATGTTACTGATTTTGTTCGATCACTTACAGAGTTGATATTTAATGTGTATGAGAAGTTGAAGCCCCGCTACCTTCTGATATCACAAAGCGGGTCAACATGTTGTTCGGTAATGCTTGACATGGTTACCGTGTCTTGGTTTGGGAGGTAAAGTCACTTCTGTGCGAATTAATAAATTTCTCTCAGAAAAACTAAAACTTTCTAAACATTGATCCAATAAGGAAACCTTGCTATCTATACAGGTTTTACCTTATTCGTATCTTGGAAGACATTTTGGATATTTTTCCTTCACATTTGTTTGATGGATAATTTTCAGTAAAATATTCATATTCATATTCATCAATTTACCATTTTTCATACTTTGTTCTGCTATTTCACTATTCGCATCTGCTGAAATCTTACTCAAGCAAAAAAATTACGCATGATGTAGCGGTCAAATTTAAAACCACACCTTCTTTATACAGGAAAGAAGTGGTTTAAAATTTTGATCGGAAGAATTAATTTTAGTTTTCAAATCGTTAGTGTGGTTGCGGGCAATCGCAACGATTACGGAAAAATGGAATTTACGACCAACGTCTCATGTTCTCACGTATACAGAAATTAATAAAAGCTGTTACGAACACCTCTAGCTTCGACTTAAATTTGCTCTACAAGTGCGATAATTAAAAAAAAAAAACAGACAAATTAACAAAATTGATTAATCGCCTAGTCCCATGCCCATCCATTTATTATATGCGAAACTCATAATACGTCAGATTTTTCCACCAGGAAGTACAGTACGAAATTTTACTTCCTCACGTACGATTTTTAAGGTTGGCATAAGTAATTATGGACGTCTGTTAGCAGATCTGGAGGTAGTATTCATATGAGGCAATTCTAACAAATATTTCAGCTACATTGCAGTTGTTTATTCAGAATATAATTATCGAACACAGCAGTGATGAGTTGATTTACGTTTATTTAACGTCAAAACGTTAAAACCGGTTTCTAGTACCTTATTCCAGTGACTAAGAAGATTATGTGAATAGGCGACTAGAAACTATCTGAAAACGTTTTGGAAATTATGAAATAATAAGTTCCCCACCAATATACAATGAAGAGCCAAAAGTAATGGGATAAGGTGACTGAAATATCCAGATGGTGGCAGCACTGCGGGGGAAACATATGAATGTGTCGTACAGTGTCGCGGCTTTCATTTGCACTCTGTTGATCGTATGAAAAGTTTTATGGCGGATTACGGCCGCACAACATGAGTTAACAGTCTTCGAATGCGAAATGGTAGACGCTTGGGGCTTTCCATTTCGCAAATTACCCGAATTCAACATTCCTCGATCCACGTTACCAAGCGTTTGCGGTAATTTCTGTCATTTCCTCTACCATAGACGACGCAGTGGCCGACCACGTCTGATTAATAAGCGAGACTAGCAACATCTGTGTCGAGGTGTTGACAGACAGGCAACACTCAATGTGGGATGTGCAGTATTACAAACGTGTCCGTGTGGACAGTGCGGGGATATGGCAAGAGAAGACACACGCGAGTTCCTACGCTAACAAACAGTCGTCGGCTGCAGCTTCTCTCCTGGACCAGTGAACATAGGTTGGTCCCTAGTTGAATGGAAAAGATTGAGTTGTCAGGTGAGTGGTGGTTACAGTTGATCAGAGCTGCCACTAGGTTATGAATGTGGAGCAGACCATAGACTCAGGTAGTAAGGAAGGTTCTGTCCAAGATGGTAGTGACCATCCTGAGCTGGAGTGAGTCCTTTGATTTAACTGAATCAACTATTAACTGGAAAGCCATTCATCGACTTCATGTTCCCAAAAAATGATGGTCTTCTGCAGGAAAAGAATTCGTCAAGTCACCAGGCAAAAAAACGTTCATGATTGGTTGAGGAACATTCTGGAGTATTTGAGGCAATGATTTGGTCCTCTAGGTCACCGAAAACACTCGAATATTTCTGGGACATAATCGAAAGGTCTGTTTGTATTATTAAAGAAGGGGGGAAAGAACATTAATGCAAAATGGAGCTCCTCAGCACATTGCAAATCGAGTGATGCAGTTGTCGAGGCGGCATTTCGGAAATGCTAGAATTATCAGTCGTCATTTCCCTACAGCCTGGCCGGCCCGATCACCTGATCTTAATCCGTGTGATTCCTGGCTGTGGAGTTATCTGAAAGATGTTGTGTTCAGTACTCCGATTGCCAACGTAGCGAATTGAAGACACCATTGCACAACACATTCTGAACTTGACCCAGGTGACACTTCGATCGGTTGTGGACATGCAGTTTCCCGATTTAATCTTGTTGCACACAACATTGGACAGAATATTGAACATGTTTTGCGCCAGTCTCGCGAAACTTAAAAACAGATTGGACGGATACTTTTTATGCGGTTTTTGGCCTCAGAACAATTAAAAACCGATTGGATGGATGCTTTTTTGGTTCATGTTCTTTCCCCCTTCATAGAGTGCTCACTAGCGACTTCACTATGACGATTTCACATTCGTTGCCAACTTTTCTTTAACGTATACCACACGTCACCCGACGCTGGCGCAACTGACACTGCCAGAAACCAAATCTGCACCTCTCTTACCATCTTAAAACTGCCAGACAAAAGTAAAAATAAAGCAATCCCTCGAGTAATTTATTTTCGGTCAGGGTGTAATACTCAAGACTGATTGTTGTTTTTCTAAGAGATCTCATATATAGCAGGAGAGACTTTATACCGTGTTGTACTGAAGTATGAAGATGTAATAAACGCTATAATATACAATTTTCTCATCCGGCATTACACTCGTTAACGAGTTGTGTGATAGATACTGAAACAGAAAATGACACTCTCCTGCCCCGATACTGCCTGTTCTGATTTCTTACCTGACCTCGCTGAAGGAGACAGAGTGCGAGCGTCAGTTGACCGTGGCTGGTGCATGGTATTTGTGTTGGTGGCAGCCAGCTCGAGACAGGGGCGGGCGAGCCAAGTTTGGTATTTATGTGGCGCGGCAACTTGGTGAGGCGATAATGCAGGCTAAATGGCGCGTGGAGGACACTCCGACCTGCTTCTGCAGGCCATTACGACCGGTCACTTAGGACTTCTTATTACGTTCCTCGCTACTAGGTTATTACAAATCGTCAACTTACCTCACGCTACTCGTGACTAAATAATACTGAATATGCTGAGGACTATAGTACAGTATCCTTGTCCTGACCTTTTGTAGAAACAGAAGTGACGTATGGTATTGTCTACATTGTAATCGCTAAACTACAAAGTTCAAAATGCATATCAAATTACTGTCTCTTATAAAATAGAAGCAAGTTCTTCGTAACGATTCTGATTTACGTGCGCTTGGAGTAACGGTACTCTTACAGGGAGCTTTGTCTGGATTTGTGGAGGTTTCAGTTGAAAATACATTTTAATGTGATATCTTAATTCGGGTTTTGATCTATAATCGCAGTGCACAGCGTGAAATTCGCTGTTAGAGGCTCATTGTGAAATAGCGGTTGAGCTTTTTGATTCTGTGCAATTTAAATATTCTGAAGCGAATTGATGGTATTCGATTTTATTAATTATTTGCGTTGTTGATTGGCTTGTACAAGGTCAATCACATTTGGTGGTATTTAAGTAGTCTTGGTTCCCATGTTGCACTCAAATGGTAACTTCTCACAGAAATCGAGCAAACAATGTAATACATTTATATTCAAAATCCCAGTGCAGTGTTAAACGTATCGTACCGTCATCGATGAAATACAGACATTTTAGTCAGGATCTCTTTGAATTTTGTAGGTTCATTTTTCATTGCTCTTTTACGTTCTTAGGCGTGACATAGCTAAAAGTAACGATTATTTATGAAAAAAAACATGTATTGGGATGAAAGTTTGGCGACCATACTCATCAGTTACCGAACAGTATCAGTTGTCAGTTTCTCATACGTTTGTGACGCAAAATTTCTATTCGTTAAAATTTCGGACAACATCAGCCGGAAGAGCGCATTTGGGGTGCAGTCGGAGGGGACAGCGCGTCTTTAGACAGCCTTCAGTACGAGCGAGTGTAGCACCCCTGGTATGTGCAGTTGTGACATCGCAAGCCTCAACTATAAGAATGCATTCGACGCTACAAGTAGTGATCGATTTTCTAATGTAAACATAAGAAAATAACCTCGTTCTATCAAAATAATGAAAATGTTATTGCTTTGAAAAATCTACAACATGCTATCTTGCGTGATTAATTAGGCCTAACTGACAGTAAATTCAGCATGGTTCCTTCTAACAGGAATTATTTTACTAAACCGACCCGTTTTTGTATAAACAATCGTGAATTTAACAACTTGTTAGACTTGACTACTACCGTGGAGAACATTCAAGTAGAATGTAAGTCTGGAGATTTGTCTGCGTAATATATTGATAAAATTCTGTCGGTTAACTAGCCGAGGGAGTCCGTTTACAAAACAACGATTTGGCGATCATAAACACTGCAGCCACTGTCAAGCCAGTACAGACTAAAAACGGACTGACTCGTCTAGTTTTCCGACAGAACTTTATCTATTCACGTAGAACATTCTGTATTGTTAGTTTCTTCGTACAACAAATGATAATAGGGCTGTGTGCTGTCTGCCGTTGTATAGTGAGAGGGCGCACTTTCTCCGTAGATCCCGTCACACCCTCAGATGGTATACCAGTCTACTGAAGAAGACTTTCATACGCCAAATTACTACACGACCTCCTGGCAAACACTGCAGGATGCGCAAACAGTCAAGCAAGGTGACCATTCAATACGTTATAGGTTTCCTTCAACACTCGTAACACTTATCAGTCTAGTGAATTTATGCCAAGCGTCGAGTTTGTCTGTGTACTCACTCGGTCTCGTTGTTCTCGAAGATGACCTCTCCGCTGGCGGCCTCGTACTGCTTGCCGGCGTGCGCGGTGCCGTCCTCGGTGGCGTAGGGCACGGCGATGCGGCCGCGCGCGCCCGAGTAGCGCAGCACGCGCAGCTCGTACGTGCCGACGGACTCGACCAGGTCGACGTCGCGCTCGGCCAGCGCGAACACGCCGCAGTGGTCGTCGTCGAGGATCATGACGGTGGCGAGCGACGGGCTGGCCAGCTGCGGCGCGCCGCCCGCCCGCGGCCCCGCGCCCGCGCCCGCGCCCGCCCCGTCCGCCACGCGCACGTTGCTCAGCCGCACGTAGAAGTGCTCGTCCTCCTCGAACACGTCGTCGTCGATCACCTGCAAACACGCACCTCACTGTCAACCTACAAATACAGCTGTAAGGAATAACGGGGACATCGCCTCACCCCAACTACTGAAAACGTTGACTCACAAATTCATTTCGTTACTCGCAATTATTTTTTATTATCCTTGGGCTAATCCCGAGAGGAACATAAAGGTAGGGGCACTAGGTTTTTATTTTATTTTTTTATTTTAACTTTATATTAAACTTCTTGCGACAAATTTGTATATTGTATTGATCACTTTTGTGCTTGGATATGATTGGTTGGTCATCAGAGATGTTATATCTGTGATTTTTAGGGATTTTTCTTTAAGCCATTTCTAATCTCGCTGTATTCTTCGCATGCATTTGAGAATTTAGTGGTATATACCTTCCACCTCACCACATCCGTGACAATTCGGCGACTCCACAATTTTCATGATATACTTTTTGTTGTTTAAGAGGGCGTATCCTGTGCGTAGTCTGTTAATAAATGTTATCTTTTTCCTGCTCAGATCTCTTGATTCATACCATGCCTTATATTCGATATTACTGCATATTGCCCGATGCCAAATTCCTTTTGAGTCTTTGTTGTTTTGCCATTTCTTTTCCCATTCGTTCCTTATCAGGATGGATGCGAGGTGTCTGAGGTCTGTATAGGGAATAGCAGTGCCCAACCTTCCTGTGGCCGCTAGCTGCTCTGTGGGACATTTCGCTGCCATGTAAGCCCACGTGGCTTGGTACCCGTTGTAGCCTTACTTTATGTCTTTTGCGGTCAACTTAGCTATCTCTAACTACTTGAAATGCAATGTAGTATTTCCCCTTACTTTTGGGAATCCCCAAGATTGTATGTAATGCACTTCTACAGTCAGAATATATGACTGATTTATTTAAATCTGTCTTTTGGAGATTTTGTGTCCCTTTTACGATAGCAAATAATTCTGCCGAGAAATTCGAAAATTGGTCCGGAAAGTGGAATGCTTCGACGATTTAATCCACCGGATCCACATAAGCCTCCTCACCCGAATTTGATCCAACCGTAATTTTTTGGGACTAGCGTTTCCATCTAGTATTGATTATTTCCATGGGCTTTTGTTTTGCTTCTTCCGGAATGCAAAGTTTCCTCTCTGACAGATTTAATCTGAAGGTTGGGTGAACACGAGCTGATGGGTTCACTTTTTGCCATGGCTCCTCCTCAGACTATAGGTCATTAATTTCTGTTGTACTGAGGTGCTCCACTGATTTGTGATATGCCTATAGGTTACCAGTCTTGGCATCTTGTGATGATCTGCGGTTTTCCTTTGAATCTCGTCAACTAAAATCTGTAGTTTCTTCAAAAGAATATGTTCTTTTTCGAGCATACCTTTAGCCAAAAATTAATCATCATCTTCTTTCTACGTGGATGTAGGGGAGGAGTTACTGTTTCCGCTTCAATCGCCGCTGTATAAGTGGTCTTAATAATTCCATCTATTCTCCTTAGTTCCACTGCTTGTACGGTGTCAAGTTTCTTCAGCAGGGTTTTGCATGCGTTGTCGTAAAGAAAACCCCCATAGTCGAGTCTCCTTCTCACAATACTGAAGTATATATTGCTCAATAGCCGAGGATCAGCTTTCCAACTCATGAAAGCAAGAGCTTTCAGCATATTTATTCGCAGTAGGGAAGAAGCCTTCATCTCTGTTACGTGTTTTTGCCACGTGAGCTTGGAGTCGAGCCATATTCCGAGGAACTTTACCTTTTTCACCAGATCTATAACTATGCCATTCACAGTTACTTTAAAGTCATTTCCTTGATAGTACCTGTGATTGAAGATGCATATTTTACTTTTTTTAAATTGTTAGTTCAAGCGCTCTTTGTCTCAGCTTTTCTAGGATTGCTCTCACTGTCGATTCTAGGATCAGTCTAGCTTTTTCTTTGTCCGGATGTGAGACATATATGACAAAGTCATCCGCATAGCGTAAAAAGGTCACCATCACTGGTACGCCGATGCACACCTTGGTGGTGTAGATGTTGAAGAGGATCGGGCTTGTCGGGTCACCCTGTGGAATGCCCTGGTAGACGTGTCGGACGATTCTCTTCCTTCTGCTGTTTGAATGATATTCACTCTACGTGTGAGATAATTACAACACCAAGTTATCAATTTTTGGGGAAGTTATCTATCTGGAGATTGTTGTAAGCGTCTTTTATGTCAAAGAACACTGCTAGAAGGAAATTATTTCTGACAAAGATGAATTGGATATCAGTAACCAGCTTACTAACAATGTCGTCGTACTGAGCCTTTACGGAATCCCATAGCGCGACGATCGAGCCTTCGATGGTGTTCTATGTGCCATTCCATCTTATTCTAATATTAGCTTAGCCAAGCAAGGCATTAAAGATATAGGCCGATAAGAGGATGCGTCGCTCCTGGTCCTGTTAGGCTTTAAAAGAGGAACATTTACAATCTTTCTCCACTGCTCAGGAACGTATGATGTGTTCATCATGTCTTTGAAGATATTTAGGATTTTTTGTTTGGCTGTTTGAGGAAGGTTGTTAATCATGAAGTATGTGATCCTATGGTCTCCTGGTGCCGTATCATTCTTCTTGAGGGCACATTCAAGTTCAGGCATACTGAAGAATGGCTCCTCAGTTTTGTTACTGTTTTACTGTTTTCATTGGAATCATGATGTGCCTTTCGTTCTATGTCCCTCAGTGCTGTCAGTTCTAAGAATTGTTCCGCCAAACTATCATCGGTATATATGCTGTTAGGTGAGGGCCGCTTTCCGTTGAACCCTCTTATTTTCGTCCACATTTCCTGCAACGATGTGCCGTATTTGATTGCAGAGCAGAAACCCTCCATCCTCCTCTCTTCGTTTTCCTAATCGTATTTCTGTCTTCCGCTGTTGTCTGTCTTAGTAACATGAAGTTCCAAATCGTCGGATCTTTTCTGTACATTTTTGTTGACAGGCGTCACCTTGGAATTACTCTGGTGCTTTCGGTAGTCCACCAGGGTTTTCTGATGATTTTGTTTCTTTCACTTAATTTATATTCTGCGATGCTCTCTTCTACAGGTTTAATTATTATTTTTTCCAGGACGTTACATCACTGTTGTGGGTCATTTGTGTCTGAGTATATATGCTCCATTCGTAAACCGATTTTTTCTTGATATTGGTTCCAGTTGGCTTTTTGATGGAGTTGTCTTCGGATCCGTAGGGAAATCCAATGATATTTTGAGAATCAAATGGTCACTTCCTAATTTATCCTGTAGAATATCCCACTTCGTCTTGGTCATCATGCATGCCGATATCAGTGAAATATTAAGTGACGAGTGTCTTTGGTGTGGTGTCCCGAATCTCGTTCCGTGCTTGTTGTTGAGCACAGTAAGTGAGGACGACGTTATGGTCGACGCGAGTTCTTCGCCCTGTTGATCCACTTGTCGTGCCTGCCACATCGGGTGGTGTGCATTGATGTCCCCTTCCACCAGACTTTTAGGTGGTAACTGGTTGAATAAAGGATCCTAGTCTTCTTCCTTAATGATGCTTTGAGGAGGTTTGTAGATTACAGTCACATTCTCCAAAGGATCTCTCTGTTTCAGGTCAACCAAAAGAACTATGTTAGCACACGGTTCCACTACGTTTCTAATTTTGCTGATCACAATTTCTCACAAGTATAGCAACTCCTCCGAATCCATTTACCATGTCTCTTCTGTTGATGTTATAGTTTTTATGATTTTTATGAGTGTCCCTACTACCACAACAGGGGGGCGTACTCGTCGATTGTTCTCTGTAGGTCGTTCCATTTTGGTAGCAGGCTTCTGGCATTCCATTGTAATGTTGTGAATTTTGACTTTCTATCCATTATTATCAGTTATATTACATATCTCCTCAGTGGTATCACTCGCTCCCATTTCCTTTATTTCTTGCATGATGTTACTGGTGGCTTCTTCCTGAATTTTTTGTATCACTACCTTGTGTAGATTTCCTTTTAACTGTTGCATGATAGTTTTAATCACAATTTTCACTATAGTGCTAATGCTTTCAACATGCTGTTCCCCATGTGCTGTATCCGCCATCTGGGCCTCACCTGTTTCTCTTCTTTCTGTTGATATCCTTTATGGAGGTACTCCCTTTTAGTGATTGTCTTTTTAACAGTTGCTGCTGCGCTGTAGGTTTTAGACTGTAAGGGAGGAAATTCAGTTGGTTTGTGTTCTTATACTGCTCCGATTAATATTTTGCTACAAAGCGCCTTTTTCTGCTTCAGTTCCTCTTCTTGTTTTCTAATTGGACATGCCTTGTTGATAGGCTTATGATCACTTCCACAGTTCAAACATTTGATAACCTCATTATGACAAATGGAGATATTGTTT
Organism: Vandiemenella viatica; assembly: GCA_031002005.1. Classification (NCBI taxonomy): domain Eukaryota; kingdom Metazoa; phylum Arthropoda; class Insecta; order Orthoptera; family Morabidae; genus Vandiemenella; species Vandiemenella viatica. Next base: position 169,858,810 of record JARYHS010013630.1, on the reverse strand, counting down.
TCCTCACAACATTTGGGGCATCTCTTTACTTCTACAATTGGTTGAGATGTGACCATATCTTTGTCACTTGAAAGATTGAGTCACGGGATAGACATATGGCGTTGCTTTAAATCTTAGATGGAAGAACTCTATTACATCCGGTAAAAATTGGCTTTCGAAGGTAAGTAGAACCGTTTGTAAAGGATTGTTTCTACTTTTTCATCCAAACGTTTTGTTTTGAGAAATCGTCTTACTCCTACTATCGGAGCAGTTGATTTAATGTTTCCACTTAGCTCTTTTTCATTGAGGTCTGCAGGGACGTATTTAACAACACTTTTGCATTCGACCCTGCTGCTTTTAATCCCACTGATGGTAAGAAATCGTTGTTTCCCACGAAGCTCTTTGCTGCCTCCGCCTTTGAGAATTCCAGCACCATCCGGTTTTTGCCCTGTTGGTTAATTCTCTGCAGTCCGTTAACCTTATTATAGAATGTTTTACCTAGTTGAATTGGATGTGGGATAGTGCCATTCATCTTCGGCTCAATTGTTACTACATATGGTCTCTGCGATTGTCGGCCATATAGTCTAATACATTGAGTTGGTGAGGTCGGCTTTTCTTTATAGCCCCCTTGGCTTGGGATAACGGGGTTCAGTTGATCACTCTTGGATTACTCGTTATCTCTGCGAGAGGAAATGGTAGCTGCTGCGATGTTATCGTCTGTTTTATAGTCTGTTCCTTAATCGAATTTAGTAGTATTTCTGACGTCGTTGGTTCTTCCTTTATTTCGCTTAGATCCACCTCTTCTATCGGTGGATCTACGCTTCTTTCTAAGGTCGTATTTCCCTCCTACTTCACTATCCAAGGTAGATTCTTCTATCTTCTTTTTTGTGGCCTGCAACATATCCTGCTCTGATTGGTAGATGAATCGTTCATAATTATTACCAATTGATTTGGCTGTAATGTCACCACCAGATTCCGCCATTGCGGCTACTTTACACGATTTGTCGTCGTCGAAGAACTGTAGTTGTTCTTACGTGCACTTGGATTCTTTAAACTTATTTTAACAACTACTTTTGTGTTCGGATGTTGTGTCCCACTAGAACTAGATGTCACCGATGCACTCACTTGGCGCTATGGTCTCTCGCACCGCTGTAGACTCACTTCACTGCCTACCACACACGTAAACAAGGAAGCACTCTCGTAGCTGCTAGACTAGATCCGTATGCGACCGTAGCTAAACGCGAGGTTACTCGCATTTGTCGTAAGGATGTGAGTTTGATTCGATAAAAAAAAACACATGCGGAAATTGTAACGGTTCGCCACGCGACTAAATGAATCTGAACGAGAGAACAAACATTTGGACATCCAGCGTCGCGTTTATCTGGGAATTTTGATTTGAATTCGTTTCGTTACAATGGAAAATATACAAGTAAAAACATGTTGCGCGTACATTATTTTAATATAATTAATATTATTTAAAGTGTTGATATTTTTAAGAAGGCAAGTAATTTTAACAATATAAAGAGTTATTATGCTTTTGTCTATTAAAATTTACAGAGATTTATTTGTAAATAGAAAATTTAGATAGATAATTTGAGATGGTTATCGCCTTTTTTATTGATTATGCTTTATTGAGATTTATTAATTTCAAACATTTATGAAATGTGCTTATTTTATAATGTGATATTCTATCTTCTATTTTATTTTAAAGTCCAAATTTTACCTAAACTTACTTTAAGAAAATTGTACATTTAGTAAACTATCCAAAGTTCGAACGAAATCATCCCCTTCCCCGTATGTGACGCGACGTGATGTGATGCTCGATTGGGTCCAAAGTAGCGAGTAACAAAACAATACGATGGTTACGAAGTCGTCCCTATCGCAGCGCGACTCAATACAATGCTTCATGCTACTGAGTTACTGGTTGGGTTGGTAACGAATACAGAACACAATTTCTCGTTTCTTTTATCGCTCTACCTACCAATGATACCAAATGTTCCACAGGTTTAGTTTGTTTGAAACTTGAGATCATGGGAAGCAACGAAAAGGGAATCAAGTACAGAAAAAATATTTTCTATACTAATAAAAGGATAAAGTGGGTCATTGTGTGGCCATCTCCGTAACGCTGTAACGTCATGCATGCCGAAACAACAATAGCCACAGATGTTACTTGAGGTTATGCGCGTTATTTAATAACAGTTCTATTTAGTTAAGGATCCGCGAAGAAGCCAATTGCCAAAAAAAAAAGAATAGTTTGTACTGCGTTAAATTAACGAATTATTTAGTAGTTACTCTTTATTTATGTTCATTTGATGTAGATGTTTTAGTTAAATTCTTTCGCCAAAGGTACGTAAGATAAATGCTTTAATTTTTTAGAAGCAATGTTAGCGGTAGTTTTGATTCAATAGAAATTTAGCCTGGATTAGGATAACAACTGACATTTGACGTTAGAGGAGAGGGCATAACGATTTAAATTAAGTTTTGTTTTTTTTTTTTTAAATAATAATTTAACTTGGCTTTATAGCTTTGTTAGTAAAAATATTATTTAGTTTGAATGAAAGTAGTTCCACGTTGATGTCGATCTATATGGCCTAGACCACGATTCAAACTAATCTCATAGTACCTAACGTAAGTTCTCAAGATTTACTTTCAATTTCCTTCGCTTTCACTCAAGGCGTATTACTGAGGTAATTATTTCAGCCGCATGTAACTGTATCAGCCGTTCAAACGTTGTAACATGGATCTAAATCAAGAAAACGAGTTTACGAGTATATACAAATTGGTTTAAGGCAAATTCATTAAAATTAAATTTTGAAAAAACACATTATATTAGGTTTAAAACAAAAAACTATGCACAGCCAGATATATGTATAAACTATAAAAACAATACAATCTTAGAAACAGAGAGTATAAAATTTCTTGGTATTAAAATAGATCAGATACTCTGTTGGCATGATCATATCACTACACTACTGACAAAGTTAAGTAGTGCCACCTTCGCAATACGAACACTTTCTCTAACAGCAGATCTAGAATTAATGAAACAGGTGTACTCCTCATATTTTCATTCAGTAATGTCATATGGCATAATTTTTTGGGGAAACTCTTCACAAAGTAAAAAAGTTTTCATAGCACAGAAAAGAGCTATTCGGTTTCTGTGTAGGGTAAAACCAAGAACTTCTTGCAGACAACTCTTTAAGAAACTCAATATTCTTACAATGTATTCTCAGTATATACCAAGTGAGTTTTTTATCTTGAGACAACTAAATATCTCGAAAACTACAAATCCGATCAAAAAAAGTGGGTAATAAAAATTGTTCGTCTCGACGGGGGACATCCGATGATACCAAATTTGACTCCCCACCCCCACCCCCTAGGGGTGGGGGAAGGGGGAGAAAAAAAACTTAAATAGGAACCCCCATTTTTTATTGCAGATTCTGATTCCCCGGAAAAAACTACCCCTATTTGACCCCCAATTCGAGTCATTTTGGTCGATAGATGGCGCTGCATTTCTCAGAGTTTTCTCATTACTTGATGTACTTCCATTGCGTTCACATCGTCGCTCATTTCTCAGAGTTTTCTCATTACTTGATGTACTTTCATAGCGTTCATAACATCTCTGATTTATTTACTTCGTTCTGTTGCACGTGTCAATGAGAATGCAGGCTATAACGTTGCAAGAAAAAATTGAAATGGTCTACATTTATGGAGAATGTCGCAAGAATATCGATAATGCTGTTGATCTTTATGCTCATCGTTTTCCAGACCAGCCTCGATCGCGCGCTTCTTTTTACCGTATTATCCAACAGTTCACTCAGGAGGGAAGTGTGCACACAAACAAACGAAAGCGGCGAAGGACGATAGCTGGAGAAAATAACGAAGTTGCAGTTTTAGCTGCAGTGGCTTATAACCCTCACATTAGTACTCGACAAATAAGTCGTGAATCAGGAATTTCTCAGACTACTGTTTGTCAGATTTTGCATCGTAGAAAATACCATCCGTTCCATGTTTCGTTGCATCAAGAACTTCACGGCAATGATTTCGATAATCGATTGACATTTTGCCGATGGTCGCTACAGAAAATACAAGAAGAACCCCATTTCTTTGCTCGAGTACTGTTTTCGGATGAATCCACTTTTACTAACCACGGCACCATTAATCGACACAACATGCATTATTGGAGTGTGGAAAACCCGCATTGGTTACGCCAAGTTGAACATCAGCGTCCGTGGAATGTAAATGTTTGGTGTGGGATAATTGGGGACAAACTTATTGGTCCACATTTTATCCATGGACATTTCAATGGGGAGAAATATCAACAACTCTTAGAGGACGTACTGCCAACATTGCTTGAAGACGTACCCTTAGACGTGCGACAAACAATGTGGTTTCAACATGACGGTTGTCCAGCACATTTTGCTGTAAGATCGCGGGAAGTGTTAGATCGTCTGTACAATCGTCGATGGATCGGAAGAGGAGGTCCAGTGCCGTGGCCTGCAAGATCACCAGATCTCACTTCGCCTGATTTTTTTTTATGGGGATACTTGAAGAATGAAGTTTACAGTGAAGTGCCAACAACGCCTGAAAACATGATTGAACGAATTACCAACGCTTGTCAAAAAATCACGCCGGATATGCTTCTTAGTTGCGTCGAATCATTCCAAGAGCGGGTAAATAAATGCATCGATGTCGGTGGTGATATTTTCGAGCACTTGCTTTAGAATTGTTGTTAGAAACAAACACGTGAGAGGCGAGGGGACTCACCAAAAACAAGCACCCCGATGGTGAGAGGCGAGGGGACTCACCAAAAACAAGCACCCCGATGGTGAGAGGCGAGGGGACTCACCAAAAACAAGCACCCCGATGGTGAGAGGCGAGGGGACTCACCAAAAACAAGCACCCCGATGGTGAGAGGCGAGGGGACTCACCAAAAACAAGCACCCCGATGGTGAGAGGCGAGGGGACTCACCAAAAACAAGCACCCCGATGGTGAGAGGCGAGGGGACTCACCTAAATCTAGCACCCCAAAGGGAACAGAAAATTACTACGTCCACGTCGTTGTTCCTGGGTAACGCAAAAAGTAATGTTTGACTTTCGCTATCTGCTAAAGAATTTGCATCAGTGCATTTTGAAATAATGTCCATTCCCATCCCTCAAGTTTGGAGGTGGGTGGTGTTATTGAATAGTTTTTGAAAAATATCAATCACATTAACTTGTATTTTGCTGATCTGATGTGTATTTCACGAGATATCCTCATTTTTAAATGAATTTTTGCTTATTTTGATTTTTGTCGATTGCAGCGCCATCTATCGACCAAAATGACTCGAATTGGGGGTGAAATAGGGGTAGTTTTTTCCGGGGAATCAGAATCTGCAATAAAAAATGGGGGTTCCTATTTAAGTTTTTTTTCTCCCCCTTCCCCCACCCCTAGGGGGTGGGGGTGGGGAGTCAAATTTGGTATCATCGGATGTCCCCCGTCGAGACGAACAATTTTTATTACCCACTTTTTTTGATCGGATTTGTAGTTTTCGAGATATTTAGTTGTCTCAAGATAAAAAACTCACTTGGTATATACTGAGAATACATTGTAAGAATATTGAGTTTCTTAAAGAGTTGTCTGCAAGAAGTTCTTGGTTTTACCCTACACAGAAACCGAATAGCTCTTTTCTGTGCTATGAAAACTTTTTTACTTTGTGAAGAGTTTCCCCAAAAAATGGGACGTGGAACTGCATTAAAAGTTGTTTTATTTAGTTAACCAACTGCGATGACATGGTTTTCTACCGTTCCACCCGTCATTTTTGACGGGCTTCCAGGATAGTATATGATAAAGCAATATGCAGTTCCACAAAAACAATTTTTTTTTTTTGCCTTGTCATCCAATTTTCGGAGACTTAGAAGAATTTTTATCCATCTTCCGCAAGCAGTCGAACGCCTGAACGTTACTCACAGATAAATAAAATGTTGTTTTTAGATGACCTTCTGCTTTATGTTGACTCACTGTAGCGGAAAGGTGACTTCAAAGCACTAGTGGCTGTTGAAAAGTAGGCGGAAGCTAAAAATGAAGCGAATGAATATAACCGAAAGCAGTTCTCCTCCAATAAAACCGCCACCCTGACGTCATAGTGGAGTTAACTGATGGTTGGATGGAACTACGGAAGAGGCATGGCAGCAGGCAAGCAACCAAATGACGAAGGGATTGCGATGGGCTCTTTGCTACGAAACACTTCCTTCGCTCTTAGAGCGCACTACGAGACATCTTCAGCGTTCACGGGAGAAGAACGACTAAATGTCCTGTCTCTGACTGCAGTGGCGAGTCAAGAGTACCGTCGCTAGAAAATACTGAGGGAATGGAAAAATGCTTTTATAAATCCTCTACTTAAAACGTAACGTTCTCTTCACAAAATTACAAAAGACCTAGGATCGTTTTCACCTAATCCAAAAATATCACAGGAGACTATTTAACGTGCTCTATAAATTTTTCATTATATACAAGGTTCTGCTACTTTAATGAGCCTCTCTTGTCTAATACTGATAAGTATATAGAACAGTTGCGTCCTGCAACCAGAGGATTATTGCGAAATAGAATATTTTAATTTCTGATTATTTTAATTGTTGTTTATGACATTTACAGAAAATAAGGGAATTTTCATTTTCTTACCTGTCATAGAAGCTTAAGTTAATTGCAAATTGTCAAGTGCCCGATACTTACTTTCTCATTTTTAAAATTAAATTACTCGTAAGTAGCCAAGTTTTGAGTCATGAAAAATATATAAAAATTTGATATCTGTTAAGTCAATACCGATCTCTAAGTAAAAATTAAAATCAAATAACTAAATTTCCCAAATTACGCTACAAGCAGATAGGTAATGTGTATGATAGCGGGCAACAGGACATTCGTCGATAACGCAACATTTGACTGAAGCCTTAGGAGAATCTTGAAGGGAATGTGCTCGTCCAGTGTATCGTCATTTACGTGTAGCAAATGTTGTAGAAAAATGTACCTCTGGCCTCATGAAATGTGAAAATTGTGCTTTGAGATATTGTAAATTTCAGTACGGGAAGTTACATTTTGGCAGAATAGGCGTGGCAGTAAGATAACGAAGCATTATCACATGGAGATTAAATGGCTGTATTGCAGACTGTCTGCTACCCCGTTGTTTTAGTATAACAAGTGTTGTTTACCTGTACGTGCTGCAGCTCTTACACGTGCTCCATACGTAAACCGGAATTCGTTTCATAAAAATATTTATCACTAAAAATGATGTTGTCATATAATTTTTGGGCAATGATAGGTATGAATGATTCTGCAGATTGATGCTATGCAGTCTCACATCAAAATTAGGGAAATTGTTCGTTTTTGGTCACATAGATCACATAGATCGCGATCAACGTGGAGCTACTTTCATTCAAACGAAATAACGATTTTTATAAAATCACATTCATTTAAACAATTTACATTATTTTTACAAAAATATTTACATTTCTCATGCCCTATGGCATAACTTCAAATGTCAATTGTCATTGTGGCATCGGCTAAATTTCATTGTAGGGAAAACTTCCGCTAACATTGCTGGTCGAGAATAAATAAAATGCAACTAACAATTAATACGTTAATTTAAACGCAAAACATATTTTTCTTTCAGTGTTTTGGCAATTGATTTCTTCGTGGGTGCTTAAGTAAATAGAAGTGTTTATAAATAGCGGGCATCACCCCTAGTTGGTAGTAACATCCCCGGCCAGTGTTAGTTTGTCAGTGTAGGCCGGGAGCGTTACGGACCTGCAGCGTGAAGGTGCGCTCGGTGACGCCGGGCTGGAAGACGAGCGTGCCCGAGGCCTTGACGTAGTCGTCGCCCGCGACGGCGGTGCCGTCCTCGGTGGCGATGTCGACGAGCAGCTGCTGCGCCAGGTCGCCGCCCTCGCGCACCACGCGCACCTCGAACGAGCCCACGTTCTCCATGACGGTGTAGTGGCCCGGCTCGAAGTAGACGCGCGCGCCCGTCTGCTGCTGCTGCTGCGCCGCGCTCTCGTCGTCGCGACGCGCGATCTCCGCCTTCACCTCGCTCAGGTCGCTCTGCGCGCGCTCCGCGATCTTGCGCATCAGGTTGCCGCCGCCCACCATCTTGCGCGTCGCCTGGATGCGGTAGAACGCGCGGCTCTTCGGGCCCTTGTTCAGCACCTGCAACACACAATCAAAACCACCACGCTAATGCGAGGAACAACTGAAGGCGGTGAAGTAATAAACTCTGTTCAGAAACTGCGCATGTTTAGTCACTCTTTTATCTGAAACCATAAAAGTTTTCGCATCTAAGCGAAGTGAGTGTAGGATAGTTGTCTTGGGATACAAATAATATCACTGCAAAAATTTCAAGATGTCGACACTTCAACAATTGTATACACAAACAGCAAATAGAGTGCCCCGGTTGCTCAGTGTTTAACACGTCTGACTAAAGATTGAAACCTTCTAGGTTCGAATCCCTGTCTCGGTCGGGATTTTCACCTGTGGCACAGCTTTGCGTTTAGTGTAAAGTACACAAGAACGATTCCATGGTTTGCATTCTACATTAAACTGCAGGCCCTCTCTACTTGTAACACGGATGTGAACACATCAAAACCGAAGTCTGTAGATGGTCTAAACGAACATACGTAGAAATAGCAACATTCACTCAAAATCAGATCACAAAAACGCTAATTATCTATAAATACAAATATGCAGAAACACCAATACAAACAACTCTCTGGACTCACACATTAATTTTTAAATAATTTACCCATATCCTGAGTTACCTCAAAAAATCATTTAATCATCCTCAACGGATCCGTTAGAATGTAGAATCGAAATGAATAGCGGCTGTCATGATACGTAATATAACGGCGTGAAAACGGTGTAACCGTTGTTAAAATAGTGTTTATTTGTAAGCTGTTTAAGCGAAGACATAAAATAATTTTCTTACAGTCTCTAGTTCCAATCCGATTTGAATGAACTATTTAACGTAATTAACTTCAGGTATGTTGAATATTTCAATGTTTTAACCGGGGTACATAGCAGTTTTTCGCGAACTAATGGGTGCCCTATGAAACGTCGGTGCCGTCAGCAGAATATATGACAGACGATCCAGTTCCTGCCCGGTCTGAGTTATTAGCCTTTAGTAGCGGAAGACTATAAAAAAGCCACAAGTGTCCCATCCATCACCTAGGTCAGATGTGGATGTTGGATCGCGCCATCCTTGTCTTAATCCAGCACACTGCATTCTGGCATTTGAAACACTTACCTGAGTTGTAAATAGGTCAACTAACTTTACCAAGTGTCTTAATTGGCTACTCAATCAGCTCAGTTCGCAACTGAGGCATTCTTTGGAGGCTATAATGCGGGACTTGTGGCGGGATACGAGGTCAGTGAATTCGAAAGCAACAAGTAAAACACCCTGCATCTGATGGAGTGGTACGAAGGAAAAGTTTCACTCTTCGTCTTACACACGCACTGTGCGAACCACAGACTGGCGACTTTTCTACTATGAGCAGCCTTCTCTGCCTGCTGAACGAGGCCATCAGATCAGCGGCAGTTTGCTGCTCGACATCACTATTTTCAAGCTGGTATCGTTCCGTTCCAACATTATCACCTGAGCTTAATAAAGTACACTGCTCACATTCTTCCAATTATGTCCATTATTTATAGCATAAGAGTATGTTAACATCTTTTATCATCCAACATTAACCTAGAAGTGAGGAAACCTTTTCATAAATTTATAAAGGTAGCACAGTAATTTTGAAAGTAAAGCTTGAACTTCGGGAATATCAGAAAACCGAACAATTGGAGCGTTTGAAATGTGGTGCTATAAAAGCATGCTGAAAATTAAGTGGGCAGATAACGTACTAAACGACCATGTTAAAGAGTTTTAGGCCGTTTGTTTTTTGTCTTTCTGTTTATGTATTAATGAATGACCCATTGTTTGTTTTAAATGCAATCATAAATGTTGAAGTGCCAAAATCGATGTTTTATCAAATTCTGCTTCTCTCAATACGCAATACGCGCCCTCTAAGCGATTAAAATACTTTTTTTTGTTGAGAGATTTTTGATTCCACGTCGCGATTCTCCGAGGGGTTTTTGAATTCCGTCCCCGCTGCAGCGTTATGCAGAGTGCTGGCGTACACAGGTGAGCTACACAGCATCTCGCGCACCTAAATATTCATCGCCCCGGAGCCCCTTAAACTCTCTCTAAGTGGAGCCCTCTTTTTCCTTGACCATATTACTCCCGTCCACATACATAATGCACGCGACCCACGGCTGCAATTAAACTGGTAATCAGCCAGCGGGGAGCGCTCAAGATAATGTCTCTTCTTCGCGAATAAATTACATTACTCTGTTCAGCAAATAGGATGTGCTTCGTAGAAGAACTTAACTTTATTTCTGGACTTCTCACTATTCACCAACGACTTGAGGGATACAGGTCCAGGCGTAAGTCATAACTTTACTCTCTTGAGCCAAAACGTTATGACCACTGCCCACCTTCAGATTGAATGACATCTGGTCACTTTACATTGGTCGTCCCTCAAGGAAGTGTAATAGGACCGCTTCTTTTCTTAATAACGTGAACAGCAGTTTGAGATTGTTCGCTGATGATACCGTTTCTATAGGGAAGTAAGGCATTTTGCCAATTGCTTACAAAGTCAGCGCGATCTGGATGTAATTTCGGCATGGTGTAATGAATGGAAAATTACACTAAATTGTAAAAAGTACAAGGCAATGCGCATAACTAACAAACGAAACTGTTTTTTCAGAAGTACAAACTAAACAGTTCAGTTATTGATATTGTTGATTCCCTGAAATATTCGGTCGTAACTGTACAAAGCAATATGGAATGGGACCTGCACATAATTACGGTCGTAGTGTAGAGCTAATTTTAGGCTGCGATCATAGGTAGGTCATGAAAAATTTTGATGCAGAAACAATCGAGACAGCGTACAGAAGTGTCGTTAGTGCACGTTTGGAATGCTGCTAAGCCGTTCATGACTCTTAAGTAGGGGGCTGATTGGCAGTATAGGGAAAATACAGAGATTAACCGCTCGATTTGTGACTGCTTGCGTCGCAGAATAGTTTCGCTGATTGGACTGGGATGCTCTGGTAGGCAAAAGACGTAGCTTTCGTTTGAACTTACTGCTAAACATGCGTACACCAACTTTCGCTTACAAGTGGGATGAAATACTTCGTCCACCAACCTATTGGGGTCATCACAACACGAGAGATAAGATTAGAGAAATAAGGTGTCGCACTGATCCTTATATGAATTATTTGTTCCCTCGTGCCATTTGAGATATGAATACACAGAATACGGATTACAATAGTTTTGGTATAAAGTACCTTCTGTCATCAACGATTTTGTGAATTGCAGAGTATATATGTAACTGTAAATGTAGACTTTGCGGGTGCGTCATGCGGGAATGAAAGTATATAAGGGAACAGAGAAACATGATGAGACATTCTAACGACAATGCCTGTGGCAAATGGGAAAATCCACTGACATATGACAGATGGCAGATTGTTATGGCCCAGCGCCTAGGAACGAGCATCTGGACTGCAGCGAGGCTGGTCGGCTCTTCGGGTGCTATTGTAGTGAGCATCCAAGGGAAGTGGTTGAATGACTGTGAAACCACGAGTACGCGACAAGGTGGTGGACGTCCACGCCTCATCACAGAACGTGGTGGTCGGAGGCTTGCCCGCTCTGTAGAGCAGGGCAGGGGGTGAACTGTGGCATATCTAACGGCAGAGTACCATGCTGGTGCAGACACAATTATTTCGAAGCACAGCGTTCAGCGCACATTATTGAACATGGGGATCCGCATAAGACGGCCCCTACGTGTTCCCATGTTCACCCAACGACGTCGACTGTCAAGATTACAAACTACACGAAATCATCGAGACTGGACCGTGAGTTTATGGAAACATGGGTTGTGTGACTTTTCTTGCTACTCCAGGTTGATGATCGTGTCCGCGTATGCAGTCTTGCTGGTGAACGGATGCTTTAAAACACGCACTGCGCTACGGACTATGGCCGGTGGGAATATTTACTGGGCTACCGCGGAACCTGTGGTAGTGATCGAAGGCACCATAATAGTTTTGGACTACGTGAAAATTATTGCGGATTATCAGCACTCCTTAATGCTTTATGTTTTCTACGACGCTGATAGCATCTTCGAGCATAATAACTGTAGGTGTAACAAGGCCAGAATTGTGAATACAGTAGTTTGAGGAGCATGACCGTGGAATAATGTTAATACCTTGGCCACCAAATTCGTATGGTCTCAACCTAATAGAACACATTGGAGACGCTATTTGCACTTCCGCGCCCACAAACCAGAAGGGAATTGCGTATACATCCGGTAACAGATACAAAAGACTGGTCGAATCCATGCCACGGTGGCCATAATACTTTGGTTCTTCAGTGCGTAAGAGATAGAATTTTTAAAAGTATTGTATTACGCGCTCTAGAATGCTAGTATAGTGACTTCCACCTCTAACGACCTCGAAGTCGACGACTCGTAAACATAGGTTCAGCGTTAGTTGTAATCATATTCTGTGTTACTATAAGCAATGTTTCGGGGAACTCGGAACAGAGAGGCGGGATCTCAATGGGTTACTGTAATGTTAGGCTACATTCGGTAAGCTCCGATTTCGTACATCCCTTGCAGCCTCCACGATTCAAACATCGGTCAGAATTTACATTATGCCACTGTGTTTTTAGTTTTTCAGGACTTTGTAACATAGTAAGTGAGAGATTGTTGAAAGAGATACACACATTCAGACAGAACTTTAATTTTATAAAGAATAGTCGTAACATTAAAGGTGTAAGCAATAGTGTTTGGTGATTGATGTAAGTATAATTAATAAAATAAATCTATATCTTATATCTTTAAACGAGCAATTCTTGTATATATATATTTCGGATCTCGGAAACGGCTATGACGATTTGGATGAAATTTGATATTTAGATAACGTTTTGACTTTTAAGATTACCTAAATAGTTGTCTTCGCTACAAAAAAGCGAGATTACAAAATACGAACAATTTTCTCACTTGGTATCTCGAAAAAGGCACTAGCGCCATATCGTAGACAATTCAGAACTAAGCGAGATATAATATATAATATATATATATATATATATGTTTTTCTTTCAATTTTTTCTAGTCGAGTTCCATAAAACCCATCATCATCAAGGGTTATCGTAGAAAATCGAAAGATGCCGAGATAAGATCGGTCACCCAGGTACTATATCATTATCAGGGAAAAGAGTAGCAGATAGGATCATACATGCAGAAAGATTGTATGCTTGGAGGGAACTAATTATTGTTAGAAGATGGAATAAGTAACGTAATGAACGCTACTAAAGAAAAAACGGGCAAGTTTGAATGGAATAAAGATACAGTGTGTGGAATTGATCTAATTAAATTGTGAGATCTATATATTTGGAGTGATAGTTGCTGAAAAGATAGTTCAATGATCGATCCTGCGTGAGAAGTGGACCTTGAAATCTTTATAATCCAAGTAATTGTCCGAGTAATTTTAACACGGTCTAAACTGTTGTTGGTATCGGAGGAACCGTTCAGAGAGTATAAGATAAATAAAAATAATTGAATTTCAAAACCTATAAAGATTACTTTTGTATCAAGTCTGTAAATATTACAGTGGCGGCCGTCTTAAAAAACGAACGAGCAACCTCAAGCCTGTATCAAACGAAGAATAAAAATACACTCAGACATCTAGAACAAATAGTTTATTTAGATTGCAATCATCCTTTTAACCACAGCCACAAGCAACGTTACAACAATGTCGTGGTATGTTTAAACTAGTGTAAATCTTGTGTTACAAAAATTTGAAGACTTATCGGTTTAGCACGTTTGTAATAAATTATTCGAAAGCCTGAAGTTCTTATCTCAATGTATTGTAGCTTCTCTTTTTGAATCATAAGATTTCTTATTTACTATCTTCCGGCTCTGAAACCATTCTTTGAAACATCCACACAAAAGCTTTCATTAAGTATTTTGATTAAAACTGACTGTGTTGATGGGTTACGATCTAAATCTATGTATTTTGCAGATAATATAATGGTATACAATAGGATCAAAACAGGTGAAGACTGAACAGCTGCAGGGTGACCTGGATAGAATATCTAAATAGGTAGGTCAGCATGGAACGAAGATAAATGCCAAGAAGAGTCAGTTTATAAGGTACACAGATAAAAAAATTAAAGGTTAATTATGATTATAGGGTGGGGTCAGAACTGCTTGTTGAAAGCTTGAATTGTAAATATCTTGGCATAACATTTGATAAACTCAATTGGCCAGAGCACATTGGGCGGGGGTAGGAAAAGGTTATAAAATCCTCATTTACTGGAGATGGTGATGAGAGAATGTACCAGAGAAGTTAGGGAGATGAATTACAAAACTTTGGTAAGATCATTGGTTGAATATAGTGGTGTAGTTTGGGACCCACATTTTGGTTATCGAATACAGGAGTTGGAAGGTATGCAAAGAAGAGAAGCTAGATTTGTTTGTGGAAATTATCGCAGTCAGTAGCTGATATGATAAGGGAGCTGGATTGGGACTCATTGAAGGAAAGGATGAGGGTAAGGCGAGTGTTTGGAATGTACAGGGCATATGTTGGTGATGGGTTTGGAGTAATATTGGTCAAAGAATTAGGAATAGTGCATGGAAGGTGAAAGGCGACCATGATCACAAGCTTGCGCTCGATTTAAAGCATAAGGAAGTGGGAAAATTTTATTTTGTTGGTAAGGGTGTCAGGGATTGGAACAAATTGCCAAGTATAGTGATGAATAATTTTCCAAAAACGCTTAGAGAATTTAAAATTAAAACTAGTAAACCATAATATAAAATGGGGGGGGGGGAATTTAACATTCTAATTATAAAAGAATATATATATATATATATATATATATATATATATATATATATATGGGTAATTAGATGACTAGGGAAATTGCCACCGGAGTTGCCTCCATCGCAATTGATAGTAATAATAGTCACATGGAACTTATTGTTTAGTGACAACTAAATGTAACGCGCGGTCAACAAGATAATATTCTAAAATCTTTTATATATACAATAGTATAAACAGTATTCCCTTTAGTACTATCACTTCGATGGGATATATGTAACTATATTTAAAACATTAATGTGGTAATTGTTTTTATCTAATGTAGTAGATACTAAACTGATTATCGACATTTTTATCTCTACGATAGAAATGAGTCCGTTCCCGACATCCTCTCATTATAATTACAGGAAAGTTAACGAAGAGTTTGAAGACATCGGCCTCTTTACATATATGTATTGGTATTTTATGACCTTTTATCGCCTTGGATAAAATGTTATCGTCAGAAAATGCGTTAACAGTTTTGAAAAGCTCATTAGGCTCATTAAGAATTGATGAGAAAGGAGAAGATTGTTTCAGAAATATTCCTTATATTAACTGTTTTTTGTTCAACGCACTAAATTAGTAAATTATTGGATTCTCTTGTTTTTCTATCATGTTCCACTTTATAAAGTTGTAGCGTTTAACAGTTTAGTTCGGGTTACAGGTTTTTCGATATCTTCTAATAACTCTGTCCAGTGTAAAAACTGATGCAGAATTTCGTTTCAAAATAAGGGAGAAAGATATCTACTGTAATTATAACTTCGGTGACAATACTCGTATCCCAGAAAAACAAATCTTGTAAAATTAAGCCAAGTCTCGTGCTTGTGTGGTAACAAAAAATTATATCTTCTTCTGAGCCAAGTCTAAGCTTTACAGTATGTATTCATTTCACTTTGTGAAACAGAATGGTATCTCTAGATTTTATCTTATGTATAAAAATGAATGTTGGTTTGTTTGGATGTTCGCCTTCTATACGTTCCTATACTATTTATCCGATTACGATGAAATTTTAGTGAGTTATTGTGTGCACGCACGCATGCATGCATGCATATATGACAAAAAAAAAAACCTACCATTCTCCCCCTTTCCACCCTCTTAACTTTTGTAAACGTTCTTTATACATATCCACAGATTTTATCAGATTTCAATGGTCCTTTACACACGTATACATCAAAACAAACAAAAATACTAATTTGCGAAAACCGAACCCCTCTCCCCATTTCCACCTCCTTAATTTTTCTCAGTATTCTTTGCACATGTCCACAGTTTTTAGTCAATATCGACGGAACTTTGCACACGTATTCCTTACAACCAACAGAAAAATATTTTCTTCATTTGGTTTTCAGCAACCTTACCCCTCTCCCCTTTCCACCCCCTTATTTTTGTAAACAATCTTTATACATACCCACAGATTTCATCGGATTTCAATGGTCCTTTATACACGTATACATTAAAAAAATACTGTGTAAATTTAATTTTCAGAAACCCAACGCCTCACATTCTTTTCATCCCATAAAATTTTTTTGCATTGGTAGGGAAATCTACCAAAGTAGATGGTGATGGAGAATTTTTACTACATTCCGATCGAAACGGATATAACATCAGAACTTTCATATCTACCTGCAGAGCAACGTTGCGTACTCTATTGTACAACCCAAAGTACCAGAATAAACTTTTTCTATTTTATTTTAATGGATAAAAATCATTGTGTTTTAGTTATTTGATACATGTTAATGTGTCTGTTTTCTAAATGAAACTAGGCATTGCAACGCATGACGGAAAAAGTTAGTTTAGAAAGAAAAAAACTTCTGGTGGCTTGCCCACTGTGCATACAATGTTTTAGTATATAAATACCTTACATGCATTGCTTTATCAAACGTACAAATATATAAAAGCCAAACTTTCCCTCGCATTTTTTTCCCCGAATTTGACGCATGACATGCATAATAGCCAAATCACCATGTTTGTTTAAAAAAAAAACTATAACACCGAGAGAAATCATTCTCTTTCACAAAGTGAATTGAATACACACTGTAAAGTGTAGACTTGGCTCAGAAGAAGATCTCATAATTTTTTGTCACTACGCAAGCACGATACTTGGCCTATTTCTACATTGGATTTCTGGAATCTCATATGTTTAGTGAGTTGATCGCTTTTGTGAATCGCCGCTCAAATATCACGATTCCATTCAAAAATCGGTGAATAAGAACATTTCAGAACTGAAGACAATGCTACACTCTTTGAAAACAATGGGTGTGCGCCGTAGCCGAGCAATGCAGATTGCCGCTGGTTTAACTACCACCAAAAATAAATAACAAATAACTTCCAAAATAAGCATAGGAACAAAGTAAAAGTTTATATATTAGTTAAACTTGCTGGTCTCTATGCGCTAAGAAAATCTCAGGCATATACGGAGCAAAGAAATTAATCCACAAAAATGTGCCAGAATTTTTGGAATTGTAGTTAAATAAATACGGGGGAAAACACCAATGTTAGAATTTTCTTATGATTTAGGGATGAAACCACATACGCATGTGTACTAAATTACTTGTTTCTAGGATTACTGGAAGTACAGTGGAATTTTGATGTCGGGGTGTCGTGGTCGAAACAAAACTTTGAATTTCACTAACTTCCAAAGTAAGGAAAGGAAAGGAGTAAAATTTAACACATTAGTTAAACGTAGTAAGCTCACTCTACAGTGAAAATCTGAGGTACATAAAGTTATTAGGGTGGAAAGTGATTTCTCCATAGTTATGGTAATTGGTAGATATATTGAAATTTTCGGGTTTCAGACTTTTCTTATAATATGTAAGTAAAATGTTATCTGTGCTCCAAATTTCAGCTTTCTACGATTACGGAAAGTACTTCAAAGTTTTAATGATCATCAGTGAGTGGGTGGGTGACAAAATCACTGAAATTTCCATATTAATAGCATCCGAACTAAGAACAGTAACGAAATAAAATTTAGTATGTTGTAAATATTGCTGTTATCTATGTCATAACAGAAATTTGAGACTAATAGCATCAATATAATCTAACGAATTGAGTACAAAATGGCCCGAATCGCTTTGAGAAATGGGTAGGCAGTGCCGCCATTGACTCGACTTGGCTCAAAACAGAGTAGCGGAAATGATAGAGAAAATTGTTGTCAATTTGCTGAAGACATACACGTCTTCGCTTAATACAAAAACCCAAAAAGCATACAATTAATATGACATTTTTATCACTGACACATGGAAATACAAATTTCAAGAAATAAGAAACGGTCCGGTTGCCATAAAAAGTGAGTGGTTCGTGATTTTACTTCAGCCAAGTGTCCTTAATAACTTTTATATTCGATTTAAACGAACAAATTTCCAATAACCTAGAAGTGTTATATTCCTACTGGCCAAGGAAGCGTGGTTTTCTATAATTTAGATATCGCTAGATTTGTGTTACTGCTTTCAACATGCTTTCCATTTTGTTGGGCGTTCTATCTCGCTAAAGGTCTTTGATTTCTGGTACAAAATCCGCATACCTCCCAGTAATTCCTACCTTCTAAAGCTACAGATGTAAAAACTTATTGGTCAAGGGCCCCACCCAACCAATGCTCTCTCTCACCAATTGTTTGGTTCAATGCTAATCTCACAAATTGAACATCTTTATCTTTACGAGCAATTGGAGAGGTATTCATATTGGTTAGCAAAGATTACTACAGTTCTCTGGTGTTCATAGACAATGACAAAGGAGTTGATTTCTGTGGTGATGAAAAAGAAAAAACTAGAGTGTTGGGTGTTTACCGTTGTAGAAAAATGAATGATGAAGATGAGGCTGTAGAGGAAAAACTAAATTCGTATTCAGCGTTCGGAAGTGAGAGTAGAATGGTTATTATTAGTATGGATTTAAATTTACCTGGTGTAAACTAAGTAGAGAATAAGATTGATAACACAAGGGAACAGAGATTTGCAAATATCTTAGTAAGGGAAGGAAACTTTACATAAGTGGTAAAGCAGAACACAAGATGGCCAAATATGTTGGAATTTGAACAGATATGTCAGGGAAAGATTCAAAAATGGATTTGAAGTGGGAGGAGTTCAAGATGATAAAAAAGAGTGAGGAAATATTTTATCCAAAACAGAAAATAAAGAGAAGATGAGAACCTACATACTAGAACAGGGAGGTGAGGAGTTTAAAGAGATTAGTGAGAAGAGAACATAACATAGTTCAGAGACTGCAAGGAAGTAGCGAATATTTAAAACATCTAAACAAGCAATTAATAACAGCGAAGAGGAAAGCTAATAATCTGTTTATGAAGAATATTATTGGTGCCGGGCGACTACTGAATGATGTATCCAGAAATTTGTATGTATTTAGAAATCGTAGGTAAGAATGGAGAAAAAGTTACTGGGGATTTGGAAACGGTAGAGATATTGAGTGACTGGTTTAATGAAAACATTAGAGACTATCATCCTGAGATGGGAGGAAACACAGAAAGCTGAAAAAGCACAAAGGGCATCGTGTATACATTATTACTACAGATGTATTAAAAATAGTGGGATACAATATTGTAGCTCACCATGATTTTTTAAAAATGAGCACTGGTAAAGGGCGACAGCAGAAATGGTTCATAAAAAAGGGATGACAAATAGGGTTGAGAACTACAGGCCGATTTGTTTGACATCTGTTATAGGCAAAATTGTGGAGAAAAGTATGCAACTACATCAGAAATATCTGTTAGTAAAGAAACTGACTTTCAAATCGATAATATGGCTTTATGTAAGGATATTTATGTGAATCTCATAAGGTTGACTACATTAAAGATATTTCGGATGAATTGGACAAGGGAGGCCAAGTTGATAATATAACACTAGATTTTTCTAAGGAACTTGACAGAGTGAGCCATAAAATGGTATTAAATAAGTTGAAAACAATGGATTGGATGAAAAAGTTACTTGTTGGTTAGAAGAATTGTTAAAAGTCACAAAGTAAAGCGTTAGAGTAGGAAATTCAATACCAAAAGAGGTGAAAGTGAATATGGGACTGTCACGGGGTAGTGTATTGGGTAGAGCTGTAAGAGTAACGATGTATTCGTTACTGAGTAACGGGTTCGTTGCCTGACTCGAAGTACCGAATCGTTACTCACAAAATCATTTCGTTACTCGCATGTTTCGTTACTCGCATATGTCGCATAGATACGAACAGGTTCCAGCTCCTGCAGGTAACTAATTTTGCCAAAGTAAACACTAATTTTGTACTTTTTATTTCGTTTAACATTAAAATTTGTATGGATAATTTGAGATAGTTACTGTTTTATTCATTGATAGTTCATAGTTTTTGATTTCAAACATTTGTGAAATTTGTTTATTTTAAGAATTGATACCTTCTATTTTATTTTATAGTGTAATTCACAATATAGAAGAGTTTTCTAATGGTTTTTGATATACATATCTGCACTTGTTATGTTCTAATAATATTTAATAAAATTGCAATGGAGCGCACGCTCCGGTGACAATTTCCCTACACACCCATCTTCCCCCCTTTCCTGTATGCACCTACATTTGCCCTCTACAAATTTTAACTTTAAATTCTTTCAACGTTTTTGGTAAATTATTCATAATTTCTCTTGGTAACTTCTTCCAGTCCCTGAAACAATTACCTAAAAAGAGAATCTTCCTAAATCCTTGTGCCTGAAATCGAGTGCAAGATTGTGGTCATGGACATATTTTACCTTCCAAGAATTACTTTTAATTCTTTCACCAATCTGTTTACAAAACCTCACCATCAATATACGTCCCATGATCCTCTTCACCCTCCTCCTGTCTTCCAGTGAATCCTATTCCAGCTCTTTTAACATATCCGTTACTGATTGCATTCTGTGATAATTGCTATAAACAAATCTAGCAACACTTTTTTGCAGTTCCAGAATTCCATAAACAAAGAATAAGTTACAATGACTTTATTTCTTTTGCTTGGTGTTAGTTATTGTATTATTACCGCAGGATCCATGTGATCAATCATCAATGCGGTTCTGGCTTTGATGTTTGTTGTAACCGCGACGTAACAACAGT
>JARYHS010013630.1:169645778-169836858 GCA_031002005.1 Vandiemenella viatica | reverse complement strand
GAGTCAGTTGATTCTTGGCTGCCCGGGTGGCGCCGCGTCATGTTTCTTACAACCGACGTTTCGACCCTCATTCTTGGGTCTTCTTCCAGTTCTGCCCTGGAAGAAGGCCCCAGAATGAGGGTCGAAACGTCGGTTTTAAGAAACATGACGCGGCGCCACCCGGACAGCCAAGAATCAAATATACCAGTGGTTCCCAATTAGTGGTACGCGTACCTCCAGGGGTACGTGAGGTTGCTCCCGGGGGTACGCGAGGTTCTCTTGACCCAGGTATTCAATAATATAATTGAAAAAAAAAACAATTACGCAAACATTACTACCGCCAAAATATATTTTAAGACAGTCAAACGGTGTGTGTGTGAATTACATTTCTGTAATGCTGTGGCTGTGCGAAGCACTAGATTGGAATAAACGCAGAGGCAAATGTAGCTATAAGGGAGTGTAATGTCCTACAGAGCACGTCGGCTCGCTGGCGCGGAGGTATGCTGCCCGACACTGTGTGTATCTGAGGGCCAGTCGATGATAGAAGGCAGACGCCTGTCCCCAGAGACATGTTTAGTTTGGCGCAGGGGCGCGGGACACAGACCGCCCTCTCTTCTCGCGATATTTTTGTTTTTTTCTGGAGGGCTTGCCGTATGTGGTACAGTGTGTGGGACAGCCAGAGGATGGAGGGGATGGCATCTACTCCTCGGAAGTGTTTCTTTTGCTATGTTCTATGTGGTCGGGAGAGAGAGAACGTTGCTGGACGTCCGAGAGCAAGGTTGTGGGCAGTGGCTGCTGCTACAAGTGATATACAGTGGTAGCTGTGTGTATCAGCCGGTCGCGCTGGTCAAACCCTGGCCCGCCGACGCCGCCGCCGCCGCCGACCAATGTCCTGCCGGGTAATGTGTACCGCCTGCTGATATAGAGACTTACTGCAACATCTCAAAACCCTGGAAACTGCCCTGAGTGACTCATGCCAGAATTAAAGAGCTATTAGCCTGGGTACCTATCATATGTTTGCCATACATTTGTGATCTTGAAATGACATCAATTTTGTCTTAATGAATAAATTCATTTTCTTTTACTGTGAACCCATTTCTTTTGTGTGATCCCCTGAGAATTGTCATGTGAAGAGCCCATTATAAATATTATTGAATTAAAATAAATTAACTTTGCTACTTTTGCAAGCTGGCACCATACAAGGTGTTTTTCAAATTAAAACTAATACCCCGGCCAACGAGATATTACAAAATGGCGCGCCAACCTGTGGCCTGACTGTTTGAGATGTTGCAAACGTTTCGTTTTAGCGAGTAGAACTCTCTATGTGTTTTTCAGCATTTTTGCGGTGTGGCAGTGATAGCAGAGGTCCAGCATATACAATGTATAATGATAAGATTGATTATGTGTAATATTTGTTATTTGTAACAGCAGAGGACTCCTCTGGGCAACCCGAGCAAGGTGATTATCTGTTCACGTGTGTGATATTGAACAGCTGTTTGTTTATGTTTCATGTGTTGTTGATGTATATGAAAAAAATACGACGTTGCATAAATTGTTGGTCAATGGCGGAGGAAGATGTAAAGTGATTGTCTTTGGTCATGTTCGAGTTGTCCTTTTGTTTATAATTGTTTGTTGGTTTTGATGGTTATTCTGTTGATGGAAAATGTTTGGAAACTAGGTAGGTAAGATTTTCACAACGTCTCAGCGTCGGAAAATTTTGCTTGTTTTTTGGCTGTCCTCTGTGATGGGTATAGTGTTTCCAAATTTGTTCTGCTTACTGTTGGATAGAGGGTCATGCTTTCGAATGCCCGGAGCATCTATGCGCTGCATAATAAAGTTTGGTGCGTTTGATCGTTCATTCCATACATAATTGTGCGTTTGAGAATTTATCGAAGCTTCACGGAAATATACCGTCATAAATATTGGATTGTGGAGGGAAAAGTATGGTGTAATTTTAGTTTTACGTAGTCTCTAAATTTTCTATTGCTTTTGAGTGCTTGCTAGTTTTACTGAATGAGATTGAGGTCCGGAAATCTACTGGAATGGCCTAAAATTATAATCCGTCAGAGCCAAAAGAGCGGGAATTCGCGATGGAGGGAAATTGCGATCATTTAGTTGACAACGCCATGGTTTGAAGTGTTGAGCAAACCATTCAGCAGACAGCCAGTAAATAAGGCTTTACTAGTTTTCCTCCAACCGCAGAAACGAGCAAACGGTTTGTATCGACACCGGAAAATCACGCTAGCAAAATGGTGACGCCACAAGATATTTTGCTAATGTTACAGCAACTGCTGCGTCCCATTAACGAGGAACAGAAGAAAACTAATGAGCAATTGTCGGCGTTCAGGGAGGAATTGACGGCCGCAATGGAAAAAAGGGTAGGTGAAATTAAGGATTCGGTGCAATCGCCACAAATGGGGCAGAAAGCGTTAAGCAGTGCTGTTGACCGTACTAAGGAGCAGGTGTCGGAGGTACAAAGACGCGCGTCGGAAATAGGTCAGGAGACGGAAGAAAGGAGTAACATGTTGCAAACGCGTGTTGAGGAAATTGAGAGGAGCCACAGTGCGGATTTGACCCAACTCGGAGAAGAGATGAGTCAAATTCGCGTGAGCATTGCAAAGCTGAAAACAGAGCGCGAAACGCATGAGAGCTTTTCGATGAAACAGACAAATAAACAGCGGGACATCCTTATGTCGGCGTGTTCGGAATCGGTAAGAACGGACAGACAGACCAAACCATCGAAAATGCCAACTGTCGGACACGAAAGACGAGATCTGCGATATTTGTGCATATTTGGACAGGCGGGAACAAATGCCGAACATCTGTTCCAGGCCGAAGGCCTCAAGAGAGTGCCAAGCGGCGAGCGATGTTTTCCGAACGCATGCTACCCTCTGAGCAGGGCGCTTTTTCGTGACTGTGTGAGCGAAACGCAGCTGGGGTGCGATTATGAGCCGTATGTGGGAGGTTTCGAAGAGAGAGATTGTTGCGGAGAACTGAGAGGCGAAATTAGTGCTAAATTCATGCACAGTCAATCAGTGTACTTTGCGGAGAGGAAAGAATTTGCTGAGAATTTCCGAAACACAAACGCCAGCGATAAGTATGAGTTTTGGATGTGCGTAGTACACGGAAGGCTTAAAACGGGAGCTAACTAGGCTTAGCCCCTACCCGAAAAAAAAAGGAGACTTGGTTTGGACCGCAGACTTACCCAAGGATATGAAGTAGAGAATAATTATGGTAATAAATAAGTACAATGTTAGTGTCATATAGTGGATAGTTCGCAGAAGTGCGTAAAGTAAATTCTGGTAGCATCTGAGAGTTGCGAGAGGAGGGAATTTTGGTTGTAGTTGAAGATTACCTGAGCCATAAAAACAGTTGAATTGATTTGGTACATGGGATGGAATTGAACAGTCACTGCGTGTGGAGAATGCTAAGATGCGATGATTGATGTCAGGCGAGAAAGAAATAGTTTTTAACGATTGTGGGAATGAATATTTCTTTGCTAAACTTCTCTGGTTGCTCTTGTGAGGAAGTTGCTGAATACTTGGTGGACCTAATTTTCCAGACATTTGAAAGTTGTTGGTGGAAGTTTTGACGTTGGTCGAGTTAAAAAAAATAAATAAAGGAAGGTATTTTTGAGAGTCAGTTGTAGCCAGAGCGGCACTGATGTATGGAGAGCGCTTAGACTGGAGTAAAGGAGCCAGTGGATGAGTCCCAATTTGTATTTGCATTTTCCTCGTGCGAAGGACAAGGGTTTAAGGTGAAGAGACAACGGACGTGCATGGATTGGAAGGTTTCAGACGTTCCTTTTGGCAACGGATAGAATGCCAAGGACGCATGAGCATAAGCAGTCCGGTTGTCGTTTAATTAATATGGTGATAGCAGGTCGTGGAAGTTTCATATGAGTTACAAGGTAGTTATCCCCTGGGGCTCCGTTAATTTGTGCTTGAGGTGGTGGAAGTGTGCCGAGTCTGGTATAACGAGGTTTTGTACACTCTGGATTTTTTTCATAATAGCGGGAAGCGGGAATAATGTGGTTCCACCAAGTCAAACCAGCATCATGTTTCTCCAGCAGATATTTAATTCCCTGACATCACTCCTTTGTTTTGAGAGTCGTCTGTTAGCAAAGTAATTTTGCCGTTCGGAAGAGATAATTCATGACAGTTGAGAGTATAGGGAAATACGAATCCCAGATGCAGATTGTCGTTGAATAGTGCACATTAGTGAAGATATTCTTATTTGTGTCCAAGCGGAGTTACTTCTTCAGCATTTGAGAATTTTTAGAGAAAATTGTGGTTTGGTAAGGTAGGGAATGAAGTTTGATTTTCAAGTGGAGTATTTCTTTCGGCGCCAGACATGACGCGAGATTTTAATTTAGATGAGGATAGCTGCGGGTTATACATTGTGAAAGGTTCCCATGTGATTTCTCGAAGAATAGTTATTGCTTCCGCTGTTAGATATTATGCAAGTTATTTGATAGGGTGACGAACTTCTTATGATTATATATGCATTATTCAGCGTGGAGGCATTTTCTGCAGGGTGTAATATGTTGTTTTTTTATGCTAGGTTAATGAGGCTGTAGATTTGGTAGAACACTAGTAGTTTACTTTCTGAGAGTTCTGAGGGATATGGAGTGGGTTTATGGTCGCAAGGTGGCAAGGCTACCTTAGTGAAGGTGGACAACGTTGAGGTAGTGGAACACCAAGTTCTCTAAAGTGTCTGTTATGACTTTGGTCATGTGGTCGATATGAGGAATAGGTCGGTGAACCATGGCTTTCGAAATAGGAGCCTAAGCATAAGAGTGTGGGTTGTTTTGAAACTGGGAGTGTCAACTGAGGCAGAGGGTGTCCTTGACTTCACCGGGGTGCAGGGACCTGGGCTCCATCTGTTTGTGGGCAGGCGCCTTACCATCTGCGCGAAGGTGGCTGTTTGTTATGACGTCGGTTCTGCTCTGCAGGGAAGCGTTGCGACTGTAAATTCTGTTAGTTGCAAGGAGTGTGTACGCATGAAGAGAATATGCCGACCCCTCGTTTAAGTTTAGTTATTGTCAGATAAAGTTTGGAGATTTTAAGTTTTATGGATATTTAAAGCTGTACTTAGCGTTATAAGTAGTCTATAAGGAAAATAGTGGTTTGGTTTAGGGTTCTTAATCATTACTGCGTGGCCCTGATTCATTGCTCACTTGTTTTCGGACACAATGGTTTTCTCTGTTTGGTTATATGGGCATTGTGGACGATAAAGCCTTTATGTGATGGCTTTGTGATTTTTTTTAAATATTAAGTCTTCTGCATTTTTGCACTCTCATTTGTAATTTTGTCAACAGAGAGTACAGGAAGGATGATTTGTGAGGCCACAATCTGGTAGAATTAATTTTTTTTAGCCACTGTGTGCTGGTATTTTATATGTATTGTATTGTTAATGTAATATCTGTAACCATCAGAAAGGCTGGACAACGGCACAACGATGTATTTTCTGAGACCATAGTTTCTTAGGATTAAGTATTTTTCTGAACACTGTTTAGATGTTGTGTACTGTTTAAGTTGTATCTGTAGCCATAAGATAGGCTGGACCCAACTGGTATCATTTACGCCATGCCCATTGTAATGAATGTCACAGAGAGAGTTTCATGCTCGTAGCGGAGCGCAGTGTAAGATCGAGCAGTCACTGCAGTGGTTATTGACCAAGGAGACAATCCGCATGACTTTTCAGCAGAGGGAAGTGTCGAAATGGGTGGTTTTTATCAAGGTATGGTATGACTCGGGCAAACGATAGGTTGAAGAGACAGTTCTGGCTAAAGAGCGTGAGGATGAAATGTTTCGGGACAAAGTGAGAGGATAGGTCACATAAACTGAATGAAAAATTTGAACTTTAAATAGGAAATTTCAAATTTTTGTGGAGGTGGCAGTTGAAGCTGTAATGTCCTACAGAGCACGTCGGCTCGCTGGCGCGGAGGTATGCTGCCCGACACTGTGTGTATCTGAGGGCCAGTCGATGATAGAAGGCAGACGCCTGTCCCCAGAGACATGTTTAGTTTGGCGCAGGGGCGCGGGACACAGACCGCCCTCTCTTCTCGCGATATTTTTGTTTTTCTTCTGGAGGGCTTGCCGTATGTGGTACAGTGTGTGGGACAGCCAGAGGATGGAGGGGATGGCATCTACTCCTCGGAAGTGTTGCTTTTGCTATGTTCTATGTGGTCGCGGAGAGAGAGAACGTTGCTGGACGTCCGAGAGCAAGGTTGTGGGCAGTGGCTGCTGCTACAAGTGATATACAGCGGTAGCTGTGTGTATCAGCCGGTCGCGCTGGTCAAACCCTGGCCCGCCGACGCCGCCGCCGCCGCCGCCGCCGACCAATGTCCTGCCGGGTAATGTGTACCGCCTGCTGATATAGAGACTTACTGCAACATCTCAAAACCCTGGAAACTGCCCTGAGTGACTCATGCCAGAATTAAAGAGCTATTAGCCTGGGTACCTATCATATGTTTGCCATACATTTGTGATCTTGAAATGACATCAATTTTGTCTTAATGAATAAATTCATTTTCTTTTACTGTGAACCCATTTCTTTTGTGTGATCCCCTGAGAATTGTCATGTAAGAGCCCATTATAAATATTATTGAATTAAAATAAATTATCTTAACTTTATCCATAACAAAATGGATTAGTGAAAGTCTGCAACTGTTTCAAATTGAGGGTAAACAAATGAAAATCTGCGACACAGTTACTTTTGTTGCTTTAATTTATTTTGTGCATGACGCGTTTCGGGAATTTATTCCCATTTTCAGACGCACTATAAGTAGTTTTACATGTTTTTAGTTATAGAAATATGAGGAGTCGTTGTGTTTGTTTCTGCTGGACGTTTGTACAGTTTTCATGTGATTTGTTTTTGAAGGTTTCTGACGAAAATGGCAACACAGAAACACACACAAATACATCCTTAAATTACACAAACGTTATGGATGATGAACACAGATTGAAAGTTTGTGTATTGTGTTGCCATTTTCGTCAGAAACCTTCAAAAACAAATCACATGAAAACTGTACAACAAACTTTCAATCTGTGTTCATCATCCATAACGTTTGTGTAATTTAAGGATGTATTTGTGTGTGTTTCTGTGTTGCCATTTTCGTCAGAAACCTTCAAAAACAAATCACATGAAAACTGTACAAACAATACACAAACTTTCAATCTGTGTTCATCATCCATAACGTTTGTGTAATTTAAGGATGTATTTGTGTGTGTTTCTGTGTTGCCATTTTCGTCAGAAACCTTCAAAAACAAATCACATGAAAACTGTACAAACGTCCAGCAGAAACAAACACAACGACTCCTCATATTTCTATAACTAAAAACATGTAAAACTACTTATAGTGCGTCTGAAAATGGGAATAAATTCCCGAAACGCGTCATGCACAAAATAAATTAAAGCAACAAAAGTAACTGTGTCGCAGATTTTCATTTGTTTACCCTCAAATTAAAATAAATTAACTTTGCTACTTTTGCAAGCTGGCACCATACAATGTTTTTCAAATTAAAATAATACCCCGGCCAACGAGATATTACAGGAGTATGCAAGGTTCAGCTCTTTCTTGAAGTGGTACTCGGGAAAAACTATTTGGGAACCACTGAAATATACGAATTCGTTCAGTATCCTACTTCTTTCATGCTTGGTTCATATTGTTACCAACATCGTGGCAAACAGTGTGATTAAACAAAAACCTATTCGGAATTCCATGGTGTCCTGAGTAGGCCTCAGCGATGATAGTTCGATACTCAGAACATATGCAGTTCGTATTCTCGCGGCGTCGTAACGTAATAAGTTAAAATGGATACTCTTAACAGCATCAGAGTGGGAAAATACATTTCAGACCGCCATCTATCGGTCATCAGAACTTGGAGGCGCAGTAACCATTGTGACATTTTGTCACTCATGTGTCTGATCCAGACCTTCTCCCACCTTGCATGTCTTGTGTGGAGGGAAGCACTGGACCGCTCAGGTGAGATGCTGCCTCATTCCAACCTACGGGATTCACCTCAGACGCAAGAAGGGCGTCTGGTAAAACCATCTGGATGATCCGAGAGACTCCCTTCTATCTTGTGCACCATGAGAGACTGTACCACTAGGCGAGGGTCCGAGGGAGCGATCGCCATCCTCAATGGGATCCATCATCGCGTGTGCAGCAAGCCATACAAAAGTGGTAGGGCAGTTTGCTTTACCACTTGCTGCAGTGATGAGTATCAAGCTCTTCTCATTCACACAAGACACCACATCCTCAAACCCTCATAACTTCGCTGTAGCACCTCATCAGCATTAATGTGCCGGTAAAGTTATTCACACTTTCGCTAATAATGCAATTACTCTGTTTCGAACTAGCGCAAACTTGGTCTGCTAACGAAGGCAAACTGCGACTTTCCCCTCTGAAATTCTTAATTGTTAAAAACCAGCGCTGTCCTTCCCATTTCCACATCCTTGTGCTAGTTAAGCCGTGGCACTTCCAAACGTAAAGACTCTAACTTGAGTACTATATCTCTCTGCACAGCGTCTCAACTCATGCACCCATTTTACGCAAATGTTTTTGCAATATTGCTCAAATATACGACACAATTTTTGAAAATTATAACAGCAAGGAGACGACGTAATTACAATGAAATTTATTCCACGGATTAGAGACTTGATGGTTAAAATTACAGTACATGCACTTTTACATTGAAAATCCAGCACGATGTGCAGCCGTCACGTGCTTCAATCAGAGCCTCTTGGCATGGAATCAAAGAGTACCTTGATATGCTGCGGGGGAACATATTGCCACGCGGTTTGTGGACGCGTCTACAAAGCATCGAAAGTGGTTGGAGATGGACCAAGTTACCAACTGTCACGTCAGGCGAACGTGCAAGTCAGGTAAATAAGATTTGCACATTCCTCGCAACATGCGATCAGGTATTGTTATTCTGAAATGTGGCACATGGAGCTGGGTGCAGGAGTGGCAGCACCTCGGGTTTTTAAACCTCCTTCATGTAGCAGTTGCTTTGCAAATTGCCCTCAATACGTAAAAAGCGAGACCGTACCAATGTCGCCCCGTTCCATCACACTTGACGTTTGTTCGCTATGTGCGTCGACCACGTAGTCTGCCCAATTGCGTTCACCACAGTACGCGGCCATCGTTGTAGGACTAGTTGACGTAGGACCTGTCCGAGAGCACTAGATTTTGCCACTGAGCACGCCAGTGTCGGCGTTCACACGCACATTTCAGTCTGAGACATTGGTGGTTTGTGTTCAATGGAAGCAGACCCAATGACATACGTGCGTTCACATCCAAACTCGTCGCAATGAACCACCGTCGAGCCTACACTTGACGAAGCTGTTGTGTCGATTAAGGCCATGCGGATAGTATCGCAGTCATCCCGCGCAGCGGTCACATTTTCTGGTCCCGTGCCAGCTTGTATGTAGCTCTTCTACCGACTACTTGCACATTTCCACTTCGTTCGACGGCTCTGTTCCGACTGAGCGTGGCGTAACATCCAGAGGGCGCTTCTGGGCCTATGTGCACCCCATCTCTCGGCAACATTAATCACTTGTTATAGTTTCACTGTTCTACACATCCTCCGATTTTGGAGTGATTCAGACCATTTCTTCTGGATGTTGCAGTTTTCACAAACAACAGTGTTTGTAGTTTGTTATGGCGCCGAATTAACAACTCTTTGCACCATGTGTGGTTACTAAATCAATGTTTAAGTGTTCTTGTTTCTGATATCTTTATCAGCAATTATATCCTGTTTTTTTTTTTTTCTATCCAAGTACAAACATTTAACCCAGCCCATTTTAACGTTTAATTCAATTTTCGAAGTAAATCTGGTGGTTGATTCATTGCATATATGAAGGAAATAGATGATTCAATGATACAACGGATAAGAAGGCAGATTCTCACTAATACATACATTATGCTAAAGTAAGAAACAAGTATACAGCAGAGAGGTACGGATTTAATATATCGCATAGTGGCTTAAATCCTACTGAGTTAAAGTGTTCTGGCAATAAACAGAGAAAACGTAAGCTTGCATCCACTGACCATATCGACATTACAGAATGACGTTAATCTAAAAACAAATTTCTAATTCAACTTAACCAAAAAAATAACTGATATTTCGTTAACATTTAAATACTTGAAATTTATGAAAATACTACTAAATTTTAATATACTATGTACATAAATGCGTAAAAGTAGGTGGTGGTGTTTTGAACGGCCACTGAATGACGGTGTTACGGCCCGCGCTGCTCATACGACCGCCGTCAATTGCAGATTGCGTATCCTCATTAGCAGAGGCGGTCAGTGGCCGCCCGCACGTCACGTGGTACAGCCCCATTCCGTATTGCAGTATCTGACTTGAATATTCTCGTAAACGCAGTACTCTGCCACGACTTCAAGTTACTGAGTGGTCGTAAATGTGTGATGTTTTAAAATACTCGCTTTAATTAATTAGCTGATATATATACTAAGTTCGGAGAGTCTTATGATTTTTAGTTTACTGTTTGAAATTGTCAAATGATTCTATCAGAATTCTACACCATAGGCATCTGTGTCGTAGTTCCTATGTATGCAGCAAGTGTGGCCAAATGCAAATGTTGGTAAACGGTGGCCGGACCTACGATTGAGAAAATACACCGCAACAGATAGTTATTTATTGCTAACTGTTTATACTTCGTTCAGTAATTAAGTTGATGAAAAATATAATTATTCCAAACTAGGGGAATGATTAATATGCAAGTAATACTTTTTCATCCACAATACCGTTGGCAACCAAGTCACCTTTTTCAACTTAATTTGATCATTTATTCCATATCACCTGGCATTGCAGTCTTCTTGCGGCATATTCAGTTGGTGCGAAATTCTACCCACAGCAAACAACAATCAAAAATTTTTCCCCAAAGGCACACTCGCTTTGTCGGTAGTCACAATTTGTACATCTCGTACTAGTGTGTGTCAGTTTAGTTAAAGAAGAACTGGTGTATATTATTGTGAGGACATCACGGCTCAATATGAAAGCTGTCACAGTACCGACATCTATACTCGGACCAGTTTATCTTACTTATCCGCCATCTATAAATTTTATGTATTTGAAGGATTAAGCCATTTCCGCGTGATTCTAAATGACGGTTGTCATGAGTTCCTCAGTTTTACTATCTCGGATATAACTGATAGCGGGATACAATAACCAGACTTTTTACTATAAGTAGGATAAGATTGAATAAGTACACGATTTTTACTAAACAAAGCAAACTGTCTCGCTATTCTCCTGGAAAAATGTAAACCATGAAAAATCGAAATCTCGAAGACCGGATGGCATTTGAGCACACGTCCTCCCGAATGCGAGGTCACAGTGCTACCGGTTGAAGAGAAAAAAAGAAATTTGCTTCTCAAAAATTGCTGTTCCAAATATTACAGTTTATAACAATAATAATGAAACTTTGCACTGAATAATGTCGGAACACGAAAGCTCGAAATCGGGAGGCTGGCTTTCGCGGATGACATCCCAATCCTAACGAACGATTATAATGATGCTGCCATTGCTGTGCAAATCCCACACGAGATAGCTGCGAAGGTAGGACTACATATATCCTACGAAAAGACCAAATGTGCACGCCAGGAAAGTCCCTTTGATTACCATCCATGGCAAGATTGGATAAGTCACTCGATCCTGATACATTGGTGAATGGGTCCACCGCAATGGTAGAGATATAACCTCCAGCTTAGATAGATGTGCCAAACTCAACTCAGCGAAATCATTACAACAAGAAGTGTATTTCGAAGGGTGCCAAAATCTGTCATTAAAACTGTTGTCAGACCTCAGTTTTTTCCATGCTGCTCAGAATTTGCTGATGAACATGTAAGGCACCATGAGTGATCTGAAAAAAACTGAAAGATGTATCCTGAGGAAAATTCATGGGCCAAGAGTGCTCCAGAACGGAGCCTACCTAGTGAAAACGAACTCCGAATTCTACCAACTATTGGAAATGGTAAACACCAGCATGCAACGTAGGCAGGTGAAGTTATACTGGAATCTTCTGAGAATGGATAGCAACAGGTTTACCAAAAAGCTATAGGGCAGGATTCATGTGGCTCAATGAAGTACAAAAAGACTTGGACTCCGGTGGGATTTCCGATTGATTGATTTTGCAGATGGCTCCAAATTTTGTGATATGGTTAGCTGCTCGTCTCCTCTTCCACCAAAATTACTAAACCTTGGAAGCCCATCTCACAGCAGAGAAATGAAAAATTATTAGCTGGTCCTAACAGGTACCGGAAACGAAAGCGAGCATCAAAAAGGGATTCGTTATAAGCACTCCATAGTGGACTTGAATCAATAATAATGAAATTTTCAGCATGCGGAATAATAACAGATTTAAACCAATGAATTCGTTATGCACTAGATATTCCAGGTTAGAGGTTTGAAACAAGATGAAGTTTTACCAAAAGCTGTGAAGTACAGTGACTACTTTTCTTTAGTGCGAGTCATGGGATAAATTTATCCTCGCACTGGCAGAGGGGCCGCGTATTCAAAGGCGGGCGCTCTCGTCTCGTTGCGCGGGTGAGCCGGGAAATTTCGTTAGCGCGTCCAGCTCTGTCGGCCGGGCTGTCTTTTGTTCTCGTCGCTCGTCCGTTGGAGCCGTTTATTTCAATTCGACCTGCACACGTGTGGCAATAAACACGAGTGGGGATTTCTGTACCGGCGCCATCTGGCCGTCAGTTCCATCCTTCAGCACACGCCAGCCGAGATTCGCACTGCTTTTATAGCCGCCACACAATCGGTATTGGCAGTTTTATTCGCTTAAAACGCCTCCTACTGTCACAATGAATTCTACAAATACTGATCATTCAGCGACTGAACTGTACGTCAGGGAGTTGAGATGAAGCTATTCTGTCTTCCATCACGTACACTACGTTCGCAGATCATTGCACCTACATCATCGGACGACTGTTGAAAGTTATATTTGAATTTCTTATAATCTTATTCTTTATATCTATTTTTCTACTAAACGTTTGTGGTCTTAAGAGTATCCTGGAAAATAAATAGAAAATATGGAAAGTAATCCCCTTAGAAATATTTCAAATAAGTTATGTGTGTAATAACTCCATAGGCATGAAAACTGCATAACTCGTAATAATAAAAACATTAATGCTGATGATTCGATTACGGCACGAAACTCTTGTACAGAGCATAAACGAAATATCAAACGAATGATAATAGAAACAATTAACTTTATTATGAAAATAATAATAATAATGAAAATCTTACTAACCAGAAGACAAAAAAATGTCAGATAATTATAATGTAATTAATTAGATGGGTAAAAATTTAATCATTAATTAAATAATTATCAATGAATTAAGACGAAACGATATTATATATATATAATTTCAGAAGGTCATAGACGAATTCCTTACAGTTCCTTGCCCTAATTCTTTCCTGTCATAATACGCTGCTAAAATTGCTGGTTTAACATTTTACACATTTCCAAATTCAGCCCGTATTAGACTCCCACCAGAATCTGTGTTACGTTAGTGAGAGCCATCTTGCTGTTGAAGCGAATCCTCAGCAATTTGGTCTCCTTTCTCTTCCTAAATCAGTATGTTGTATATGACGGATATTTTGAGGGCGTTTGACATGAAGCTGATTATTTGTGTAAATTTGATGCAGAATACAGTGTCTAGTCGGATTTCCAATATAACCATTTTAAATTTTTTATTTATTTATCTGTGAATATTTCGGAGAAGACATTATCCAGTTTTGTCTGCACGAGGATCAGGGAAGTCATACACGTTCCTGCAGACTGCTAGCTTTTACATATTTTGTAAAATGATTTAAAATGATCTGTATTTTTATGAATATTTTAAAAAAGTTTTAGGTGGATGTATGTCTGATTGATACAGGCATTGTGCAGATATTAAAAAGGGGAAGTAATGATAGATCTTCAGAAGTGACGAAGGTAAAGAGATTAGCCTTTGTGTAAATTTTCGCTACCACCGGACCAAATCTTTGATGCTACTGGTCATATTGTGAGATATGTTTTTATCACATTCATTTTTATACATTATTTTTGCCTTCTATGTTTCGCAAGATTATTGCTGTGTGGGATTGAATACTGAAGAAAAACATAAATTTGCCCTTGTTTATAAGATGGAACGAGTCATTAACAGAGCTGGAGTGGCGTTTTAGCCATTCAGCCAGCATCATCTGTGTTTCACTTTCCTCGATTGTGTTAAACTTTTTTAGCGTTGTTCATAATCTCAAGTGAAACACTGGACGAACACATCACTTCATTAAAACCGTCCATACCCTTGATCGGACTCGAACCGGCGACATCTGCAACGCGAAACCAGCTCGCCAGCCCCGCGCTACCGAGACCTGTGGGAGAGGTTTCTCTGG
The DNA here is from genome assembly GCA_031002005.1 of Vandiemenella viatica. Taxonomy (NCBI): domain Eukaryota; kingdom Metazoa; phylum Arthropoda; class Insecta; order Orthoptera; family Morabidae; genus Vandiemenella; species Vandiemenella viatica. Next base: position 169,822,462 of record JARYHS010013630.1, on the reverse strand, counting down.
TGGCCAATCCATTCTTCTCTTTGCGGAGTTCATAGGCTTTCCAATTACTTCCTGCACGACGGACTCTTGCCTTATTGACTTAGTACAACACGCAGGAAATCAGTATCTGGTGTATTAGTACGCTGCAGTTTATGTTTACAAGGCTCACCGACATCATGTGAAATTTGAGAAGGAAAAAAGATAGTTTGAAATAATTTTTGGATCACCATGGAAGAACGAAATACAGTATAATAATACCGTGGTCAGAATGACAGGGTTTCTATTGGCTGCGCATTCCGTCCGTGTCGTAGCCGCCTTAGCATAATACGGCAAACCTGCCGGGTACAGGGGACCTACAGTTTAACGTGGAATCCAAACCACGGAAGCGCGCTAGCGTACTTCACATTACACAGCAAGCTTTGCCAGAGGCGAAGGTTGGGTTAAGGGCTTATGAAAATCTCCGCGGAGACAGGGATTCGAACCGGGGACCTTTCGCTTCCCAGTCATACACCTTAACCACCTTTTTTTTTTTTAAAGATGGCTCTCTTTCTTTTTTTTTGCCGTCTTAGCCATCTGTAAGTTTGTCTTTGTTTATTCGAATTTGTCTGTACTATATTATCGTTTTCTCAGTGCGGACAACACAGGACGGACACAACACCCATGCCCTCGGCCGGATTCGAACCGGCGACCCTGGCAACACGAGGCAAGCTCGCTAGCCGTTACGCTACCAGGGCCGGCAAGTCATCATCCAGTATATATTGTATTTTCCAATGTATGGACGCCACAGGACGGACAGGACATTCACACAGACACACAACACTTAAACATCCATGCCCGTGGCCGGATTCGAACCGGCGGCCTTCGGCACGTGGAGCTAGCACTCTAGCCAACCACTGAGCCATCAGAGCGCTCGCCTCATGCGGTGATACTTGCTGAATATTGTCACAAACACACAAATTTCAGCTGCAATTTATGCGAAAGTAATAGTCTACTTTCACTGTGTCCTTTCCCTAGTAGTTCCCCTAGTAGTTTCCTCTCAATGAGACCTTACCTTTTTCCAAAAATTTCTAAAACATAGACTATACTCCAATGGTTCTCTTACTTATCGAAATAAACCACTCTCTCTTTCTCTAAAAATTATAGCCAGAATATAACGTTAGTGTCAAGGGTAGAGAAAGGTCACTGATGAAGGTAAGAGTGCAGCGACGATACAAAACACGAGACAAATCCAATTCACAATATTTCAGTTGAAACGTTAGTTTTCTTCTATTTGCTTCTGACTTCAAGCTTATTATAGGCGGGTAAGTACTGGGGGCAAGTAACGGGAAGGGATTCTGCCATCGCCTTATGAAGGAACCAGCCCGGCATTCGCGTGGAAAATCCAACTCTGAATGGCCAGACGATGATTCGAAGCCGCGTCCTCCCGTATGTGAGGCGAGTACGTTACTGCTCACCCACCATGCTCGGTATGCACCGTTAGTCATTCTTGAGAGGAGCCAAATACATCACGACAGGAACAGGTGTACAAGCGTCAAAGCTCTGCACACGAATAAACTTAATGTTGACCCTCGGACTCGGAACAAGTTTCCTGTTGGCAGAACACTGTCGATACTTAAAGAAAACTATTATCGTTGGAAAATGTGGTAATTATTTGTATATATGTTCGACAACTTCAATACACTAAAAAAAAAGCATTATGACTCTGTAATATCTATTTCTTTATATATAAAACACTTTTTTCACCATAGTCCCAGCTTTGGACGACGTTTTGTAATAACCTCTACACTTACTATTTATTAAAATTTTAATAATCATATATATCAGTTGCTTTATACATTAATTAATATTATTACTGAAAAAGGTTATTTTGATATGAAAGATCTTTCACGCGTGAAAATAACATTTATCCTACCCTTATGGCCATAGGGAATTCTGTTAGCAACAACTTTAATAAATAAATGATACATAGCATTTCATTTTAATTACATTGAAATGACTGTTTTATATTTAAAAATACCTATTATTTATTTAAACGAGAGTTAGCATACAACTCCATCACTTTATCGTTAAAAGCCATAGAACACAAACAAAACATGAGGTTTGCTTTTTAGCTATCAAACGCACACAAAATACCATTAAAATCGTTAACTGTCATATACAAAAATTACATTATTTTAAGTCCGGCTAGAAAACTAAAGAAAATAATATTGCGATATGACGTGATATGAGAATTAATTTAATCTTTCTGATGCTAAACGATTCAAACTCGTAGACAATTTGTACACTGTGACTGTCCTTATATCACATTACCAATATTTCTGCTTGTTGACCCTTGCGTGTAACCGGTTTGTAACTCAATACATAAGGCTTCATTTAAAACCAGTGTATTTTTTCACCAAAATTTCTTTCGAGGCTTGTTAAGCTCGGCTCCTGGTTAACAGCTGTCTCAGAGATATTGCCAATGCGATACTTCTTCTCTCTTCCACGACAGAAACAGTAGAATAATTACACTGTATGTTCTAGCACGGAGACTTATCGCAGTCAGGTGAGTGTACATAGAATTCTCTCTTGTTCAACAACGATAACTCTGCTCCAACTGCCATACAATTAACCAATATTAAAACATTTTTTTGTTTCCAAAACCTTCTTATTGACTGTCTTCATTTTTGGAATGTGTTTTGTTGTATTTTAAAACAAAATTCTCCGTATCGTCGGCCGAGTGATTTCCTAACTGTCTTTGACCTGAGAGAGAGGTATGGTGATTGAGTGGTTAAGGCGTCTGACTGGAGATCAAGGGTCTCTGGTTCGTATCCTGGTCTCGACCGGAGTGTTCAAAGTTCCTTAACACTACCTTCACTTCCTATACAGTGTAACATCAAGTACGCCAGAACCCTCGGTTTAGGCTGTTGGTCTCGTATGCTCCGTGAGATTGCCGAGTTAGGTGAGGCAGCCACGACAAGAGGCGCATTACAGGGAAAATAGAAAAATCTCTCACTTGGTGGTCGAACAATCATACAGATCTACCCGCCAAAAATGCCATACGGTGTTTTGATTTTTGACCTTAGGGACGCTGTTTTGGCAAACTTGCTGTACTCGGTACCGCGGTGTCTCCACTTCATACATTATGAATACCCAATCTGAACAGTACTCGACTCCGGAGCGGACGAGACTTTGCCTTGCCTTGCTCATATATAAGTATTTCACTAGATGTCTTATCAGAAATATTCCAATACTCAGTTGTAATAACCTTCTCTGCCACATTTATTTTTACTAAACTATTTCCTATAACCGTGGAGACATAATTTCAGTGATGGTCCTTTCCATAAATGCCTTTACTAAAATGTTTATTGTAAAATTGGATCAACTGTGGCCGACCACAATATGTAATGAACGGTTTTATAACACGACGTTCACGTACAATATAGAAGAGTCCCAGGCACGCATTAGTGTGCTTATTTGTGGCCCCGTTCGTCGTGGCAGTCTGTCCAAAAGACATCTGCACCTCAATGGAGCATTCTGAGAAGGCCGTTACGTCACTCGCTCCGACTCAAAGAACGAGGTAAATAAACAGCCTTTGACCGAATGTGCTGTACACAATTCTAATTGTACTGATGCCAGGAGAGAAGTTTCGACGGAGAGAACTCAACTGTATCTCAGTCAGCTCAACGCTCCTGCTTACTCTGCTCACTGCATCACCCCAGCTGGCGCTACAATGACCTTCACACAGATGAGTGCCGGACAAAATTGCACTGTTACCTGTTTAAGAGTATATGCCTGACAAAGTTTAATCAATACAAGCAGAGCAGAAATAAACAGCAGAGTGTGCAACTCCGGCTTCAGGGGAAAGAAATTCTACATTCCCGAATGTAATAAGCCTGACAGCTTGCCTGACTTCTCACTAACAGTTTACAAAATACCTTATTAATTATTGGAAATTAAGTAAACATATGATGAAACAATTAAAACTGTAGTGAATCCAGTATTTATACTTCACACCAATGAATTAAATGGTGGTTATTTATTACTGTTGTTACTAACATGATATTCGTTCATCGCAGCGTACAGCGATTTCATCTGGAGGCAGTATTCTTAATGCCCGAATCGGACGAACACACAGTTTCCTAACAGAGAAGCAAATTTAGAGAATAAGCTTACCGATGTTACAGTAAGTCAAATACTGAGTTGTAGTTACAATGTGTATGTAGACTATATATACAAATATTTAAATGAAAATAAAAAGTTGTTGTGAACATCAATGATTGTATTAAAGTACATTATTCAGAACAGACTGTTTCGAAAGAGCGAATGTTCACGTGGTTGCAGTGGACAATAGTACTACGCTAAACAGATTGCTGAGTGCGCTTTTCTGCTGGTCCAGGGGTCTGATATCGCGGTGGTACGCCTCCCTTCATTCCGGCGATTTGTGTATCTTCGTCGTTGCACCGCGCAGTCATATACAAGATATGCGTAATCCCCTTGTAACAACCAACCGATGAAATTGCTTTTTACCCCTGTCACAGGATGTGGATTCGGTTATGATTGTACCCGCCTGTCTAATAAAATTAGCATAGAACGGTCTACCGGGACCTATTCGCCAAGTTTCTTTTATAATATGCAAATATCTGCGGGTTATGCATAGCAATACGACTAACGTTTTAGATTCTGCAGATGGAGATCAACTGTGATCGGAGCGGAAATTGAATTGTCAGGGTTTTTCGTTACTGGGCCACAGCTTTCTTTGTTATGAGTCGTCCAAGTATGTATTTTTTATACGGAACTTATTACGTATGAGAAACACAACTCTTGATAAAAACCCGAGATTGACGACAAACACATGTTTGCGCTGCGTGTGATTTCTGCTGTGTAATGCCACCATATTAATAGTTTGACTTTGAGGTATGTCTGCGTATAAAAGCGCTTAATTGGAAATCGAAAAGTAGGCTATCTGGTTCCAGTCTTGCCATCACCCGCAGTGTTTTAAGTCACTTGAGCCGTGATAAGTTTCTAGAAAATAAATTAGCCTTGGTATAGGGGCCATCCATAAATTACGTCACACCTTGAGGGGGGGGGGGTCAACAAAGTGTGTCATCGTGTGACAAGGGGGGGGGGACGTGTCATAAACTTTGTGACATCACATGCATAATTTGTATCACTTTTTGGCTCGTATTGCCCCAGTGTCGAGGCATACTTATTTAAACGATCATGTGGCATCTGTGGATTATATTTTTCATCATACAAAGCCACTAACCAACGTAAGCAATTACATAAGAGGCAACTAGAGGTTTTCCCCATCATGAAGATCCGTCCACAAAGCATTGCCGCTAGACGAAAAAGGGAAGTTCTTTGCTCATTAAATGATGACTATACTTTATGGTTGGATGAAGATGATGTTGACAAATCGAATGTTCCCAACACTATCGAAATCAAGAATGAAGTGACTATTATGCCAATAATAAACAGTATCAAGGAATGGGTTCAAAATCCATGAACACATGATGACTCAATTTTGTATCATTAATTCGATTTTTTGTTTTTTTTTTATATTTTTCATAAATGTATGATTTATTTTTTATATGATTTTTAAAAACTATAAATACATAAATAATTTTGGAAGTGCTGTTTTAATTTATAAATTTAAAATTGCAAAATATGTGACGTCACACCAGGGGAGGGGGTCCCACAAATGTGACAATCTGTGACATGGGAGGGGTCCAAAAATCATGAAAGTCGTGTGACGTAATTTGTGGATGGCCCCATATCTGAAGTTCACCACAATTCTCTCGTTGTTTTGATTTTACATAGAATTGCATGTTCTCACTACCCCTGCATTACATTAGACGGCTAAGACAAAGGCCAATGCACAGCCGTCAAGAAATGGTTAGGGTCGCGCGGCATTGTGAACATTATATAACAGCATAATGGAGTATTTTCTATATACACATAAATAATGCCTCTAACGTATACTGACTACATTTTCTGCTGATTGGCCACTTTATTTTGGTGGTATGCATAAAATAATAAAATTGTACTAGAATACAAGTTGCAGGAAAAATAGAGCGAACTTCTAACGCTCCGTTTTGTAATGAGGAGGCTTATTGGGTGGCTACGTCGCGTCTGTTGCGTGTCGCCAGATTGCCGGCTGGGACACGGAGACAGCCGATAACGCGACCTTCACCTCGCCTGCATTGTTAATAGCGAGCACACAGGGCTGACCTGCAGCTGCTAACACCTCCGGGACAAGTATCATTTAAAACGGTAGTCAGTTGTGAAAGATATACGCATACCGTTAGTCATCAGCATTTGAGCTGTCTGTGATGGTAAACTTAATACATTCTGTCCGCTGCTGCGGTAAAGTTTTAGTATACGTTAACTCGCGCAAGTGAAAAACGTTCGTCTTGGTTCATACAGTTGAAAATAAAACGCATTGTTTAGCTGGATGAGCAACAAAGGCAAAGCCAACATTTTAATAAATATAGAAAAACTGTTCAGAGAATTTAGCTTTCTTGCTGCAATCGAAATTATTAATAAATCTTTGAGCCGTATTTTTTGATAAGACTGAAGAAAGTTGAAGATGATTACTGTGGCCACAACTTCCAGTTTCCTGCAAGAAATATTTGTTGGTACAGTTCTGCTACGCGTACGGTTTAGTAAATCAGTTTTTTTGCCCCTAGCTTTAAAACTCGTCCACGTCGAGGTCAATAGAGACGGGAAATGACTCGAGGCAAGGAACGGGAACAAATTCGGCCATGGCATTCTGAAGGAGTCATGCAGGCATTCGCCTGGAGTGACTTGGGGAAACAATGGAAAGCCAAAATCTGGATAGACGGACGAGGATTCGAGCCGGCTTCCTCCCGAATGCGAGGCCAGAGCGTTAACCACTCACCAACCACGCTCGGTAGTAAGGCAGTAACCAGGTACAAAGCAACCTGTTGGCAACTCATTTCTCTCTACCTGATATTTCTATCACATTGTAGATTGTTCATCTAATTAACTTTCGAACGTTCTTCACTTTTTTGGGTGTTTTAATGTTCTGTAAGCCCTTGACGTCATAGACAAAGCTGTGACCTCAATGAGGGAAGTCACTATAGCTCTGTGTTAAAGGAACCTTGAAACCATTCCAATAATGCATTTATGCAGTGGAAATTGTGATTCAACGCAAGGATGGCCCTGAATCTTAAAGTAAGCTGGAACAATTTTGTTCTAAACGTTGGTTTTCTTGATATTTAATTTGTTCTGTGCTCTACTGTGTGAAGAGTATGAATGCAAGAAAGTCAATTACTATCTATCTTCTTTCTTATCATATATATTATTTCTATAAGGTATTTTTTGTCACAAGCCTGCATCTGCCTTCATACTTAACCGAAATCAATGAATGAGGTGTCATTTTAAAGCATATGGTCTTCACTTTGTTCACATAATATTTTAGGAAATGAAGTTTTCGGAATTCGACCCTTAAAGGGCGAAAATGTCAATATTTCTAAAATGCTGTTTTCTGTGTTACGAGTCATTTATCTCCCTGGATACCTATCTGAAATCGTTTAATGTAGTTTAATGTAGATCTCCGCCTTAGTGACGTTATATATTAAGACAGAAATTTTTCGGAATTCGACCCTCAAAGGGCAAAGGTATCAATATTTTTGAAATTCGTTTTTGTGTCACGAGTGATTTATCTCCCTTAATATCTAAACGATATATATAAATGAGGTATCATATTAAATAATAAGGTATCCGCCTTGGTAAAATTATATTTTAAGAAAGGAATTTTTTGTATTTCGACCCGTAAAGGGCAGAAATGTTAATTTTTCTAAAATGCGTTTTTTGTATCTAGAGCCATTTATCTTCCTGGATATCTAACCAAAATCGATAAATGAAGTAGAATTATGAGGAATAATGTCTTAACTTTGTGAAATCATATTCTAAGAAAGAATGTATTTGGAATTCAACCCTTAAAGGGCAAAAAATATGAATTTTTCTATAACGTATTTTTATGTCACGAGCGATTTATCTCAATTAGTATCTAACCGATATAGATAAATGAGGTATGATGTTAAAGAATAAGGTCTCCGCTGTGGTAACATTATATTTTAAGAAAGGAATTTTTCGTAATTCAACCCTTAAAGGGCAAAAATGTCAATTTTTCTAAATGTGTTTATTGTGTCTCAAACCGCTTATCTCCTTGGATATCTATCCAAAATCGATAAATCAAGTAAGATTTTTAGGAATAATGTCTCAGCTTTGGTGACATCATATTTTAAGAAAGAAGTTTTTGTAATTCAACCCTTAAAGGGAAAAAGTATAAATGGTTATACAACCCATTTTTGTGTCACGAGCTATTTATATGTCTTGATATCTAACCGAAATAGGTAAATGAGATGTCATATTAAAGACTAAGGTCTCCTCTGTGGTAACATTATATTTTAGGAAAGGAATTTTTAGTAATTCGACCCTTAAACGTAAAAAAAAGTCAATTTTTCTAAAATGCGGTTATTGTGTCTAGAGCCACTTATCTCCTTGGATATCTATCCAAAATCGATAAATCAAGAAAGATTTTGAGGAATAATGTCTCAGCTTTGGTGACATCATATTTTAAGAAAGAAGTTTTTGTAATTCAACCCTTAAAGGGAAAAAGTATAAATGGTTATACAACACATTTTTGTGTCACGAGCAATTTATCTGTCTTGATATCTAACCGAAATAGGTAAATGAGATATCATTTTAAATACAAAGGTTTCCGCCGTGGTAACGATATATTTTAAGAAAGTATTTTTTTGTAATTTGACCCTTAAAGGCCAAAATGTCAATATTTCTAAAATATGTTTTTTGTGTTTCAAGCCATTTATATCCCTGGATTTCTAACCAAAATCGTTAAATGAAGTAGGAGTATGAAGAGTAATTACTCAGCTTTGGTGACATCATATTCAACCTGTATTCATCGCATTTTATTAGCGAAATTTTCGCACGGGTAGTCTAGTTTTGGTAAAATATTAACAATTAAACATGAGCCTCGTCTGAACTTAAGATTTTCGAAACTTTGTGTAATTCTACTGTCATGATGGTGAGTCTGTTACATTCCGAGTCTCTGCTATCCTTTTCTCCAACTGCAGGCTCCTTCTTATCTGCTTAAAAGAAGTTTTCATTGATTTTACTAGGCCTTCTAATCTTTCCACTTAAACTTATTTTTCATCTTTTTTCATTAGTTTTTTAGAGTCCTCTCTATTTTGTTTATGAACCGTTCATGTTCTTCATTTGGAGTATTTTTTTCCCTTGCTTGTTTCGTATACCAATTTTAATATTTTTTGTCTTATTTTCGTATAACTAATTAAAGGAACATGATAAAAATTAGTTCAACATGTATTTCACTGATCTAAGAACATTATGCTCTCTATGAGTTTCTTCATTCTGATAATAAGTAATATTTGAAACCATAATCGTGAAATAGTGCGTTTAGTATGAACATGGATGCCTTCAACAGTTTCTTGTAAAAAGTAGCTTAGTTCCCTGCAAAAAGGAATACCTTTAGACTGGTAAGACGAAGGGCCACTGAAATCTTATAATACAACTACTAGCTTTTCTACGTTTTCGTAAGAGAATTTTCGCTATCTGTGTGAAATACTTTTGTGAAATCATTTTATACAAATGGTCTAGGCAACTCATTAAATACAATGTAGTCTTCGAGGATTTGCAGCCGGATCATGTTATAAAAATCAACGTTCCGACGACGTGCCTTGTATTGAATATTTCATTGCATTGACAACTCGATAAAATCTCCGTACACACAAGGAAGTAACTGTTATGCACATACGTTTCGAAGCCACTAAACTGATTACACAGCTCACCAGAATATTAACAACACCTAAATGATATGTGAGAACCCGTAAGTATAATTGTTACTAACTACGAGTTAGCTGTGATATGAACGGTGCGATAAACAAATTTAATTTTCAGCTGGGAAATAAAAATGGGTTTTTAAGTAAGCATTAACATTCGCGTGGTTGGACGAGCTCCATGGGATGTGTGTGGTGCTGGACACCCGGTTAGCCAGCTGAGCCGCGATGGTGATTTATCATTCGGAACTTGATCGGCAGGACAGCAGCATGACGGTGCACGATTCCTGATCACCACATAGTGTATCAAAACCACGTCCTAAAGGCCTTACCTCTCCGTGGTACTGTACAACATTGATGATGAGTCGTCGGTCGGACGGAACATTAACCGTAGATACAAACTCGGTTTCTTTCGCAAGAATACGCATGAATGGGTGTTCTTCCCTTTCTTCATTCATCCACATTTACGTTTACTAACACATTCACATTGTGATATGAAACTAGTCATGTACGACTCTGCGGGCAGTTGGTATACACTAGCGGAAAATAAAAGTGTTACTCCCAGATAGGAACGGTGGGATTTTAGGAAACTTTGTAAATATATCTAGTGTCATACGCAAAAGAAATAATAATAAACTGAAATGGATGAGACTAAGATTATTACTTTTAGATGCAGTTGTCAGTGAGAAGTGCGCCTACCTTGAGCACCTATACATTAGTGGATCCTTGTCGGCATTGAATCAATAAGTTCAGATGTCTTCTTGGGGTGTCTCTCTACGCCTGCATGTCTTGTGCAGTCAGCTGTTGCATTGTTTGTGCTGGGCTGGGTGACTGTGTGACCTAATGTGGCTACTCCTGGCATTTTTTTATTTTTATTTTTTATCCCTCATTTATACAGCCTAATATCTTAGTGAATAAATTAGGCCCTGCATATTAATTTTTAAATTGTTGATTAAATAGCGTCAGGAAATTTGCATGAAACATTTGCTTGCAAGGAATTAGTTCCATTACACTTTGACTTATTTTCTAATAAATTTACATTTGGCTTACAATTATAACAGTTACAGCTGCTATTGCAAACTCTTCAATATTATATATAATAACAAATGTCGCTTATTGTTGTACCTCCTACTTACAATTTAATGTTAGAATTGACATTTCCAGGAGTTGGGCTTGAACCCTTCCCTCTGGTTACTACTTAGAATCGTATTCATCGTTGTTTTAACGTTTAACTGATTCAGTTTGTTTTGCTAATGTTTCTATTACTAATGCACATTGGAGTTTATATGCATTCTTCCGTTGTAGTAGCATGAGGGATATGCGAGAGTCCAGCATTGCAGTGGTGTTTTACAGTTTTCTAATTTTACTGCAATATTTCAGTTTTCACCGAAGTGCCGCAGTATTACAATGTTGTTTTACTGCAATATGGAGGTTATTCTTAAATTGCTCATCGTTCCATTGGAACCTTACTAAAGAACATTGTCATCTGACTCTCTCTGATCCGGCCTGTAGTCACCCTCTGCCAGCAACAGCCACCCACACACTTTGGCGGTCACGTATTGTCCTTCTGTATGGATCTGTGCCTCCTCCAGGAGTACTAAAGCGTTCTTTCGTCCACTGTGTAACAAGTCTGACATTGCTCTACGGCCTATCCTCGAGAGATTTCACCATATAATACACCCATTTCAAACACACAAATTCTCCGCCCTTCTCTCACTTAGACATTTGCGTGTAGACGGTTGTCGCTCTTCGCCTTGAAACACTTGGTCAACAAGAACTTGTGGACAAAAAGTGTCATGTTACACCACACTGTTCACCACTTACACGCTAAAAAAACATAGCAATTTTGGATGGTAAATAACCCAGGAATTCTTATATTATTACATGTAAAACTTTCAATTTTTAATCATTTAGTAGACTTCATACGGGAATACTTGGCGCCAAATTGCTGTTTTAATTTCTGCCAGTATATATATACTTTTGGATTGGCTTGATGCAATTCGATAGCTCTTCCTATCTTTCGCTAACCTTTACATCTCAACATATCCTTTACAACCTACTACTTCAATTATCTGTTTCATATATTCAATCCTGTCTTCCTCTACAGTTCTTACATTCGACTGTTTTCTCCACTAACAAACTAACCGATTCTGCGTGCCTTAAAATGTGACCCACCATTCTGTCCCTTCTTTATGTAAAACACTTCCACAGAATTCTCTCCTCATTAAAAGTTGGTATCATGATTCCGCCAAGAGACACAATTTTATTGAAATATTAAGTTAATATACTTGAGACCTATCACAAAATATACGCTATTATTATCATTAGAATCAAAAAATGCATGCCTACATTAACAACGAAAACAAAACGATAAAAGAAAAACAAAGTAGAAAAGACCTCCGACTAGAGTGTATTCTATGTTGTACTCAGATTATTTGTTGCAACGTAACATGAAATTTGGTAACTCAGCACTTCCCGGGTACATCTTGCATGCCTAACGAAATGGGAATAATATCTGAGAACGTGCTCGGTACATACAGAATTTATCAGAGTTCCTCTACGAACTGATAGTAGTCGCTTACACTGAACGAATTATTTGTATGCCTCGAAATATGCAGTTTATATGCTCGTTTGGTGCTGATGTTGGGAAAGGAAATTTTGTTCTATTCTAATTACATCTAGTAACTGTTTGCAGACACGTAAAGATAAAACTAGAACAAACGTTGTACCCCGTATTTTATTGTGTCCTCGTCATTGGGTTCCGTTTCGTTTTTTCAACAACTTTGTTTCTGACATGAGAAAACCGTTTACACATGTTAGTTTCCTAAGGGTTATTATGTTGTTTCAACATAACATTTATCGGATGAACTGCAATATTGTAAACTTAATGTTCTGAAATCCAATGACAAGAGGAGTGTTTAATTTAGAGTAGAATAGCTTGTTGATTGCGACTGTAGATTACAGACCAGGTCGTAACTGTCGTTGGTATCGGCGTTTGAGACGTATTCAGATTGCTGTTGGGTTGAGCATCAGTGGCGGCGCCTGCTTTTGCCGCACCTGATGGCATGTGTCTGACTCAGTAATTGAATTGCAAATAAGATTCCCTCTCGAAGCCTCGCGTGAGGTAACGACTACCCTAATAAACATGTCGTACATTGAAGTTACCCGATTTAAGAACATCTTCATCCGGGCATCATCACTTGTTTGATTTTTCCAATAATCATAGCAAAATGGCTATGGAAATACGATAGATTAGTAGAAGATGACGTTGTATCTCTTTACAAAGAGGAGAGAGAGAAGTAAATTTCATAAAAAAAAGAAAAAAATAATAGTTTAATAGTTCGTTTACCAAGGTGTCATTATTACTGAAATAAGACTGTTTACAAGGAATTAAAGCAAAGTGTGGTTCGGCCTTTGTAAAAGGAAATAGGTATTATCCTGGCATTGCATGAGGGAAGAAATGGTAAACCGAAATCTGAGTAATGCTGTCGGGAAATAAATCGCGTCTTGACAGACTATAACGTTACCCACCCACCAGGATTTGTTGAAACACTAAGAATATTTCACAGTGGGCGTTGAAGCGATCGTTTCTGGTCCAATGAAAATTTGGGAAACATTGACAACCAACCGCCGCCTCCCTGCTTTCGAGTTTTATAACCGGCTTTAAGTGATGAATCAAGGAAGATTTTAATTGCATTGCCATTATCACGTATAGTCAAAATAGTACTTAATGTAGTCAACAATTTAGTAGATAAGAGAAGATACAGATTGTGAATAGTGGAACGCTGCGATTTAAGATTGCAGACGACAATTAAGGCACCAAATATTGAAAATTAGTGTCATTACTCCGAGATCAGCCCTCTAATAATATTTTTTTATAATACGTATTTGTGGGTTTTTTTCTTTTTCTTTTTTTGCTGTCGTCCGTCTTTCGACTGGTTTGATGCAATCCTCCATCCCTTCCTATCCTGTGCTAACCTTTTCGTTTCTACATACCCCTTACAACCCACGTCCTCATATATCTGCTTCATATATTCTAATCTCTATCTACCTCTACAGTTCTTACCTTCGACTGTTCCCTCCACTAACAAATTTAACCAATCCAGCATGTCTCAAAATTTGACCTAAAAGCCTGTCTCTTCTTCCTGTAAGCTTCTTCCATAAACTTCTTTTCTCACCCATCATTTCCAAAACTCGTTCATTTCTTACTTTGTCTGTCCACCTAATTTTTAGCATTCTTCTGTAGCACCACATTTCAAATTCTTCAAGTTTCTTTCTTTCCGGGATTCCTTAAGTCCATATTTCGCTACCATAAAGTGCTGTGCTCCACACAAAGAGTTTTAAAAAGTTCTTTCTAATTCCTAGATCAATATTTGAAACTAAAAGGTTTCTCTTTTTCATGAAGGCTCTTTTAGCTAGTGCTATTCTGCTTTTAACATCATTCCTGCTTCGGCCATCGGTTGTAATTTTGCTTCCCAAGTAACAGAACTCACTCACTTCTCCTATAGCATCCGATCCTATTTTTATATTTAATCTGCTACTATTGGTATCATTTCTGCTACATTTCATCACTTTCGTCTTGCTTTGATTTATATTCAGTCCAAAATCTTCCTTCAATATTTTGTTCATGCCATTCAATAACTTCTCAATATCCTCAGCCCTCTCTGCTAACAAGACAATGTCGTCAGCAAATCGTAGCATACTAATTTTTTCTCCCTGAAAACTTATGCAACATGGAAATTTTTCTTCGTCTTTTTTCATTGCTTCTTCTACATACAAGTTGAATATTAACGGGGATAGACTACAGCCTTGTCTCACACCCTTTTTAACTGATGCATGTCTCTCGTGATTCACTACTTTTATTATAGCCACCTGATTCTTATATAGTTTATGGAGTATTCTTATATCTCGATACTTTAGACCTGACTTCTTTAAAATTTTGAACATCTTGTCCCACCTAACATTATCAAAAGCTTTTTCTAAATCAACAAACGCCAAAAAAGAATCTTTGTTTTTCTTGATCCGCCCTTCAAGTATTAATCTTAAAGACAGAATTGCTTACCTCGCACCACAATTTTTCCTAAACCCAAACTGATATTCTTAATCACACCAATAACGTTAATATATTTTAATAAAGTAATTTTAGAAATCTTTCCTTGTTTTCTATATATTGTACACTTCACCTTGATAGGGGAGCCATTGAATAGCTGTTTAAAAAAGTGAGATATGAGCCAAAAAAGTTTTCTTTCCGTAAAGGAGATGGTGAGTAATTTTTTTGGGTGGTAGGCTAAACAATTTAATAAACCTATGATCTAGATAGATCGAAAGGCATTAACAATGGAAGGTTTTGTGATGGCTGTTCGCGAAAGCCGTGTTCCGTCACTTGCTGGCATGACGCGAGGAAGACGCGGGCTGACCTCTGACATCTGTACAGTCGTGACCCCAGGGCGCCCGACACAATACGTCATCAACGCCTGGCCGCCTCACTCAGGCGCACGGACAAGCTAAAACCAATCTTCAAACGCATATTCTGGACGATCTTCAACTGGTAAATTCGTGAGACCACAACTCAGTTATCAGGAATTTCATAAATGATAGATTTGTGCAAGAAAAGACACTTTCTGATGTACTGTCAGCTCGTGTGATATAATTTAGAACAACAGAGGTCGTAGTCCGTAGTCGCATTGTTAGTTTGACCAATCAAAATGTGGATCAATGCCAGTGAATAATTAATATCTCTGAACATGTCAGAATTTCTCTCGGTGCTCGGTGCAGTTGAAGCCGCAAGGAAATCTATATCTACGTATCATCGATTGGTATGTATAGAAAAACTACACAATACATGTCCAGTAATATCAACCCTGAGGTTATTCATTCTGCTGTTGCATTTACTTCAACGAGCCCTTCAGTGCGTATTTCTTGCTGATTATAATACAGCAATAATTTTGAAGATTTAAATCAATAAAAGAATAAAATTTCTGATCGTATTGTATATTAAAATGGATGTAAGCAATTACTTCACTGGATCTCGAATGCAAGATAAAATAAACTATCCCTTGTTTTAGATTTTTTCGATACTACTAATTAAAAACAGACATAAATTTACCTCAAAATTGTCGGCAGTCTTTTCCCTGCAGTCACACCCAAAATCGAATCCATCTCGCGGAGTTGTTTAGTGGCCGAGAGCACTATAATACCGTCTGTATTACATCTTCTGCCAGTTACTCATTTGATAATATTTCATAATTCTCAATTGCAGTGGTTTTCACTTTGTCCTCAAACTTTAGATTTTATGCAGTTCAAAAATTACTCAAAGAATCTTATAACACAACATTATGCGAATTCTCGTATTGCAATGCATGCATAAACATTCTCCTGTCCATCAATTTTTATAATGTGCAGAATGTACGAAAAAAACCCTCTAAAGTTCACTTAATGATCAAGGCTAGGAAGTTCTGATGTTTTTCTGAAACATGAATTCAAATTTCTTCATTAGTTAATACGTTAAATAATATTAAGAATACTTACCTAACGCTTCTGTTTGACAATGCTTTAAACATAGTGTGCTCATCAGAGTTAATTTAAAATCACTAAACATTAATCTTGTCTTTAAATCAGAGTTTCTATGTTGTAAAGATACATTTTGAAAAAAAAAAAAAACCCTGTAGTATGTCTAATACAAGTAGTTCGAATCTGGGCCGTGTTGTATAATAGGACTATAACCCGCTTCTTAGTTTAATGATTGCAGACTGGATGGCGGGCGGAGTTTCCTGCGCTCTATGGCGGGACGCTGAATACGCGTTGGAGTACATGACAACGAGGCTGGGCTGGCCTTGGCGACAGCGCACCTTTTTGGGAAGAAGGACGCGCGGTCCGCGAATCCGTGAGCCGCGCAGCAAGAAGGGAGCATCCACAAACTACGCGATCGGTCTAGGGGAGGAGTTCGCTGGAATGCTACGCTGAGCTACGTGGGGGGAGGGAGGGGGGTTCCGAGCCAAGCCACATAACTTCTCATTCATATTATTTGTCACAGTTAAAGTAAGTAACAGAACACTCAACATCATATGGATATTTATGTCATTTAAGTATTTCCGTAAGTAATTTACAATAGTCTGACAAGAGAAAAGAGTATAAAATATTTTCTGGAATCAACAGGGGAAAAACTACTTGCCACGTGTGGAGGGTAGAGGGGGAAGGGTAGAGGCAAAAGCCACGGTGGGCTACGAGGGGGGGGGGGGGGAGGAGTGGTTCACAGAAGGCCAAAATGAAGGTACGTGGTTTATGGACTCTCCCAAACGGGCGGGCGAGAAATCGTCCACGTCGCATCGTCAAGCAAGCATTTTCACGACTACTCCAGCGCACCTCCACCATCGAATCTCTTTATTCGACATCTCCATGCGCCGTTGTGAAAATGGCAACTGGTCAGAATGATGCTCAATACAGTTGCCTATCCGAAAGTGGTCTGAGTTAAAAGAATTTCGTTGCTCATAACTAAAATAAATTTTTGAAGCGTTGTTTCCTGCTACCATTTCTTGTGCCTGACAAAATGTTATTGAAATTTTAATTATTGTAGAGAGTTTGTGATCTTCAGAATGTTAACTATGACTTAAGTGTATTTCGCGAATGGACCATTCTGATACGAAAAGGGAAAATTTTGAAATTGTTTTTTTTTTTATCCCTTCTGAAAAGGATGTTTGATGTTGGGGAGATTAGAAAGTAGTTAACACAACCGTTAAATCTCTTGTGCCACACTCCACACTATATTCATAACGTAATGCATAGTTTTAATGTCGTACTGAAAAAGAAGTGCACTG
This sequence comes from Vandiemenella viatica, assembly GCA_031002005.1. Taxonomy (NCBI): domain Eukaryota; kingdom Metazoa; phylum Arthropoda; class Insecta; order Orthoptera; family Morabidae; genus Vandiemenella; species Vandiemenella viatica. The sequence goes on along the minus strand of JARYHS010013630.1, from coordinate 169,804,845 downwards.
ATGAACAAGCTTTCATGTAAGTTCCAAACGCAGTCTTGTTTCCGATCCATAAGTTTCGTGATTTTCTGCCTGTGTTTGTGAGGGCTGCACTAAAATGAATGTTTTACTGTTTGTATTGTAATTAATGCACAAAATTACTGGAAGATGACCAATAAACAAAGTTCATTGTATTCAATAAAATGTGCCACATAAACGTAATTACATATGTGTGACGTTTATTCAGGATGAAAATTTTTGTGCATTTACAATTATAACATACACTTGTAATATGACCTGAATAAGTCTAATCAGACATCAGTTTAAAATCATAACCACATCTCATAAAATAAAGTTTTCAAATAGACTGAAGTGCCAAAAAGTAACGGAACATCGATAACTTCTAATATCGCGTGGAACTCCTTTTGCCTCAGCGAAATGCAGTAAGCCAAAGTGACAGTGACTCAACAAATCGTCGGAAGTCCCTCGAGTAATTAATCAGCCATGCTCCCTCTACCGGGTTCCATGATTGTGAAAGAGAAGACGGTGACTTTAGCATCATGTCCCAAATATGTAGGTCTATTATTGGATACATGTCTGGCGATCTAGGCGGTTAAAATGATCGCTCAACTGTCCAGAATGTTCCTCAAGCCTCAGAACCGGTGATTTGATCGATTGGCATCCTGGTAACGTACATCAGCATTTCGGAAAATGAAGGCTATGAATGACTGAAAATGGTCTCGATGTAACTGAATATTTCCAGTTAATGGCCGATTCACTTTGACGTGAGGTCCATGTCTACGCCATGTGAGCATAGCCCATACCAGGGTGAAGCTACAACCAGCTTGTGCACTGGCTTCCTGACAAACGTGGGTCGAGGGCCTTTTGGGATCTGCGCCACACTAGAACCCTATCATCAGCTCTTACCAACTGTAATCGAGACTCGTCTGAACACGAAACCGATATGTTCACGAGCCCAGTAGAGGCGCTGCAGGCGATGGCGTTTTGTTAGCAGAGGAACTCGAGTGGTCTTGTGCTGCCATATCCTATCACTGCCTCACGGACACGTCTGTGGTGCATCCCACACAGAGCGTTGTTCTTTGAAGCCATGTTGGCTGACAATGGTCTCGGTGATTAAGTAAACGTCGTCGACCATATCGTCGTCCATCGCGGGAGGTAATGCAGTATAATACACATTCACGGCGTCTCTTGCTCTCTCTTGCGTCCGCCGTAAACGTTCCTCTCGCTGGCTCGTGGTAGCCACGCTCCTTGCTAGAGCGCAATTTTAACATAGAGAGACATTAATGGAAATTAGAATTACGCGGAGGATATTCCGCTGTTGATTGGTTCCTGCTGTAGTCTCCACCTTCTGTACCTCAAACCATTGGCCATATCGACTTAGGGATACGCGCACAATCTCGGAGTCAGTCGGACAAATTCGGAACATTTTGACCTTCAATAACGTCCGGTGGCGTATAGATCAACGGCAGTCCGTTCACCTGAGGCGAGAGAAATTCCCTAAGCTGGCGGTCTTCTGCCGGGATGGACCCGTTATACCAACACAAGGGGAGGCTTTCCTTTGTCCCCTCCTAGCTGCCACGACTCCCTGTCAACTACCTGATTTTGGGTGGTTCCGTGGATGCTGGCTGGCGAGATTTTCCCAGAGTTATGCCTTTCATTATTCTTTCTATATGGTGAATATAAAAATGTACGGAATGACTCATCTTCGTCATTCCGTTACAGCATTTACACGTTTCTTCCGGCATGCTACCGGCGTCTTCTTATACCATGACTTTCGTCACTTCAGTGTATGTATAATTGTAAGAGCATCAGTTCATTTGTTATGTATCTTGTCCGATGTAGGTATGCACTTACGATATGGTTTCGTTATTAATCTTACTGACAGTATATATGTGCTGCTATGGGTGTGCTTTAAACCTATAACTCTATTTGTGATCAGATATACTGTTTGTTTTCTGCTTATTTAATTTTCGTGATTCGGATACTGATTGTAGCCGTATTCATCTTCTCTGCTTTTATCAGACAAGGGGAAAATCAGAGATTGCGAGAGGAAGAAGAATTAGCCTATACTGATTTATTGCTTGGTGGATGTTTTACTACACTTGTAACTGCAGCAACTAAGACTGGTTGTGGGATACATTAACCCAGTTTGAGCGACAAATTGTACGCATTATATATTAGCAACTAGAACTTGATTTCCAGTAGCTGTGGCCCCACATGTTTACTACCAACAAGAAATACTTGGCAACGAGGTCGGGACATGTGCCAGACGTCAGCTGTAGGAACAACCAGATCTCTTCCCTTCAATTGTGTCTAACTCTGTTCTCGCTAACATTATAACCGACATAAAACGAATCAGCTTGCAGCTATATATCTCTTACTGCTTTTACGTGTTATAAAGAACATACATCTCGCCAATGTGCAGGTGTGTAAGTAAATGTTAACGTATTTAATTATCTGTTTGAATCGTCCTAAATACCTAAAATAATAGTACTGTTTTGGAGCATCCTTTGACAGCAATGAATTAAGCGGTCCACTGGAGACGCGAGATGACAAGGAGTTTATAGATATAACAACACAAGTGAGGAACAGCAGAGAGAGATGGATGTAACGCAAGCGGCAAGAGATGAGCTGCAATGGATGTTGTGTTGAATAGTTGGACTTTAAATTATCAGAAAGACGAATTGTATGAGGATTGTTACGTCTGCGTCCAAGAAGAGAGATAAAGTTGTTTAAAAATATCAGTGCAATGCAGTATAATGTACACGAAGCTGCAGAACAAATACGTTCTCGGATGAAACTAAGAAATTATTATTGGTCAAAAATTTGATGAATCTATTTACGTAGACAAGAGAAAGAAACGTAAAGTAAAATTTTCCCTTTCATTTAAAAGGAATTACTATTGGTATGAAATATGACGGGAAAGTTAACATTAATTATGGTCTAGTCCATAATAAAAGACGTAATATCTACTTTCTTTGAGAGGAGGAACCAGAGAAATCGATAAGAGATAAAGTAAATTATTGTATTTGTAACGAGGAAGTATGGGCTAATAATTTGGTGTGATATACCAAAAAAAAAAAAAAAAAAAAAAAAAGCTGAGAAAGGTAAAAAGACTTCTAGCAGATATTGACCCTTATACTGTGTTATAATGCTAACCGTTTGTTTTACAGAGTGCCTAAGTGCCTAAAAATGGTATTTTCTCTTATTTACGATATCACTGATTCACCAGTTTGCTCTCTGCATTTCTTTATTAGATGGCTATCATTACTTCAGGCTCAAGACCTTAAGTAATTTTCATATCGAATACACCCAAAAACATACATTCGCCTAATACACACATTACCGAATTTGGTTGTGGTTTACAATGTAGTAAAATTAACGTAAAACAATTACATGAAATGTTGGAAATAAATATTTCAAAACTGCGCTTAGTCAATGTTAGGAAGGAAAATTGTTATCCATATCAATTTCGACAAAGCGTTCGTTAAATAATTGTCTTAGACGTATTGGAGAAATGCATGCGTGGCGCTATGTTTGTAGGTCTGTGATTTACCGGAGCAAGAATTCATGCAACTGCCTAAAGGACTTCAGCACATTACAGCTTCTGTGGGAGCAGTTAAATGTGTTACAGTAAAGTACTATTAAACGGTTAGTAAATGGCGACGATTTTCTATTTTTTTGCTTGAAATTTTTAAAATGGAATTTATTTTATATTTAGGTGTACTGGCGACTTCGTCTAAGTGCAATTAATTTACAAAAAAAACAATCAAAGAAATGTTTGCTGGGTAAGAAAAAGCAGAGAAACATGTCTAGGCACGTCAGCTCATTCTCTCTTTGTGGCCTAATGCCTCGTATAGGTCATTAGAGGCAACAAGGAATGGAAAGGAATTCAGCCGTACCAGTATTCGACTGAAATGATTTCAGAAAACCGTGAAAACCCGAAATCTGGATTGATAAGTGCGTCCTCCCTAAGGCGAGTCCCAAGCTTTAGCTTGATCAGTGCACAGATGTGCAAAAGTACAATAATTTACGCTTTAGCCTTTATCACTGGGAACTGTCCAACTTGTCGGTATAAAAGTTTTCTGTATGTTAAATGATGTCATATTCTGTGTAAGACGGAAGGCTTTCTCTTCTCGGCGTAGAATATGAATAAAATCCTCTCGAGTAGCTAGCTGAGTGAGTCCAGCGATAAAACATGTCGTTTCGGCGGTCATAACCATTGCCGCCATTGTGAAGTGACTGTCAAGGTATGCTGCCGAAACGTGTTTTATCGCTGGACTCGCTCAGCTAGATACCCGAAAAGATTTTATTCGATGTCATATTCAGTTACTATATTTAGTTTGTGAGAACGAAGGCTTTCACGGCTTATCGACGATATGAAGTCTTCGCGGGTTCTCCGCCGTATGGTGTTGAAGAAAAACAACAACGAGCTTTCATGTATACTAACTGACCAATGGGGATATTTCGCACAATATCATGATCAACCATCGAATGGTAATATAATAATGAGGAAATTATTAAATACAAGTATTTATCAATGAAAGGTATTTTATTTTGAAGAGTAGTAAAACATTTTAATTTCACTGCAAAAAGTCGTTAACATTAAATAGTACATATTTAATTGTAAAGCATTTCAAAAGTAAATATTTTTTTAAAAAATATTGACTTTGTCAGAAGTCATTTTTTCAAACTTCTTTACTTTACATAAATTTTCTGAAAACAATATTAGCAGTTGTGATCATCGTTGATTTTATGATCGTATGTGTATCTAATACAAAAATAAATATTAATGAATCTACAAACTCGTGAAAAAGCACATACGTTTATCCATACGAAAAAGCAGGGTCTGATAAATATAATCCTGTCTTTTGGAGCGTTTGACCTTGTGCTTTATTAATGTTCAAATTGTTTTATCATTTAGAAAGGCACGGTTAGTGTGTTTAATGCTTGGCAAGAGCGTAGTTTTATCGGAGTGAATTAACTTAGCACTGATTATAAACTAGTCTAAAAGAATTACCACTAATCTTGCACCATTAATTAATCTCTGATTAGCATTAATATTTTTTCTTTAAAAACAATTTATGAGGTGGTAAACAGGATTCAGGTATCAGTAAGCCTACTGATGTTAGTAAAGCTTCTCTTTGCAGGGAACTGTGTACTTAAAAATGCCTATGAAGCCTTCAAAAAAACCTTTAACTTTAATCAAACTTTACTCAAAATCTTGCATATTTAACAGAACAGAATTCGGAAGATACCGAGTGAAGATCGGTCACCCACGTACTTTTAATTGGAATTGTGGGCTAATTCAAGTGAACAATTGTTAATAACAAGTAGTTGTGTAGAAAACTTCGCGCGTGTAATAAGAAACAACCGATTCACAAGGCGAGATGACTTTGTATATTTATTAAGCTCCGAGTCTTTCCCAGAATCCTTCTCTGTGGAAATCTTTACGCTCCGTGGTGTGTGTTCCACATTTCTTGGGATGCGCCGTCGTCTGTACCGTCCTCCAATCTCGCGGTCTCTCTATGCGAGTTCACCATACACATCAGACGTTGCTACCTAACTTATACCGTTAGCGGCGTCCCCTACTCCTACTCCTCCCCCCTCCCCCCCACCCCTGTGGTGAAGTGAGATCCTGAGGGAACATTAGGATTGGAGTCTTTTGTGGACTTTTTTTTTGCTGTACTGTTCTTTAAGAAATTAAAGATATGACATAACAAATGGGCGCCCCCTTGCCGTATGCGCCCTATACACCCGTTGCTTGTGTATATCTTCGATGATCTCCGTCGGTTTCTGTTGCGAAACTTGTCGCAACACGTGCCCAATGGTTCTTCTAGCTTGTAAACAACAAACAAACTAATGAAACCAAATCAACAGGCGTTATCAGTCATCATGTGTCCTTAGATGCCTCTGTTCGCCATTGCGTGATAATTACCAAAATTATTAGAAATTAAAAACTGCGAACACTGATGTGACATTATAATTCGTAAAATTTTAAAGAAAAGTCAGAATCTCCTAATTACACGCAAATAACATTATTATTAAGGCTGAATCGTGTTTGTAAAATACTAGCGTAAGTTGAATTCAATCAGAAAATCCACAATTCTTATAAAGATCTGATAACCATTGATATAAGTACCATATTTACGACAAAGTTTTCTTTCCTTTAATGAAGATAGCAGCCACCTGGTTTTGTGTGTCCGAGGGGCTGTATGCTACACATTACATGCCTCCTGCCTCTGCTCTATTGATCTGTGGAGACTTATCTGCCGCCCTTCTTGCTGCTATCTGAGTCACCGGACCGCTCACGCAGACCAGTTCACCACCTCCCCCCTCACCCTCACCCTGCTAGCTTGACGTGATGCAGGAAAAATAGCTTTTAAAATATTCTGGATTTTTTTTTTCGCTGATGTAAATCCTAGAGGAATAACAATTCTGTGTACATGTTGTATAAAAGTGATTTCATGGATTTCCATGACTTGACAAAACATCTACGATAGATTTTTGATTTTCCAGTCAAGAGTAATTTAATCAGAGACAGCTAGCGTAATAGAAATTTGGCACTTCTGGTGGACCTGTAAACGAAATAAAATTACAGAGATCCTATACGGTACTTTAAAAAGGAGAACGTTGGCGGTATCAGTAATAGTCGAACGCAGTTTCGCTAAGACAAATGATATAATTGCATTTGATAGAGGGAAAGAGATTGGTTATACCATCTGGAAAAACTTGTAGCTGCCGGGATTTTCACGAGTCGCTGTGTTGAGTGTATACCGTGATTACATCTATTCCGTTAAAAACCATTCCAGTCATCTGCTACCTCAAATTGTAACAGAGAACAGTCAAGCCAAGGCGCATCACATCACTCGCCAACTCTTGTGTATTACAACTAGACCTGATACTTGCTAAGCGGTTCAGTAGTCATCGTCCCAATGGGATGCTGGATGTAAGAATTAGCATGTGTGCCGGAAAATCGCCACTGGAACCTGGAAAATGGTGCCTGCGCTGATGAGTCGAGATAAAGTTGGTGAACGCCGATGGAAGCCCACTAGTGGGGCGCAAACATCATGAAGTGGATTTGTCTTTCCCGAAGGTTTACTCTTCAACCTGGTGGAGATGGAGTCTGTTCATGTGTAATGAAATACACCCCGAGTATGTGTGATACCATCCCTAGCAGATCGTGATTCGCCGGAGACCTCTTTCTTCAGCGAGACAACAGACTGTATTCCAGTGGTTGTATGCGAACATGCTTCCCTGGACAACAGGTAATGTAACCTTAATCCTAACGAGCACATCTCTGAGCCTCTGACGCCTCAATGAAATCTTCTTGAACTGAGAGAGATTGTTCAGTTATCGTGTTTCAGCTTCCACCGTCTTGTGTAGTCTATTACGAAACGATTAGTTACCGTTATCAGGACTGATTGCTACACTATATAGGCAGCTATCACTAATTAAATTGTTTTTCAATATGACGAATAAAATTGGAATTTTCTTAATCTCTTAGATCTAAATGTGAGTTAAGTAACGCTTTTGCACCTTTTTCTGTTATCAAGTTGAGCGTTCAAAGTTTTTTTCTATTTTACATGAAAACGAATGCTATATTGTAATTTCTTATCCACGATTACTCCATTCACAAAGCTGCACTAGCTTGGTAATTTATTACTCGAATTAGTGAGCATCTTTGGCTACGGATGAATGTAATATGTGTGAATAAACTGAGTATAGACTAGTTCAGTCTGTATAGTACTGATACACACCAATTCTCTCCAACACTTTTTCAAACCCAATTCCATTAAACAGGAACTTCCTCATTCGGCAGATCTTTTATTGAAAATCTGAATTATTAAAACGAGATTACTTAAAACTAACAAATGTTTGACTATGCTTGAAGTTTTCCTTTTGAATAAAATTTTGCTGCATTTCCCATTAGATAAGGGAATTATTTCTTATCTAGCAATGTTTTAAAGGAAACTATTGTCGCCTTACGAAAGTAACAATAACCTAGTAAAAATGGAAATGAGAAAACGTGAAAAAAAGATATTCCATCCGTATGAATCCTAATAATAATGTAAAGACATCATGTGATAATTTTTACATAAGTTTTCTGATAGCAAATGCATAAGAAACATCAACATGACTTGTTCAATTGGTGCTAAATTTGTACTTCACATCAAATTATTTTAATCATTCCCTTCACAGGTTGCTGTAAACTATCACCTCTTTCCAGCATGTGGTTTCATCACATATCATTACAAACATTTCAGGTTATGATCTTAATTATCGGCTTATGTTACTTTTGTCTCCTCCTTCGGCAGTTGCTTTTAAATATTTTACGGCCAATATAAACATTTAAAAAATCCCTGTTTCATAATGGAATTCAAAAACTTGTCGTTTATCGCTGTAAGATACTTCCTTAACATCCTTTCCTCCCCAGCCCCATTTTCAACATCAGTTTATTCTACATTTTATCGGTCCAGGAAATGTGGAACATATTTCTGTGGAACCTCATTTCCTCCTGACCTCTACTGGGTGTGCTCTCTATTTCCACAAATGCGGAGCTACAGCCATAAATCCATTGATATTTGAAATGTTACTTCTTTCCTGTTTCTTATTAGTTTCTTAACAAAAGGCCTGCCTCACTTTTTTTACCAATTGTCTTCTAATTTTCATATTTATTCTCCTGCCATTGTAATCTCTGTTACATTTCATGAAATTTGTTTTTATTTTGTTTATCTTCAATCTAAATACCTCCGCATAGATTTAGTTCTGGCTTTAGTAACTTTATCATTATAGTCACTTTTATCTGTAAGTACAACACTCACTCTTTCTCCTTGAATTTTTATACACTGACATTTTAATATTCTTCCTTTTTGACATACACGTTAAGTATTGTTGGTGATACACTGGGACTGTGCTTTCTCGCTATTAGCTGAATCTTGCCTCTCCCCATCCTTCTTTTATATTATATTGATTCATTTTAGGATATTTAGGGCTGGCTGTTTTCAAATCTCATGCACTTCCTCTCATTTAATACTGTCAAAACCGTTTTCGAAATCCACAAACACGATGAAAATTTCTTTGTCTTTTCTGGCACCTTCCTTCTAAAACTAACCGAAGTCAGAATTGTTTTTTTTATTATCTCTATTACCTCAAGTTAAAAATGGGCTACAAGTAAAATCTCTTTGTGTTCCGTTGTTCTAAGTATTATTGACCTCTCAAAGGTTCGACCTTGTCTTTCGTTCCTGACGTTACGCATTTATCCTATCACAAACGCTAAATCTTAACAACTCGTAGAGGTCGTGTTTACACAAGCAGGCGATGAAACGGCCTAGAATAGTGAAACTCGGGAAAAGTTGGGCACATTGTCAGCAGCTCATCTGGAAAGTTTAAGTTCATAACGTTTGGCTACTCCCACACTGTTTCTTCGGAACATGTACAGGATTTCCCCAGTCTTACCCCCATGGTCAGTCAAAGATCCTACAATTAGCTATGGTCTTAAACGTTTGAATGACACATATTCGACACAAAACGCTTCACAGCGTGTACTTGTGGATGTTTACCTGTTTAAGAGAGCCAAGGAAGTTGTAATTCGGAACGGACATTGCTTCTTGATTTGCCATACACGCGAATACCGTCAAGCTAGGCACGCTGTTCATTGACGGACATTTATTTATTGCAGGACTTCCGCTCTAAGCGAAAGAGTGACTCGTCAACAAATCAATCTCACACTGCAGGCTACTTCATAAAAAAAAAAAAAAAAAAAAAAAAAAAAAAAACATGATCGATAAATTTTCCTTAATCTAGACATACATATTCAGCTCTGTAGTTTCGCCATATGTTTTTTCTACTTCTACACCATTTCTTCGAAACTAGACATATATATTTGGCGAAGTATGGTTCATTTCATAACAGATTTTATTCTCATAGCTCTCACCTCGTTAGTAAAATGATCACATAACTCACAGACTTTCCTGTTCTTTCATTTACTGAAAATGTTAGATCTACAAATAAGCAGATTAATGTATGTAATCGTTTTGAATTCTCTAGTTGAGAAACCGTACATATAACTTCATTGATGCCAACAATGCTAGTTTAAGTCCATCATTCTTTAGTTTTTAAAGTAACTGACTTATTCGATCATATAACAGACCATAAAAAATTTATTTTAAATGTTTACACTTTCCATGTATTCATTTTAAATCCTTAATGTCGTTGCTTCGTAATTTTTCTGCATCTCCACACAGATTTTTTTTTTTTTACTTATGGCTTTACGCCTCGTCGACGCCGAGGTCATTAGAGGCGGGATGGGATTGGGGACAAGGAACGGGAAGGAATTCGGCCATGGTCATTTTAAGGAGGCATCCCGGCGTTCACATGGAGTGATTTGGGGAAACCATGGAAAACCCAAATCTGGATGCCCGGACGGGGATTCGAACCGCCGTCCTCTCGAATGCGAGGAGTTCCTTCTTATTAACTCAAGAACGTTTGGGAAATGGGATCATAGCGTGCTGGGTGAGCGGTAACACTCTGACCTCGCATTCGGAAGAACGGGGGTTCACATCCCTTTCGGGCATCCATTTTTGGGTTTTCCATTATTTCCCCAAACCACTTCAGGTGATTGCCGGTATATTTCCTTGGAAAGGGCATGAATGAATTCCTTCCCATTCCTTGTCCCCAGTCCTTTCTTTCCCCGGCTCTAATGACTTCGACGCCGATGAGGCTAAAGCCATAAGGAAAAAAAAAAACAGTTGTAATTTGTGAACATGGAGGTGCTGCTAATATATTTAAAATATGTATTGAGTACGGTAGCCTCAAAATTATGTATTGTTATTTCTGTGTAATTAATCAAAAGGATGAAAATAAAGACGTAGCATGTTCCATATTCAACAGTTAACCGCGATAAATGAATGACATGGTTATGAATAGCGAGGAAACACTTTAGTAATTGAGAATTAATTTGTAGAGAGGAAGCTTAGGAACTGAAAGAATGAATGAAACATTTACAGCTTACAAGGAACGCCTTTGTTCGGATATTGTCTACTCACAGAATAAGATTAAACTCAGATAATTTTGCGGAACTTGCTGCATGTTGCTGTTTCATAAATTTTGATTTGAAGTCATCGGGATGTATTGATGAAAGTAAATGAAATCGACATTAGAGCGTTATTTTATTATAAAATATTTTTAAAAAAACCGCCTTAAAAAACACACTAAAAATTTTAAAATAACTTTTTACCTTGCCTAGAAGAAAATAAATCTAACTGGACAGTATTTTACATTATTGTTATTAAATTTTTTACATTAATCAATTATTTTTGGAGTCTATCTGGACAGTATTTTTATTTTTCTCTTTGTTTTAAAGTATATGTATGCAAACATACAGCGAAATCAGATTAAAATGTGGGTTTGTACAAAAATTAAGGGATAAAAAAGGGGGAGAGGGGTTGGTTTATTATTTTTTTATCAGAAATCTTCTCCATGAAAAAATACGTATATGTAACAACTTTTGTAGTGATTGATCAAACTGTTTCTGCTGTAGCTTCTTATAAACAACATTGACAAAATTTAAGGTGGTAGAAAGGGAAAGAGGGGTTGGGTTTGTTTCAAACAAATGTTGAAAGTATTTTTCTCTTTATTTTAAAATATACGTGTGCAAGGTTCCAGTCTAATCGAATACAGGCTGTTGGTGTGTATAAAAATTAAGGGGTGTAAAGTGGGAGAGAGGGTAGTTTTTGATTTTTTGGGGAGAAATCTTCTCTATGAAAAATTCATATATGTGCCAACTTTAATGGAGATCGGCAAAACGGTGTCGACTGTAGCTTTTTAAAAGAACATTAACAAAAATTAAAGGGGTGGAAAAAGGGAGAGGAGTACAGTTTTCGCAAACAAAAGTTGACAATATTTTTCTCTCAGTTTTAAAGTAAAAGTGTGCAAAGTTCCATCGAAATCAGATAAAAACTCTTGGTTTTTGTAATAATTAAGGGCTGTAATTGGGGAGATTGGATGGTTTGTTGGTCAGAAACCTTCTTCGTGAAAAAAGTGTATATAAGTGCCAACTTTCGTGGTGATCAGCTCTAGCTTTGCATAAAGAATATTGAGAAAAATTAAGCGGTTAGAAAAAGAAGAAGGGTTGGGCTTTGGCAGACCAAGTATCTTTCTCTTTATTTTAAAGTATAAATGTGCAAAGTTCGATCGAAATAGGATAAAAAATGTGGGTTTATATAAAAATTAAGGGATGTATTGGGGAGAAAGGATGTTTATTTATTGTTTTGGTCAGAAATCTACTCCACGAAAAAATATATGTATGTGCCAACTTTCATGGAGATCAGTTAAATGGCGTCGACTGTAGCTTTGTATAAAGAATATTGACAAAAATTAAAGGGATGTAAATGGGGAGAGCGATTCATTTTTTGCAAACCAAAAGTTGACAGTATTTTTCTTTTTGTTTTAAAGTAACAGTGTGCAAATTTCCTTCGAAACCGGATAAAAAAGTGTTTTTGTATAAAAATTAAGGGTTGTAAAGAGGTAGAGGACGTGGTTTCTCAATCTAATTTATATGGTACCACTTTGAATGTATACTCTATCCACTAGCAAAATTTCATTAAAATCCGTTCACAATTGCAAAGATATCGCTGAACATACATAAAAAAAGACTAATTGAGAACCTCCTTTTTTTTAAAATAAAAATTAACACTGTCTATAAACATGTCTCGCCAACATTCTATTGAGCTTCGATCTTAGCTGGCTTAGCCGCAAGCGATTGTAGAATGAAACTGCATTGCTATAAGGGTATTAGAAAACCTAGTGAGCTGTTGTGAGTGACGAACTGGCTGGAGTGTTGTTGCTGGTAGCATAGCAGTGTTGCTGGGCGCTGCGAGTTGCCAGTTAACAAGTGGGAGTGCCCCCGGGCGAAAGTTCCCGGTTGGCAGCAGACAGTGGTGCCAACTGGGGCGGCGATAAAGACTCCGTCGATCGATAGCCAGGGGCAGCCCCGTCGGAGTTATGTTGGAGGCTGCACTGATTGCGAGCGCAGGGTGGTCGGCCAATGAAAGTGCGTGACTCGCCTACGGCATGTCCCCACCCTCTCCACACCTGGCTTGCTCGCCATTCATAAAGCACGATGAATGGGGAGGGGGAGGAGCCGGCAGGACTGCCAACCCCTGCAGCCGCACTGCGCCTTTGTCCGCGAGGCACAGCGTTTGACTCAGACACCGTGCCTTCATTACGTTCCACCCTGAGTACTGCGCGAAAACCGACGCCAGCTGCCAGTAATGCAAACTGCAGATGACTTTTAGCTTTTAGTTTCTCCATCAAATACCTGGATGGCTATTTCATCCTCTCTATAACTATTTTAAACGATTTTTTTACAGTCAAAAAGCTGTTAAACATAAAGTTAATATCACAGCCAGTCGAAATAACTAAGCAATGAACGTTGAACCTTCGTAGCGAACAATTTTCATATTTTTTGAAGTTTGTTATCTGCTGTCGCCGGTATGAAATAACGGAATTGAACCTAGAAAGAGGAGAGAACTTTCACGAGGATGTAAAAAGATATTTTCTAGTGCTTAGTAGTTATTATTATTATTTAATTTCAATGGAGCACAGGCTTCGGTGGCAATTTCCCTACACACCCATCTTCCCCCTATCCTGCACCCACCTATATTTGCCCTCTACAAATTTTATCTTTAAATTCTTTCAAAGTTTTCGGTAAATTATTCATCATTTCTCTTGGTAACTCATTCCAATCCCTGACACCCTTACCTAAAAAAGAGAATCTTCCCACACCCTTGTGCCTGAAATCGAGTGCCGGCTTGTGGTCATGGTCATCTTTTCCCTTCCATGCACTACTTCTTATACCTATTGCAATATCTATCCATGCCTCATCACCAGTATATGCCCTGTACACTCCCATGAACTGAGTAATTACTTTGCAAGTGTGAGAAAAGTCAATGAGTATTACTGCCCGCGTGTCTTGGTAAATTCTCTTTTAGCTTTTGAAGACGATTATTGATCCGCTGGGTTGAGAAATCTAAACGCCACATTTCGCACGACAACACAATAGACCAATAACGCTGTCACGATTTGCTTTAACAATGTCACCGCAAGTAAGAGAGCATAATCAAAGTTTCTAGTGTACTACTCGTTCATATTGCAGTGATGTAAAATGAAATATTCCTTATGATTATTATTATTAATTTCGATTGCCTGCCTTGCTGATATAATTTACTTATTAAGACGGTGAGATGGAAAATAATTCATATCAAAAAGTCTTTTCTTTAAACATTAAAAAAGAAACTAATAATATTATACTATCTACCTCTTGTGGATTATGTATCATAAATGAAACGAGTTAAACAAATCACACTAATTTTTTTAAGTTGAAATTTAACTTCGAACAGATATATTAATCGTGTCGTTCATAAAACAATAATGAAACAATAACGGAGACGAAATAAAATTGCTTTTCAATTAATACCTTGCAGATCATTGTACTTACAAAAATTGTTTTGGCTCAATTAAACAACAGCCAGTACATGAAAGATTCCATAATGTGATTCTCATCACTTTGCTATACCATTGACACAAAGATGATAATTTTCTATGCAATGTTGAACTTATGTTCGGTATTGTTTGGAAACATGCTAGTGTAGCAGCAAGTACCCCCTTTACCCCACCAGTAGATTAGTGTATTCTCTAATACTGAGGTCTTTGACGCCGTCCTCGCTCGATGACAGGACGAAAGAAAAAAAACACACACACACACACTGTAACAACATTAATATTATTATTTCTTGCCGGAATCCTATTTGCTACGGTAACTTCTCTCATTCCTTCCACGTGTACTAGATTTTAAGACCCATGTAACTATATAGTTCTTTTTAAGCCGAAGCCATCCTATCTGCACTAACGTTCTTGATCCGGAGGAGTTCCTCCAACTCAACAAATGTTTTCGAATTTACCTTAAGTGGTTTCGTGCTCAGACAGTGTGTACTATTGTGCTTCCTAAGGGGCTAGAGATATCTAACAGTGAGTAAGACATATCATCCAAACTCTCTTTACACGTCTCTTTCAGTCCCTGTCGCCTCCTTAGGTCACCCTACTTGTCGTCTTAAAATTTTAATATTCACAAATGCTTTTAATAACCTTTAAATTATTAACTGAACCAGGGGTCGCTTGGTATAAGTTTGACAACAATATATACATTTCCAGTATTCTACGTGAATATATAATATATTGTATTTTATCTATTATGTAACCAAATATCTTACAGTTTTCTGTGCGTTTTATGTCTCGTCGACATCAGTTTCATTAGAGATGGCAGAGGACTGGCGCCAAAGATCGGGAATAATTAGGCCATTGATTTTTGAAACAACTGTCCTGGCATTTATCTAAACTTATTTCTGGAAACCATGGAAAACCGCAGTCTGGATGACCGGACGGAGATTTGAGACTGCGTCCTCCCAACACTCATGCCCGAGCTTTACGCTCACATAGCTTCCTAGGAGTCAAACGTTATAAACAATCCTTCCATAATTTTAGCAAATTTTTGCGATGTTAGCATTAATAGTTTTGATAAATGAAAGAAACAGTTGTTAGTAAGCGGAGTGCATGACAGAATATAGAATGACAGCTTCTCAGAAATGCGGTCAGTCAGAGGGAATCATGTCTCATTATCACTTAACGTTCATTTTGACTTGGTAGTAGCAATATCTGTGAGTATACGCTGGGAACACAGCCATCTTCGCATCTCATTCAGTCTGCGATATCATAGGTCAATGCTAGTGGATTACTTTCATCCCAATGATGTAATAGTATCACAACAAAAAAGCGGATTGTCGAATCGACTTGCGGGCACTCCTCGAAAGTAAAGAATTTTTTTTTTTTTTTCTAAACGATTGTAAACTTAAAAAGTTTCAGTATTTTTTTTTTTATTTTATTTTTTGCCTAAAAAAATCTGACCATTGGCTGCAATAATGAATATCATCTTACCAAAGGTTTATAATAAATTTAGTTTTCTGATACATGTCAATATTTGGAAGATTATATTTTATTACTACTTTTCACAAATTTCGAAGCAAAACATAACAAATAGATATAGTTTTACTTTCATCCTATCAATTTACCATTGGTACACACTTCAGAATACACTGTTGGCGGTCCTAAATAGTACTAAAATGGAAAGTTGCTGGAAAATTAATTTGAAATCACACAATAAAACCTTAGTAGCTCGTTGGGTGGGTTACTAAAATTTCCGAACAGTGAGTACTGCCGTAATTCTATATTTTCCTTCAGTCTGTATACATTTTTAACAGTAAGTTTCAATAAGTTCTTTGCTATTAACTTTACCCCACTGAAAAACGCAGACAGCCCAGGCCGT
Source organism: Vandiemenella viatica (assembly GCA_031002005.1). Lineage (NCBI taxonomy): Eukaryota > Metazoa > Arthropoda > Insecta > Orthoptera > Morabidae > Vandiemenella > Vandiemenella viatica. The sequence continues at coordinate 169,788,467 of JARYHS010013630.1, read as the reverse complement.
TTGGTGGTGACAGCAGTGACGAACTGAGGTGGCCATTTGACTGGTCACTGCAAGCCTGACGACGGCAGAGCACGAATTCCGTGACTAGTAGAGATACATAATCGGTTGGAAATGGACGGCACCATCACCAGAGAGTATAACAAGGAAGGGAGTCCCAAGGCAACTCCAACCTGCAGCACCCTGAATCGATACAGTGATCGGATAGTAGAATGTTGATTCAGCGGCAACTTGAATGCTGAATGAACTGTTTGACTGCCTTCCAGCAAGGTAGCTGCAATTCCTGATGAAGCACCGAGCGTGGTAAGTGAGCGGTGAGCGTTCTGGCTCCGCATTCGGGAGGACGGCGGTTGGAATCCCCGTCCGAGCATCCAGATTTGGGTTTTCTATGATTTCCATAAATCACTCCAGGCGAATGTCGGGATGGTACCTACAATAGGCCATTGCCGAGATCCTTTCCGTTCCTTGCCCCCAGTCACTTCACGCCTCTAATGACCATAAAGCTATAAGTAAAATAAAATCCTGACGAAGCAAGTGCAAGTTCAATTTCATTCTGCGAGCGAATCGTTGCTAAAATATATAAGTTAAAAAAGTTTTTCCATTTCCACTGGGAGCAGCCAGCTTCCGTGAGAATGTAAGCTACGTGTATTTTTGCTGCCGATTCAACAGCGGAATGTTCGTTCGAACTGATCATAGCAATGCATCACAATCATACTATAGCTTTCCGCGTTTCAACTCTTGAGTAAATACGTCACACATCGTAAGATTGGGGGCTGTCATTCCTAATTGAGGTAATACCTTGTTAGATATCTGGAAGCCTATGCCCTCACTTATTAACAATGAAATACAAAGAAAATAACTACATTTGTTGCACACATCGCGAAACAACACAGAAATAAAAGGAAAGGTAATTTTATTTTAAATTAGGCTGGAATGCGTTTTTACAGATTTTTCTCCAAATATATTAGTATTTTTCCAGTAAATAACATTCAACCGAATGATTTCCATCTCTGTAACATAAGACACATAAAAAAAAGAATTACGCATGTCCATCCTACATATTGAAAAAATTAGCCAAAAAATTTAAAAAAAAAGAAACACTCTCAGTTTTTCCCTAATTTTTCAATTTTACCGGCAACTTTTCCAAGTTTTTTTCTCTAACAACCTTATTTAGACTATTAAGAATATTTTTAAAAAAATATCCAAATCGGTCAATAGAAAAAATACTTTTAGTTTTCACGAATTTTCCAATTTTGCGGACAAGTTTTCAAATTTTTCTTTTTCTAGAATCCTTATTCTGACTACTTGGAACAATTAAAGAAAACATTTTAGCCAAATCGCTCCAGCCGTTCTCAAGAGATACTGTTACCAACAATCGGCATTTAATTTTTATTTTCAAAGGTTTTAATAGTGTTTCCTACTTCAATGTAGAATTTTCATATGCGTTAAATAGTAACACGTATTCAAAGAAAGCGTAGCTAGATTTAAAGCCCCAACAGGTTAGTTTGTACATTTCATTCGTTCGTTTTGTTCTTCTATATTTCTCTGTACTAACTCGTTCGTCTCCCAGTCTGCACTATGGCAATGAGATTAATATATGTATCGACAGTTTTGATAATACGTGGTTTGTGTGATACTTATGACGAAACCCGAAACCTACTATTCAAACACGGCAGTATCAAAAAAATATTGTTTATCTTAGGCCAACTTAGACTAAAAAAACTGACAGACCTCCGGATAGCAAACAACCCAGGTTACTAACCGATACGATTCCATCTACAGCAGAAAAGGACACATGTTAAACCGCCATATTAATTCTGCCAGTATCCTGAAAATTCCAAGAGACATATTTTGGTTTGTGAGCTGTGCTACGGGGCCTCAGCGAGTGCACTTGAAGCACTTAGCTGAGCTCGCCCATTAGCCACTTAGCGGGGGCTCCCAACTTAGCCACCGGCCGGAGGCTGACCACTTAGCCACCAACGCCGCCACTTGATCGATACAACGTCTACCACAACAGCACTCCATTATTAACAAGCCTACTTGTATCACCCTTACATGCTTTAAACAAAACCGTATTTGAAGAGAGCGAAGAGTAGAACGACGTTAAGAGAAATGGAGAATTCATACATCGAGAAGGAATGTTAACTAGGATGCTGAATTACACTAATACTAACTGAATGGAAAAAAGGAGTTCTGAATAGAAAAACTTAACCATCAGGCAGGCAGCTACACGCACACATACATACTAACCGACGGCGTGACAGTAGGAGGGCCGTCGAATTAAAAGCCAAAATTAAAACGCACACGGAGTATTCCTTTAAACAGGAATGACACACGTATGAGACAAACCACGAGCTGTTTACTGCTTAGGCAACAGACACAGGAACGGAAGACTAAGTAATACGCGATCGAATCATTACAACCACGCTTCCGCCATTCAGAAGTGGAGGATATGGAATCATTTAAATTGATCAATAGTTACAACAACGATGACCAGGGATTCATGTGGAAGAACTTGACTTACTTTGCGAAAGGCAAGGGTGGTAAAATAATATTAGATTTACCCTTCAGTGGAATGAAAATTTAGCCATAGCAACACCTACTTGAATGACTATATTTCTTTCTGCTTTTTTTTTCTTTCTTTTTTCTTTTTTTTCTTTTTTTTTTTTTTTTTTTACTTAAATTAGGAAAATAAGAAAATCAGCGAATATGTTTGAATTTTAGTAATGTTTGAAAGATGGTTTATGTCCCAGAATTGGACATATTTTATGGTAGAACACCTGTTGTTAAGAAGAAGGTATAGCAGCAAGGCTGAATAGTTGGACTTGCGGATTTTGAAGTGACATTTGTAGAGCCGCGTTCTGTCTTGAAGCCATTGACTTAAAGGAAAACGACGCAACTCTACCACATTAGTGTTAACACAGCGCAAGTAACGGCTTCTCTCTAAACTTCCAGCAAACACAATAAATTATGTGGATCATGTGCCTCCTTGTACACCTGTTAAGCTACACAAAATTTGAGTTAAACTAGTCATGAGAAATGTAGAACCCCACTTTTTATCACTGATTATCGCCTCATATGCGAGTGGAAACACATAATTGATAATAAATTCAGTAGTACATGGTAGTTTTATTAAAGTGAACTGGGCTATGAAAATTTAGTTCATAATCTTGCATGAATATGATAGACTGATACTGTCGAATACACGAGCAGTGAGTATTTTGGCGAGGATATAATTAAACTATTTTATTATGATTGTATTTTTACAGGAGAAAAATCAAATTCGAATTTTTACTGAAATGTTTGATACCCTAGTTGAGGCCTGAAACGTTTAGTGGGATTCATATTTCGAGACAAGAGTAGATACTGTAGAATCCTGGATGGAATTAGCAACAAAACTTCTAATTTTCTTGATTTTTTTCTGTTACGTACGTGTCACCAGTTAGTCCTTTTGTTGAAATCAGATCTGATAGAAGAAGAAGAGATATACTCTTATCGACAGCAAACAGTCGTATTTCATCATGTTCACAGAAGTCGGCAACTAACAAAGCAAAACAGTTCAAGTCAACGGAAAAGTGTCACATCACGTGTACAAAAAGGGTAGTCTTAGGGCCAACATGTCTAGCGGAGAAACGCCGAGTCCATCAATTGCAAACGCACTCTATACATGTCATGTAGGAAGCAAAGCGTGTGGAATTATTTTAAATTTTCACTTAACTATCCTCCATACCATGATTTCTAACTGAAGTTAGCCTATTCGAATGTTCTTAATGTAACTAAATGCGTCAATCAGTGTTTTTGAGAGCACATTTACCGGGGCGCCATGACGACTTAACATAATTCATCATTCATTCATCGAGTCAGGGTGTTTGATAATGTTCAGTTGTTTTGTTGTTGGTAGTTAATGCCCAAATGGAAGTCATTAACACTGATATTTTAATCTGTTACCTGCTGCTGCTCCTATAAAGTAAGAAGTATCTGTCAATATTGACGTTCAGGATAGATAACACGTACAGCATTCTTCTTCAACTCAAGTCATTACAGATGATGAAGGGTTACACTATATTACCTCTCTTTATACCTTCAGAAGGATACATTTCTTTCCATCAAAACAATTGCTGCGCTCATGAAAGTACTACAGCAAACGCATCACACTGATGATTATACTCGGTGCGAAACTAAAATTCAGATAGGCTGCTTACTGGACTATAACTCTTCAGTCTCAAGTTCAGAGGTATTGCAGCGATAATATACACGCATTAAGGCTGAGCCAAGCTGTTGGACGTCTCCTGTTGACACTGGAGCAAGATGCGACTCGTTGTATGTAAACTTAGGAATGTTTATACGAACACAGCATCGCACAAACATTTCTCAAAGAGGGTACTCAGTGCCTGCTCTCATATATCGCAAGTGCTTAAAATCTCGAAACTAGCAGTCCTAGTTGTTTTCTTATACACAATAAATGAAATTAAATGCTGTGGAAAGTAATCTTCGGAAAAGAGAAATAACTTCACAAACCTGTTTCTCGTTGATAAAACCGATTCCGTTTCAAGTTGTGCGCATGACAGTTGAGTGCTGACGATTCGTCTAGCAGATGCTTAAAGTGTTCAACTGAGAGAAGCATGTCGGGAGAAAACTTGGCACATTTAACCTGTTCGTAAGGTTTGCAACGTATTTCAGTAATGCAATATATATCAAATTCAAGAAGATCCTTCAACAATACGATCTTATTAGCATACACAATAAATAAAATTAGAAAAATTAACTTTTCTTTACCTAACTGCTTATTATAAAAATAATTGTTTCTAATCACTATGTGACGACAATAGAACGGAGTTTTGGAATAAAACGCCATCCTACTTAATGTTTTTCAGCATTTCACAATGAGAACAGATTTTTCGCGTTATCTGGTTTTCAAACGTAAAGGTTTATATTATAGTCACCATTCAACACAGGTAAGGACACAAGTTTATTTGTAAAGGAAAAGCCACAAACGTGAAAATGTTTAAACACTCAAGAAAAATACTGTCACCAAAATGCATTTTCTTTGTGCTCCATCTTCTCTTAAGCAACTGATTACTTCCCCAAAAACACTCCACAGATAATGAAGCTTGCCTCAACAACAACATATATTTTTGATGCGGTGTAATAACGTGTTCTCAGATGGCTTTAGCACTAACAAGTCTCCGGTATCTGAGTTCTTTAACATGTTTGTGTCTGTAACGCGCAGTAATGTTCGTTTGCTTTCGTCAAAAGTGTTTACGCTTGGTATCAGTTTCACCATTGTTACCAATGAGAAACCTGGTATTTCAGATCACGTCGTCGAGAATGGTGCAATTTAGAGTGAAAATAATTTTTAAAAAAATTAAATCAATAGACAAATAAAAAATACTTAGGAAACCTATCACTAGAGGTTAAAATACTACAGTCTAAAATTCCACAGAAAATCAGTATTATTGGAGTTGTCGTTTTCACTCATAGCTTGACATTGGTAAACAATAAGAAGTCACCTTTTTTGCTGTTGCTAAACTAAGTAGTATTAATCGTTTCGTGAGACTCATATTACAACCAATTTACAGAAGAATTGCGTCCTTCTGGCAGCGTTATTAAAGAAAGGCGACAAAACAAACATCTTGATATAAAAAACCTGTTTATACCGGCATTAAAGACAAAATTATTTCTAAATGAATCCGATGGTTCACCAAGATCCTTACACGTTGATTGGTAAATTTTGTTTCAAAAAACACCCCAAAAACGTGTTACAGCGAAATGCGTAACGGATTTATACAAAAATTAGTGAAATATTCGAGGGAAATGGTAAACCATACCAAGGCTTCTAATAATTTCAAATTTGCGTCTCCTGCGATAACAGTATCGTTCCTTGATGTAAAATTTGCGCAATAACAAATAATTGAATTAATTTATTAAAAATCGGTTTCGTGAAGTGATAGTAGCGAGGCTACGCGGCGAGATCAGTCGGTGCGACGAGGGAAGGCGTTTGCCGCGCCTAATGAGGGTCGGACCTGCACCGCCGCCATTGTTAGCCGGATTGAATAGCTCGAGGAGGGCAGGAAAAGTAACTGCCCGCTTCAGAGGCCATTAAACGGCAACGAGCTGGTGTTTTTAATCTCCCTTCTTCACGAATTCCTTTCTCTTCCGTTGAAAATGAGTTCCGGACTTAACTCGTTAGAAGCATAACAACTGCATTTTAGAGAAGGGCCAGTCGGTGTTACAGATGTCTGGAAGTGTTATGTATACCCCCTGCAACCTTTTTCTTTTGTCTGAAGCCAAGGCTCTAAAGTGTAACACTTGACCGAACAAAGTGATATGTCTGCCTAGAAATGACACTGTAATACTTACGCCTTTTCACGTACCACACTGGAAATAAAACCCTATAGCTGTGTCTCGGCTGTACCTTAGCTAGTGAACAAAAAAAGTTTAGACTTAAAACTTGCACCTTTTGTGTGTTTTGCTAACCCAAAACCAAATATCTTATGGGAGTCTCATAGAAGTACATAGTAACATGAAAATAAAATCCACGCTATCAAGTGGTGGTGCTCTCGGTAAATAGAGGAGTAAGCAACTTTTTCATTGGAAAATAAAGGCGTGAGTGCCCATTGAACTTTTGAATTTTAAGCTACATTTTTAACAGGCAGTAACAAACATACTTAACAATAAGCAGAAAAATCCTATGATGATGGTGTAATTGTTGTTGTAATGTGAAAATGAATGTAAAGAAAATTAACATCATATTTTATATAAGGAAAGAAGGAGAGTAATTAGGAATAACGATAACGGACAGCTACCAGCAGGAAGCTAATGTGAAGAACAGTTGAAGGGAGGGACCTCAAAATATGAATACAAGTCATGATGAAAGGCGATGGTAGACTTTCTGTAGTAAAATAAATCTAGTATCAAGTTTAATGATCGGCTGAGACCGATAATTACTACAAAGTTTTGTAATTAATACTGTATTATTATTATTATTGCAGCTATTTCAATCCTTATTTCAGGATGTAGTTCTTTCCAGGCAGATCGATCTTGAGCCACCCTCTTCCTCTTCACGCCTGTAACTCGACGTATATCCTTATCCCAGCGATCCGGGGGTCTTCCTCTTGATCTCTTCAGGTTTCTTGGTATCCAATCCAGTACTGCCGTAGTTCAACTTTCATCTCTTTTGCGAGCAATATGACCAGCCCATTCCCATTTTTGGGTCATGACTCTTTTTAAGATGTTTGTAACTTTAGTTATTGAACGAATGTGCACGGCCCTTTTCCTGTCTCTTCTTGTAAACCCTAGCATTGCTCATTGCATACTTCGCTGGGCAGTTCACAGTTTTTGCTTAGTGTGACTATTTAGGGTCCAAGTATAGCAGGCATATGTGAGGACCGGTAATAAAAATTGTTCAGATACCTGTTTTTTTTAAGATTTACTGGGTTGTTAAATTAAAAAAAACTATGGAATTTCTTCCGTATACTCTCCAGCCCAGCTTTATGCGTCTGTAGATCTCAGGCTTTGAGTCGCCATTCATGTTGATCAGTTGGCCAAGATAGACGTATTGTTCTACGGACTCAATACCAGCATTTTTCGCGTCTGCCTTGTCTTTATCTTTTTCTGCCCATTTGTTTTACATGATTTTGCTTTTTGATATATTTATTTTAAGGCCCACTTCGCTGCAAGCTGCCTCTAGTTCATTTGTCAGTTCTTTGGGCTCTTCAAGACTGTTTGAGAGTAAAACTATATCATCAGCGAATCTTAAGTTGTTGAGACTTCTTCCATTTATTTTCAACCCTTTGTTGTCCCATTAGATTTTTGACATTGCCAACTCCAGAACTGATGTGGATAGCTTGGGGGATATAGACTGTCCCTGTGTTACCCCTCTTTCTATTGGGAACTCTTTGGTGGCTTCAGTGATTTTGACAAAGGCAGTGGAAGATATATAAGGTTCATCAATAAATAACGTATTTAAAAGGGTTTGACGGCATAATCACTGAGTGAAGGAGAACAAGCTATTAAAGGAAATGAAAGGATAAGTACTTTTTCCTTACATGAGGAAAAGACATGCACATAACATAAGGTGAGCTTAAAGTAGTCGCTTTGAAAGATAATAAAAACGTAAGATATCCTCGTTAAGATAATTAAAAAGACGATAAAACAATACAACAAAATTTAATTATAGTTATGTGAACAAATGATGAAAAAGTAGGTTTCCCTGAGAAGCACGTTGGTGGAGAATCTTATAAGTCCTATCTAAAAAAAAGATTCTATATTGAGGTTATCGTTTCTTAATTGAGAATGCATTTCAACATATATTTCAATAGCAAATTTGATTCAAAATGACAGATAGCATTAATGGGATCAACAGCCTTGGAGAGTCCGTACTCAACCTGAAATTGCGTCAGGCATTGAGTAAGAAGTGTCTGAGCTGCAACATGTTAGCTATGTAGTTACGGCTCGACTCGCAATTGCTCAGTTTTTTAGTTACTGGACTTTCGCAGCTGTCCCTCACGAAGCTTGTCGCTGAACATGATTTGTACGTCATGGTAATATCTTGTAGCAGTGAGTACGACCCATGCTCAAGGTTTTGAACTACGTTGTTGTAGGAGTACATGTCAGATATTAAATTACCAGTACCCTCAAAAGTGTGTTCTACTTCTTTTCTTTTTTAATATTAAATCTGGCTGATTCTACGTTAACACGTTACAGCAGTTAATGACACAGGTTTTGCGTGCAGACACTTATTCAGAACACTAGAACTCCGTCCTTGGAGACAAAACTGATTGGAAAAAATATTTTCCTGTTTTTTGCAGTAAAATTTCAGTCTAAAACGTGAGTCAAACGCCTTAGTCCGAGAGAAATTATAACGCACAATATTGTTGTATTTCATCATTGAATGATTACCTTCAGGCTACTGCGCACTAATGCTGTGTCTGTTACACAGGAAGCACCTTCATTCTCTTGGTATCTTCGCAATGGTATAAAATTAAAAACAAATTCTTACTTTACTCTTGTATTCAGTCTTTCGGTCTGGATTTGTTTTGAGGTTTAGTTCAGCTGGTTATAATCTTATCGATTTATGACAGATTTTAAAGAGCAGGAAAGAACTTCCGTCATTTGCATAAAATACATACTGGAGGCAAGAAAGTAGAATCAGAACAGTAAATTATATTCTTGAAGGAGACTCTACTGACGTTCGCCGGGCAAAGTAGGTAGTTTATGATTGCCTTTATGGGTTTTCTTCCAATGATTCAAAGCAGCGCAGAAAGCAATCAAGTACCACGAGACTCCTCACCTGCGATCAAGTTACCACAAGTTTTTTAATTTGAAAAGTTTCCGTTTGCAGAAGTTGTCTTCAACAAATACACTCCGCTAAAATAACAGCTGCCGCTGAAGAGTTCGTTGCTATTAAAATATTTGCTAAGTGTATAAAACAACGTAGATGTAGTTAAACTGCAAATATTCTTCTGACGTTGTAAGAAACAAAACTTCAAAAGGAATGCCCATATTGTTTTGCCTATTCATTGGCCTAATATCGACTCATTAACCAAAATATAATAAGCATTTTTTAATGAAAAATAGCATTACCTTAATTTATCATTCTCTTTGAAAAATCCCCATATTTTGTTTTTTGGTTTTTGGATAGCAATAACATAAATTTCAAGTGTTTATAGCTTAACACTACCATATTCCACCTTTAAACATCGAACAACAATTTGCCTTCAGTCAAATAGTTTCATAGCATAGTTCAATGAGGGATAGTAAAACTCAAGAAAATTGATGAAATACTAATTAGTGTAGCACAGAAATGTTTTTGAGTATAATTTGGCTTAATGCAAGTAATTAAAATTGATTTTTTCAGAGACAACATGGGCTGTTCTTGAAAATGCATATTTATTAGGAAAAAGATATTTTGTTTTTACTTCCATCACTAAAATAAATTGAAGACCAATCTCCACAATGATCGAATCGGATAATTAGATATATCAATAGCTAATTCCTGGAAGAATCACTCACCGTTGTCATTATATTTACAAAAAGGAAAAGATAGTACTATTTATCTTCAAAGTATATGAAGAACGTTACATACGAATTTCGCTATTAACTCCATCAAGAATTTCTTACGTGGAGATCAGTACGGTGATGCTAATTCATCAGCTGACCATTGACAAATTGCAACAGAACTATCTGATTTCTGAGCAACGTTACTAGGCGAAACCGTTGAAGGTGGTGTCCAAGAAATGTGGTTGCAAGTGGAGCTTTGTTAATAATAAAACCAAGGTTCGAAATATTTTTCTTTCTGGTATCCACTTTGGGAACCTCTTTCCATATTGCATGTTGGGAAATGAACACCAGGAGTGATTTCCTCCTTCGTTTATTTATCAACCGAGGTTAGAGTATGCCATCTGTCCGCGAGTAGAGTAAACTATGTTCTGTACTATTACTTTTTTTCTGATGGATTTACGCCTCGTCGACGTCATTAAAGGCGGGAAAGGACTGGGAGCAAGAAACGGAAAGGAATTTGGTCATGGCCTTTTGAAGGAAGCATCCCGTCATTCGTCTTGAGTGATTTCGGAAAACCATGGAAATCAAAATCTGGATGCCCGGACGGGGATTCGAACCACTTCCTCCCGAGCGATACCACTCACCCACCACGCTCAGTGTGTACGGTTGGTGGTAACTTTTTGTATGTTGAGTAATTATTATGTCTGAACTTGTGAAACTTACTAGCATCCACCTGGCAACGTCATAATTAGAACATCAGAAACGTCAATCTGGAGATGTGAACGTGGAGCTAGAGCTCAATATTGACGGCGCTTCAAGGCTCACGATCTAACTCGCAAGAATACTTTATAGTCACAGCCAAATATTACTCCAAACATGATTGCGAAAGAACATTCTGCTTGTAATTGCTGCTATTGCTAAAAAAAAACACAAATATTTCTAGGAATTCTATGGAAATTTGTGAGAGGCATATAAAGCTTCGTTGGTTGCAATCGGTCCCTATAGGGTAAGCGAAGGTACAGGTAGGCTGTGTAACATTAATCTCGTTGTTGACGTGTAGTAGACAAAAGTCTGTTTCTCTGAAGATAAACCAATTATGGCGCATCTTGAAATGTTGAGCTAGTTACGGTCCTTACGAAAGTATCACAGAGGTGATACGTAGATTGGGCTGGGATTGTTTGGCAGACAGATGACGTCGTTTTCGTCTGAATTTATTGGAGAATATGCGAAATTCTTTATTAGCGCAATGAAATACTTCTTCCGCCAACCTATTTAGGGTGCAATGACATGAGAAATAATACTCGCGAAATAAGATGCAGTACTGATGCTTTTATGTATTCTTTCTTTCCTCGTTCTGTTCGGGATTGGAATGCACAGAATTAGGATTGGTGCTTAGCACCCTCTTCCACCCACAATATTTGTGAATTGCGGAGTATAGTTATAGATGTAGATCCAGGTGGTCACGGCATTCGGCAGGACATTGTTCGATTCTCGATTCACCCATCCAAATTTTAGTTTTGTATGGTAAATTAGTCCAGACGTATGGCGCGATAGTTCCCACGAAAAGGCCATAGCGGAATTCCTTTCAATTTCTTGTCTGTCATAGTCTACAAGCTCTAGTGATATCAACGTCAATGAACGGTGAAGCCCTATATAAAATGTAATCTACCTGTATATTTTCTCGCTCTATAATTACTGGTTTGCTATGGTGCCAATCAACAATTATGGTTACATTTTAAGATATGACAAATTAGTCACCTTCTAATAAAGAAGCATTACGTATAACATTATTAGACACTTGAAACCAAGTGAAAGTATCGTGTAAGGCAGTAAACCTATTATTGGAAATTCAATTTGCAAGCTTTTCTACGAAATACTGTAACCGCTGCAGTACTGACGGGCAAATACGAGTATGTGTATAAAAAGGAACGCACCTCATGAATCATTCTTTACTCTCCTTGCTATACTCTTGTGAAATTTCCAAATGGCACGCACGTTACTCATAAAAACTAGACTTTTCTTTCTTTCATTCTACTCGAGTATATTTTTCCGAGTATATTATAGGTTTTGTGTCTACTGTTTATGTCGGTACTTTGATCGTAAGCCATAAAGCACTCCAAGCAGGTCACATCCGCGGGGTAATACCGCACCATAAAGGTTTATGTGCTTCAGTTCGTAGTCTGTTGACTGAAGTGTAAAGGCGCCTCTACACAATCGCCCATGATGGGCGACTATAGGCACGCACGATTGTGTAGAGGGCACAATCGTCTATTAGTGGCCATCATCGCCTATAATCGTGAGCGATCGGTTGGTATTCGGTACATCAAAGGAATGCGTGCCGATGATGGTGCCCGTGTTCACACAATCGCCCATCATTCAGTCGCACGCAGAGGTCCAAAATACGACTTTTTTCTCAACCAATAGATATATTTTTGCACTAGATATTCAAAGTCACTTGATGATATGCGATCGAAATTATCAAATTCTGATGATGGTTCTGCCAAAAGTTCGGCTAATTGTTTATTAATGGTTTGTCTGGGGGGGGGGGGGGGGAAATCATGTGTATGGGCGGAGAAGTGAAACGAATCGCAGGCAAGAGTTGCCTAATACCTAGCACAATAATCAGTGGCTCTGCACCATGTTCAGTTGCAGTGAATAGTCAACATCCACCATCTGCTTTTCCTCTATCTGTTTTACATAACTTTTATTCTTTCTGATGCTCATTCCGATAATTATTATAATTATGTGCTAAGCAAACAGATAGTAGCAGCCTGTGTTATTTTTCTTTGTGTATCGTTTCTATCTGGTACTTATTAAATGTTTTCCAGTTATTTCTGGAAGATTATGGTAATCTCTTCTTTAATTACACGGTCACAATTTCTTTTTTTTTAAATACGTCATAGAAATTATCTGATTAATGAAAGATTCGTAAGCCTTTCTTTGTACTTGTCATAACTTTAATTCAGTATATTAATTATTTTACAATGTTCCACCAACACTAGCCGAAACTACACAGATAACATTTACATCGGAGTTCCTTGAGGTTACACGGTTCGTAACTGTAATTTGCGATGATTGAGTTCAGTATCACGACTCAGTCATCAACCAACACAACAAATAAAAACCTAACTAAAACAAAACCTCAATGAATCTATAAAATTTGATTGCGTAATATAGAGTAACTTATTAATCCGTAATCACCACAAGCCGCTTTCACTTTGACATCCATTTTCAATAGACAACAGTCGGTAAATGAAAATTCATACAGCAACTCATGATCGCGACGATGATGGCCACTTTTTTTAATCCCCCATCATGGGCGATTGTGTAAAGGAGCCTTAAGAACTTCCTCTTAGCGTGTCAAATTGTGTGGAAATAATATACACTGTCTTGGTCATGCGTCTGGTTTAAATGTCAACAATGAGGTTCATTACTCACTAAGCCACACTCTCGGGATTAGTCTGTTCGAGAGAAGTAAGATCTGAATTTTTTTTCGAATCGCAGTCGAAAGAAAGTTCCTACTAGCAAGTAAAATTCTTAAACTTATCAAGCAGTTCAGAACATCAGGTTTACCCGTAGTCAGTGATGCCCTAATTAAAACAGTATTTGTGTTGACTTGACATGCTGCCTCCGCCGTTGTTGCCGTCGTTTCTGGTGATGCCTGGAGGCGGTGGAAATATTCCGCCTGTCGAGAATATTTCTCCCTGCGCGCCCCTTTGTGGCCAGTGCGCCGCGCATGCGCTAGCGAGTAGCTCCCGCTCTCTCGTCGGCTGATGGGATACGGACGTCCCGTTACAATTCCTGGAACACCGCAATGTGCACCTGCGTTGTCAAGCCACGTATGGGGGATTTTTTGTTTTTTTTGTTTTATTCTAAACAGAATGCGTTTGTGCCGTCATACGGTCGACAAATGAAACGTTACGCCCGCACAGTTAAATATTTCTGTCAGAATTGACCTTCCGTTTAGTGCTAATCTGGTGAACTTCATTAATGTACATCGACTATATTCTTTATAGTGATTGTGAATGAGTCAGCCGAAAGTGATGGTATGGATTAAACAGTTTTTCAAAATAACATATTTATTCAATACTATGATCATACCGGTAGTACACCATACAAAAATGTATTCAGAAAGTTAATCATATATTGCTATATACATTTAATTACTACTTTACCATGAAACACATCTACAATTTAGCACTGTTATTTAGAATTACAGTATACTTCTAGCACACTTTTACAAGTTAGTAACTGATATCACACACACGCAAACACACCTCAAGATTTAACTGATTTATCATCAATTAAATCCACATTTTAACAATTATCATATCACATTATAGTGTACCGTTAATATAAATCTGCTGTCCCTTCAATCAAAGCGCACAATTTGACAACTGATATCACACATTCATTCAGATTAATATCCGTACCACAGAGAAAGAATGATACTGACTGATTCTTAAATCATGGAAACGATTCTTCGTATTGTTACGGATGGGGATAACCTATGATTGCTTATTGTATTTTATTACTTCATCGGGTTGAAATCAAGTTCCAGCGGAACCGACAAAGACAAAAAATCGACTACGATGGCCTACTTCATCTGCTGAGGGCTTTTATAGAAACCATTTAACTCTATCCCACAACGCCAAGGCAAATGGTCTTCATTGTGCTCACTCGGTCTAACGGGACACAAGCTTAACGTATCGACTTTGACCGACGTCGTCATAATGTCTTTGCCTTACGGGCGGGGGTTAACTTTGCTTGCTATTGGTAGACGGTTTAGCTGGCTAAAGTTCACCCACGCCGAGGCTGCATCGACGCCAGTAAGTCGTGGGTGATTAACTCGTGAGCCAGGATGAATTGGCCACCAGGCGTCTTCCATATTACTTATACTGTATCTTTAAAAATCTCTACTACGCTCTCTTTTACATTTAACACTACTTTCAAGAACTATAACTACCATTAGCCTTACTAAATAAGCACTAATAATATCACGTTTGTAACTAATATTCCTAATTATTGTTCTTTGACTCGCATGTTGTCCATACAATGTAACACAATATTACAGTACGATATATTTTAGTGCCAAATTCAACCAAGGAGCTTCCATAACCAAAAGGATTTTGTTAAAAATCAATGGAATCTTCAACAAAGTTTGGAAACTGAATTCAACCTGAAATAATTTTAACGAAAAGGAATCTGACCAGTAGTATATTGTTTATTCTCGTTTTGTCAGCCTAAAAGTCTCCCTCTTTTTGTTCCGGTAGTGAAGCTGCAAACTTTTGTTACAAAGGAATTTCGTGAAGAGTGCGTAGTTTAGATAAAGCTTGATGAATCAGTCCTAATTGTTAGTTTAAGAGAGCGATCCATACATTAACAGCCCATGGGAACGATGTTTAGTGCAACTGTCACTTAAAACCGAATACGTAAAGGAAATCAGAAATTCAATCCAACAGTGGCTAGTTTACGAGGGCCTACCTTAAGTGAATCACCTGACATTCATGCATATGAGTCAAAAGAAAACTTGTGGCACATTTTTCAACATAGTTTCTTCTATATTTCTCACACTTCCGTCGGTGTCGTTCGAATCCTTTTAAGCAGTAAGGATGTAAAAAAATGTGGTGATAGCAGATATAATGGCACCTACGTACCAGACCGAAACGTTTAGGATTTAGAAGTCTGAAGGGGTGAGGTAAGGTTAATAGGTGTTTTGCAGCTCCACCTTAAAGTCACACTTATGACTGCAATGTGAGACTCGGCACTAGGAGCATTGTCCTTGTGAAACAGCGCTTTTCTGACAACTTAAATCTTCTACTTATTCTTGACAGCTAGTAGCATTTGCCTTACATGATTAGGATAATATGCCTCTGTGACAACTTTACTCTTTTTCAGATGTAGACTTCCAGAATTCCAATTTAAAAAAATTTCAGCTAGCAACTCTATCCCTGTGGAAGGAGAACATGGGAGGATACAGACCTTCAGTGACTCCGGAGCCTAGGCCTCATCCATAGCGCAAATCGTTCCACCTGATCTATGTATATTACATTGTATTCATAGAGGGCACATATGTGCCTCCTCGCTGTCGTTTGATATGTTCTAAAACATTACGATGCCCACTGGGAAGAATTTTTCATGTCCAAGTACTCTGTCAGATGTGATGAATGGAATCGTGCCTGTCATATTTCACTACCTGAGTCATCGTCTCCACTATCCTCCCTACACGTGGGATAATCTTCAGGGCTGGTTAAATTCGGATGGCTACTATTTTACTGATTCACCCTCCACTAGTATAGAAAATATATCAGGACAAGTGTCCTTTGGTAAATTATTTTTCTTTTAGGAAATATTTGATGGCGGTTTACAATTAAAAGTAAATCTTATCTGCTTCAAGAACCTGCAACAAATTGGTGATTCGTCCCAAGATGGTGTTATTTTGGATAATTGTTTAAAAAGGACTAAAGAATTATTGTCAGTGTTCATTAGGTTTTACGATGTCAGGAATAAGCTCGGAGATTTGATGAATTGAAACTAAAAAACAGATACAGAAAAATTGTTACAGTGTAAAATTTTCACATGAGTCTTGTGTTTAGGCGTAGTAATAATACGGATATCATCATAGGTGAATGCATAAATGTGATTTCAAGCGGCCTATCGGATTTATTGTAGCAATTGGTACCAACCTCGAATAGCACAAACCGACATTGCGAACACTGTTTACCTTTTTAAACTGATGGGAATAGTAGCTTTCAGCAAATCTTGAATGGAGGCTTTCCCAGTTTATTAACTGCATAAAATGTTCTCGGGCCTACCACTGATGGAACGCGTCAATTTGGTGCGACGCTTCGAAGTCACTCTCCGACGTCAAGTTACCCGAAGATGAAATCGCAGGGCGACTTCGAAACGGTTATGTAGTAGCCGCGCTTCAGCGGATGGAGGCCCGAGAACATTTTATGCAAGTGAATACTTTCTTCATATCCAGAAAAGAAAACCACTTGTGGTAAACATTTAATTTAATTGCTGAAAACTTCTTCCATTAAATAAGACTGAAACGTTGGTCCTCTGAACTTTGTTGTGATACCTTAAACCAAAGATTGTTCCAAAACAATCGTCAATGTAAATTTAGAAGAAAACTGATACTAGTAACAAGCAATGACGTATGACGGCTTCAACACATTAGTTTTAATTTTCAAGGGATCATATTCCCTGTGTCTGTGGCCAGCCAAACAATTGTTTACAGTCAGTCGCTTTATTTCCGTGGGTCCGACAGCGACTCGTCTAATTCGAGGCACTGAATGTGCCAAGAGCATCGTCTCAACTAAGCTGTAGTTGATCGGTGTCTGCGTGCATCTTGTAAGGGTTGATACTTTACAACATAATTGAAGTTTCATTTTGAGCCATGGAAAGGAGCTACATACAAATACTACTTCTCGAGCATACACAAACGACAGGTGTTCAAATTTACAATATCATTTACTCGTAAAGAAACATTAAACAAGTAACTGAAATGATACTACGATTCAATATCCTTTTGATTATCCTGGCTCTATATTCCGCAACTTAAATATTCTTTGGGAATTTATTGTCTGGTTCTGATGTTCTTGCACGTTTAAAATTGTGTTAATTCTCGATAATTTTCCTCCCATTATTGAAATATTTGTATATAAAAATGAATTCTCGACATGCTAATGAGTTAGAAAAGGGATTGGAACTGTTTGTTACTGTTCTCGTATTCCTTATTGCGCATTAAATGCACAGCAACATAACACGTAATTTATTTCTTTATAACTGATCCAAAACTGCGCAATCTCTCTCCACCAGCACCTAGTTTGGTCAAATACAGCAAAAAATTCAGTATACTTTTATTTTTTGTCTAGCCCTTGTTTAGTCAGAGCTAATTTTGAATCTCAGTAAATAATTCCGGTACGGGTAATGTCAGCTCACCATACGTGTGATTACTTCTCCCGATAACCTAAACAGTAATATAAAATTTGACGCCTTTTTTCCGGCGTTATGTCTGTAAAATTCCACTCACGTTGCGGGCTTAGCACTTGTTCAATATTGTTGTCACTGTCAACGTTTCGGCACGCAGCCTGGGTCTCTCCTCATGGTTATTTCCCGCTGACGTATCCTCTGCTGATGACTGGTCACACACCCTCATCGACTGTCAGCGCACTGAGCGGATTGTTTTTGTTTACCGCCAGAAATAGCCAGAGGAATGCTCCAGGTTGAGCGTCGAAACGTTGGCAATAACAACACAGACGCTTCGCTAATCCCGCAAGGTAAGTGGAATTTTACAAACGTGGAAAGTAATTATCTTCTCCGGTACTCAATATTACATATGACTGCGTCTTTCCTAGCGGACAGAAGTCACTATTCCGTTTATTTACACTAATAGTATTTAATTCGCAGCAATTTTAGCATAAATAAACACGTTTGCAAAATACAGGGCTTCCATACTTTTATTTTTGGCTCATAAACTTAATGTCCTGATAATAACTGAATACCCATTATTTCACTTGTCATCCTTCTGTACTTTTGTTCCTTTCCCTTGCTGTTTCATTACTCTGGGGTGATGGATCGATGCAGGTTTCATAAGTTCCTCGCTGTACAGTGCACTCCCTTCAATTTAATCAAACATTAATTAACATATCACATATCTTACTATAACACACATGCATGTTTATAAGGTTTTTAGGGATGGTAAAACATATGTTCCCCTTACAGACGGTAACTACTAATCTTTTAGCTTTTAAATTAAATTGTGATAGGTATTTAGAAATAGAAGGATGAACCGCAAAAGCGGAAACGTCTCATTATGATGATGATTTAGAAATAGACGCTATTTCCAACTAATTCACTATTACTGTGTTCTCGGTTGATCATCCGACCAACACCAAATACAATTTAATACCGAAAAATTTTGTTTATCGATCGAATCGAAATTCAAAAACCCAAAGACCAGGATCGAAACAAGACGTCTAGTAAAAATCTAAATTATCAACACAAATGAATGACTATTTAACAGTCGCGCAGTTTTTTTTTTTTTTTTTTTTTTTAACTGGTCCGTGGCAAAATTAACTTCACAAATGTAAAGAGTTCGCAGAACCGCAGAGCCTATTAATTTCTTAGTTTTTGGGTGGGCTTTTAATTATTGAGATCGCTCAGCGAGTCGTCACCAGAGCCAAATAGAACTAGAAAAGACTTTTCGTACACAATTTAATAACTCCTTCGGAATAGACAGTGCCTATGCTCCGCGCATTAGCCCAACGATGATCTATCTTTACTGGAATTGATTCTCTGAACACAGAGACGAGGTAAATTAAATCGGTCCGCAATTTTTTTGAAGTGTCAGGCAATTGCAAAAACGAAACGTATTCTAGACTCATCTAAGATGAAATAAAGAAAAAAGAAACATATAAATCAAAATTATTAAAGAAAACTGCGTTAAACGAAATAATTACACTGATAGTTCAGAAACACTGTGAACCAAAACTCCTTAGCAGCTAATAATTAAAGAAAGACGTCTAGTCGTAATAGACTTGCATCACTACACAGTTAAAATCAGTACTATTAAAACTTCATCGTGTCGTAGCATCTGTAAAGCATACGTGACAAATGTTACGTAACTGACAGCTTTTTATATCCAATTATAGCAATAAAATATTAAGTCCACGCGGATGAGGTATATCTATAAAAGTATGTGCACTACGCGAGCACGAACAATGTGTCTCTGTCTAACTTCATCTTCATTTTAAACAAAACAAAACACATTCTGGACGCAGTTTAATCTCTACTTACACAACATGTTAACAAACTCAAAGAATAACTAATGGCCGATCCACAATGCAACTGAGCTGACAAGGTCCGGAAAATCTTAGCCTTCTGCTTAGAGATGCGAGAATTCACAAAGTTTCTTGGAAAAACAAATATACTCGAAACAGTTTTCTTAAAACAAAACAATCATGTGATTATTGTCAACCATCCTCAGTAAGTGACGTTAGGTACATTCAGTTTTTTGTGTTCTAATTCAGCGGGTATAATGGTCCGTTTCTTTTATAAGAAGTTGATGTTTCTGGACTAATCTACAGCTTTTCGTGTTTTACGAATTTTACAGCGAAGTTTGTGTCCTGAGGCACTTACAGATCCCCGCTCTTACAGCTACACACTTAACAATGCAACCGCCTCCTCAGCAGACGGTAATCTATATAAATAAAAATGAAACGCTCCTCGTTGGTAACCGTATCACTTGAGAACGGCTGGACCGATTTAGCTTTTTTTGTTTGTTTGTTTAATGTTCGTGGTAGTCCGAATGAAAAATTGGAAAAGTTGCCTGGTATAGGCATGCTAATGCAAACACACAGAAATGTAAACACTCAGAGTACGGCGTTGCGGTCGGCAACGCGTATATAAGACAACAGAAGTCTGGCGCAGGCGTTAGATCGGTTACTGCTGCTGCAATGGCAGGTTACCAAGATTTAAGTCAGTTTGAACGTTGGGTTATAGTCGGCGCACGAGAGATGGGACACAGCATCTCCGAGGTAGCGATGAGGTGGGGATTTTCCCGTACGACCATTTCACGAGTGCACCATATATATCGGGAATCCGGTAAAACATCAAATCTCTGACATCGCTGCGGCCGCAAAAAGATTCTGCAAGAAGGGGGCCAACGACGACTGAAGAGTATTGTTCAACGTGACAGAAGTGCAATCATTCCGCAAATTGCTGCGGATTTCAATTCTGCACCATCAACAAGTGTTAGCGCGCGAACCAGACAACGAAACATCATTGATATGGGCTTTCGGAGCCGAAGGTTCACCCGTGTACCGTTGCTAAGTGCACGACACAAAGCTTTACGCCTCCCCTGGACCCGTCAACACCGACATTGGACTGTTGATGATTGGGAACATGTTGCCTGGTCTGACGAGTCTCGTTTCCAATTGTATCGAGCGGATGGACGTGTACGGGTATGGAGACAACCTCATGAATTCATGGACCCTGCATGTCAGCAGAGGACTGTTCAAGCTTGGGGAGGCTCTGTAATGGTGTTGAGCCTGTGCAGTTTGAGTGACATGGGACCCCTGATACATTTAGATACAACTCTGACAGGCGACACGTACGTACGCATCCTGCCTGATCACCTACATCCATTCATGTCCATTGTGCGTACTGGCGGATTTGGGCAATTCCAGCAAGACAAAGCGACATTCCACACGTCCAGAATTGCTACAGAGTGGCTCCAGGAACACTCTTCTGAGTTTAAACACCTACGCTCGCCACCAAACTCCCCAGACATGAACATTATTGAGCATATCTGTGATGCCTTGCAACGTGCCGTTCAGAAGTGATCTCCACCCCTTCGTACTCTTACGGATTTATGGACAGCTCTGCAGGATGCATGGTGTGAATTCCTTCCAGCACTGCTTCAGACATTAGTCGATTCCATGCCACGTCCTGTTGCAGCACTTCTGAAGTTCTGCGTCCCCGCGGGGGCCCTACACGAAATTAGGCAGGTGTGCCAGTTTCTTTGCTTCTTCAGTGTAGATAGCTTGTTAGAAATTTCACTATAGTGCTGTATACTTTCAGGGATGTGTGTTTCTTATGTGTAATTAGGTGATGTGATGGGAGTATCGCTCACCAAGATTACAGTGTTATAACAACCCTGTCTAGGAGTAACCAATAAATGGATGATTCTTGAAATGATATTAAAAAAAGGGAAGAATGTTTTAAATCGGGGAGATTAATTTTTAATTATTTAATTTGTTTGATTATTTATTGGAGTTTATTGTTATCTTTACAATGGGATACCTGCACATTTATAAATTTGAAAACTATAATGTTTAAAGTTTCACAATTTATCATTTATTGGTCTTGAACATACACAGGTAGAATGTCAAAAACAGCTTGCGATATATGCTTGTTATTGTATTAAAGAAATCCATGAACATATGAGATGCTGTCTCTAAGATGAGATAGATATGTGCATCAGATGTTATGGAAAATTCTCATGTTCCATCTTTATATAAAAAAAAGAAGCAACAAACTATTAATAGTTGCGCGCAACCCCGGGAAGCTCAGATTGTTTAATTACAGTCTTAAGTATAGAGACGTGAGAGGGGGGAAAAAAAGCTCTTTATCTACAGGTCTCTCCGTCAGAACGCTTGGAGTAGCCTCGGAGTGATTGTAATTCATGTATTACCGTTTTTGATGTCTAAAACCGCACCGCTGCTCATGTGGCGTTCAAAACCTCCGCTTCCTAAAAATAGCACCTCACCGTGTGTAGTTAACACTTGGGTGCACTTACAACTTTCATCGTGACACGGTGAACAGCGACGCACTGCAGGCGTCGGGTAAAGCAGATAAATTAGTCCAGCCTTTCTGTGGACGCGGCCCACAAGCTCACTGCGGTCGCGAGTACAGCCACCGTCTCTTGTGCATTGCATACGACGTCCGTCTCCGCTACCAGAACGTCTCTCCCTTGCCGTCCAGTCCTCGCTTCACGCCTCCAAGGAAGGGTCACGTCTCATCCTGGTTGATTGGCCGAAACGAGAAACACACAACCAAATCTTACAGGCCACGTGCATACGCATCTAGTTCTTATTTGTACATTCGCATTGCCACTCGGATCGTCTCCTCTGATCTTTACTTAAACCGCCAAAGCTTGGTTTCCCTTCTCAACCAAAATAGTCCTTTGTAACCTCTGAAATTTATTCCCCGGCATATACACGCTTTATTTCGCCTTGTCGGACCTACTAACAAACGAAGCCGTCCAGGGAGACCCCATGTGATAGTCTCTGCACGGACGAGATCCGAAAATAGGAGCGTCCCTTCTACTCTGTGGAGTTCGTCCACCTCACTCTTCGCTGACCTGACCTGCTGTGCAAATTATTTACGGTATAACGAGCTGTAAATATCTTTGACTGACCCCACAGTAGCCAACTATTCCTGCATCGCCCGTCATACTTATTTTCTTATTCCAAAAACTGTAATGAGTCGACAGTTGTAGTCATTACATTCTAGTCGACCTTAGTTGATTTTACGGGAGGCAAGTGTTGTGTACGGCACTCAGCAGCCGCTAGAAAAACCTGTAGAGTTGTGGATAACAAGTAGATTGCATTAATTGTCTGTTGATCATCCACCAAATCTAGTCTAAATTAGGATGCAGTAGTTTACATTCAGTGTATATTTGTAGGCCAGAGTATTTTTCGAGGTACTGAAAAACTGAATGATAACTTAAAGCGTACTTCAAATAATAGTCAATCTTTATATATAAAGATGAATGTTTGTTTGTTTGTTCTTCATACAAATCCACAGTTTTCTTCCGACCTCGATGAAACTTTGCACACTTATCCTTTGAAACAAGGAGAAAAATACTGTCTGCATTCGGTTGAAAAATTATCTGTATAAATAACACATGTTGTCTCATAACTTCGAAATACGGCGATAGACAGACACGTTGGATATGGACGTCTCCGTACCGTGTTTTCCGTGTAGTGGACTGGCAGCTCAGTGGTTAAAGAGTTTGCTTACAAACGTTGTGGTCTCCGGTTCAAATCACCGGGGAGTCTAAGATTTTTAAAAATTGTTTTTCATCGTAAGAGTCAGGCCTGGGCCGTAGGTTATTCGGATTGAATGTTAAACTGTAGATATTAGAAAGTTAGGGGTGCAATGCTAGGCAAATCGTAGGTAGTCTTGCAATGTTGTAAGTGTACACTTTTATACGTTATAATGATCCCTCAGGTGTTGTTCGCAGTCAGTGTGTGAGTGTGAACCACAGTAATATTACGTATTATAAATACGGAAGTAAGTTTCTGTCTTTTTGTTACGTTTTGACGACTAACTGGCTATATCGTTGTGATGGAATTTTATAAGGAAATCTATATGAAGGGCACAGGATATTTTTTCCAGTATGATTAACAGTTGTAGTCACGAAATTTTGAGACCTTATCGAATGGTGACAGAAATATGTTGGAATTTGATTCTCTTCAAGAGACAGGTTCGACGGTACAATGATACAGTGTTAGCTTTCCTGCCATATTATTCCGACTCGATATTGTTTGGGACCAATCTTTCGTTACCAACAACTTTCTATATTTAATTTTGGCAAAAAAATTTTAATCCACGCGTACGAAGTCGCGGGTACGAGCTAGTTTGAAATGAAGATAGGATATTTATAGTTTACACTATTTGTGGTATTTCATGCGGTTATTTGTAAATATATTTGAGGGAAGTAAGAGAGACTATTATCCTCTAAGCATTTTTTTTTTTTTTTTTTTTTTCGACGTCGAGTTCATTAGAGGCGAGATTGGACTGGGGATAAGGAACGGGAAAGAATTCGGTGGTGGACATTCGCCTGGAGTGATTTGGGGAAACCATGGAAAACCCAAATCTGGATGCCCGAACAGGGATTTGAACCGGCGTCCTCCCGAATGCGTGCCATAGCGTTAACCGCTCACCCACCACTCTCGGTCTCTGGGCTCTTATTGTGGAAGCACACAACGAAGCGGATTTCACCATACGTAGATTGTTGACTTGAGCACAGGCGGTGTCGTTGTATTTTATCGACACGGTGTACCTTGACCCAAGGGAGCAGGCCCGTGGCACTCCACCAGATAGGCCCAAAATTACCGCCGCACCGCGCCGGGCCGCGTTGTTGCGCGCCGCTCCTATATTTATCACTCTGGCTGCGAACATTACCGTAGTGATGAACAACACACATAATACACCCTCTAAATAACACGGTTAGTGGCTGAAACGAATTTTCTTCATCGCATACAACACGTAGGCCTACTCGTTGAACCTCGTAATCAGCATAGCAATTAAAACGTTATTGTTTGTTGTTTGCTTAAATTGTAACCTGTCTCTAATACGTTTTTGGAACTAAACAACTCGACAAGCAATTAATTTGAGGTAATTTTAGTGAACGTGTGTCTCACTAGCGTAGCAGTTCCATCTATTTGCTGACCGAACATGTAGGGCTTCCGTATGCATGGTTCAGTACGTTTTCTTCACCAAATACCCTGTTGGCGACTGCTGTTAACTGTATGTCAGTTATTGCATAATTTCTCTGCGGAGTTGAAAATAGCTGTAACATCAAGGTTGTACCCAGCGTGTTGAGTGAGTGTTAACGTTCTGGCCTCCCATTCCAGAGGTCGCTGGTTCAAATAACCGTCCTGCCTTCCAGATTTTGTTTTGATTTACCGAAATCACTCCAGGCGAATGCTGACATGGTTTCTTGAAAGGAAATGGCCGAATACCTTCCCATTTCCTGCTCTCGGTCTTTTTCAGCCTCTAATGACCTCGATGTCAAGGCATTAAGTCATAAACATAAAATCTTAAAAGTGTTTCATTAAATTTCTACTAATCAGTAAGTAATCAATTTCAGTTTTACTTACGGCCTTTTCATGACCCAAATTATGGATTTAATAGTCTTTTAGAAGTTTCTTGTTTAGAGCACTATGTTTGAATTATGTGGACTGAAGCTCGCGATGATTTTTCAGGCTTCGTTCGAGATTTAACGCGTACAGAGATCCGTGGGTGCCAAATAGGCCTCAAGAAGATGTATATTCTTCAGAAGCGCGAATTCGAGGTTGGAAGAAAGTATTATCGTAGTCACTAATAAAGTCGAGAAGTCTGAAAATTATGATGAACTGCTGCAATTTATAATGATAATGTGACAGGACTGTGCACTCCATTCGATGGTGACACACTGCAACACAAAATTAATGTAAAAGCGAGCGATGAGAAACACTAAACCGTTTCTAACACTTGAACCACACACACAATAAAATAATCACAGGGGCTTCTACTAAAATGTTTTCCTAACTATTATAGTCATAAGTGAAATAATTCAAAGTGGGCGTCAGTATCCTTGTGCTACACAACAAGCGATTTTATTGGAAATGCGTCGCTAAATATTTATTGCAACTCTATTTCTTTAGGATGAATTTGTTACTTTGGAACGACGATGTATTGTATGCGTGAATGTTCATTTGGGCCAACTACAGCTACGTTAAACCTTCGTTTTTGCCTTGAATTTGCTTTGAGTGTGTACACATCTGTGTTAGAACTAGAGGGAACCTGCAGTTTAACGTGGAATCCGAACCACGGCAGCGTTCTGGCGTACTTCACATTACACAGCAAGCTGTGCCAGACGCGAAGGTAGGATAAAGGGCTTTTGAAAATCCCAACCAAAATAAGGTTTCGAAAGGGGGACCTTTCGACCTCAAGTAGTCTTGTTAACCAATGAGTCACCAGACCGCTCACGACATATTGATTTAACTCAACTAGTGGTGTCACAAGGATTGTTGTGCGGTCGTTCAATATTGATTTTATTTATGTGATATCTATTTACTTAATGCCAAGCGAATTTTCTTGATCGATATCCAGTGGCGGACAGATAAAATGCTAAAACAGCGCAATAAAATATTTCTGTAATTGATCTTGCTTTATGATGAGTGCCCAGAATTGAACATTTATTTATTAAAATAGTAAACCAATCAAATTTTACGATAATCGTTTATAACAAAAAATTCATTGACAGTGATAATCTCATTTAAAAATTACTTTCTATGTAGGTTAACAAGTTGTAGCAATTATAAGTTGCACAGGGTGACGGTATTCGCCAGTAATACAGTACCTCTATTTCAGCCGTATAGCTGTCACACAAATTGCATATTTACTACAGACATTTAGTAATAACTGGAGGCAAACAGCTTCGGTTACAAGGCTTAATGTGATAATTACTGCATCCAATATTTGACTAACGTTACATCAATATAATTACGAGCCATGCCGGTGGATGGCTCGTATTTGTAGCAGTTTGCTTTGAGTTTCAGCATAATTCCCAACGCTGTTATACATCCTAGATGGACCAATGTAAAACTTGTGTCCGTCTGAACAGGGTAATGTAAAACTTACATATGATAGGGTTTTTAGTTCGCTTCCGTCAAGTCAAGGAGAGAAGTCCCACCTGTGATTCAGACCTTAAATCTGGCAAAACATAGATCTCATTTGAATATAAGCTTCCAGTAAGTTAAATTCTACTTCCTGGCACAGTCAGTATGGATTAGCGACCTCGCACAACACTTGTTGTTCCCTCTCTGTTACACCGTGCGTTGTCGTCACATTTATTTCTGTGTACAAAGCTTACGTGAAGAACTCGCTCCGTACGTTATGTATAAGCGGCTCTTCTTTTATAATACAGGCATATGGCAGTGCGTATAACACGCGAGCTATGAGCATACCAAACCATGTCACTCGCAATTTGTCACTTAATCGATATAAAGAATAGCAGGAATAGTTTCAAGTATCAGAGCTACAGAGTAAAGAGAACATCGGCTTAGCGGAACGGTGAGTGGTTGTATGTACACTTGTTGCTATTTTGAATGGTTGGTATACAATCATATTTCGTCTATTGTGCAAATTGGATAATAGAAATGTTCTTCGTGGATCTTATTCCAGGGTAATATTCGCAGTGCTGCTTCCACTGAAATCGTCTTCTGAAAAATGGCGAACAATTTTGTCGTCGGTTTCTGAAGGTTTAGTTAATAATGCGGAGTACATACGGACATCTTACAGCCATGACAATTTTTCGTTATACTTTGAGCACCTGCACTTCCTTCTTCACAGAGGTATCATCTGCGACGGAAATTTCCATTTTGTTGGAGCAGCGGAATGTATTGCGTGACCAGTTTCCATTTTATCGAGAAACATTCTACCCTATACAGTACTGTCATCTCAACTTGAACTAGTCTTCACTGCAGTCGGAAGAAGTTTATAACATTATAAGTCAATTCCCTTTACTATGATGGTGCCTTCCATCCTTTAGCAGCAGAGAAAGAGACGAAAAAATTATCGAAAGAAAACATATGTCGACCTAGATGGACCAATGTAAAAATTATGTATGTCTGAACAGAGCGATGTAAAACATATATATGAGAGAGTTTTTAGTTCGCTTCCGTCAAGACAACGAATTAAGAGTTTCGTCAATTTTCCATACTCTCTAAATTTTTATCCGTTTTTTCAGACAAGGCAGATGAAGATGATATCAATACTGACTGCACTGCGACTTTTTCAAAATACATTTTTTTGAATTTCAAGTTTTTCTCTGCAATTTTTAACAGCGACAATATTTACTCTATAAGTATATATTCTACAAACCATTAAGGGTTAGTAAAACTACAATTTTTGCATTAAAATAGCGGTTAGTTGATAGATAGAAATATATGATTCAACATGCCACATTTAAATGAGGTTATCCAGGCGCTAACAACAAATGTGTTCATATTGAAGTTTTTGTGAATTTATTACTAATAGCATACTTTAATGATGAATATGTGAAAGAAGCGTCTGATCGACGGATGTGCATTTGCTGTTTTTCTGTTTCATCAAAGAGGAAGATTTGCCTAGCAAGGTAGCGTTAGTGCGCGGCGCCATTGTTTGGCGGGCAGTAGCAGCGCAGGGGCCGGGCGCAATTTCCGAGCTGTCCGGGCTGCAGCGAACAGCGGCCGATGAATCAGCGGGACGCGTTCTTCCGCTGTCCGATACGACCACATATCACGTCCCACTCAAACAGCTGCGCAGTTACAGTCACTTCACTGTAATTTAAGCATTCGCGAAATTATCCAGGAAGGTAGTCAGTAGCATATGGGAACGTACTGCCCAACTGGAGTGGTCTTCTTATCTACAACTTCATTTCACGCAGAAAATACGAAAAACACACATTTTTAATTCCACATAAAACAAGATACATAGATGAGACTTTATGATAACAAATAGAGAATCTTTAGAACAACTAGGATTTAAGTTATGAAGTATATATTTTTAAATGTAACTTGATGACCCACGAGAAAATTTCGCAAATACGATGAGAAGTAAGGTTGGAAGTTTGTAATTAGATGAAAGAAGAATCACCTCATTTGTAGAAATTTTCTATTTGTTTAGAGTAATAGGTACTCCAGTGAAGCAGTTTATTTATATCTGTGATATGTGCTGCTGTTATATAGCGGCTTGGCTCTGAGCTGTCTCAAAGGAGCGACTTTCACAGTCTCCGAAGAATTTCGTTCTTAATTTATAATGATCGCTAAGATCTCTAAAATGATATCTCATGTATCTGTTTCGGTTAGATATCAAGGAAGATAAATGGCTCGTGAGAAAAAAAAAAAGAAGTTAAAATGATACTTTAGGGTCAAATTCTGAAAATTTCTTCCTTTTAATATGTTGTAACCACAGCGAAGTTCTTAATCATTAAAATGGTACCACATTTATCTATGTCGGTTAGATATCAAGGGAGATAAACGCGTTGTAGAAATATTAATAATTTTTCCCTTTAAGGGTCTCATTCCGAAAAATGCCTGTCTTAATACATAATCTTAATCTTTAAAATGGTACTTTAATTATCAATTTCTGTTTATAATGATCTCTAAGATCTTTAAAATGATACCTCATTTATCTATTTCGGTTGGATATCAAGGAAGTTTAATGGCTCGTGACAGGAAGATAAATGGTTCCTGGTACAAAAAACAGCGTTTTAGAAATAGTGACATTTTTGCCCTTTAAGGGTCGAATTTGAAAAAAAAATACCTTCTTAAAATATGATCTGACCAAGTGGATACTCTACTCTTTAAAATGATACCACATTTATCGATTTCTGTTAGGTATGCAGGGAGATGATGGCTTGTGACAAAGATGCATCTTATATAAATAATATATATGACGTTATGGAAGAGGATTATAGATTAAATTTGCTGGATTGCTTATTTAACGTGAAAAATAATCTGAAGATAGTAAAACATATAGAGCTGCTTCTTGAGGGATTACTGGTTTGCAAGTACTTCTTAAAATATGAATCTCTCGCCGGGCTTTTGGAAGAATCCAGACTCGATTCTTGGTCCAGGCATCCAGGTTTCGGTTTCCATTTTTCCCGAAATCACCGCGAGCGATTTCAGTAACGTTCCTTCCTGGCCCAGTTCCTTGCAGTACGTCGTCAAACACCATATCACGGCTCTAATCATTTTGCTGTCGACTAGCTATACAGCCTTTTAAAAACTGAAAAACATTTCATAAGTCTTCCTAGAGCTACGTCTGTATTTCACGCTATAGCTGGTAAGAGGCGTTCCTCAAACAACGTTAAGTCCAAGAGTCTAGAAGTATTAAGTAAACCTGAGCTTAGAAAGAAACGAGGATATTTTGAGCAAGGTATCCATCTGCACTTTGGCATCTGACACCTTGTGCGTTTTTACAATCCTCTTAAGAGAATACAATTCAGGATTATGCTCTAGGCAGACTATACCCGTTGGGATTTTCTGACTATAAATATGCTTGAAACCCTATACCATTTGAAAGCTTTTTAGTGAATAAATATTTCACAATTTTAGAAGTATAAATATGTCTTTCTTGTGTTACAACCTAGAGGGTGGTACATTTCTTGCAGAGATCGTCATTTGCCATAAGTTTTTCGTACGTTAGTTTTATAAAAAATTTCGTTCTAATTTTTTTTTTTCAAGCTTTCTTTGAGTCGATAGAGTTGACGATGCTCTGCAGTTTGTTTCTTTCTGATGCACTTAGCTTCTAGGAGGATGGTCATTAGTAGCACACATTTGACACATTTGAATTTTCTTCAGTTTCCTCAGATTTAGTTTAGTTTTGCTCAAATTATAGGGCGATTTAGGCTCGTTTCATTTGCAATTACGAGCCATTTTCATATTAGAGTGCTCGTAACTTTTTTCAACATTTTTAGAGGAGTATCCAATGTAGTAGTATTTTGCAGCTGCCATATGTCTCTTTAATTTTGAATTGTTAGAACTGACCAAAACACTGTTATAGAGTTGAAAATACTTTTGTTGTTGAACGTTTCGGCATGTGCTGGTACAGTAAATTAAATCATGAAAATCAACGGTGTCAGAAGTGACGGAAAGTGATGGTGAAATTTGGTAAAATATGTTAGTAGCAGGAATTATTTTTCTACGAACTGACTTCTAAATCGTTAAATTTGGTCAGTTGGTTTACAAGTTACAGCAATTTGAACGCACACTAGTTCCGTAATGGTCGTTTTTACTAGAACACACCACCATCCGACAAAGCGTAAGACGTTCATTCTACTCATGTCAAAAGAAAAAAATCTCCAACATTATCATACTGATTTATTGATTCTTTTCCCAACATTTAAGAGTAAACATGTGCTTTTTTTTTCTTCTTTTAACGGTTTGGCACTAAACCATAATTTAGTATCTAACATCAAACGCTAAATCATTACCCTTGAGGCGGCTCTTTACTGTTCCTATATCTTTCAGGGTTGTATTACTTCCCTACAGAATCGTAGCAGTGCCAGTACTGGCAGGTTCCTTTAACTATTTCCGTATGGCCGACTGCACATGAAGAGGCCCTGCTCGGTCTCCTCTGCTAGAAGCATTATCGTAGAAAAGGTCTGGCGTCCCCAGCCCCTTGACAAAGAGTCGTAAAAACAGCGCGTATGGATCTCTGATCCGAAGGGACTTTTACCTCCCACTAGCTTTGACCGTTCACACGCCATGTGGAAACGTAAACTGGCGACTCCGCAGGGGAGACGAGGTCCCGTGCAAATCTCTCGGCCAGCTTTCCAGGATCCCACACGCAGCGCTGTATCTGCACGTTAGTAACAACAGTGCTAAGCCAAGTTCGTCCTCATGGAAGATTCTAGGATTGGAGTGGTGTTGCTAACTGACTCTAAACGAGACATGTTTCTGCTGGTGTTAGTTCATATTAAATTGGATGCGCCTTATTTAAATGACCCTTGTCCATTATGCATGATTCATAGTCGTCATCCAAATGCATAGAAATTATGTAGATCTTCATTCCATAGCACTTAAATTGAATAACTTCAGGATTTCAAATTTGCACGTCTTATGATTGTGTATTTCGACGACCTATATTCCAATATTGTACTTAAAATTTTGTAAAATTGTATTATGAGGAGATTTCATAGAAATTAAGGGAGCCAAAACAATTCCTATCCCAGCGAATGGATTGTTGAAGTTTTTCAGTTTTTTTCATTGGCGAACGAATTTATAAATTTTGGATCCATTTTTGTTACCGGAGCTATTTTAAAGAACGGTATCACCAGGAGATTGAAATTTGCGAAAAATACTAAAAACACTACCTCGTAATTTGTGAAAGAAATGAAGAATTTTTTATTTTAAGGTTAATTTACCGTATATTAACATAATTTTATTTTGATTGATCTAAATTCAAAGTATATTGCTATCTAAGAAAGACAATTGTGATTGTAAGTGATCGATAGTAGAAGCAGCGTGCATGGTAACGTGGCGTGCGAAGCGTAACCTGCAAATGTGTCGGGCGTTGATTTTGTCACACTACTGCCGTGTGGCCTGGCACGTGCGAGGTCTGTGTTTGATCATTTGAACGCTAAATGCCCGAGGCTCGACTCGCCACGGCTCGATTCATAGTAGTGAAGCAGCTGTAAAAAGCGAGGACTACGTGATGAGAGCATTCGCCGTAAACTTCGATTTCACGTATGAGTGGGTTAGTTGAGACGGGAGCACTATCGGGGCAGAATCATTTAGCAGCCATTCCCACAAAAACACGCAGGCAGTGATTATACGCTTCTTCTGTAGCTGATTTGTGTATTAATTATACCACTTGTAAATTTTAACAGGATGTAATTATTGGTGACAAGACTGAAGATAAAAGTAAAGTTCAAATTGAAGTAATGTTTATCGCTATTAACCATTTAAATATTTGCTCGGAGATATCATTTGTAGGTTTAGAAAATTGGATCAATAGTAATTTCAAACACGGCATGTGTTTTTAACACGTTGCGTGAAACTGAGACTGATCAGTTCGTTTATGGATTAAGTTTTGTGGACATAATCACTGCCCTATCACCCGCTTGCCTGTCTGTTTCAGGAGCTAATCTATTGCCGTGTTATGTCGGCTGAAAGTCAAAGTGCCTCACTGTTGTTTCCAAGAATGTCCTGTGGATAAGAGAGGTGCAGAAAGTCTTGTTCGTTCGGTGCTGTTGTGTGAGGAATATTTGGTGCATATTATTCTTCTGTGTTGTAAAGTCCACCCCGGTTGGACCTGCACCAATTTCCAGCAAAGTAAGCCCTTTGTTGTTCTATTGACAGCTCTCTTCTTGTCACTTTTTTTAGCGACAAATTATAGCAGACTTCCATCACCTTTAACGATGAGAAACTGCAGCTATTAGCCAATCGGGATTACTGTAACTCAAAAACTAAATGATTGGCGCTTGTGGCGTTAAAGAGGTGTTCATGCACACAACATAGTAAATGTTTAAAAAGTCGTTGAAACTTGGAAACATTGTGCCGATCCTGCGATATACCACGCCGAGACGCGTGTCTATAGCGAACGTATGACAACTCTTCCGTCGTGGACTACTTGCATACCCATTGACATGAATGTAAGCTTTAATTCGACACGAGCCCTGTTATATCTCCAGTTGCCATACGTGATACATGATGGAAGCAGTGGATCCTCCATCTTGCCACAGTGCTTCCTGCGTGGTCACATGTGAGAGGAGACAACTTTTGTCGTCCTTGAGTCAACACAAAACAAACATGAATATTGCTGGTATTATTTCACAAATTGTATTACTACATATTGAAGGCTACATGCCGTCCAGACTGTCCATATGTTATCCATGAGTGGTTTAATGTTTTACTACCTTTGTACACAATCCCTGATTATCAGAGGTTTGTTTATATAATAAATACTGTGCAATATCACGACAATGACAACACACATACGCCAACATTATCACAAGTGCCACCTAAGTTGCACACAGTATATTGATGATGTGAAGATAAATGGTTCCTTAAGTGAACTTGTCGCATCTTCCCACGTAAACTCACTATATGTTTATGAATGTGTATGCAACTTTAGGTTTCTGTTGATGGGAATGTATTTATTCCACTGTCTAACAGTTTGCGGCCATATGCACGCTCAGATGTGCGCGTTTCCACGAGTCGTGTTATATTTGCTCGTTACAAGCGTTGCCAAACTACAATATGTATTGTAGGAATTCAAGGCAATGGTGCATTCTGACTATACCGCACAACTTTACATATATGTGGTCTTCATTATGTATTTCAATGAGTGTTTCCTACAACCAGTAAGGCAAACGATTAGCAACCACTTAATTGAAATATTGTAGACATCTTCTTACAATATTGCATACTGAACTGCATACAATCACCACTTGATGTATTATTAAAGGTTAAAAGTTTTAATGGTACATCAACTTTTTACGGTAATCACCGCACTAGACACTAAGTGATAGAAAACAAATATAATCCTAAGTGGTCCCACATAATTTATGTTAAATTGTATATTTTAACAGATTTTCTACGTGTATTTGCCGATCAATTGTGACAAAAATTCAGTTTTAACATTGTAACCACGCAGATTACAGAGTAACTTTGCATCTTTTGCACTCCAATGTTTGTAATAGTATTTTCTGCGCATGGCCCAAAGGCCAGCGATTGCGTTGGCACAGTCGTCTTGCTATCGGACGTCTAATCTCTCGAGTGTACATCAACACTAATACAAGGCCACTCTGGTCGTCGTGTCTGTCAAGGTGTGACGTCATGCACCCGGGCATTGTTCGTGGGCTGCCAATGGCCTTAGCTGTTTTCATTTTCGGCCCGTAGATCTCGCTAAGAAATTACGTTTCTGTAGTGATTAAATATGTTTTAAATTGTAAACCAATCCCAGAGGAAGGTATGTACAGTACGTCATATAAAACACTAAGAAAGATGATTTAGGGCAACCTCGCCCGCCCCAAAGAAAATAAAGCAGATCTGAAGGAAAGGATTTTCCAGATGCTACTTTGTCACTTGAGTTTGAAACAAATCGCACAGAAACCGATTTGAAGGAAATAAATTGGAGTGATCGAAGAGGCTCATTAAACAGCGTTATATGAAAAGCGACAGAAGTGTAATAAGCGGCATTAGCGGAGCAAAAGAGAGTTATAGTAAAGGGAACTATCAGAACTTAATGAAAGGTCATAAATCTCAAACTGAAACAATTTTCAATGTGATCTGAGGAAATTAGTGATAGAGAGCCGAAATATCAAGAATAAAATAGTCTGATGGTATGCATCCGAAAGGCAAATCAGAGCAGGCTGTTGCTTCATCGCCAACTCAACATCGAACATCGATTTATGTATGATTAATTATGATGAGGACTGTACAATGGAACGAAACATGTGAGCATTATGTCATTAATTTTAATGGAGGCTCGTGATTCCTTGGCTAGCCCTCGGCATCAGGTGGATCTACGCCAAATAGGAGGTGGATAGGGTAAATAAAGTGGAAGGAATTCGGCCAAGGCCTTTTGAAGAGACTATTCCAGCATTCGCCGGACTCAGCCCGGAGTCAATGAGGAACGCCACGAAAATCTCCAGTCACGTTGGTCGGATGGGAGTGGACTCAGTTTTTTCCGAATGATAGACAGGTAGGAGGGCAAGTTTGCTCACATAGTTATGAGCAAAAATTGTACTAGCTAAGCAACTGCAAAAAATGAATTACCGGAATACAGTGTTTTGGCAGCGTTGACAGGCTTAGGAGATGCGAGAGTCGTTGTTGTTGGGGATCCTGTCCTTGGAGGGCGTGCCGCCGCCGCCAGCCGCTTTGCGCAAGCTGGCTGGGCGACCGACCGAGCCGTGACGCCGGATATAGACTCGCGCCGGGCCCGGGCTGGCCAGACAGCAGCGACACACACACGCGGCTATTAATAGCACGCGCTCACACAATACACACAACTCCACAACTGCAAATATACCCTTGTTCGGATACTGCGTCAGCGTGCAACACGCATTACTGAGCCAAGGTATCGACCGTAAAGAGTGTCTCAGCTCCATACATCTCCACAACTCGTGTGGATGAGGATCCACTAATCAACCAGTTTCGTTTGAAAGCTGTTTGTTTGCTTCGTGCAGCAGTCACGACAGCTGTAATAGTTCACCTATGTTTGTTGTGGATTCCATGCTGGCAAATTGTTATAGCCAACTGTAGTAATGAAGTGCCACATTTTGAACACTTTACAAGCTTGATGGTCTCTTTGCACAACTGGACGATTTAAACGTAGCAATTGGCGTATTTTTTGGAGTGAGTGAGTATGAAGGTCGGAGAGACGCTAGGATCACCTCCAGACTGCTGGGCGCATCAGCGCTTGGCTCAACTCCAGCTCCCAAAGCGAGCTCGACACTATTCACGTCCACAACATTCTAACAATTATACGAGACATCCACCATTCGGCCAGGCCTGATGGAGATAGTTCATCCAACTGCCAGCGGCAACTGACATTTCCAAAACTTTATCGAGGAATGGCACAGGTCAAGACGAATCTTGTAATTCGCAGAGAATATGGCGCTTATTTCCCCAAACTGGTATTTATTTAATATAATTCACGGTTAAAATAACGACAAACAATACCGTAATTTAAAACGTAACTTAAGAACTGTTTCGAAAGAACTAGGTAGCTGTCGTCAGTTAATAATTTATTTAAAGTTCTTCGTAAGTAACAATTTTTGTTTCTTCAGGCTTTACAGCTTGTTCATGTCGAGGTTATTATATCCGGTAAGGGATAGGGACATTCGCCTCAAGTCATTTGGGGAATCCAAAGAAATTAAAAATCTATATGACGGAAATCTGAACCCGCGTCCTCCCTAAAAGCAGGTCCACAAAAACTTATAAACCAACAAGCAAACCCAAGCCGAAAGCTGAAAATTGTTTGAACTATTAGTTATTCCAGTGGTGAACGATGACTAGGCAGGAGTTTGGATATTCACGACACTGTCCGCGGGTTGCGTGTGCACCCGGAATGACCGAGTGAAGAAATACGAGCGCCGAGTGCTCAGCGATTACGACGTCGCGATGGAGAGGCTCGGCGGAGCGCTTTGCGCCTATCGACCAACCAGACCCCACAGTGCGTGCTGTAAGCCACTTTAACAGGTGCCCTGCAGCAAATCAACGGCGGCTACTGCAGAAATCGAAACCTCTTGGAATCATACTAGTTTTGTTTTGTTCAGCAACTGAAACACAACATCAAACTCGAGGAGCATTATCAATGTTACAGACTAGAGAGAATCCAACAGCCCTAATGAGTGGAACTGTATTCGGCTTAATACATCCAGCAGGGAGACACTGCGTGCAAAAATGAGATTAACATGTAATTCAGAATTTAAATAATCGCACTCGCAGCTGGCTGAGTAGAGAGATTTTGACCCGTTTGGCTGGCAGTTATTTAATTACATGTGGACAGGTGGGTGATGAAGCGCGCCGCCATAGCCTCTCGAGCTGGCAGCTTGATTGATATTCCCTGCCACCGCCATATTGTTACTCCATTAATTGCCACCATCAGCAGAGACCAGAAATAAAACCTGCCACGTCCAGAAACAACCACTCATTAGCTAGTGCGAAATAAAAACGGCCTGGCTGTTACAGATTTGAGTTAATGAACGCGTGGCAAGAATATTAATTAGGCAATGTAATCCGAATAAAAAGAAATAAATTTCAGTATATGGAAACGATTCACCAATAAGCGCACTTTTAAAAAACAGCTTAATAGTATCTCAGCTCTGTGTTCGTCGGTTGTAAGCGAAGCTCTGATATGGACAGTTGTCGGGAACCAGTCACCATAGTGTGTGATGCATCAAACCACTACCGGCGAATTATACTGCTATCATCCAACAAGCTTCATGGACCCAAACTGTAATAATCACTGGTGTGAATCTTGATTGAATTGTATCACTTGTCAACACGCATAAATTTAGTTTCTCTAAGCGAAAATACACATATATCTTTCTGCTTTAACAAAAAAATTATTTGTTTCCTAAAATAAGTTCAAATGAATGTTTAAAAGCACCAGAAGTATTGCAATTATTTTTTAATGACTCGCATAGGTAACACATACTCAGATAACAAACAAAACTATTATTACCCAACACTTGACGTTTTCTCGGCGTTGTACCTAAGTGATATTCACTCGGATAACTAGATTAGAGAGGCGCTTGACACTGGCGGTGGAGCCGCCTAGACGTAGAGTTTATTGTCCATTACGATTCTTAACAGTAAATTAAGACTTTTTTTAGCTCTGTTCACGTCTTTCAGACTTTAAAACTTCAGAGATAAACATCCTATAATTTATCTACGGCAACTAGAAATGAAGACTGAAATTACGTGAACAAATATGCTCCGATTAGAAAATTTCGTATGAAACTTCCTAAGTTATCATTATTGTTCTGGTTGTTGAGTTCATAAAAAAATCTGTCATTGACAGGTACACGCAGAACCATTCTGTACATGAGTAGCAGTTACAAAAGGTACACGGAACTTAATGCGTGATGGATAACGAAATAGGAAAACGTGAATTTAGTTTCAGACCATCCTGTTAGTATTCTCTGTTCTGAAATATTCTGCCCTATTTGTAAATAGCAGAATATTTTAAGACAGTACGAACTTGTTTCTAACGCTTGTCATAGCCAGAAATCATTACCTGAATACTGGAATCGCTTAACAGGAACCGACGTTCTTGGTCTGTTAGATTCTTTATCTCCATTCTAGGAACTCTCAAACTGTCATCAGTAAACCACGAAATTCACTCTTTATTAATATTTTTGATGTTACTCAAGTTCTACTTTAAAATGGTCGTTTCTTAGGTATTGGTTATACGAATTGAACAATTCGCAGGTTGCAAAGAGGTTAGCGGAAATGTAAAAAAATGCTTAAAGGTGTCGGAGTGTTAGATAATGCATTCTGTATCAGTGAACATAACCACTAAATTTCTGTTTCCTATGTTAACTGATGATTTCATTTGTGGATTCTTAAATTAAGTAATTCGCAAAGTGAGAATACATTAAAAATACCAGAAAGTTATTATGTTCTCAATGTCTCGTCTACATCTCTGTACAATTAACAATATCTTGAACGGTGGAGGCAGAATATATAGGAAGGAAGAATATATTATAACTATTGCACCTGATTTTCCAGAGTTTGTCTCTCCTGGCATCACAGCTCAAATACTGCACGTAGGTATGCGACAGTAAATGAAAATCGATGTTCCCATGTTTCCCAACAAAATCTTTCAGAAACTATGTCGTCTGTCTGCCAGACGACCTCAGCCAAACTAATGCAACAAATCAATGATACTTGCATAAGAACTATAAGACGCAGTCTCACAATAAGGCTCTTTTTTCGTTATTGTTTTACGTCTCGTCGATGTCGACGTCATTAGAGGCGGAATAGGACAGGAGAAGAAATTCGGCCCTCCCAGTATTCGTCTGGAGTTATTTCGGGAAATCAAGAAAACGTGAAATATGGGTGGCCGGATGATGATTTGAACCCATGTCCTCCTGAATGTAGGAGACACGAACATTACGGCTCACCCATAGTACTCAGTCACTATCCAAGACACTCTGTATTTTTTCGATGCTATTAATAAATTCTTTTGGATATGGATCCCATATAACGCAAGTGTACTCCAGAAGAGGGCATACAAAAATATTATTAACTGTCGCCTTTATCAATGTTTTAAAATTCTCCAAAATTCTTACTACGTATGCACTCTAGAATTAAATTCACCTCTGACGTAAGCTATATTGCTTTATACCATTTCACCCAATTAGATAAAGGAATCAACATTTGTAACTTACTTTGTTCTAGTGCACAAAATGATTCTTACGTTACGCGCAAACCTTGATTTTTTGCAAATTAGACTGATCGTTACTTAAGTCAGTATTGCGCTGAATTTCTCCACCCTCATTGGAACTCTTCAGCTTCCTACAGATAATTCAATTGTTAGCAAACAATCCTCAGCTGTCATTTACAAAACAAATTACACAATTGTACTTTAATTAAAAGCTATATGTTACTTTGCCATAACCCATTACAACAGTAGAAAATTTAAATATTTTTATAAAACATAAAAGTCGTTATTTCCGCGAAAATAGATAAAAAAAATCATCTCTTATCCTCCAGAATAGCTCAATCATATGGCGAGGTAGGAGTTCAGCATTAAGCGCTACATGGAGCTCTGTTACTGACGTTGAGACTGTCACAGCCATCTGCCACCGAAAACAAAACAAACAAGAGTTCAAATTTTGTGTGCTTCACTGACACAAAATCAAACACCATGTTTAAAATTTCGTAAAATTATACTGTGGGAAATTTTCACAGAAATAAAGAGCGTCCAAAAAATTATTTCTTTACTCCTATAGGTCAGGGATAAATGTTAAGAGATCGTTAAATTGAGAATTAGTATATTTTTTCATTTAAAAATAAAGAAGTCGATATTGAACAATTTTCTGTACCAGACTCATGTCAAGAACAGTGGTACCTGGGAACTTGGAATATGTCCCCAACATGCATCATAGCACGTACTGAAAAGACAAACAGTAAAGTAGAGTTTCTAAGCTCGGAGCAAAACAAGTAAAGGTTTTCATTTTGACGTTATTTTACCATGTATTAATACTGTTGTATTGGCAAGTGCTCCTAATCCAATGCTAATTACATATTAATATTCCAATAACAAATTTTATCAAAACCGAAACATTTCACTAGTATTCGAGCGGCAACGCGGCTCGTTATTTGTAAAACATGTCAGACATTAATGTTTGTTGCAACCGACTGGCTTGTGAGGTGCCACGTAGAAGATACCTATTAAAGTAATTAAACCACGGAACCCTAATGTCTCGAGCCTCTACTCGCACTGCCTGATTATTCAGGCGCCCATGGACGTCGCAGGACAGGGCCTGACATAATCATGACCCAGTACGTACCTACTCCTTTTTTATTGAATAGACTTTAAAAAAATTCTTTGGAAGTGATTGTAGTTTTATTACTTGCACCTGGAGTCTAGATTTATTGGATGAAATCTTTCTTTGTGTGAAGTCTTATTTTTATGTTAGATTTCAAGTCATTATTAAAGCCACGTATCGAGCGTGGTGGGTGAGCGGTAACGCTCTGGCCTCGCATTCGGGAGGACGCGGCTCGAAATCCCCATCCTGCCATTCAGAATTGCGCTTTCCATGGTTTCCCCAACCAAGATGGTTCCTTCAAAAGACCATGGCCGAATTTCTTCCTCTTCCTTGCCCCCTATCCTTTCCTCCACTAATGATCTCGATCTCGACGATGCGTAAAGCCATAAATCTAATCATACAGCCGAGAGTCATATTTGCGCAAAATCTTTCAAACAATTAATAATATCCATAAAAAAATAATTTATTTAGTTATGTTGGATCTTCACTACTCATTAACACCGAGATTTACGAAACAAAACAAATTATAGGAGACGGTAATTTCTAAGTAGATAACTTTGAAAGACATAGCGGTCGTAATTTTAGAGCATCAGGTCACTTGATGTAAGATCTTCCTGTCTATTTGCAGTATATGAATAGACCTATTTTGCTATAAACTCTGAATGCAATGAAACAGAACACAATAAGAGTGGAACTTTATGAATGTAAAAACTTTGAAAGAAAAGTCCTAAATATTAAAACTTAAAAATTTTGCAAATTGACAATATTTACGAAACATTTTCTCATTCTTCCATCTACCATAAA
This sequence comes from Vandiemenella viatica, assembly GCA_031002005.1. NCBI lineage: Eukaryota > Metazoa > Arthropoda > Insecta > Orthoptera > Morabidae > Vandiemenella > Vandiemenella viatica. The sequence continues at coordinate 169,746,886 of JARYHS010013630.1, read as the reverse complement.
GAGCAGGTGACTATTTTGTAAGCGTTCATCAATAAATCAACTAAAATATTCATGTGAATCTAGCATTTTCATTGCCGCTATTAAGATATGGTCTGAGCTAAAATGATCCAGGAAATGATTTCATGGAGTGACTCAGTGAGATTGCTAGTATGTTATACATCTATCTTTTACACATACGTGTATCAAAGAATATCTTGATTGAAGTAGTCAAAATAAAATGCAAAATAAAAGGTATGGTAAGGCAAATATGCGTAAGCGAGGTTAGAGTTATAAGCCAGAATAATAGAAGCAAGGGGAGACGAAATATTTCAACGTTATGCTACTTAGACTAAATGTGGTAACATGACGACTAGCAAAGACATGGAGCGTAATGCCATAACAGCAAAGAACGGGAGGAATATGGGGAGGGGTAGGCCGACCGAGCTTTTATTGACGCTGTTTAGGCACCACCGCACCAAGGTTAATGTTTTCACACACTGGTTGGCAACCGATTTCGCTTCAAAAATACAAGCTTCTCAAACGTAATAACATAACAGACCATGCCGTGCCCGCTGAAGCCTGGCTGGGGAGTGCTTGTGGAGGCCGTCCGGGCGGGGTCAGGCGGGTCACGCGTGGTCACCAGAGGCCACGCCGCGCCTGCTAAACACGTCGCGTAACTACAGCTGACTACTGCAAGCGTCACGTGTGTCATAAGAGTGTGTTCCCAAGCCTTACAACTGACTATTTAAAGAAGGATGATCACGAAATTTAGGAGATAATTTGCGTTAGCAGTTTATAAGTCCAGACGAAAAGCATTTCACCCCACCCACCGCAAAAACTCCTTTCATTCTTTGATTTTTTTTTTTTTAAAATGATGGCCTGCGTATTTTACATTAGTTCCGTGCTCTCTGGCTGGTTCCGCGTAGTAGTATTAAATGAAAAATTTGTGACTAGCTGAGCGTGTAAAACACAACTCAGCGTAGTTTGGCCTTAAAAAAAAAAGACTGAAGCAGCTAGGCTGAAACGTAGGCATTTAATAGTAGGATGCACACCATTCCGCGACCATGGACACTATTCTTGCCGTAGAAGCCTTCGATCGTATTTTACTTTAACTAGAACGTTTCGAATGGATATAATGTACGTATCTCAGGTAATATAATTAATCATTACATAATGAATTTCATTTAGAGAAATTTGGGGAAACACTATATTCCACAAATTAAAAACGAGAGAAACATTTTGAGAGCAACCAAAAATGAAAGACAAAAAGGCAACACAGAGACACTTCGCAGTTTTGAATATTTCGTATCGTTGACTTAATAACTTAATTACTTGCGCAATCTCGTATCGTATAATCCGCTCACGAGAGATCACTGACGATTAAAACCGCAGCCCCAGTCCTCTGTGAAGTCGACCCCAATTACCCTTTGATCTTTGGATACACTGATGTAGCTGTTGAAAGAGAATCTCTTTTGAGTTTTTCATTCCATGACTTTCACAACACAGCGCTTAAAATATTAAAAAATATGACCCACTTCTATTAGCCTCGACATCGAAAAGGCGTAAAAAAAAAAACTTATATGAATTCAGGAGGGAAATTATGAATTATTTTACATGCAGATGGATTATGATGCGCGAGTTAAGGCGTCACACAACGGGGCCTGCTTTGGTTCCTGGACCTCACGAAACGGCCGTCGTGGTTGCGGTTTCCAGGAAGTTTCTCGCAGCCATCTAGCCGAATCCTGGAACTCTCGTCTACCCCAGTGTTTTGACCTGTGGGTCGCGACTCCCAGGGGGTCACCAAACCAACTGTGGTGGTGTAACGGTTAGCGTTCTGGCCTCGCATTCGGGAGGACATCACTCCAGGCAAATGCCGGGATGCTTCCTTCAAAAGGCCATCGGCGAATTCCTTCCAATTCCTTGCCCCCCATCCTTTCCCGTCTCTAAACACCTCGCTGTTAAGAGACGTTAAGCAGTTTTTTTTTTTTAAAAAAAAAAAAAAGGTGGGTCGCCAAGTCTTCCTTGAGGGGTCGCCGTCGCAAGCCTGGTAAGTGTAAAAAGGGAGGGTTATACAGTAAGTCTCACAATACAATAAAAATACGAAATCTCAATGAGAACGCCGTACCAGTTTATTTCTTAGTAAATTGTCGAATAGTGATTGTATTTTTGAATTGCAAATAACCAAACCATTTGCTAGTGGGAGCCTATCTCTCTTCTTTCTGTCAAGTTTCAGGTAATTTTATTCTTAAACTCTCTTTTTTCTGTTTTGATTTGTTTCCGCCACTGCCATTGGTAGCATACATGGAGGGCTTCGCATCTTTTTAGAACTCCATTTAATCCTGGCTCTCAGTGAAAAGCGTCCATACTCGGACAGCTTATTACAGTGGACGGAAACAAACTGGCAGATAGCAACACCAGCATTCTCCCCTGAGGACACATGCTCAAAATTTAACCAATCTAGTTCTATCTATGGTTTGACCTCCATCCTCATTCCTCTTGATTCATTCTGATGTCTTCCACGTCCAGAGAGGTAGTAAGCTGAAAAAGAATCGAAGCATCTACCCATGCTCATGTGGTATAATCTGTCTGCACACAGCCATTAGTATTGTACGGGATAGTTGACTCGGATATGTAGGTAATCTGGCAATTTGGACAGGTATGTAAGAAACTTCATCAGTGGATCTCAGCGAGGTATAGGTAATGAAGCTCTGGCCATACTCACCTTGGTTGGACTATTTTCCGTGATCTGCAAAACCATCTACTTGTCTGTTATCAAGCTCCATTTACTCATTACAGAACAGTATTCACGTACAGGTGATGACAAAATTCTTCATTAGTTGATATGTAACCGGAGAGTGTAGCCACTCAGCTGCATACCACATTGGAAAAAGCTTTTTAAAGTGCGCGCCAGTGAAAGATGAATCCTATATGGCTCTAGTAGTAATCATGCAGGAAATAGCAGCTCAGGTACCTCATTAGACAACTAACGCCACAGAGAGTGACTACCAACTATACAGGAACTGCGAACGGCAAAACATACATCCCTAATATCTCCAAGAATATTGACTATCACGTATTCTAAAAACTTTTTGTTAATAGTTTGATCTTAGGTATAAGACAGAAATGAAACAACAATTTACTGAAAATACCGCGAGGTTAGTTGTTTTGTAATTGTTATTGACAAAAAGTAAATTAATTTCCACAGTTATATTCATAGTTATGTTATAGCAAAACCTAGCGAAGTGGATTCATCTAATTCGCGACATGCATTATGTCGTATCATATTTCATAATATATTAATAAATTGGTGTATAAGATACTATTAAATAACTTTTTTAAATAATCTATTTTCTATCTATATCTATAAAACAAAAACCGGATAAATTTGCGCTAAAACTCAGAAACTACTGAGCAGATTTAGATGGGATTTTCATCGTGTTAAAGCTTAGAACCTCAATTGAGCTGTTTTGTATGTCTTATGTTTCAACGTTACAAACACTGGAGCGTTAAATGAAATTCCGAACGTATGGTGAAAAATGATAAAGATGGAACCAATAGATGTTGCATATTGCGCCATAAACAAACAACTACAATGTCTCTGACCATAGCCTTTAATGAAAGCAATAAAATCAGTTTACAATTGTGCACTAAACAAAACTTGAAATATTCTTTCCTTTAATTCGGTACATTCAGTTTTTAAACGCCATAGCTGGCCTTATTGGATGCAAGAAACCAATAACAAGAAAACAAGTGATTTTCTTTGATCACAATCTCTGTCAGCACAACTACAATGTCTCTGGCTATCATCACAATAAAACGGCGCCACAGTGTGTAAGTCACTGAAACGAATAGATAATTCTGAATAGTTGATATTCAACAATACAGGTAAGGAATATATTTTAATTTTGAGCACCATTTGAAGATGAAGTAGCATAGTGAGAAAATTTTAGCGCCAGTCTTTGTGTGCATAATGAGACATTTCTAAGTCTGATACTGTGAAAACTTGGTCAAAATCTATTCAGCAGTTTAGATTATTCGTAAAATAAAAATGTCGGTACGTCTTAAGACATACATAAATTTTGAACTTCCAAATTTTGAAAATCCATTCAGAATCTGTTTTTTCTGCGTGATGCCGTAATAAAGAGACACAGTCCAGATACATTTTAATGTATGTGGTTTGAATTAATACGCGTACGCTCTATGTTTCGAACAGCAGGTGTAATTAGGTTGAAATGTAACGTGGACTATAATGAAAACTGACATTCCGCATCAAATCATCCAACCACTCCATTCCTAGAACTGTGCTGCTAAATCACCGTTTAGTTTAGTACCGGGAATGGCCGGTACGAAATCAGTGAAGCTTAGTATGCATAAAAATAATGTACGGGTAAATCAACTTCAACCCACTCCTTTTTCGGTAGAGTGCGGATGATCTAGATTTGCTTTAATTCCTGAAATGGACGGCGCGAATTGTATGAAACTTGGTACATGTTTCCCATGCGTGAATAGAAATAGTGAATTGGGAAATCAATGCCAACTAGACGGGGCAACGCTGGGAACTCTGCTAGTTACAGATAATATTCAAGTTGTACAAACGTTTTAGAAAGCAAATAGAATGAAATTCCACTTACTGTTAACAGAAAAATAATACTTTGGATATTGTTGAAATGACCAATTTAATATAAAGAAACAACATATTTATCGTAATCGTAATGATTTCTAATTAGTAGTGCATGAATAGTATTAATTCTGTTGGGTAAGTGACACTCGAAATTTATAGACCAGTTGGATGATTGAGGGGTATTATCGCAATATATCCCTTCAACTGCGACAGTCTGTGCAATTTATAGGTTATCGAAACTGTTATTGATAAAAAGTCTCTAAAATAATAATTTTTTCTTGTCACAAATAAATAAATATAGTGAAAAGTTTGTCTATATAGCTTGCTGGTAACAGAAGACGTTCTTAAAATTGGTATTTCAAGTATTCTACATCTGCGAATGTTATTAAGATAAAATAATCGAAAGTTACATCGATGTAGCAGAACTTTTACTGGAGTAGAATTGCTGATGCACAATAGCCCACCATATTCATTCAGATCATTATTGTATGCGTCGACATCCAAGTGGCTAGCTGCTTCGACGCAGAACAAATTGTTATAGTTCTGTATTTGGTCAGCGGGGTAGAAGACATGATGATGCACGATTCCTGATTGCCAAAGTTCCGACACAATCCCAAACCTCCCCCACGTGAGCGCTTACGTCACTGTTGATGGAGATCCATCCGTCAGACGCAGGTGTTAAACCTAGCAGCGCCACGCAATTTCTTTTTGAATAGTTGAAGTGAATGATTTCACATCCTCTCTTCCTTTGTAATCATGTTCACAACATATTACACCTAGCAACAGTGGTCACAATCATACAACACGTAAGAAACACTCAGACACGGATATGATAGGAACTTACCACCCCGCCTCGGTATATGGGCTCGTACTAGTAGTCTCTTGCTTCACGCCTTGCTTACTTAGTGCACAGTACAGAATTTTATGGGATAGTTTTTAATTTTGACTAGAAATTTAACTTCTTTGTTGGATGGTCACTAGGAGAAAATACGTTCCACGGAACGGCCATAGCTCAGTCAGGTCCCTTAGCTCGAGAGTGACTCGTGCCGCTCGATTTTTTTTATTTTAATAGCTTTTAGCCTTATCGGCAATACAGTTAGATTTTTACAAAAGTTTTCATTGTTCTGTATAATAGCTTTTTAATCTAATTATTAGCTTAACAATATGCATTATAATGGTACGAGTGAAACAGTTAAGGTTCAAGTTACATCCAGTCGTGCGTTAAAATTACGTTATACAACTAACGTGTATACACATATAGGTAGAGACATTCGTGTCTGAAAATAAACAGCACACAATGTTGTTGTTCTTATTTCCTTAACTCATCCATCATCCAGCTTCGCCAAATAAATAATAATATAATATGACTTAATTCCCTTTTTTATTATAATTTTATAACATTCTTAACCATTTCAATAAATACAGGTTCTTTTCTCACAGTAACTTTAAAATCCAAAGCGAACGACACGGCCTTCACCAAGCTTGTCTAGTCCTGATCTTCTCCTCATCTGTTTATATAAACGTTTCCTTGGCTACCCATTTCACAGAGTAATTATTTATAGCCTGTTATACTGCAAAGGGAGGCGAAATTGATAGTATAGCACTAGATCTTCCAAAGGCTTTTGACAGAGTGAGCCATAAAATAGTAGTAAATAAGGTAAAAAATGTTGGAGTGGATGAGAAAGTGATTTACTGGGTAGAAGAATTTTTAAATGGTAGAAAACAGAAAGTAAGGGTAGGAAATGCAGTATCAAAAGAAGTGGAAGTAAAAATGGAAGAGCCACCGGGTAGCGTATTGGGACCATTGCTTTTCATTATTCTAATGAATAATTGTGTTGAATGTTTACTATCAGAAATTAGATTGTTTTCAGATGATATAATGCTCTATAAAAGGATCAAAACGATAGAGGACTGTAAACAGCTGCAGGAAGATCTGGACAGGATATCTAGTTGAGTTGGTAAACATGGGATGAAGATAAATGCAAAGAAGAGTCAGCTTATTATATACACAAATAAAAAACTAAAGGTTGATTACGATTATAAGGGGAGCAAAGAATTGCTTGTTGAAGACTTGAAATGTAAATATCTTGGCATTACATTTAATAACAAGCTTAACTGGGCAGGACACATCGGTCACGAAGTAGGAAAAGGTTTCAAAATTCTGCACTTGTTGGAGAGAGTGATGAGTGGATGTACGAGAGAAGTAAAGGAACTGGGTTACAAAACTTTGGTCAGACCATTGCATAAATATGGTAATGAAGTATGGGACCCACGTTTTGCGTATCAAATTCAGTAGTTGGAGAGAGTGCAAAAAAGGGCTGTTAGATTTGTTTCTGGAAATTATCGCAGAATGCAATCAGTAACAGAAAATTATAAAAGAGCTGGAATGGGACTCATTGGAAGACAGGAGGAGGATGAGGAGGGTCGTGGGAGTGTACAAGTTGTATATTGGTGCTGAGGCACGGAAAGATATTGGCGTAAGAATTAAAAGTAGTGCATGGAAGGGAAAAGATGACAATGAACACAAGCTGGCACTCGGTTTCAGGTACAAGGGTGTGGGAAGATTCTCTTTTTTGGGTAAGGGTGACAGGGATTGGAATGAGTTACCGAGAGTAATGATGAATAATTCACCAAAAACGTTGAAAGAATGTAAAGCTAAAATCTGCAGAGGGCAAATGTAGGTGGGTGCAGGAAAGGGGGAAGATGGACGTGTAGGGAAATTGGCACCGGGGCTGGAGGCTCCATTGCAATTTAATTAAATATTAATAAGGAAAACCACATTACGATAAAACCATTCGAACCTATAATTAACATTTTCTGTGGTGAAACCTTTAATTTATTGAACAAAATCACTATTCTCTTTCGTACAATCGGATTAAAAAAATGAATAGCTCTTTTTTACGAATTCCGAAAAAAAAGCAATTTTAGACTACTACGTAGTCCCGCAATCTTCGTGTTCTTGAGTTATATTTTTTGTTTCAGAAACTTGTGGCAGCAAAGCCGACAAGTTTCAATGTGTCACTAAGCCGAGATTAAAATGTAGAATACCATCCAGAAGCCGAGTCCACTCACTCGGCAGCGGGAGAGGAGTCGCCCTTATCGACTGAGCAAGAAAGAACAGCAGTCCAAGACTGGTGGCAGACCAGCCCGACCCTGGTGCGTCCGGAAGAACGGCAAATTGAAGTACGATGCGAGTCTTCCAAGAACTGTGTCGTGCTGCTGAGTGATTTGGGCTTTCTCGATTGATGCTTCCATTTTTGTCTCGCGCTCCATCTTCTACGGTTTATGCAGGAAATAATATGATTGAAGTAGTGAAGAAACAGAACATATTGTCGTACGTGAGTCGCTACAAGAAGAGTTGCTTATAGATTTCCGGTAATGTCTAGCGTTAGGAGTCACAACCGAAACCCAGTGGAACTTTTTTTCGTACTGTAAGCTGATACTGCGGCTTCCTTGTGCGATGTTAGTGATGGTAGCCGACTGGCTGTGGGCGCAGTAGTTCAAACAGCCGCTGCGGCGCGCTGCTCCGTTGATTTACGGCCGCGGCCGGCTCGCTCGTTTGTATGCACACAGACATTTCGATTGTTATGTGTTGCCTGTTATGGTCATAATGCCAAACACTGTAGGTAATTAATGCCATTGTGCCGACTAATTGCATTGCCACCAATAACAATCGGCCGGGTTTTGGCGCTGTGTAATCCCCGCGTCCAGCTCACAGCCACGAGGCGATGCGCTCTGAAGAGTCTTTACCTCAAACACTAATAGACGTTCTGTTTGTGCTTGCTCGTGTTCCAAGCACTGCACTACATAACACTCTTTACGCGTTTAAACATTAGTCAGATGAATTAGATTATCAGCTTCTGGAATACTTCATTTACTTACTGTCCTGGACGCCATTATTTGATTTTTGATTTGTTTAAATATAAATTGTTTATTCAAAAATTAACTAAAACGCAACAATTTTCTTGCTGTAATTTTTCGAAATTGTTCCTACTTTTATTAACCCATTGGTCTGTCTTCCTGGTGGGGAAAAATTTCTGTATTTCTGATGTCATTTGTAACATTTTTTCTGTCTCATTTACAAACTTTCCTCCATTTATAGACGACTATGATTAACAACATTTCCCTATCATACTGTCTTTTAACCCTGTCAACAGTTTTTAACGGGTTTACGATTTTATTTGTTATTAATTTAATAATAATACGTCCCTTGACATTTCCATAACTTTGTTTTCTGCTAACGAAATAAAGTGTCGATGAGTAATGTAGAGGGTTGTTTCTTCGGGTGCATAAGACAATGCCACTAACTTCACCATTTGCTACTTTTATTACGCACCCAATTCAAAATCTAAATGGCCAGCCAGGGCCGCATTTAGGCTTTGTGGGGCCCCTAGGTTATACATATGGTGGGGGGGGGCCCGCTTTGTTGTGTGGGCCCCTTTTAGTGGTGTGGGCCCCTTTTTGTGGTGTGGGCCCCCTTTTTTGGTGCAGGCCCCTAGGCTACAGCCTAGGTAGCCTATGCTTAAATGGGGCCCTCTGGCCAACGTAATAAGAGCATCGACATCACAAAACGTATCGTAGAGAACTCTTCTTGTTGTTTGATACCAGTTGTTTTTACGTAATATTTGCTCTGGAGTATCTTTCTACTTGAATTAAATATTTTCAGAAGTAGTGCGTGATATCAAATTTCTGGAAGTGTAGCTCCTTAGAGCCAAGAGAAATAATGTGGTTGATATATACTTCTGTCATTTCTGTCTTAGCAGTAAGTTCAGTCACATCATATTGGCAAGTAAAAACTGATAAAATAAAATAAAATAAAAAAATTCTTAATTCCTGTGTCGTTACTTCGTTACGCTGGTCACAGTCATATATGATTCCAAACTGCTCAGGTGGCTGATACTCTTTCAGAATGTCAAAATAAAGAGCAGACTATTCCGTCTGAAGAAGATATCAGCTCCACTGGAGTATAAAACAGCTTTGTCACGCTACGCAAAGCGTCTAACTCCTCCAATTGGATTTGCTGAATTCATACTTTCGTCCCCCGAGTAAAAACATCGCACAGACTTACCCCTTCGCAAGAGCGAGGTGGACTGCAGAAATGCGGCACTAAGTACAAAGAGAGAAATGAATTGACATCCTTTGTCGACTATGCATTGTTTTGTTTCTCGAGAAACAATGTAAAATAACTACAGTGGTGTGATGGTACTCTGAGGAAGTTGCCAGCTGCTGCAGGTAAAAATACAGAGGACCCTGAAGTATGCACGAAAGGCCGTAAGTGTTTCGTATGTTCGGAATTTTCTTAACTTACGCTATCATAAAGAAGAACTGTTTTGTCTTGCCGTAAAAGTATATATATTAAAATATTCTGTTGCTTTCGTTCAGAACACGGTTGGTATCCCGCAAATTTTTCCAGATAGTAGGAACTCAGTTCTTACGAAGATAAATGTCAGTTATTATTATTAATTTTAATTGCGATTGAGCTAACACTCCGTTGGAAATTCCCACAGTCATCCATTTAACCCTTTTATAAACATTTTTTTTTTTTTTTTTTTTAAATTGGAATGTTAAATTTGTAGTAGTTAGGGACGGTACGTGAAATCTATTTGGTTCACTTACTGGTAACAGATACAATTAAACAAAAAGAAGCGATAGTGATGACCTACATCGCAACAAATAAGATGAAATATACTAAATGGAAACATTTAAACTGAAAACTATAACCTCATTAAATTTGACAAGAAATAAAGTTACATTTCTAAAATATGTCTTAATGATCTTCGCCCAAAATATGCCAACTGCGACAGTACTGTGCAGGCAGCATGAACTATAAAAGAAGTTGTTCTTACTTCTTCGAAAACCAGTCATTATTCTGTTCAGTTACTTAAATGTAGTCCATTCTAAATTACTTCGAGTTTTATCAGTTCTTGCTGCCTACATTTCTTCTCAAATTTTCCGTGTTATTATTTTTTTGAACCAATTATTAAGTTAGAAATCTTGTCTTGAATTTCAGCTACAGTGTCGTAAAGTGCGAATTACATCATCGATATTCTTGTTTATAGAGCCTGTAAATAATTTCCGGGATATGTTAGAAGGAACAATGCTCGCAAGGCAATATAACTTTTCGAAAGGCACAAGTTTCAGACAAAGGTGACTTAATATTTTCATTTGCCCCTACATCAACCATGGCAAAAACTGTTTGAAACTGGGGAAAGTGAGTTTCCTAATAGCGTTGCGATAATGTATCCTAATTTTAATGACCTATGAAAGGTAAAACCCAATAAGTGGCGGAATTTCTGAAAAATACTCTCCAATTTTAATTTTTAGTTCGTTTTTTTTGTTTCTCTGGGTTGTTGGAAAATTTCTTTTTCCTTATAAATAATAGTCATATGTTGACAAATATGTACTACAGGGATTAGGAGTGATCGAAAGCTGTCAATCTCAGCTCTTTCAATTTCACGCTTGTAGCAGTGTCAAATCGTAAGCTTATGATTTTTGGATCGACAAATGTAAGCAACATACATACCGTAATTGAAACAAGTATATAGTTTTGGCAGTTCATGGTGCAAGCAGAGTAGAAAAGAGCGTATTCACGAGCGTGACAGAATAGTCGGCGACGTGAGCGCCTCGCAAGGACACGGAGCGGCGTCGTTACTTCTCAGCTGGCCCCGGCTCTGACACGCCTATGCTTCTGGGCTTTGTGTATTCAAGTTTAACATCTTTCGACATTTACTCCTCGACCGTTAAGATTGGTCTGTTATTATCTCTTGGTCCATCCTCTTGTTGGTTGGATCGTGTTTTATTCTATTAAAGTGGTTTTTTACTGAAGTAGTCACTTCTTTTTTTCATATATTAAATGGGTTTATGACATTTTCTATAGAGTTCGCCATTGGTTTCAACATTCTTAGCTGTCAGGTATCTTTCGTATGCCTCACATCTTAATTTTATGGCAAGAAAATGTATCTGCTAATAATTTTGAAGCAATATATATATATAAGTTAGCGGCTCCTTGATCTACTTTGTGATTGGAATAGTCGTCGAGACAAATTGCAGCTGGTGACAGGATCCTGAACAAGGAAATGTAACGATAAGCCTCTTGTCTAGTATTATATATTTTCATGGTATGTGTCTATGCAATCACAGAAGGGCACTACAGATCCCAAATATTATGAAGAATATTTTTAACCAATGGAGTTTTTCAGGCTCATATATCTTTACAGTCAGCTACAAGTAGTTCCCCGGTAACTGAATAATCGGCCTCTCTGGGAAACAGCCGAACTGTTGCAGTTATTTATTGACTGAGCCGAGCCTCGAGAATCGATGTTTATCGAGTCACGTAAGGCCGCTGCCGAATCGTCATTAAACCGTCATTATTCAGCAGATAGGCTCGCCGCGCCGCGCACACGAGACTCGGTCACGCATTGCGGCGCCGCCCGTGTGGAACACCAGCTGATCAACCTGCCAACGCAACACGAATAAAAACCCTTACAAGTAGGTTAGCAATTCTTGAATGATGGTATGTTACTTAATTGGTCAAACACGCATCTTTTACTAAATAATACGCCAAGCATGTGGTAGAAAAAAAAAGTCGTATGTGATTTAGTTAAATATGAGAAATGTACATTGGTAACTTAAGGATAAAACAGGTAAAGTAACATAACATTAACTACTCGGTGGAAATCAATGGAAGTGTGGGAGCATGTTGCCAGATGTCTCCCACTCGTTCGCAGAAAGCTGAGTGTCTCCTGGCGTGAGGTCATCCCGACTATGTGTGTGGCATCGCAACTCGATACAGTTGAAGGAACGGGACAAGACATTATGCGAGCTGTTACGGTGCACTGTGGTGGTGTTCTTCATTACAAGCGGAGACCGTATTTGGATGATTTCACCCGAGGATGAATCATCGGGACATTGAAACTCCTGGGATATACTCATCACACTTCGTCCTTTTTCCATATTGCTCACAGCATTGTTTCATGTGCATGCGAAGCGTTCCGCACCACAGGCCATGTTGGCCGCCGTAACCCGCCCCCCCCCCCCCCGGCTGATGGGGGGCCCGATCACCGGCTGAGGAGTCCCCAACTCGACAAGTTGTAGAGTTAAAAAAAAAGTCTCCCCTAACCGATGAATTGGCCTAGGGCCCCCAACTGGTTACGTGACTACTAAGAACCCTTACCCCGGACCCCAAAATCCTAGCGCCGACCCTGGGAACTCACGTTAAACAGTGGGTGCAATTTTTTTCCTGACATTACTCCTCGGTGTCGTACATGTCATTAGAGACGGGAAAGGCCTGGGGCAAGGAACGGGGATAAATTCGGCCATGGTGTTTTGAAGGAACCATCCCGGCATTCACGTGGAGCCATTTGACCAAACCAAAATCTGATTGCCTGGTTGAATTTAATCTTAAGCAACAGCTGATGTATTACAGGTGTATTTCCGCCTAATCAGTTTACAGTCGTTGCAGTTGTATAATAATTCTAATTTATTGGTTTATATTTGAATGTTCGTCATGTTGCAAAAATGATGTGTCAGCAAGTTTTTTTGTACAGGGCGTTCGCCGGAAAACGCTACCCTCCCAGTCTGTTGCCGTCGGCAACTTGCTCGGTCAGTGGGGCCAGCAGTTTCCGCCACACGGCACCGTGAATCACCGCACTGTTTAACACCTCCGCTGCCCCAACAGTGCAGTGCAGTGACCCTTACATTGTTAAGAACGGTTTCTTTGCATTGTAGATAGTTTGTGACTTCAGTCTCTTATTAATCAGTGTTGTGAATAAACGTTTCTTTGCGGTTTGGCTGGTTTGGGGCTTCATACTCTTATTAATCTGTACCGTGTTTGAGTGTGAGTAAAATTATGGTACGTTACAGTTTGCAACAAAGAATATTTCTCTACGATACATATGTGAAGAAGAAGTCGTTTAAAAAGTGTCGCAGTAAATTTCGTCGCGAATTTCCTGGCGCTTTACTGCCAGCTAAATCAACAATTCTGTGTCTGGTTAAAAAAGTAAGAGAAACGGGTTCATTTTTTAACAAAAGAGACTGTCGGTCAACTGTATTCTCACAGAGGAGAAAATTGACGATATCGCTTTTCGACTAGAACAGTCACCCAAAAAATCATTAAGTCAGTTAGGGCAGCGTGTGTCTCGAAATATGTTCAGAAGATGTGAAATGTGCATTACACAAGAGGGTCAACACTTCCAGCATCTTTTATAAGGTAAGCTAATGAATTACGTCACATTTAAATGCTTAGCACACAAGTTTATGAAGTTTATGAAGCGTAATTATTATGAAATAGTCCGCGGCCGACGGTCGAACAATGCCGGAAACTGACCGCTCGCTCGCCGGGAGCAGTTTCTTCCTTGTAGCGCTAACAGTGGGTTGCGTTTCCCGGCGAACGCCCTGTATTTATGTACTTACATTTTATAGTATTACCAGACGAAGGATAATGTCCAGCTTTTGCAAGAAATATCAGTCAGAACTTCAGTGATGGAATGTTATATCACTCACCGAATGAAATCTGATGTGTTACATCTCATCTCATGGTAAATACGGTCGTGAACATTTGATTACCAGAATGATTTTCTAGAGACCTGTTGTACCATAGGACAATTTTAACATATTAAATTGTACTTTTTTTTCTTGCTGCCAATTTCGTACACTTCAGTATTTTATGCAGAATGAATGAACATTATACCATAATTTGTACGGAGCAATGAGATTTATAAAATGTGTTTTTCATAGTGTTTGCAAATCTCTGAAGTAATATTCTGTCAATTTGGTTATAAGTGGTGCTAACTGGTCTCACCAACTGAGGGATTTCTTTTCAATATTTTATTGAACTCTGCACGCTCTCTGTTGATTCTGTCAGTACTTAGTAAGATTAGTTTTGCTCTGAACCTACATTTACAACCCCTTCGTTTGCAAGAATTTAATATCGCATTCGACGCTCCGTAATAGGTTATCTTCACTGACTGATTCTTGCAGTCTCTGGTGGTTTAGTCACTATGGAGTTCATGATATCGCAATACGATTGTGCTGGAATTTTTCATCTTCCATACGTTGTTGCGTGAGTGGTAATATTGGTAACTAGCAGATAAGCCTCAGTTATTAGTGCGCTAGGAATCAACGCCATCCGATTCGCACATGCAACGATATTTACGAGTGCAACAGTAACAGAAAATTTTATTTGACTACATTGATCTTAATCTCAGTAATTATAAATTTTTATCCAGCCTGTAATATAAGTTTCACCGATCTTTACCATCCCGAAAATGAGATGTTGTAGAAGCTGGGTAGTTTGCGTGTGTGGTTATGACGGATTCGCTGCACACACTGGAAGCCTGAAATACTCGGCACCGTCACGTCGCGGCGATAAAACGAAATAGATTCGATTTGGCGCCTGCATCGGGACCCAAGCGGTTCCACTGCTGGGCGAGGTTATGCAATGCTGTGAGCAATGGAATACAACATTCGGATCGCTGCAGACTAATCTTACTAATATTTCTCGTGAAATAATGCTGTAGAGGATTTTGCAGATTGATGATATGAATTATATGCAATTACTTGATATTCATGTTCCGTTTATTTTAGTCGACAGGAGGGGTACGTAGACATGCCAAAAATCACAAAGTACTGGTTTACACAGAGTTAATTAATACATCGAGAAGTCACCACAATGTTACAAAGCCGCTAGTAAATTTGCTTATGTCGTTCAATTTATCGTTGCTGAACAGTTAAAATGTACCATTAAAACTAGTCGCTGCAAAATGGGAAATATTGTTTAAATTATTTGTTTTCCGTAGAGTGGATCGCAGATACAAAGTGCATAATCATTCTATGCGAATAATACAATTGTAAAATTTCACATACTTTGCGTGTATGGTGCAGCGTCAACATTTTTTTTAATGCCAACGTTTCGGCACGCACCTTGGAGCCTTGTTCAGGGCTATTTCTGTTTGAATATCCTCCTCGAAAAAGCTATCGAAGAATTTTAAACGAAACGACAAACACGGTTGTCACATAAACCGTGTAAACCCAATTTAAATTGTTTGCATCTATATTAAATCGTTTTTTCTAAGTTCCCTTATTTTTCTAATACTTTTTAGGTAATTTGTGATATAATCTGTACTTTAATTCGAAATTATTAAGACAAAAAAATATTTTAGAAGTATAGTGTCTATCATATAATTATACTATCACAAAATAACTCTTTCGGCACCTTCGGAGAACTCTTTTGGCGTCTGTTATTTTTATGTAAATAATTCCATTGCCGATTCGTCTCGCGGCTAGTTAAACTGTTGTACTACCGAAATCAATTATTTTTTTCCTTTTCATTTCAAATGTGTCGTTCCGATTTTTCTGTAGTTATTTGTAGTTGTTAACTATTCCCTTTTCTGGAATTAACCAATTGTAATTGTCTCGTACCTTACTAGCTATGGCAAGCATCCCCCATTCCCAATATAAGATCGGCTCTCAGACTGATTTCAAGATGTCATAATACGAATTGCAAGTACTTTCCTACACAAGGCAAGTCGGAACTCAAATTTTTTTTAACTCAGTCTTACATTTCTTAGTCGGTATAACGTCTACATACCAATATCACTCATGGACTATTCGTCAGAGACAGCAATTATTGAACAGTAATGTTATTTTATTTATTTATTGTCAAAAGCGTTGCTGTTAAAATTTTTAGAAACACAAACAGTATTAACAAGAACAGAACAAAACAAAAAGAGAAAAGAAAGGACAGCAATCAACACCAGTGAATTTATATAACAGATGACCAAAAGTCAGGAACTTGTACAGCGTTGTCTCTGGCGTTAATGCGGTCAGGGCAAAAGTTTCTGGCAACAGGAGAGTCTTCACCCGGTTTCAAGATGCCAATAACTGTCACTTTTTCCATATCTTAGGTGTCTGTTAGTCTCTTACGCCGTTTCGTAAAGGGTAAAAGCCATTTCATTGATATGGTATCAAATGTTTTATCTGTTACATTGTTATATAATCAAGAACTGTTGCTTTACCGGTTTTACACCTTCAATGGCGTTCTTAAATTTATCCATTTGAAATTTCACGTAGAGTTCTTTTGTTTCTACTTGTCATTGTCTTACTATTTTAGTCCTGTCGTTTCTTTTGAACCTTTCCCTTTGCGTAACAGCTGATGTGCTATTTGATCTGGTGCTACATTTCCATGTGTATTAGTTTCACATGGGTCATTGCAAAGTCTTTTTAGAAGTTGCCATGCCTTTCGGCTAATTTTGACAGGTCCAAGTTTTTCATGGTTTAATCCAACGTTCTGTCTTAGTCTTTGAAAGTGCGAAGCACAGTACTAACCCAGATTTCACTGCTTCCTGGCTAAAAATTTTCCTACAGGAGAGGTGAAATCACTTTGTTCGTGCCTGAAATGTACATTGTGCGGCAACCTCTATGAATTGAAAGACGTCAACTTGTTTCACGGCCTCCATAAAATCATAGTGCTGTGGCAAACGTTCTATGTTTGATATCATATAATCCAAATTCTCAGTAAAAATTATCCAACTAAACCGAGTGTGGTGAGGACCAAACAATGAACCATATGCTCGAGTGCCCTATGTGCCCATCATCCTGCAACTAAGCAACATCTAGTGCACTTGATGTTGCGGGGCGAAATGTGTTTAAAGATGTTAATTTGCACAGTGTTTTAACTGTGTATTTTCATGTTTATGATTCAAGAATATAATACAATTAAACCTCCGTGGTAATGGAACCATCAACGGTCGGATTGCTGCAAATACCTGAATATACGAGATTAGTCTACGTTGGGTGTTGCGAAACTGTTTCAGTACTCTCAGGAGCCACGGCATCACTTACGAACAACAGATCAGGGTTATAACCCCGATTCAGTCATCTACTGTTAAAAGACTGTGGAAGTTTACTGTCATGAAGAACAGGCAGATTATCATATTCTACCTTTTTTAGCACATCTTGCTTGCTCTGGTCATCACACTTGTTTTAACACGAGAAGTCTGACTGTATAAATTTTCTGGTGAAATGAGTTAGAGCACATTAAGTGGCCAGCTACTAAACTCGATAGTCTTTATCCTGTGTATATGAAGTGGAAAGCACTGTTAGATCTAGTTCTACAAAGATGACACTACCATACTGCCTGCGTTTTCTCTTAGCTATAAGACACATTCTTCCTACTTTTGGTCTTCTCTAAGCAATTTCTCTGTGTGTCTCTTGAAAACATAGAACGTCGCATTCAGATTTATGTAAAAAGATGTGTAGCGTGCGTACCAATTGTTTAAGATTAATGTGAATTGGAAAGTGTGCTTTTCGCTGAAGAGAACTTGCAAGTTTGGCTTAAAATAATGTTGAGGTGATGTGAGCGCGTGGGAGGCACGTGTGCAGGCAATCCTCTTTGGCTAAGCCGAGGTGAAACCCCGCGAGCACAACTCCACTGCTGCTGCCGTCCGCAACATCTCCACGGCCGCACGTACTGCACCACGCAGGCAGCGCTTAACATTGCGTTTATATTTTATGATGTGGCAAGCTTCTATTCCAAATATCAGTGCGGTTGTATCGGCATCTTTATGTAACACCGTGAAATTTGTTAAACAATTCGCTTTGACACCAAAAATTCCTTTGGCAGTACTGAAGGAAAAGTTTGCTACGCTTCATACTTACAGGATTTACAAAATAATTTAGTAATTCTGTTTCATGATTTTGAAAATATTCTTAACTCTTCTCCTCAAATCATTAAAAAAAACTATTATAATAGACTACAAAGCAATTCACATTTGAATAGTGGTACCCGGATAATGTCAGCAGTTATTAGAAAACATTTTGATTGATGAATCTCCTAATTTAGTTGTGATTTACTGAGCTGCGGTTCCAATTAAATACTCTGAAAGCGTCTGAACTAGTGGAATTTAGTATGGGTCGTAAGAACAGACATGACTTTAGTTGGTGCGGTAAACTTTCTATGTAGCTGTGACCAGAGAAATTGTTGGAGGATTACTACAATTGCGCTGTTGCCGCACTTCGGAGTATACTCGCGTAGCGCTCTCTGTTTAACACTAGAAAATGGAACGCTAAGCGTCCTGTGTTGCCTAGTATGAACGTCAACGCACAAACTACTACTACTACAAGCTAAGAGGTGAATTTAACTATTAAGTGCACGATTTGGTAACAGAGCGTTTAAAGCCACTCGCCAATACTAACCGCCACAGCCATAGTGAAGAACCGAACGCATGGCTTTTCATGAAATTCACTGCCTTCCCTACGTCAATCCTTCCGGCTCAATACTAAAACGGAATCTTAAGAACAGGGAGCTACAATTTAACTAATCACATCAGATATTTCGAAAAGCGATACTGTTTGCTTATAGCGATCTAATTCATAAGAAAAAGATCTGACAACAGACGATATCCATCAGAATACTTCTTTATTTTCCCGTGTAGTACGTGCTTCTTCGAATAATTCTTTATCCAGGTGAAACATCAATAAATATTTCATTCTTTATATAAAAAATCATTCTACTTTGCAGTAAAAACGCAACATGAAATTCATTTACTGTCCGCCGTTCACGATTTAAACTCCGGTAAAAACAACTGGCGTGGAGTAAGTTTCTGACTGCTACCAGACTAAAGCGACGTCACATTTCACTGCCCGACTGCTCATCGGTCAAAGTCAGTCGTTTCCCTGGCGCTTTGAGATAAACGAAAGCACAAAGAACTACCAGTTTTTAATATTTAACTCGTGAGGTTTTTCACATATTACCAGCTATGCATACTGTATCTTAAATTTCTAGTCTTTGCCTTAAGCATTAAATAAATTTAAAAAAAATAAGTTCTGTCTTAAGGTTTTTAAAACTACTTGCAATGTTAAACTAATTGTTTTGATAAGAAAGTGGTACTTTCTCAATATTACGTTAATACCCTCTTAGAGTGCTGATTTATTGTAATAAAAATTAGTTTCTAATCCGTTCTTTGCTTTGGTTGAAACATATTTAACTAATTAGTAATTTAAAAAAACACTAGTTCGTTGAACTTGTATAAAGCAGAAGCAGCTAGGCCGTAAGTAAATTTCAGCAGTACAAACATAATAGTTAATACATTAGTTAAGTACGTACTACGGACGTGTATGACTATTAGAAATCTATTCATAAACTAGAGAAATAATTAAACAGGTTCTTATATATTACTGAGTTAAAATAATATTTTAGTCTCAGCGCATCCGTAATGAGTATAATTACGTTTATAGTTAACATTTTTACTTAGTTTCATTATGTCACAGTGGTATAGAATATAGAAACGTGGTTACGTGCTCAGAAAAAAATGTTTTCAAAATACAGTAGTCTCCAAATGAAATTATGACTTACCAACCATAAAGCACGGAGCGCAATATGAAAGAGAATCTAAAATGACTTATTACCTTACAGTTTCTTCTATTCACTAATCTGTTAATTAATATAAATGACTAAATGTCTTTTGTGTAAATTCCACGAGGTTTTTATCTTGATATTAATAATTCAAATTGTTTTAATCAAAGAATGAGATTCTCATACAATATTAAATTGTTAAATGTCTGTTAGTTCAAATCTTTCAACTTATCTCAGATATTAACTATTGTTTGTTTCAGAAGAAACATTACATCAAACCAAACAGATATACACCGTAAATAATAACAATAATTTAGAATAAAATTACACCATTTCTCATTATTTATTAAATAGCATTATCTTAATCTGTTATGGAGTATATGTTATACTTTTTAACCCACACTTTTTTAGCCGTTGATAACCAATTTACTAGAGCTCTGTGGCCTCATGTTCGGGAAGACGTGGGTTTGAATCCCCGTCCGGGCATCCATATCTGGTTTTTCTATGGTTTCCCCAAATCACTCCAGCCAAATGCTGTGATGATTTCTACAAAAAGGTCATCTATGACCGAATTCTTTCTCGTTCCTTGCCTCCATTCTTTTTTCCGCCTTCAGTGACTTCGAAGAAGCGTAAAGAAGAAGAAGAAAAACAATAACCAATTTGCTTTACACATAAGTTTCCGGTTTAAGTTTCAGTTATATACTTCTCTTACTTTTCCTAGGGAGACACCAGAAGAAACTAAAAATAAATAAGACACTCTAATTATCATTGATTTTGGTGGAACTTAGTTCATGGAAATAGAGGAAAAAATTCCTTCACTAATGGTCACTTGTAATCGTGGGAAAGCAGTCAGTGACAACATTTGTGAGGAAATGCTTAAACTAAAACTTGTATATTCAGTAATTTTTTTTTAAAAAAAACCTTATTATTATAACTTTTTCACTAAGAATAATAGACAGAATAGCTGGATAAAAACAGTTAGTGCGATATATTCTGAATATTTTCATTCACTACTATTTTACGCAAGGATATCTGGAAAATTATTCACAAGCGCAAGAAATTATTTGATTTTTAAATAGCTTCCCTAAGAATCGTTTGTGAACTAAGCTCCAAGATATTATGAAGAAGCTGGTTTAAAGTAAAATTTCACGTTGTTGATAAGTAGAGATACTGTCATAGGGTAACTATTGTTAACAATAACAGTTAGAGGTGACCAATTTTTACTAATGTATTGTTTTTTCTGTTTGTTCCAGGTAAGTTAACGAGCTACGCCTGTCACGTAGAGAACACTGCATCGCACTCAAAACAAGAAGCAGTTTGAAGTGTGGTTTGTAAATCATTAAAAGTATATTCGCCATTCTAAGCTACAAAATATTTGTGACGAAATTTTTTGTTGCCTACTGTGTTTTAAGAAATACACCACAGATACACTTGAAAACATTATATGTTATACATTCGAAGAACATCTAACGTAACGTTTTTGGACAAGTGTTCCTTTCATACAATGATACTGAACCACATTTTCATCCAAGAAGATCTCACACTCTGCCAAAAATTATTATTACATTGGTTAGTTAGCTATTGACTCCTAAGCCCTCACTAAATATTTACTGTCGTTTGTTGGAGCGCAGTACGTCTATTGTTTGAGGTAGAGCTCTGTATGACACTGGGGAGGAAGTGAAGTGTTCGGGGCTGCGCTGAGGTCAGTCTTCACTCTACTTGCGAGTCTCCTGGGTACTCGGAGCTGAGTGAGTCTGGGAAACTGTTCCGGACTCAACTCCGAAGAAAAATCTCGACATTATCCGGGTCAAGCCACGGTAGTCCTGGCCGTAGGCTTGCGCTCTGCCGCCGGAACTATTATGTCCGCTTCAATATTTGCAGTAGTCGATTATATAAAATTTATCTTGTTCATCCTATTAAGTAAATAACGCTTGGAGACGTGGAAGTGCACAACTTATAAGGTTTTATTCCCTTCGGCCAACAGCCATGACCTTTTTTATTTCTTGAGAAGAGAGATAAATATTAATAACTTTATCAAACAGCCAAAACACAATGAAAAACTAAACTCCACATCATATACATTAACAGCGCTCATAAAATATATTTTCAATGCCTGTCGAAACAACAGAATTTTATAGTTATTACAGGAATAGTCAGCAAACTGGAGAAAAGTCTAGGAATTTGTTTTGGGGCATGTCCTAGTACATCTTGACCAAATGATAAAAGATTTTCTTTTCTTCGGCTCTTGATTGTTCTTCATCCATTACTTCCCCGCCACAGAAATGATTCAGGTTTTGTGGAGAGAACATAGTAACGTTAAATTACATTAAATGGTGTCAAGTTTTATTCCTCTACTTTCTTTTCTTGATGGCGAAACTTCTCATTTTTGATGAACCTAAATTGATCTTGTAGAAGTTTTCAGATTTAAAGTTGCTGCCTTATGAGTTTAATGAAGTGCATTTAGCGGTAACCGTGGTAATTTCTGGGAAGCGGTTAAGTGGTAAGATAAATCATGTTTAACGTTCAGAGAGAAAGGTAGTAGCTTCCTAATGGTCGGCATTAGCGATCCCTTTGGCTGTTAAAAAAAAAAAACAGATATGACTAATATTCTGGTCCATTTTTCGAGTATTGCGTTTTTGTTTGGAGAACTTAAAGTATTTTTAACATAACAATAACTCAAATATTATGTTTCCAGAAAATGATACGAAATTATTAAACGTAGAACTGTACTAACGACTCATTGGCAGGGTATTATTATCGCCGTCACATCATGTCGTTTACAGGCGGCAGCAGCAGGTTCCGTCGGATACTGAGTTGTTACAGTACTTTTATCGCTGACCAATACTTTTCCACCTCTTCCCCTTACGGCCGTATTACTTTAGTCACTCTGTACTTGTGAATAATTTAGTCAGTCCGTTATATACATTTTACAAAACCAAACAAACCCTAATACTACTTAATTCATTCTGGAGTGGACCATAATAACGGTAATATAAAGTTTGGGAAGATTAAACTGTAGAAAATATATGCGTAAATTTTAAATCAAAACGTCAGCACCAATGGAATTAGTGGGTCAAAATTTGGAGTCGTAACCACTTTAAGATCCGTATGTTTCACTTATTTGTTTCGAGCTCTCCAAAAACACGACCGAGCGTGGTGGTGTAACGGTTAGCGTTCTGGCCTCGCATTCGAGAGGACGGCGGTTCGAATCCCCGTCCGGGCATCCAGATTTGGGTTTTCCATGGTTTCCCAAATCACTCCAGGCAAATGCTGGGATGCTTCCTTCAAAAGGCCATGGCCGAATTCCTTCCCATTCCTTGCCCACCATCCTTTCCCGTCTCTAAAGTCCTCGCTGTTAGAGAGACGTTAAGCAGATAATAATAATAATTAAAAAAAAAAACGCGTCAAATTTACGTGCAAAAATTTGTGTTTCAAGCACAATGTAATTTATCATTATTACTAAGAATATGAAACTAATACTCTAAAAACACATAAAAGAGTTACTTCCTCCGTTAAAACTGAACATCGTGTCCTCCTTGAGACTACTTACAACTTTTGTCTCGTTGAGCCTAACTCTAAAATAAACCACTTCATCTTATTGCAATCGTCTCATATGTTCACCATTTATAGTTTCTTATAAGACTACGTTACTCACATTCTTTGTTGGGCAGTAACGAAATATCTGTTAAGATATTTGGAATATTTTGTACTAACATTTCAAGATATGTAAGTAACAGCACAAGCATCCCTAGTGCAACCTATCTAAACGAGAAATCGAACGAGGAACATTCCGTTCCCTGCTCCTAGCACTATATGTTCTAAGATAACGTTTTACCACGAACTGCGTTCCATAAACATTTTTTTTTTTTTGGTATTATTAGTCGTTTCGATTATTATCAAATCAATTATACAAATTAAAGCAATAACCATTGGTACTCTTTTGTATCAGTCATAAAATGCTCTCGTGCAAGTAATGTAATCAGCCAAAATTTAAAATACCTACCATTTCGTAGTTCAAACCTACCCTCCTGTCCTCTAAGTATGATCTACGTTACATCAGTTTTCTCGATAACCTAATCAAAATAATATTCAAGGCCATCGCATAAATAGCAGACCAGAACTGTAGAGATAAATTCAGTAACAATTGTTATTGTTCCATGTGCAAGTTTAGACTCTTTTAATTACGAAAAAATGTAAGTTTGTTTTATTAGAGAAGAAAATATTTTAAAACCGTACAGAACTTTTACCGTTTGCGAGGTTTTAGAAATACATAACTATGTTTTCTGTTTATATGTCTTACAGTAGGTACTGATGTCTAAGTGACCGGTAATCACTTACGAAGCCTGGCGACCTCGTTCTTGCTGCCCTCCGTTATTCGATGACCTCTCCTATCAGGCGGCATCAACGTAATTAATGACATCAGTTCTTATATTCCCAAGCCTCACAGAACACAAAGCTTGTAGCAGTAGAAAGAAATTTGTCTGCTGCTCTTAAATGCCTATCAACCCTTCAAAAACCTAAGTGTGTGCCTTTCACCTAAAAAACAGGAAAGGTCAGCGTAAGTTGGAAGTAACGTGGTCAGGTATCGAACTGCAGACTTGTAACGCCCCAAAAATACCTGGGAATGACACTCGACAGAAATTACTAATATAAGAAGGACTGCATGAATTGCAAAATTAAGAGCTCTCCAAAAACCAACATACTGCGCAAACTAGCTGGATCACAGTGGGGCTGTCAACCACAAACTCTTGATACTTCAGCAATGGCGATTTGTTACTCTATTGCAGAATATGAGTGTCCAGTCTGATATTCGTCATCTGACACCAAACGGGTGGATGTGGCCCTCAATAACACCTTTAGACTGGTGACAGCCTTCGTAAAGTGTACCCCAGATGACAGGCTTTACCAGGTCCCAGTATCTGGAGAGAGGTGACTGCGAACAAGGAGAAGACAGAAGTAGAACGGGAAAGCGCTCATCCACTGCACGGCCATACACCACCAGCCCAGAGACTCAAATCCAGTAAAAGCTTCCCGAGAACATGATGGGAACTAAGTGGATCACCTAAAAAGGCAAACATCTCGGGACCACTGACATTTGCAGAGCGCTTGCCACCTGGTCTCACAGAGGACTGGAACGTCAGGTGGTCCTTAAATCAATTGCGAACAGGAGTGGGCAGGTCCAATGAAAACCTATTGAAATCGGGCTACACTCACACACATCAGAGCATTTTCTGCTTTTATATTTTAGAAGCAGTTGGGGAGAAGGGTTTGTCGTTTGACATTTCCTTCAGTCATTTCAAGATGTTGTTCTTTACTTATGGTATGTCTTTTCTTTCGCTCATGTGGTATCAATTTCTAGTCAATATTGACAATGGTCTCTTGTGTTTATCAAAGGCATCGTAATATTGCCCTAGGTTGGCAATGAGAGGGTTAGTGGATTTCCTTGCAGCTCTATAGAAAGCGGTGGTTGTTTGGATTATCCTTTCTTCTATGTACGGAACACCTGCAGCTGCATGCAGGTCGGCTGTGGGAAATCTGGTCGGCACATGGAGTGCTCGCCGGAGTGCTCTATTCTGCAATACTTGCAGACGGTCCAATCCAGTCTTGGAAGCGTATCCCCAGACAGGACACGCATATTCCATCACGGGACGAATCAGACTGCAATACACACTGACCCCGGTGTTGGCTGCCAATGAGCTGTTAGTGTTGAGGATGGGATATAGCTCACGCAGTCTCGCTGCTACTTTCAGTCGAACATCCTCGATGTGGCGCCTCCATGTAAGACGGGAGTCTAACGTCACACCGAGGTACTTGACGGTGGGTGACCACGCGATGATTTCACCGTTAAGATGTAGGTTTGGAGTTCGGTCCCGCTGTCTGTTGCGCTTCCCGAGGCGCCTCGTCAGCATAATTGCCTGGGTCTTAGCTGTATTGAGGGTTATTCGCCAGCGTCTTGCCCATGCCTCAGTTTGTTGAAGAACTGCTTGGAGTCGTCTGATGGCTTCAGTTTTGTATTTGTGGGCGGTGAAAAATGCTGTATCATCAGCATATAGAGCTGTGCGGACGTTTGCCGGAGCCGGGATATCAGAAGTGAAGAGATTATACAGCACTGGGCCAAGTACTGACCCTTGTGGTACTCCTGCGTGAATGGGGCGGCGTGTGGATAGGTCATTACCAACCCTCACTCTGAATGACCTTCCAGAGATGTAGCTGCGGATGAGTTTAACTAGTGGGCCGGGTAGTCCCTGGTTGTACAGTTTATACAGCAGTCCGCTGTGCCAGACCGAATCGAAAGCCCGCGCCACGTCAAGCAGGACCAGTGGGCAATAACCTCTGTAGTTAAATGTAGTCGTGGCGCGTTCAACTATTCTTAGGATTTGTTGAACAGCTGAGTGACCCCTCTGAAATCCAAATTGGAAATTGGGTATGATGTTTTCCCTTTGTATGTGAGCATCTAGGCGTTTGAGTACTAGTCTCTCGAAGACCTTGCTCAATGATGGTAGTAGGCTTATGGGCCTATAATTCTGAGGGAATATTCCATTTTTCCCTGGTTTTGGAACTCCAACCACAATAGCTTGCTTCCAACATCTAGGATAGTGCTGGGTGCGGAGGATCAAGTTGAATACTTTTGTTATGTATTCAATGGCCAGAGGTGGTAGGTTCTTTAGCAGTTTGTTACCCAATTTGTCATTGCTGGGTGCCTTTTTGGTGTTTAGTGTGTTGAGTGTATGCCGGACTTCTTCAGCAGTAATTGCTTCAATTTCATACCCCTCATCGTCAGCGGCGAGAAAGCGTGCCAGTCTTCTGCGTATCCCTGCTGATTCTTCCTCGTTGTTGTCTTGCGCGGGTCTGAACTGCTTTTCAAAATGGTCGGCTAAAGCGTTAGCTTTGTCCACGTCACTGAAAACTAGACCTCTTTCGCCGTGTAGTGGAGGTAGTCTAGTGCGTCGTTTAGTGAAGCGGCGGGTCTCTTTCCAGAGGTTTCCGTCGTTCGCATTTATATTGAGGGCTGCCAGGCGCGCTGACCATTCCCTGTTCCGATGCTCTTGGAGAGCCGCTTTCAACTCCCGTTGCAGGCGGTTGAGGAGGCGTCTGGTGTCAGGTTGCCTCGTTAGCCTCCACTCCTTAGCCACTCTGTTTTTGTTCCTGATCTGTGCTAACAGGTGCGGTGGAAGTTGTCGTGACTGGTGTCTAGTTATTGGAGGGGGCGTCGCAGAATTTGCAGCGTCAAGTATGATTGATGTGACCTGTTTTATATCTGCCTCTATTTGTCTTTCGTTCAGTGGGTGCAGACGGTGAAGGGATGTTGTGACTTCTTCTCGAAACAGTTCCCAGTTTGTCCGGTTGTAGTCGATTAGGTTTGGTATGACTTGTCTCCATGAACCAATATCAATGTCCACCATAACTGGGGAGTGGTCCGATGAAAGTCGGTTCATAGTGTAGGCAGAGGCGAAGCCAGCGATGCCTCGGGTGATTACGATGTCTAGAACATCTGGACGATTTCCACTCCTTGGGTGGTGCGTTGGTTCGTCTGGGCCACAGACCTGGAGGTTGTTCCTGACGCACAGTCTATATAGTTGATTCCTAGCAGGATTGCTGACCCGTGACTTCCATGCAGGGTGCTTGGCATTGAAGTCACCGCCAATAAGGAGCTTGCCCCTAAGGGTGAGCAGTTGGCGGATGTCATCTTCTATTGGTGCTCTCCGTGGGGGTCTATAGGCTGAGATGACTGTGACCGGTCCCGATGTGGTTGCCATTTCGATTGCCGTTGCTTCAATTATTTGCAGTGGTGGAGTGTGTACCATGTGGTGAGGGATGCCTCTTTTAATGGATATGGCCACTCCTCCTCCCGCAGTAGGTCTGTCATGACGGTAGCATAGGTAGTTGGCTACCGTTGCCCTGAGACCAGGTTTTAGGTGTGTTTCGGCTACAAGACATATGTCCACGTTCTCTTCACGTAGGAATTGCCGAAACTCGCCGAGTTGTTGGAAAATGCCGTCTGCATTCCATATGCATATTGATATGCCGTCTATGTTAACTCTGTCCATGACTGGTGTGGGAGTTCTGTGGAAGGTCGGCTCGGTGAGCTGTCGTTATTGCGGATTTAATATCCGTGGCCAGTTGATCGAACTTTGTCAGTAGTGTCGTTAACATTGTCAGAAGCGACCCAACAATGTCGAACAGACGATCTATAGCTGCTCCTCCCTCATTGATTTGTGTGGGGAGTGGGTGGTGCTGTTGGTGGTTTTGCCTTGCTTGAGTAGGCAAGTCTTGAGTTTCTGCCGCTGGTGGCAGTGCTTCTTTAGGGTCTCGCGACTGGCTAGTAGTTGCCTCCGCGTAAGAGGTCGTTGGAGTTGTTTTCTTTGACGGTTTGGTGTTGTTGTTCTTCTTATTGGGTCCTTGTGCCTTTTCCTGCGGGATTTGGCGCTTTGGTGGCTTCTGAGATGTCTTGGATGACTTCTGAGACGTCGTGGAGGTTGCGTTATTGTCGCCCCGTCGTGGTTGGTTTTGCTCTGTGGTGGGTTTGTCAGCCAGTGGCTGGGTGTTCCCGGAATCCTGTTTTTTTTTTTTTTTTTTTTTTTTTTTTTTTTTTTCTCCTCGCGTTGCTTTTGCGCGTTGGCAGCTTGTTCTGCAGCGACCCCACGCTGCCTGTCCCTTGCCCGTTTGAAGGCAACGCAGCCTTTATAGCTGTCCAAATGCTGGTCACCGCAATTTGCACATTTGGGACTGCCCTCCCCCTTCTTTAGAGTGCAGTCGTTTGATAAGTGTGCTCCTGCACACTTTACACACTTTGAGGGCATGTTGCAGTGGCGAGCGACATGTCCTATGGCCTGACAGTTGAAGCATTGGACTGGGCCATTGGAGGATCTCAGTTTTTCAACTGAGATGCGCAGTGACATAAGAGACTCCATTTGAAAGATTTTTCTATTTTGGGGCCTGTCGGGCATGACCACCAAGAAGAGTGGCATAATGTCTGAAGTGCCAGGTCTCTTCAGCTGGGCCACTGTGCGTATGTCAAGTCCGAGATCTTCAAGCTCTTCCTTGATATCATCAGTTGGCAAGGTTGAGGGCATCCCAGGGAGGACGACCTTCAGTATCTTCTCGGCAGCAGAAGGGAAGGTATAATAGGGTATGCCCTTCCTCTGCAACGCTGCGGTCACCTTAAGGTAGTGGTCTGTCGAACTGAAGGTTAGCTTGACCTTATCGCCTCCGGCCAACTTGGCTTGGAAGGGTTGATTTTCCAGAGTGCCTTTGATCATTTGGTACAGTTCCTTATAACTGTTTTGAAATTGTACCACAATAGGAGGAATCAAATATTTTGATTGCTGCTGCTGCTGCTGTTGTAGCTGCTGCTGTTGTTGTTGTATTTGCTGCTGTTGTTGTTGTATTTGCTGTTGTTGTTGCTGCGGCTGCTGTTGTTGCTGCTGCTGTGGCTGTATTAGCTGCTGCAACTGCTGTTGTTGTTGCTGCGGCTGCTGTTGTTGCTGCTGCGGCTGCTGTTGTTGCTGCTGCGGCTGCTGTTGCTCAGGTCCTTCCTGGTACAGCACGTCGTATCTGTTTCTAAGTTCTATTCTGCCGGGGTCGAGTGTCGGCGGAGGCTTGTTCGTGCGTCGCACCAGCGTGAACCCTTCGCCGTCCGGTTTATCTCCGGCTGAGCTCGCTTTTCGGTGTTTGGTCGTAGGTGTTCCACGATACTGCAGTGTGGCGGATGGTTCTGGGAAAGAGAAGGCACCTATAATCTTCTTTTTTCCCGCCTTTTTGTCTTTGCTGGTTGTGGCGAGCTGCGACACAGGGATGCTGATTTTACTGTGGCTGGCTCTCTTCTCACTCCTCGACAACTTCGCTTTACCACAGAGGAGCGGTGAGGTGCACCGCTTGTTTCCACGGGAGTCGTGTCCTTGGGCAGGCCCGGTTGTCGTTGGCGTTGTGTGAATGGTCTCAGTTGTATCCATACACGAGTCCGAGTTCGGTTGCCGGGTCGTCGTACCATGTTCCGTAGCCGTCCGATTCATATCCGTTGCCAAGTCAGTTTCCGATAGCCGGGTCGTCAACGTGGCCGTTACTGCCGCCGGCAAAGCCGAGTGCGGTGGGGCACTCGACCCGCCCGACGCGACAGCGCGGTGAGCACTTTCCTTGTCGCACATCTAGACTTAGCGGATGCCAACGCGGAACTGGAACTAGCTGGATGTCGATCGGGCTACACTGATGCTGCCAGTATTAAGTGCGAATGTGGTGAGGCTCAAACCATGAATCATATGCTCGAGTGTGCCCATCATCCTGCAACGATGATCTGTTTCAAGCAACACCGAATGCATTTAAGGTTGCGAAGTACTGGGCGAAATGTGTATAAAGGTATTAATTTGCACAATGTTTTAACTGTGTATTTGATGTTTGTGACTCGAGAATAATAACAACTTCTGAAATGCCCGAGGGGTTATTTAAAAGAAAATATCATTTGTCTTCGCTCATCTACATTATTGAAGTGGAAGCAATAAGAGAAGCGATACTTTCAATGCACTGTTGGAAGCAGATGATGTGATCAGGAAAGAATTATATAGTCGCTAACCATTAGTATCAGTTGAAAGATTCAGTATCATTTCTACGAAATATGGCAGCATTAGATTTTGGATGCGAGTTGTTTGTACTATCCTGGATCGTTTGCATATGATTTCGTAGAATGTATGCTGTGGCAGCAGAGATTGGTACATGTGCTACATATTTGACTTTTAGGGTCTCAGTTTCATTCTTAGTTCCCACGACAAAGGCGACCCGTTAATCAGGCCACTACTTCTTACAAATAGTTCGAGTGATACGTAACGTTTTCTCCCTGACGTTTCCTTTCTAACTGTACTAAACGCGATGAAAAATTACGGCAATAAACAAGTACATTTAGTGTCGAGGAGAATGAAAAATTTGAATGTCTTTAGCACGAGGAGTTAGAGTATTCCAGTTTTGTGTACACTTCGACAACGTATGCCAGGACTGGTGCGTGTGACTTACAGTGTGCGCTAAACACGAGCTTGGCAGTGGAGCCAAACCTGCGAGCGTGGCTGCCAGCTAGGCGAGGCCGCCAGCTACAGAAACACTTGTTATTTTACAAGCCCGCCACTGCCCACCATTGTTTCTGGTAACTGTCATCTAGGTTTGTTAGAACATCGCTGCTGGAATAAATGTTCGTGTTTCCGTTCTTAGCCTGCAGGGTAGCAGAGAGAGTGGCGCAAATTGAGTGCCAAAGGCTGGATTAAAACGTAAACCTCTTCGCAAGCTCTGTGATACTGTCCGTCAGTCGTCTGGGGATATAAAATTGGTGGTCCTCCTTTCTATTTAACACAGTATACAAAGAAAGCTGCAACTTAACAATGCTCATAAAAGTCTCTACACACTCAACAACACTTTATATACATGACGGAAATTAACTGACCTGGCTACCTCCGTATCCAACCAAATACTTCATTTAAAAGTATCTTAATACGATAATCGGTGACCGACATCATTTATTTCCTTTTGCTTATATTCTTGTTCAACACATACGAACAGATTACAAAAGTAACAACCACTCTCCAAAATATAACACCTTTCTGTTTCTACTACGCGACGAATGTCAGCTGTTATTCATACATAAGTAGATATGTTTTCTTCTCATACATTGACAAGTACCGCGAGGGTTAGAATATGACACACAACTTCTTTTATTACCAACTAATGAATGAATCAACATCTGTAACATCCCTACAGTATTCTGAGAACGATGATATAAAATGTCTTAGCGCCAATAGTGTTCGTCGTATTAGTTTAAATGATATTAGTAATTTCCGGCACGTAGCTTCTTCCAAATTTCGTTTCCGCAATGTCCATCACACAGGTTTGAGTTTGATTTCAGCGGATGTAATGATCCTCTTTTTTCGTTTAGAACTTCACGCCTCGTGCATGTCGAAGTCACTAAAAGTAAGAAACAATTTGGAACATGGAATGGGAAGGAGTTCGACCTCGACCTTTGAAAGTAATTATTACATCTGCCTCAGTGGATAGGTCGGGAACGTAATGACCCACTTCAATAGTCTGGAAAATATGTCAAAGGAAATAATTATTATGAAACTGGTAAAATTTGTGATTAGTGATGTTATGAGATACCAAGGAGTAGAAATATTCTCTATATTCTGATTAAACCGTCTCTCGCGTCTCTATCTTGAGAATTTTTTACATTTAGATTTTAAAAAAAGATCGGTGTAATGACTTAACCTTCCTGATATATGTTTCAGATATGACATATCAAGATTTTTTATATGATGTTGCATTTTAATGTTACATACAGCAAATTAGATAAGAAACAGATAATAATGCACTAGACGTATACAGAATTTGTCGAAGTTAACTAATACACTAGCATTAATATCACCTGAATTTAACAATATTTTAAAAATTCAGTGTATCACGCATGACAGAAAATCTGCTTATAATTAATAACCACCGACATCTAGCCACCATAGTGAACAATGGGAGATTTGAGGTCACTACTCCTGTCAAACACCAGTAGTGTGCGCTATGTAGTTGTGGCAGCAAAGACAAATATACGGACACACATGTTTTTGGTGGAAATCGACTCCTTTCAACCACTATATCTCCCACTCCCCCACAGCTACATTGTGCACGATGGTAAATTCCATGTTACTACCACACACAAACACCTGTGGTCTGCGCTAGGTAGTGGTGGCTGCAGGGGAAATATAGGAACTATCAAAAGAAGTGGAAGTGAAAATGGGAGTGCCTCTGAGTAGCGTAGTGGAACCATTGCTATTCGAATGAATGATTGTGTTGATGGTTTACTATCGGAAGTTAGGTTCTTTGCAGATGACATAATGCTATATAATAGGATCAAAACGAAGAATGTGAACAGTTTCAGGGTGATCTGGAAATAATATCTAGCTGGGTAGGACAACATAGGACGAAGGTAAATTTAAATAATAGATAGCTTATTAGGTACATAGATAAAAAAACTAAAGATTAATTTTGATTATAAGATAGGGGATGGATTACTTACTGAATACTTGAAATGGAAACACCTTGACACAACATTTGATAGTAAACTCAACTGGGCAGTGTCGCATTTCTTAAAAATAGTTTCTGATCTACTCATTAAGAAATGTGCCGTGTTGCATTTACGATGTGATTATATTTTATGCTTTTCTTTATATTGATTTATCTTAATATGCTCTTTTGTGCAGCTATAGCAAATAATTAATCTGTTAACCGTTATTCTGCAAAATACAAATCAGTCTTTTATTATTTTAAATACATTATCGGACTTCTTCAATATGCAAGTTCTCCTTAGCTCTGCTCTAGACAATCTCCTAGTTGATCTCTGTATATCGTTGCTATGGAAACCTCCTTAAAAAGAGTATTAACCGGCCCGTGACATGGAACTCCTACTTCAAGGATGTTATTATACTATCGGTTATGCTACAGCAGGACATATTGTGCAGGTAGTAAGAAAAGGTTTCAAAATCCTTCAGTTATTGGAGATGTACCAGAGAAGTAAGGGAACTGGGTTATAATACATTGATCAGGCCATTGCCTGAATGTGGTAGAGTAATATGGGACCCACATATTTAATATCAAATACAGGAGGTGGAAGGTGTACAGGAAAAGACTGCTAGATTTGTCTCCGGAAATTACCATAGAACACAATCAGTAAGTGAAATGCGGCTAAGACAGGGGCGGAATACACAACCAATAGGAGCTCTGTCACCAGGTCATTACGACCACACGGAATTATTATAGTAAGTGATATGATAAAGGAGCTGAAATGGGATTCATTGGAAGATAGGAGGATGATGAGGAGAGTCATGGGAGTGTACAGGGTACATATTGGTGGTGAGGCGTGGAAAGATATTGGTTGAAGAATTAGGAGTAATGCATGGAACGGAAAAGATTACCATGACTACAAACTAGCACTCAGTTTCGGGCGTAAGGGCGTGGAAAGATTTTATTTCGTAGGTAAGCGGCTCTGGGAATGGAATAAATTACCAAGAGAAATTTTGAATAATTTACCAAAAACACTAAAAGAATTTAAAGTTGAAGTTAGTAGTGGAAAGAAATGAATGGGAAAAAAAAGGGGGGGGAATGTGTGTGTAGGGAAATCGCCACCGGAGCAAGCACTCCACCGCAGTCAAATTAATTTAAACTACATCCTACGGCTACTAGTTACTTGTTTCTATAACTAACATCAGTTCCTTTAATAGTAGAAGAAAGTATACTTTATTATCCCTTACATCCCGTCACTGTGAATGGACCTGCTGAATAGCAGGAAACCCATGATGATGACATCCCTACAGCCACACACTACAGCTACCACGCACTGATAAACAACAAAAAGAGAGTTTTGGTTGGCGTTCGCTGTGACTTTAAAACGAGACATGCGAAAACAGTTTATCCACTAATGGAATCCTGACTTTATCTGATGATAAATAGCGTGAACGAAAGCATTAACGATTTTTTTTTTTAATTGGCATTTGGCAACGGAGGCCATACAGCCAGCTCAATGTAATTATTAAAGCTTTCAGTGTATAAGTCTTCATCCAGTATATATATTGTATTTTTTCAATGTATGGACGCCACAGGACGGACAGGACATTCACACAGACACACAACACTTAAACATCCATGCCCGCGGCCGGATTCGAACCGGTGGCCTTCGGCACGCGGAGCTAGCACTCTAGTCCCTATGCTACCGAGGCCGGCATGAGCGATTTAGGAAACAAGTATTTCCTTCCTTCCTTTATGTTAATGCATTTCAGAGAAGGATAAAACTAACACAACTAAAACTATTCAGTATTAATCATGATCCAACAATTTCAATACTACATTTGCATAATGTTTACCTGCTTAAATAGATTTTCCAGCAGATTAATTATAAGCAGATTTTCTGTCATGCGTGATACTCCGAATTTTGAAAATGTCGCTAAATGCATGTGTCATTAGTGCGAGTGTATTAGTTAACTTTGACGAATTCTGTATACGCCTAATTCTTAGAACTAAACTGCATGATATCACTATCGACTCCGAAAACACATAATCAGTAAACACGCATAACATCCATCCAAACGCAATTGACCAACCACAACACGGTATCGATCGAAACTTCTGAACACTCGTAGAATAGCGATTACTTTTCGATTGCAGGTTCTAACAATCATATAATTATAAAACAATCTCATTTATAGTTGTCGTTTAGCATGAGATTGACATTTCCCTCATAGTTTCTTATTCAGTCTATATGGAATTCTTCTCCGAAATTGTTTAAGGCCTTCTATTTACTAGACGTTAACTACCATACAGAAATTAAGTTTTTGTTTCAATTGACGCTTATCACACAGGGTAGTGTAAGGATTTATTTCGTTTCAAGGAACACTCTTCCACTGTGTAGCCCGGCCGAAGGCAGCTCTGTTCTCAGGGAAGGGAGTACCGCAACCGTTCGTCTGCCAGTCACGTAAGCTCGTTGGAGTGTTTGAGGTTTTACTCTGTGGAAGAGAGTCACTGAAAGCCGTGAATAAACTGTAGGTCGTATGGCGTCGACTGCTTCTGCTTTCTACTGTGCGGGGGTGACGTGGTTGGAAGAAAACCGTCGAGGGATTTAAGACCATAAGATTCGACAAAGCTGGAGATTTTTGTATAAATCAGCCAAACGAAAGTTATTTTGTTGCTCCTTAGTTTCAAACGTTGTAAGGATGATGGATACTTATAACTGATTATTGTTTCGGTTAGTATTTAGGGAGCATTCGTCCCATTCCGTAACTTTTCCATATTCTCACTGTTATTTGTTAATAGGAATAAGTCATCAGCAAATAACAAACTGATTGTTTCTCCTTTCACATTAATGCACCTTCAGATTTTTCTCTTACTTTCGTAATTCTTCATGTATATACAAGAAAAATATCAGTGGAAATATACAACCACCTTGTGTGACATCATTCTTAACACATGCTTGTCTCCGTGATTCTCTATTTCAATTATAGACTCCCGATTTCATTTACATGTATTTTACTACTGAGCCCTGTAAAATATAGTACATCTTATCCTATTTTACATTAACAAAAGGTTTTTTATGGCCACAAATGCCATAACGGTATTCTTATGTAGCGACAAACTTTTTTTGTAGCTTAAAGAAACATATCATGGGTGTATGTGTTTGTGCGGTGTGAATACTGTATTTTAAAAGGTATTATGGGCAATTTTGTCAACATGGCCAAGGTAAATCATGTAACAGTTTTCCTGCCAGTCAGTTCATAGCAAATTCGCTGATGGGATAAGTGGAAGCGTGGAGTTTCATGTTGAAAATCTAACGAGAGTATATTAATTTACCTTTTTTCAGTGTTTAAGTTGGTATATGTGTTGAAAAATACAGAGGAGGGGATACCCGAAATACAAACACATAAAGCAATTAGTTAAGCTTGTTGTGGAGTATTTTACATGAAAAATATCAAACTCAATCCTTGCGGAGGTACCGTGCCTCTCTGCAGTTCTATATCTTAAGTGGAATCTTGTGTACTGCTTATATTCCATCGGGAAGTGAGCACTGAACCGGAGAGTTCTGCAGCCGTGAAATGAAAACATCAGGCAATGCCACATTGCCTTACATGGCTTTTATCGTCGACAGGACTGGACTGTGAATAATATAAAGTGCATGTAATAGTAATCGATAAATGAACTATGAATCAGTTGTAAGACTGATTAATAATCAATAAATGCAGTTTGACACTTTTTTTAGTCTTCCTTCCAAATATTGATCTTAAAGCTAGAATTGCTTTTCCTGTAACCATGTTTTCCCTGAATCAAAACTGATATTCGCCTAACGTCCCTTCCACTTTCCATTCTTACGCCTAGCATCCTTGCCAGTAATTTTGAAGCACGTAATGATAGACTTACTGAGCGATAGCCTATGCTTTCTTTGGGGGTTCGAAGATAATACTTTTATTAACATGCGTGGGAAACTCTCCTGTTTCGTAACTTTTTAATATCAGTTTGAATAATCTTTGGATTCCAATCTCGTCAATTCCCACATCCTTATTTGAGTTCAAATCTTTTCGAGATTTGTCAAATTCTGTCCTTAAAATGGGATATCATAAATAAATGGCATCAACATTGTCTTCTCTTTCAAGCACATTATTGTTCTGACCATCCCCATTACATGATTTATCTGTGTACTCCTTCTAGCTCTGTTCTTTGTCCTAAAACTCCATAACAAGTAGTACTAACATAGGTTTCCCTTCAGCATCGTTAATGTTTTGACATTTTTCTTTCATTCCTCCAAAATTCTGTTTGTTCCTCTTATAAGACACCTTAGCTTTAATTGCTATAATTTTCTTCTCAACTTTTCCTCACTATTTTCTGTTTTCATGCATTTTCTATTTAACTGATATATAAAATATCTGTTTCGTTTTCTTACTGTACAGTTTGTCAAATGTTTTATTCTATACTCGGACATTTCGACTCCAAAATTTCTTTTGAGATCCAAGGATTTCGGAAGACTTTTTTTCTGATGTTCGTTAATGGTCTAGCATTATCAAATATCAGATGTAAACTTGTGGTAGAGGTAGGATGATGTCCCACAATTCCAAGCAAGCAAGTTTGAAGAATTTCAAATACAAGGAACAACAAGCGAAAATACCGCTGAAGAATATGGGCGAGAGGTTGAATGAGAGTCTGATGATCACTGTAATTAATTACTTGATTATTTTTGCGATATTCCGTGGAGGAAGATGGGTCAGGAGATAAGGTAAAAGCAAAAAACATCACCGAGAAAAGGAAGTGCTCCTAGAGGAGAACAGACTCCAAGCCATTGCTCCCGATGCATATTTGAGAAAGTTTCTGAACGAATATCTGAGATACGAAAGTTATAATGCGTGAAGAATGATGTTATCACATTTCTTGTAGGGTAGAAGATAAAAATCCTCTTCGGTTGAAGATAGTCAATCCGATTTCACTGCTGAATGTTTTAAGGAAAGTACAGTAGAAAGATCATTGCAAACCACTGCAGGAATAGTATATTGCAATCAGTATGCAATTGTTGATATTAACTTCTCTTCCCTGGTCAGAACGTGATTTAGTTCTTTTTTATTTCTCTCGAACATTTGAAAATCTGTGGTTAATATTTTTAGTACTACAGGGAATTCAAAACCAATGATACTTGCGTAGTGTGTATATAAAATTGAAGAATCTATTCCGGGAATAGGTACCGCAGTTTAATATAAGGAAGTGTGTCAGTTGTAATTAAAATTATTATTTGATAGCCGCTGTCACGGAGGGATATGGTATTTCAACCTTTAGTGATATAACTGTAAGAGAAAGCAGAATTATTCCATCTTATTAATATTCTGCGTAGTGGGAGAAAGTTTTCTACCGGAATTTGTAATTGTATAATCGTATCGGAATATCAGCACGAGTGATCTAAACACGTGAAACAAGTTAGCTGACTTAGGTGGCATTTTCTTCAAAAGTGGCGAAAAAAAAAAAAATACATTCAGATGTTGTAAGAGAGTCATAATTTCACAACTCGCTGTGATGTTTAAGTTTGTGTTCATGAATAAAATAGTAAGCTTTTAGTACTGGAGTTGGACATAACACCCGACGCCTCATCCCACTGCATGTTGGTCCCGCGGGGAGTAGTAGCGCGAAACAATTTTGGGAAGTTAGGTCCAAAGACCGGTCGAATACAACATACGCTAACAATATGGTCGTTACGTCAGCAAGCAACAATTTGCTAAAAGTCTCAGAACTGCAATGATATGATGAAACCGAGTGTGGTGGGTGAGCGGTAGGATGCCGGTTCGAATCCCCATCCGGGCAACCAGATTTGGGTTTTCCAAATCACTCCAGGCGAATGCCGGGATGCTTCTATCAAAAGGCCATGGCCAAATTCCTTCCTGATATTTGTCCTTAGTCTCGTCCCGCCTCTATATGACCTCGACGTCGACGAGGCGGAAGGCCTTAAGATAAATAAAAAAATATGTGATGAAACGGTATAAATAATAGATACTTATATATGAGAATCACGTGTTGCCAGATACGACCGAAATGCAGCGTATATTCAGTGACTGTAGCATAACCATCAAGATTTAAGCTTACAGATGAAAGCAGGCGGCTACCCATGTTTTGAATGTATCAACTTCATGTCGTGCATTATTCCGAGTACTTTATCTTTCTCAGGACACAATTTAGTAGTATCAGTCTGTGAGTATCGGAAACCACGGAAGTCTTATTTTCTTTCTGTCAGATGTTAACTACTATCAAGTTATAATGAATAATAAGAAGATAAGAATGTCCGTCCATACACGAAGACAGGGGTAACGTAAATTCTTAATTTTGTCGCAGCTGAACGCTGTCAGGCTGGTTGTGTTGCATACTCGCATTCATTGGTTACGTAATCTGCAGCATGAAATCAGTTATTAGTTGTTTAGCCGCTTCTGTGAGGAAACAGTAAATTATCTAAATGTTTCATGAACAAATAATTGAATTATGCTTCTGTACAAATAGTTTCAACAATATTACAGAAATATGTACACTGCACTCTTTGCGAAGCAATAACCCACAATATCATAGAGAAGAAAAAAGTCGCAGAGAAAACCGTAAGGGTGGCATAGATTGGATCTAATGGTGACCATGCGCCTATTTTGTAGCTAAAATCAACAAACGTGAATAGTAAATAAATATGATCGACATATTAATTGGAATGCCATAGCGAGTGACTCGGCCATAGACTCGGTTCCTTCTTGGACTCTGTACGAATTCCACACTCAGCCAGCGATTTTTCTCTTTTATGTGTTAAATAATAAAAAGTAACACACGCAATCACTACTTCAAAATTTAGGTGAAAGGTATGTTGAAATTTTTTATCGTAACAGCCTTCACTTTTGTGAAGTATCATCAGCCTAGTGGCAAAGGGAAATATGTAAGAGACGCAAATGTGTGTTGGAGAAACAGGCGTTTCTATTTCCGGTCGTCTGATTGCCTTGCGTCGCCGATAATCACCAATTACTGCCTCCACCCCGCCAGGATACTGCGTTTAATTGGCCATTACCCCTCCTCTTGTGTATTACATCGCTGCAAGATCCGACACTGGACGGAGTGCAGCGTGTCGACGAGATATGATCACACAACGCGGAACTTGCCGTAACTTTCACTAATGCAATGCTTTGCTTAAGAATCCATCTATCTCGATTTTTTTTATCTTAATCGGCAACCTTTCATTTCCTATGCTACAAACGTTTTGCTGTAAGAAGGATATTATTCAACATTGTATAGAATTTTATGCTTTTAGAAGGCGTCACGTTATTAAAATTCGTTAGTTTTTGCGCGTTTAGCACTGCTTCAACCACGTTACTGCCAACGTTTTGGCATCCAAAGTCGGGCCTTCAGGCATGCTTGCTGGCGAACGACGGGACGGTGTAACTAACCGTCTGAACGGAATAAATCAGCCCGAAACAGCGCTGAGAAAGGCCCCAGGTTTGGTGTCGAAACATTGGCAGCAACTACATCGTTCAAGCAGCGTTAAACCCGCAAGAAGTAAGTGAAAGTTTTCAACATTGGGTTTATTAACTACACACTTATTAACTATACACTTCAAACAATTACGGTACCTCATTAAGAGTACCGTAGCGAATATTTTATATTTATAAATGTTTTGTTTCATTCTAGACACTTTGATTATTGCCTGTTTTGAGGCAGCGATGTTAGGTATAAACACGGCTGACTTGCGCATGGAGCCATTTAAATATCCAATAGGGAATGCACTTGAAAGTTCTGTCACAATTTAGTGTGATCCTTTCTCACACGCTCTACATACTGTTCCACATTCAATGTAGAACAGAACACTTTCTCATCCGTAGCGATGATTTGATTGGAAGTAGATCCACAACAACCTCCCACATACCGGACATCTTGTTGTTACAATCCTTGTAAGTCAGATTGCTTCAGATTCCACGTTAAATTGTAGATCCAGCCATGACAGACGCAGAACTTCCATCAGTTTGAGTCATATGATCTTCCTATACGTAGTCGTGTCATATCCTGATATCACATCTTGTTTTTCATTGTCAATAATTCTTAACATTCGATTTTCTGTTACGCTCTTTTGTGTCGACGTTCTTACAGTTTAATTTCACATTCTGCTGATTATTTTTAAATGAACTCACGGACTCATACGATATCTTCTCTTGTTCACTTTTATTATATTATACCGAAGACGAGTCATAGAATTTAAAGCAAGTAGTGACGTTATAACACAGAACGTAGTGTTCGTGAGGATACGTTGAACGCTGTACTTCGGTATTCACCGCCCTTATACGTCAACGCAAGGTGCATTAGCTAATATTTGCGGGTGGTGCTCGTGACGGCTAACTGACGACTCGGCGAGGGCGCCGTGCATATTAAACGCGCTGCGGCTCCCCTGCGGTTGCAGTTTGCTTAATAGAGCCCGAGGTGGCGGCCTATCCCAAAACAACCCACCTAACAATATACAACGCTCTTTTACTAAGTGCCTTATTAAATAATATTCCAGTTAATTTTTCAAACGCAAAGGTCATACGGTACTTCTCTTTGTGCAGAAACTGTTTAATTTATTTAATTTGGTTTCATTGCAATAGAGCACATATTCGGGTTGCAACCATCACCTGACTACTGTTGCTCTTATACGAATTTTAATTTTAAATTCTTTCAATGGTTAGTGCTAAATTGTTCAATATCTTCCTCTGCGATACATTCTAGTCTCTTTCTCCTTTACCAAAAAACGTCTCACTCCCTGAAATCAGGCGCCATCTTGTGGTCGCGGTCGTCTCTTCCCTCCCATGTAATACTCATAATTCCAAGCCTCATCCCCAATATACGGCTTCACTATTCAGTAAAATTGACTATTCCTACCAACGAACTTAAGTGCTGATTCCCCCTAATATTGCTTTTCTACTGTTACCCCTAAATACTCCAGGAAATGAACCTTTTCAAGTAATGAACCGTTTATTTTATACTCAAGGGCAAGCTACTGTCTTTGTTCAACACGCGCAGTACTTAGGGATTGTGCATAAACTACGTGGCGCTACGTAGGGCTACGTGGTTTGGGGGGGGGGGGTTTCACAGGAGGCCTCAATGGAGCTACGTGATTTATGCACGCTCCCTAATAACACCAAATCGAGCGTGATAGGTGGGTTGTAATGCTCTGGCCTCGATGAGGGAGGACGCGGATTTAAATCCCCGTCCAACCATCCAGATTTGGGTATTCTATGGTTTCATCCAAATCACTCCAGACGAATGCCGGGGTAGTCCCTAAAAACGTCCATTGCTGAATTCTTTCCGTTCCTTGTGCTCCAGTCCTTTTATCCGGCTCGAGGTAGAAGAGGAGTAAAGACATAAAAGCAGAGACTTTTGCGATAGTCCACATGTTCCCCACACATCTATGTTAGGAGACGATGGCATGCTGCTATGTAGAACTCTTTCTGAAAATCCACAGAAGTGAAATCATCTTGTGACTCTGCATCATTATGTTTGAGTTTCATCACGTGATGATACTGTAGAGCCAGATGTGTTTCATAGGAGCTATTCTTCCTAAATCGGCGTTGGTTTGGAATAATTAATGCTTTTCATCTAAGAATTGTATAACTTTTGTGGATGTAATTTACTCTAGTATTCTTTAGAAAACACATGTGATATACATGATCAGCCAGGACATTATGACCATCTTCCTAATAGCCGGTATGTCCACCTATGGCAAGGATAACAGCGGCGACGCTTCTTGGCATGGAAGCAATGAAGACTTGGTAGGTGGCTGGAGGGAGATGGCACCACATCTGCGCACACACGTCACCTAATTCACGTACATTGCGGGGAGAGGGCGATGAGCTCTGACGCCAGTTCAATCACATCCCAAATGTGTTCGATCGGATTCAGATCTGGGGGGGGGGGGGGGGGCCAGCACATAAATCGGAACTCGCCACTGTGTTCCTCGAACCACTCCATCACAATCACACTCCTGGCCTTATGAGATAGCGCCTTATCTTGTTGAAAAATGCCACTGCCCTTGGGAAACATGGTCGTCAAGGGGTGTACGTGGTGTGCAACCAGTGTACGATACTTATTGGTCTTCATGGTGCCTTGCACGTGCTCCACCGGACCCATGAATGTCCACGAGAATGTTCCCCAGCATAATTGAGCCGCCGCCAGCTTGTCTCCGTCCCGCAGTACAGTTGTCAAGAAGCCGTTCCCAAGGATTCGCACCTCCAATCAAAAGAAGGTATCGGGATTCATCAGATCATGCAACGTTCAGCCACTGCGCCAAGCTGCATTGACGATGGTTTGATGCCAATTTCAATCGTAGTTGCCGTAGTGTTAACATTGGCACATGCATGGGTCGTCGGCTGCGGGAGCCAATCGTTACGAGTGTTCGGTGAACTGTGTGTTCGGACACACTTGTACTCTGCCACAGTTCGCCACCTGTCCTGTTTTACCAGTCTGCCCAGACTACGAATTTCCGACTTCTGTAATGAGGGCTGGCCACCCAATCCCTCGACATTCGGATGTGGTTTCACCTTGGTTTTGCCACTTGTTGAAGACACTCACTACAGAACTCCTCGAACACCCGACGAGTCGTGCAGTTTCCGAAATGCTCGTGCCGAGTCTCCGGACCATTACAATCTGCTCTCGGTCAAACTCGGACAGATCGCGCATCGTCCCATTCTAAACATTGATAACACGCTCACTGATACTACATGCACCGTGCGTGTGTCTGACTAGGAGTCATTCTATCGCCTGGGAGGGTTTATATCAATAGTAGGTTGGTAGTCATAATGTGCTAGCTGATCAGTGTATATTGGTTGACATTTAATAATCTCTTCGATCTCGTTTCTCTTGAAAATGGAATCTAATTGATCCATTTTACAGTCGAACGACGACGGTATATTTTATTTAGCAAAAGTTCGTTTTTAGGTGCTAACTCTGGGAATACCCTTAAGAAACTACGATAATCACCTGTTTAATGATCTCCAATAGCTTACTGTAGTCCATTTACAAAAAAAAAACCGAGTCCATCTGAAATCCTTTGCGACGTGAAAAGCTTGTATGACTTCTAAATTTTGTTTAGTAAATTTACTGTTAAGTAAGTCAGCCCTGATACACTTTCTTTAACGTCAAATCATTTGTATATTAATTCACCCGACGAATTTTTTAAAATACAAAAAAATATTTAGATTTATCACAATTTGAGAAATCAAATCGTTGTGAAAGTCGTTAAGATTTCGCAGGTTATGTTTGCCCTTAAACTCAAGGTTTCTGGTGTATATTTGCTCTCTGTTATGAGTATATCTTACTCTACCTTTTTAACAGTCTTTTCACTCCATGTTTGTACACTACCACGGTGTATCTTTCCAGTCTACTCATTTCATAAATAACTCTGTCTACAAACAACTTTTTTGGTGAATTTTATTTTATGTATTTAATTCCCCAAACTCGTTTCGCCTTGTGGTGTAGGGTATCATCAGTGGCTTTAAATGTGTTTTTTTGCATGTGTATTATTACAATTATTTCTAAATATATAAATATATATATTTTAGATAGTAATTGTAATAACACTATATATATATATATATATATATATACACTCGTGAATATATAAATATGGTGTGTGTGTGTGTGTGTGTGTGTGTGTGTGTAGTAATTGTAATAACACAAATGTAAAAAAAGACATTTACAACACCGATGATACCATACACCACAAGGACAAAACGTGTCTGGTTAATT
This sequence comes from Vandiemenella viatica, assembly GCA_031002005.1. NCBI lineage: Eukaryota > Metazoa > Arthropoda > Insecta > Orthoptera > Morabidae > Vandiemenella > Vandiemenella viatica. The sequence continues at coordinate 169,702,157 of JARYHS010013630.1, read as the reverse complement.
AAATACATAAAATAAAATTCACCAAAAAAGTTGTTTGTAGACGGAGTTATTACACGCTTTATATTAGCTTGACCTGTATGTATGTATGTATGTAACGAAGATTTTACAACTCCATTTTGACCCACTTCCAGATGTCCGAGCTGTTTGAAATTTCGCACACATATTAAGAACCGGTGACAATACAATAATTTCATAGCAATATCCTGCTATTCTCATTACTTTGACAGTAGCAACAGAATGGTTGGATATCGCGAAATTTTGCAATTTAATTTTAACCCAATTCCAGATGTTCGAATTGTTTGAAATTTTGCTCATGTATTCATAACTGATTACAATACAATAATTTCATAGCTATGTCTTGATATTCTCATTACTTTGACAGTAATAATAGAAAAATTTTGCACACGTTGTAAGAACCATTGACAATACAGTAGTCTCTTAGCAACGTCCTGCTATTCTCGTTACTTTGAAGGTAACAATAGTAAAATGGTTGCATGTAATGGAATCTTTCATTTCCGTGTTCACCTTCCTGACGTTCGAATCGTTTAAATTTTGCACACTAATTAAGAACCGATAAAAATTCAATGATTTCATTCTCACCACGTTTTCAGTAACAACTTAAAAGTGGTTGAATGTAATGGAAAATTTCAGTTCAATTTTCATCCACTTCAGGAAGTCATAAATGTCTGAAATTTTGTACACGTATTGAGAACTGATGACAATCCAATATAATTTCATATCTATATCTTGGTAATCGTATTACTTTGACAGTAAGAACACTAAAGTAATGTAACCGTCTTATGACAGATGCGGCTCTTTTTCACCCACTTTCCGCATCCCCCTGGTGGCTGAGTTGGTTAAGGCGCGTGACTGGCGAACAGACGTTCCTTGCTCGAATCCCGGTTTCGGTTGGAATTTTTTGGATATTATAAGTGGCAAAGATTATGATAAACCACAGTTCGGATTTCACATTTAAACTGCAGGTACCCTATATCTGATGGGATTGCCGAATTGAGCAAATGCAACCTCGACATTTTGCACAAGCGCGACAATTCAAGAAACCTTCGTCATTTGGCGGTCGGACCCTTTAGAGATTTCCCGGCCAATATCACCATATCCATTTAATTACCAACTTCCAGGCGTCATAATTTTTCGAAATTTTGCACACGTCTTAAGAACGTTTAACGACACAATAATTTCACAGCTGTAACCTGGTATTCTCATTACTTTGACAATTTTGTTGTGCAATCTTTTGCACATGAGCAATTGATGATACTTTGATACAAGCTGCGCAGTTGCTTAGTGTGATGTTAAATAGTGAGTGTTCGAAACATCTTTTTCAATTACTTCGTAATATTATAGAACAGTAGTCTTCCACATTTACCCTGATATTGGACCTCTGTTGGGATTGACCATATATTTGTACGTTACTCGTGAGAATAATAGTTAAAAATGAAACTAAAACACACAGAAAATGAGATTGGCGAAAAAAAGCCAACGGTAAGAAACATACTTGTTAAACACTCTGAACTAAAAAGTTCAAAATAAAATTGTAGTTTAAAAAACCATATCAGCTGTCTTATCTTTTTTGTCACTGGCTGTTTGTAAAGATAGTCATTGTCAAAAGTTATGTAGAGAGCACCCCACGTTTTTTTTACATTAAAGTTAATTTTGTAATCAATGACTTTATTCTAAACATTAATTTATCCTGAATTGTGGGACTCCTATCGCTGTTAAACAAAATCTTAAAATTTAAAGATTATTTTTAACCTTTTAGTTCACATTACTACTAAAGCGTGGTTTTAGATTTTTAAACTACAAATTTAAAAAAAAAATATTGTCCAACAACTGGGGAATTATGGCCTATTACCAGATTAATACTTCCACTCCACAGTTGTAGAATTTGGTATATGGCCATTGATTTATTGTGTACGGCAAATATATGTGTAAAATGATACATCTTCATCAACATTGACTTTGGTTGCATTTAATATGTTGTGCTTTAGGTGTTTTCTACGAGATTCCTTTCGATTTATTTCTTAAGTTTCATAAATCTGCAAAAGATTTTTTTCATTTTACATTCAGCTACGTTAGGGCTTATTCCTGATTTTATCATAACCGAAAAATCTAAATAATTTTCATCAGCGATAAGACACCGTAATAGTTTAGTAGCAAACTGTTCCAAATGATAATAGAAGCGCATATAGGAACGATTTCACAAGAATCGTGTTATCGTAATTCCTATCCATAAGTTTGTACCATCCGTATGGTAACGAGCGAACCAGTGCCAAAGAGGCGACAGCTCTTTCCTGGTGGCACGCCTATGGTCTGGTGGTCCCACAGTGAAGTGTGAAAATGAGGATCTAAACGCCCGGTTCACTTCCTACTCACTGCTTGGATTTTCAAAAGCATGTAACCCTTCAACTTCTGGCGTAGCTAGCCTGGTACATATTAAGTTCACTAGAATGCTCCCGTGGTTGATATTACCGTCAAAATTAAAGGCTCGCTTTACACGGAAGGATTACCAGGTCCGTAAGCTGACGGATTTCATAACCGGCAGAAAACTTTGTCACTAGACCGCAAGGAATAACTACGAAATTTCGTTACGACCAGATACCATACTTTCATCACGTAGCACCTGAATCAAGGTAAACTTAATGTTGACAACGCCTGTTTACCAGATCCATGTCTGCACAAAAATTTGTGCCTCTGGTGATATAACGGGAAGGAATTATCCAAAAGGTGTCACCAGTCTCGTATAAAGGTCATCGCATTGCTGTGCATTGCCCGGTAGACCCTCGCCTGTGTATTGCTTGGCACACTAGGAAAGGCACCTACAGCCCTAGAAATCATATCGATTTTGATTGGTCACTGAGAACTTATTAGATAATGCATAAATACTATTAATTTAGATTTCTGGGAAAAAATCCTTACCGATTACACTAACGAAACATATGGGTAAAAAACGAAAGTAAACCGTGGGGTGACTGTCTGGGATACCATTACATTCCATACATCGAACTAGATATGAGTTAGTCTTATACTGTAGAACTGAACAGTGCTGTGGCTGTTTATTCGAAACTATCAGCATGAAGTGTGTAGCAAGCAATACTATATTTGAGCACGTAACGATACACTGTGGTCGGATGGTCGTGTTTTAGCTATTCGACAGCTTTATTGGGTAGAGCTCTGAAGAGGCGTCTGGTGTGGCAGCCGCCCCAGCCCACGTGACACGTCGATAAGCGTCCGCCAACTCCATTCACCCCCACCCACAGCTCCCCCACGTCTCTTCATCCAAGTCCTGCCACTCACTTCATCTCGCTCATCGACTTCAAATTTTAAGATTGAAGATCACCTATTTGAGTCAAGAAAAAATAACAGAAAGGCACAAGATTACATTCAAGACGCGCAATTAATACTCCGAAAACACAATTCACAGTAGACGCCTGATTCAATACAACATCACAAAAGGTTATTTAGACTCCTGTTGCAGCTACTTCTAGTTCTAATTCATACGAAATTCTCTTGCTGAATCCCTCGTATCGTTGATAATAATGTGATTTTATTTATTTATAATATATCATTCTTTGAACTTAAGGTTTCTGGAAACTGCTTCTGCTTATTAAATATAGAAATATCGTCGTTCACAGTATATAGACGACATGTTTCATATGAAGCGACTTTACCCTCGAGACACTGTTACACTTCAGGAACCTAACTTTCGAAATCATTTTCTGTTTTTTACGAAATTAAACCAGTATTCCACTTTCAAAATTTTAGCCAATTTTCTTTACTAGCTTTGTGTAAGTCGACATTTTAAAACTTTCATTTAAAATATTTTTTCGGGGAGATACTCGTTAACTGCAATAGAATCATTCGTTTTGAATAGTCAGCATCTTGCAGTAAAAAATACGTTTTGTATGATGTGTTAATCTTAAATTACGTTCACTGAAAATGTGTATACTTGGCGGTTATCACAAACATAAATCATATGGTCTTCCTGGAAGTGTTAATATTGCCCTACACCTACACACATCGCGGTTGCAACTCGAAGTGAGCAACAAAACACGCCAAACTTTTGTATTTGTTAGCCATACTGACTCAAGCCAGAACTCTAGCCCCCACACTGCCGAGGCCGGAAGAGACCAGACTTTCTGTTTGCCTTCAAGTAATTTTGGCACTGACAGCGCACCGCTGCAATATAAATTGCAGCCGGGGAATAGCTGATTATGGAATGACTTCGTTTTTATTTACGCCACTTATAGTGTCCAAGATCAAGGCTGCTATAGACTTGACAGTTATTTTAACAATTTTTCACTTTGCTCTGTTTGTCCACAAAGAACTGATTGATCCCTTCAATAGATATTGACAAATCACTTAAGTACTTTATGATGCGCCGACAACGGATATATACGCTATTTCAGTTCTCTTAATGTTGGCAATAAGTTGGGCAGTTTAGATTTAGCGTTTCCATAAAAGAGATTGAGATTATATACGTTATAACTACGAAACAAAATTCAATGTTTCTAGCCACCTATTTGACGCTCATTACATATTCGCTGTTCCGTTAACGGTTCCTTCCAGATTTTGTCTTCAGTTTGCCAATCCTTAATACTTCACACCCATAAACAATGGTATTACGCATTTAAAATGTACGGCTGTTATTCCGACCGCACCAGAATCCGGTTATAAAAATGAATGCACTCGTCAGATTACGCTTATCTGGTTAAATGACAGTTAAATGCGGATTATGTTGGCGCTTACGAGGGCACGCTTTTTTTCTCGCAGTGTAAATGCAGTAGCAGTGAGCCCTGCGTGGGGGAGGGCTGCATCGATTGTGGTCTCCTCGCCGGGGTTAAACACTGCCGCCACGCGACTGCGATACCGCCGCGCCGCGCCGCGCCGTCAGCATGGCGACCGTGTCAGGCGCGGTAACCACGGCGCCCCAGCCTCGTGCTGCGAGCTAGCGACATTAACAGGAAACACACACAGCCTGGCGAGTGAGTGGTAAAGCTCTGGCAGGACGTGCGCTTAAATCTCCGTCCGGCCATCTAGATTTCGATTTACCATGGTATTACGCAATCAATTTAGGCCAATACCAGGGTAGTTTCTTCAAAACACTGAACAAAGTCTTTCCCGTTCTTTGTTTTCAGTCCTTTCTCACCTTTGATGACCTTGGCGTCAAAGAGTCGTAAACCTATAACGGAAAAAGGACACATACAAAGTCCATGTGTTTGTAGAGATTTCACATCACTAAGAAAAATGTCAGCTTGAGAACGTGGAGGGTGGGGGGAAACTTCCGAAGACAACTGAGCAGGTGTGTTCAATGAGAAGCGTCGCCACAGCCGAGTTATAAACAGTTCGTTACTAACACCCACGCATCTCTACATGGTTCACAGCATTTCGGCTCTGCTCAGGATTCGTTGGCTTTCCATACCACACTGTACAGTATGATGCGTCTTTGAAGTGTACGTTTCACTTAATTACGAGGGTTGGAACCTAAATAGTGGCAACTATTTATTCATAACCGATATAAAAGCGTTACATGTTTGCACCTGCTACTGTCCTTCAAAGTAGTCACCAGCGTTGCGTAAAACCCGTTGCAAGCGATCTGGAAGGCGTAGTATACCGTTAGCAGAGCATGTTCTGTTGATTGTGCGAATGGAGCTGTCTACTACCTGTCGAATCTCTGGAACAGTTCTGAAGCGAAGGCCACGAAGTGGTTCCTTCATCTTCGGAATCAGATCAAAGTCACATGGACTTAAGTCCGGGAAGTATGATGGATGGTACACTACTTCCCAGTCCCATCGACCGAACAGAGCAGCCACAGCTTGCGCTGTTTGCGCCCGCGCATTGTCGTGCAAAATGATGTGTGGGTTGGGTAGAAAGTGTTGCCACTTCTTTCGCAAAGCTGGTCGCAGGTGATGCTCCAAAAACGAACAGTAATACTGTGCTTGACGGTCTGCCGTGGAGGAACGTAATGCATTAGGATAACATCATCACAGTCGTACACGAGAATCACCATAACTTTCGGTATACTGGGGCTCTAACGCACTTTCGACTTTCGCGGTGACCCATAATGACGCCATTCATTGGATTGGCGTTTCAGTTTTGGCTCGTACGACGTGGCCCATGTCTCATCCAGTGTTACGATACGGCGTAAGAAAGCCTTTCCTTCGCGCTCATAGCGCTGCAAGTGTGTCTGAGCAGCGTCGTAACGCATCCATTTCTGCATTTGCGTCAATTTATGCGGAACCCATCGTGATGCAATTTTTCGCATGCTCAGGCGTTCCTTCAGGATGCGAAACACAGTCGTATGCGTTAATCCGGTTTCGTAGGCGAGCTCACGAATCGTCTGGCGTCGATCACTGTCTACTAACGCGGCAACAGTATGCACTTCTTCTTCAGACACGCTAGGACGACCTGCCCGATGCATGTTTGCCACAGTTTTTCGACCTTCGTTGAAGGCTTTTACCAAACGTGCCATTGTTCTGTACGGTAATGCCGATTCCCCGCACGCATCTTGAAGACCTTGATGACACTGTCGTGCTGTACGACCTCTGGCACATTCAATCTTGATCCACTTCCGTTGTTCCTGTTTCCAAAACATAGTGACACCGTTACGTTAGACCGCTCGCTCACAAGTGACTGTGTTTCCCTCGATTGTGCGCACGCCATGGACATGGGACGGGTGATTCCATTTTCTCGGAGGTAAGGTAGGTATTTCAACAACGTGTGCTATCAGCTACAATAGTAGATTCCATTGCATAGTGTCTCCACAGCAGTGTTGCCACTATTTAAGCTCCAACCCTCGTATAATGGTTGATTGTGACTTGAGTTTTGCTGATGTAGTCTGGGTACTAATACCTAGTGAATTCCTTGAGTTTCTCAGAACACATTAGAGTGCTGACGTTCGAACTCGTTCACTCCTTATCCAGGTGTTGAAAATCTGAAAGCTAACGAATACAACTGAATTGTTGGAAACATTATTCTTAGCACTTAACTTCAAGTTACGGGAAAAATTCAAATTCTAGAATAGTTACATGATTGTTTGTTTGAGAGGATACAAAAATACTTTTTCTTTTATTTTCGAATTTACTTGCACAAGGCATTATACCTGAAATATATGTTTTAACTAGATTATTACCATTGAACTTTTATAATTAAGCGACCATGCATAGAACAGTTTTAATTACGTGTTATAAACGAACAGGCTTTTGTTTAGGGATGCGCAAGCCGGTGTTTGTAATGAATCTGGCTGTGGAGAGTCTCCTATAAAGCTGGCTGCAACTCGGACTAATAGGATTAGTGGGCGCCAGCGCACTGTTTTTCCAGCAGCTTAGAGAAGATAAGTCCGAGACTCGCTTATTTTAACCAGGTTTTCATTCAAGAGTAAGCACCGCGGAGGTCCGATACGGCGTGAATTCACACGCTTTGACGACCAGCGAGGCTGTAATAGGAGAATGCCGTCTGCAATTCGCAAGATATGCAGCTTCAGCTTGAGTAGTATTTAAAGCATCCACGCCTAGTAGTTCGCATTGAAGATCGGACAGGTTTTTTTAAAAAATTTAACTATTTTGAAAAATCTTTAGCATTATTTTCTGATACTAGCTTTCTCTCTTGCGATTTCGTTCAAGTCGATTTCCAATACACCGTCATTTTTATTTAATTAGTAAAGTAGGGAGTCGAAAACTAAAGATATGTAAGTTATTTCGTTCTTGTTCTCTCTCATTAGCTGCTCCTTCTGTTCACATTAGTATACCTTTGTTTTCTTTCGTCTTTCGTTTATTTGCTCGTTGTGTTCGCATTGCCGTTCGATTCCCAGAGGAACTATTCGTTTTATCTGAGGTGCTAATCCACACAGCATTCTAACTCCGTAATATATTTCATTAAAATCCGTTTAAAGTACTATGTTTCAAAAACCTGAAGAAATAAATACCGTAATTAAATTTAGGCTAAAATACGTCTAAATTAGCCGAACCAACACAAAGAACAACTCGAATATCCTTTATTTCAAAAGTTAACATCAACAGCAATATTGTCAAAGTGAAATTGTGCTTACAGTATTAGTACCCGCTCAAAATTTATTTATGCTTGCAGTAATAACACAAACTCTAAAATTATTTGTCACTGAGGTGACTGGTTAACTCACATACATAATTCATTTGACTCAAATATTCTTTGAGTTCCTTCGGCTTTTGTTTTACTTAATCGTTGTACTGGCATTCTTTTTGATTACATAAATATCAATTTCTACTTTTCTATGTGATAGGTTTTTGGTAATGGAGGCTCATTCCTGTCGCGGAAGCCATTGTAAGTATTTGGATGCTTGAGATAACTACTCCGCAGAATCATTTTCCACTTGCGTTTATTTTCCCGAGCGCTCTGTAATAACATTATACAACGAGGCATCGTCTCGGTCCAAAGATACTAAGTACAAACATACACAAATGTTCCAACGAATAAGTAAACTACTCACTGACAACTCCACTTTCAACTAACATGCAACTAACTAACCCGTCTCTGCCACTCGTGTAGATGCTACAGGAAAGATTTGTTTCTGGAAATTATCGCAGAATGCAATCAGTGACGGATATGATAAAGGACCTGGAATGGGATTCATTGCAAGACAGGAGGAAGATGAAGAGGGTAATGGGAGTGTACAGGGCGTATACTGGCGATGAGGCATGGAAAGATATTGCAATAGGTATGAAAAGTAGTGCATGGAAGGGAAAAGATGACCATGACCACAAGCTGACACTCGATTTCAGGCACAAGGGTGTGGGAAGATTCTCTTTTTTAGGTAAGGGTGTCAGGGATTGGAATGAGTTACCAAGAGAAATGATGAATAATTTACCGAAAACTTTGAAAGAATTTAAAGAAAAAATTTGTAGAGGGCAAATGTAGGTGGGTGCAGGATGGGGGGGGGGGGGGAAGATGGGTGTGTAGGGAAATTTCCACCGGAGCCTGTGCTCCATTGCAATTAAATTAAATTAAATCCAGAATAACACAAAGAAAGCCGCTCGATGTTTCTCAACGCCGACAATGCAATTAACAATCAAAACCACATTAAATCAATCAGAATTAATACAAAATTATTCACAATCATCGTCAAATATACGGAAATGAAAATTATAGATATTTACGTGTATTTACACACAAAACAATCAACATAAACCAGTACAAACCAATGAGAACTGTCCTTTAAATCTCATCTCTTACAATTACGAACTTTTAATTAATGTTTCAAGCGTCTTACTGTTCGTGAACAAATTACATAGCATATACACAGTTTCTCTCCATAAAACAATGTTCATTTACAAACATTAATTACACGAAAAAATATACAAAACCATAATTAATCAACTCCCAGCTCGCTGTACCTAATTCTTAAAATAACATTTCATAAAGAGGGTTGGGTCTGAGGGCTCTTATATTAAATCCGTTGATTTTGTTTTTCTTGTGTTTCATTTGTTTGTCCTGCTCGCATTCCAGTCTAAAACAGCCCTTGATTCGTTATCTGCTGTAAATTTGCGTGTTGTGTGCGCATTCACGTTCGATTTCCAAAGTAACTACTCGTTTTCCTGAATAAATGCATCTTATATTCTACACTGTACTCTAACTCGGCACCAAAATTCATTAAATCCGTTGTGCCCTTACATCGTCACTGAGCAACAAACATCCAAACAAAAATCCATCGGAACTTCCTCATTTATAATATAACAAGCGCTTGCCTGATGCCACTCCCAAGTGTACACGGGTGTGTGCACGATGCGCGAAAGTTAGTTTGGGTTTTCGAGAGTCAATATTAGCAAAAGCTGTGGTTATGTAGAAATGGAGTCTGGATCAGGGTGAGAAACATCATATCAGCGTAACATCGATGAATTTTTCCATATTTATAGTTAGCTGAATTTCCACAAAAAAACAAAGGTTTTACAGGCACAATAACCCGACAAAAACATAAGTACGAAACCTTACAAGCAAATCAGAACTCATTAAATGCACAATTTAAGTCAATATGGATAAGGAATTGAAAGTAATTTTTTTAGTTACAGGTGCAGTTGATCGTTATAAATATTTTAAAAGCTACTAGTGAAACATATAGATGTGTTTCTGACTATGTATGATTACTTGTGTAGATATACAAATTATTATGCTCATGATATTACCGTTGCTGGAAATTTCGTGTTCGTAAACAGTTCGTATAACTGCCGCAAAACTCAAACACCATTAAGTAGGCTTATAACATTTTGATTGGAATTTATTACGCAAACGTTTCTGCAATGTTACACAGGCTTATTTCAACTATCTGTTAACTCAACAAAAAGTATATCTTTAGCAAAATGGCCTAAATAAGTAATACCAAATTCGTACAGAAAAAAATTAATCATTAGAAATATATATTGCTGCAAATCTATTTCTGATTTTTATGAATGTTTGAGTTATGATGCTACTAAAAATGTCATGGAGAGCATGATAAAGAGAATCGCATGCTTGGAGACAAGAATTTTCGTTAAACACAGATTTAACTCGGAAGGATGTGGTAAGGAAGGTAGGAGGCCAATTTTGTTTGTGGTTTGAGCAGTTTGTTTTATGCTGATACTGGGGACCTTGACAACATTCGCCTGTTTACTGGTTTTGAAAACCGCAGCCGGCATGGTCAGTACGCTAGACTTGAGATTTGGACTTGCAAGTTCTGAAGCTCATAAGAAAAGATCGAAAACACAATCTTTAAAAAAAATTCTGCAAAGTTTTAACAAGAAAAATGTTTACCTGTTTAAAACACTAGGTGAGACATGGACTCAGTATTACATTACAACTAAACCAACAGTAGTAACTGTTATTTGTTGTTCAGCATAAAGCAGGAAAATGTTCTAAACGCAGTTATCATTCTTTCCATTTGAAATGGTTCAACAGTAAAAGGAAACACTATGTAAATCTTTTAAACCAACTAGATACGAGTAAAAACTGTCATTGCGAAATAAATGGTACGCAGAGGAAAAACACCTTTTGATAATAAAACGGACCTCCTAAGAAAAATGATTGCAGACGAGAAAATTGTAACCATGTAATGATTTTTTTTTTTTTTTTTTTTTTTTTTTTTTTTTTTTTTTTTTTTTTTTTTTTTTTTTTTTTTGTAATAAGGTGTTTTTTTTGTCACAAGCCATTATCTCCCTTCATACTTAACCGAAATCAATGAATGAGGTGTCATATTAAAGCTTATTGTCGCCACTTTAATCAAATTATATTTTAAGAAAGGAATTTTTCGGTATTCGACCCTTAAAGGGGAAATATTTCTGCAAGGCGTTTTTGTGTCACGAGCCACTTATGTCACCTTCTATCTAACCGATATAGATAAATGAGGTATCTTATTAAAGATTAAGGTCTCCGCCGTGGAAACACTATATTTTAAGAAAAGAATTTTTAGTAATTCGACCCTTAAAGGGCAGAAATATCAAATTTCTAAAATTCGTTTTATGTGTCTCTAGCCATTTATCTCCTTGGAGATCTAACCAAAATCGATAAATGAAGTAGTATTGTGAAGAGTAATGTCTCAGCTTTGGTGAAATAATATATTAAGAAAGAAATGTTTTGGAATTCAACCCTTAAAGGGAAAAAGTATCAATGGTTCTTCAACGCATTTTTTTGTCACGAGTCTTTTCTCCCCATTATTATATAACCGAAATAGATAAATGACGTATCATTCTAAAGGTTAAGGTCTCCGCTGTTGGCGCATTTATATTTTGAGAAAGGAATTTTCTGAATTGAACCCTTAAAGGGCAAAAATATCAGTATTTCTAAATTGCGTTTTTTGTGTCCCCAATCATTTGTCTCCCTTGATAATTAAACAAAATTGATAAATGAGGTATCATTTAAATGACTGAGGCTTTAAGATCTTCGGTTCCGTTACACCATATTTTAATAAAGGAATTTTCTTAAAACTCAACCCTTAAAGGGAAAAAGTATTAATATTTCTACAACACATTTTTCTGTCACGAGCCAATCATCTCCCTTGAGACCTAACCGAAATTGATAAATGAGGAATCATTTTAAATACCAAGGTCTCCGCTTTGGTCACACTATATTTTATAAAAGGAATTTTTTGAATTCAACACTTACAGGGCAAAAGTATTAATATTATTCCTACAACGTGTTTTTTTTTAAATTATGAGTCATTTATCTCCTTCCATACTTAACCGAAATAATCAATAAATGACATATCGTTTCAAAGATTAAGGTCTCCAATTAGGTAAAATCATAAATTAAGAAAGAATTTTGCCGAAATTTAATGCTTAAAGGGGTTGCGCGTATAAGACTGTTCAGAGCCAAGTCCCTAGATTGCAGCAGCAGATTTCACAGAGATGTCAGTAAACTGTTTATTTATTTATTTATTTTAATAAAATACGCAGTTTCTCGCGTATTTTTTTCTGTTACGGCAACATTTTTGTTTTGCTTTACAATTCCAATATAAACATTTTACTCGCACAGGAACACATATCACAGAGATGTTGATATCCTATGTGCATTTTGTTCAGGTTAGTTGTATTGTAAGGTCAGTGACAGTTTGTCGTACATTCACTGTGTTTTAAATTTTTCTGTTTCGTAATATGTTGTAAGTATATTACACCTATTACACTAAACAAAATAAATACTTGCTACAAAAGTGCGGTTCTACTTTTCATTATATTACAAGCATTCAACCTCGCTGTTCATCCTATTTTATTCCCGAAATTTTCGCACGAGTTGTCTAGTATACATATACTCCATCAATAGAAGCTGTAGACGCTGTCCGTTCCATAGATACTCTTGCCTCGTGGGGATACCTGGGAGAACAGCCAGATACCACAAATTCATGAGGGGAGAGAGAAACTATGGTACAGCTGTTGTCTAGTCCACAAATCGGAATTAATGTATAACAATTTTACCTCCAATCAGCTACTGATTAAGCCATCGCATTGACGGAAAAACTACCTCATATTTGATGCTGTCATCGACACGAGAAGAAGACTGCATTAACATATTGCTTCAGAGTGTAATATACACGTATGAAATAATAATTCTTAATTACATAAAAATTAACTATCTATTTAGTTAGTAACGATTTCGTAGTCTTAATGAGCTAGTAACACAGGTTCTTACTTGCTGCGTGATCCGCCTGTCTTAGCCACCTACCGTACCACGGCATTCAAATCGACTATAGGAGACCTGCAGTTTGTTTAATCTGTGCCACGTATTGTCATAGCGAACTTAGCATTAACAAAGTAAAGCTCTTCCGAGGTGAAGTTCGGTTTTAAGGGCTGTAAAAATTCCTACCGACACCGGTATTCGATACGAGGACCAGTTGTTTCCAATTCACGTGCTTTAACAATTTGAACCGCTTACCACTTACTTTAACAAATTATTTACATGGTATCAAATGGGATAAAACCGTGACCAAAACAAGAAATTGCTCAAGAACAGAAGTCGCGCTGAACAGTACGAATCAAATATCTCTTACTCGGATAGTTCAGTGATAGAGAGACGCGTTTCCACATCTACTATGGTACCTGCCCTGTTTATGTGCTCAACGCGACCTGCTGAAGCCTCGTGGACTCGCGTGTGCCTACGACTGCCTACCGCTTCGAAATATTTGATATTTCCTGAAAGTGCAGATGCCCACCTCATGCTATGCAGGACACTGGAAAAAATGAAGTAGTTTATTTTGATAAATATCAAATAATTAGTTTGGAAAATTTAATTAAGTTTTAAGTTTCTTCTTCATCGCTGATTTAAATTGTAAAAATGGTTTTTTAAAGTTATCAAATACAGATTGATATTCACAGCCCTGGAGATTTTTGTAGATTTTTTTACGCTCTAAAATTCTCCCACTCACTGTGTTCTCATATCTTTAACCGTTTAGACAGGAAAAACTAAGAAGAGACATGGCACCCAACTTTCTTCCGACTAGAACTGCTAAAATCGTTATTCCTCTGTTCCAAAGTATAATATGTCAATGTTTAATATACTTAAACGTTGATTCAGAAATGTACAACATAAAAGCGGAAACGGAATGAAAATTCATTCAATGGATCTCGAGATTAGAACGGTCATACAGACGGACAAACATGCACCGGGATCTCTATTTTGTATTACTTATGCATTCAGTTATTAATATGTTTGGAAAATAAAATTCTGACCGAAACAATATGATTACTGTTGTAAATAAGGCAATTTAATATTAGAAATCTTAATGAATATCAGTTTAAAACTGACTACGCGTGTGCAGTGAAAAGCATAAGTTCATCAAACATTAAATAATTTAATATCCCATGGAGCACCTGGTGACAGAATTTCAAGTTGCTTCGCGTTTCACCTCTGTTGTATATTAAATCTAACAAAGAAATACTAACGTAGGATGGACAGCTGAAATATTCACGAAGGAGCGTTTCTGGCACATATCACAAGGTTTGTCACAGATGAATGTTGTCTCCAAGCCCTGTGAGGAAGTGCAGCAGTCCCTGAGAGGTATTCCAGAGCTGAGTATCGTAGTACCCAGATCGAACGCCAGGCGCGCAATTGTTTGCGCTGACAGCACCAGCCCGCGTGTAAATATTTAGGCCGGCAGCTATACTGACTGCCTGCTACAGGTAAGGCAGAGGAATGTTTGTCAGAATATACACCAGGTGCACGTCCAGCCGTGTATAGCCCCATACGTAAACACTTAAACGTATTTTAAAAAGCTCACCTTCCAACTGATAAACAACTTTGGGTTGATGAGTTGTCTGCGTTCTGTTAAAATGTCATTATAATTCTTATCCTACAATCCATTAGCGTGGCACTGTATTCTATCGCAAAACAATGAAGCTAAAAAAAGCTCTGATACTAGAATTCAAGCGAGGAACCTATTTTGTTGCGCATATGCAAACGCAGAAAAATTACCTTTTGCAAAAGGTAACTTCTATTTAGGAGAAGATGACGTGATTTATTTTCAAAGATTTCTCAACATAATTTCTTGTAAATTTCACAGCGGTATAGGTTTCCATGGGTTTTGAGATTTTATGAATCCTCGAAGCTGACACTTACTGTTCATCCCGTTTCTACTAGTTTGTGTGTTTGGTGGCAATTTATTTTTCTGTGCTTTCCGCTATTATCTAGCCATTTCTTGAAAACTGTTGTTTTTTCCTGAAGTAGCATTTCATCTGGTACCCATGTGTTTAAAATTTTCATAGTTAAATAACCTTGGTAATACATATACATTACTTGTTGAAGATACATACAACCCGAATTACCCTGCCCTATAGGTAGCTTCTAGTCATTAATAAATTTTAACTAAAATACCATAACGTGTTTATTTATCCAATTGACTTTTTTACTCAGCTGAAATGGTTATGATGTTTTCTGCTGTTCATCACCGCAGGAAATGAAGAATTTTTTTTTCTTGTAAGTGGTATACCTGCCCTGACAACTTCATCTATGTGGGATTTGAAATTTCTTATGTCAATTCACATATAAACTATCAAAGAAATTTTAGCTGGAAAAGAAATACCAAAGAGATTAGTGCTGTTATTTATTCTTTCCTTTATCTTCTTCTCTGTTTCTGAATTTAGGTTGTATTTAAATGTTTTAAAACTTCTGTGAGCTACATTTGTTTCTATCCCATTTGTAACTGCTACTAATTTGGAAGATTTTATGATTAAGGATGATCCGCAGGCACACTGCTGTATTTTCTACATAGCTTCTTTGTAAGCAATATTTCAAATTTGCAACATGGCTAAATTATTCACTTTGTTCACCTGCACACTTTGATAACTGCTAGTTTTTTTAAAACTATTTATTTAATGGATTTCGGCCTTTTCGGCCATACAGCCAAGTTCATTACATTTTATAACAATTTACATTTTAGTTTCATTACATGTTCTTTTATACATCAAGTTTACATTATTTGTTATATATTATAATATGTTGACATGGATTCCGTTACATTATTATATCTCTTATCTGCGCAGTAGAGGCTTTAATGTACAATTAGTGGGATTTTTGGATACTATAACAGTGTGAAGCCCTTGTACCCTAATCATTCACAATGGCCGCACACTCTAGTATTATGTCTAGATGATGTGTATGAGGATATTTCTGTTTGGGTGGTATACGATTGTAAATGAACAAACTTTGTTCCCATCGTTTCCTGTTGGGTTATCTAATTATCTAAGATTTACATTTGAATGTTTGCGTCCTTGAAAAAAGAAGTTATGATTTTGAATATTTCTTGTTTGTTGGACGGGAGTAGGATGGATAATTTGGTTGGCTGCTAGTTCAGCATATGTTACTTTTCCAACTAGGTAACTAACAGGATGAGATATGCTTATATATATTTAATTACTACCTAATTGAAAAAGAGATAAGTAAAAAGTTTTAATTATTTTGTTAAGTTTTTTTTTTTTACATAAGTTTGGCCTTGAGAGCTTAACTGTTTTAAGTGAGAGTAGCTATTAAGTCAAGATGAAACCGTAGCACATTGAACAGTCCTTGTTTTACGGTTAATATATTTCAAGCACTTACTACAGTTGCCGGCTTTCGAATCCCATGAAGTAAGAATTGAGACAGTAGTAGAGCCTCGTGAACGCTAAAGCCTCAGATGTAACGAGATTGCGCTGCCGATCACTGCGTTTCAGATCCTATTCCCTTCCCAGTCTCCATTTCGCGGTCTCTGCGCCGTCAGCTGGTAGAGCCACACGTCTCGCAGACTCCTGAATTATTCAGAGGAAACTCCTGCACGTTAGAGCTCGAGCGCAAATTCAATTTCGCTTTAATGCACCTTGCCGCCATTTAATCAAAATTCTTATCTTTAATTAACGATATCCACTGACGATATTAAAATCATCTTGAATACAACGTTGAGTCTATCTCGACTGTAATTTTGCAACGCGTATTAAATGTTACAACTTTCTTTTTTTTTTTTTTGACAAAATTTAAAATCGTTACTGTCATAAAGCTTGATACATATTATAGTCGAGTGTTCCATTTTTTTAAAAGAATTACAGCCAAAAGAGAAAAATAACGTTTAATATATATCACATTCAGTTTGAATCATAATAAAAGCATAGAAACAGTAATGTAAGGTAAAATTGTAATCTAATTCCACTAGAATTATAGTTGTACGTAGAGGAAATAGTCAACGAAGGAGAAACACTCAGCGTATTATGAATTTCTGATTACATTGTCCTGTCATCAGATCACAGTGAATATACCGAAAAGTTAGTGTATGGTATAGACAAAATATTAAGAGAACAAATTTCAAGTTAATTAGTATCATACAGTACAAGAAGTAAGAGAATAATTTTATTTAGGTAGCATGGTTGGTTACCACTGATGTCAGAAGCGAGAATGATCTCAAAAGTGGTATGACAGTAGTGAAAAGACACTTTTTTCAAAAAGAGAAACTTTCAGTTCTAAACATTGACCTGGGGATGAGAAAGATATATGTATGGGGCTTTATGGGAGTGAATTTTGGTATGCCAGTATCGAAGCATATGGGATGTCCAAAATTAGTTGCACAGATCAAGTATGAAGTAAGTATGTTTTTGAAATTATAGTGGTTAGTAGAAGGATTTCACTGATAACGGAGACATAATGGTTTGTCTCGTTTTGAGGCATTAAGGCATTGTTTAATTTGATTGTGGAGTCGAAGGTAAGAACTATGAAAAAATTTAAAGAAGAACCGCAATGTCGACGCGCCTTGTAATAACAATAATGGACTATATAAAACAGGCAACTGAGTACATAGACCGTGATAGCTATATTCATATAGATAAAATAGCTGATGATTAGAAGAAATAGATAATTACAATCCAATCAGCCAAGATTCTGCCAACATAAAACAAATACCGTTACACAGACAGGTGCTACAAAAAAGTAAGACATGTATTGTATTTAAGAATCATTTTGCACTTTGTAAATTTGTTTAAGATAACTTCATGTTCTAGAATGTATTTCGTATGGTGTCATGTAACATTCACTACTTAAAAAATAATATTCGTTACTAGATAAACTTAACTACAATTACAATATAATCTGCTCGGGTGACCAAGCGGCATGGTGTCATAGAAACACATCATCAGATCCCGCGTAGCTTTCAGATGTTACAAGCTTGCTGTGTATGTAATTTCTGGAAGCTATTTGACTCCTGCAGAGGACAGATGAGCCAGGTGTCTACACGTTGTGTTTCTACGACTGCATACGGTTGGATACCCGAGAAGATTACTTTGCATCACTGAGCCAGGAAAGTCTCCACTCACACAATAACTACTGTCATTCTTGTTAATCTTCAGACACTGCGTTTAGTTTATACGTGCATTCTGAGTATAAAATTTACCAACCCTTATATTGTTCAAACACCCACAATTTATTTCAAGCTTATCAGACTTGGAGAGCAGTACATAATGCGTTATTTTCTATAAATGAGAACACTGAACCATCAAAGCAAGGTTGTAATGTTGATTCGGCGTATTTTTACTGTGATAATTGACTTCGTAAACGGTACAGCAGGTACAATTCATCCTGCGATACGTATTGTATTAGTGCATAAATTACTGGGCGTTTGATAGTCATTTATGCACGCACGACTTGTTCAAATATCTCCACCGAACGATAAATAGTAATTATTCTGTATGAAAATTAACAGACCAAACGTGGAGAGCTTTAAATAGTAGCAATTAAAAGCTTCCTCTTTCACTTAAAAAAATTTCACACAAATAGATAGAATAGTTAAAGAATAATCCATGTAAATCCATCAAATTAAGGAATAGTTTTTCGTATTTTTTTAATTAGATAAAATATTATGACATTTAAAAAGGACATCTTGTTACACTTAAAAAAAAGATTCCCATAAATCGAAAGTTTCGGAATAATGTGTGTATGAATATTAAAAAATGTACATCTCGGAGAACTGAGAATCTCCTTCCTTTCTTTGAGGCCGGTTAAAGACCATCCTTTCCTAGCAACGATCGATTTCGTAACAGCAGCGTAAACTTGTTTTTCATCATAAGCCTTGGGAAAAAATTAAATTAGTTCCATTTGCCAATATGCCAATGACTGTAGGTAAAAGAGGACAGTACCACAGCTGTCGTCACACACGAAAGTAAAACAATAAAAACGAAGATATTTCATAGTTATTCACGTTGCACTGAAAGTATACCAGTTCAAAGTAAACAAAGTACCAAATAGTCTCGGAACATTTGTGATGGTTGAGAGGTTTTCAATCATTTTATTGATTTATTAACGATTTGTAATGAAGTAATACGAATTGCGTGAACATACAATTTTTTGTTTGTGAATATAATTTGATGGTAACTTCCTGAAATTTTAAGCTTAGGATATTAAAGTATCTAGCTTCCGGCACAATATGATAATTTCCCTGCAGAAAATACTTTATTTTGCTGCTCGTAATGTTGCCAGAAATACCTAACACGAAAAAAGCAAGACCGGTATGTTTACAATGTACGTGTTTCTTGTCTTCTTTTACCTTATTCTCGATGCATCCGAAGGGATCCGTCTACTGTGCCTCGAGATGTAATTTTAGTCTTCCAGAAATCTGTTGATATAGTTTCAAATGTGAGAAATTGTTCCAATAAGAGCAAAATTGATTTCCGCATTACTAACTAAAAAAAAAATTATCAATACACCAGTGGGTGACTGTAATTTATCGATTTCAAGGTTGACTAAATTGGTTGTAGGAACTTTTAGCATATTAGTTATGCATTATCCATTAAAATATGATCAGTATTAAAAAGACAAACATACCTGTTTCAAAATACAAGAATAGCTTCAATTTTTAAATTTTGTTTTTCTTATTAATAAATTACTGCAGAGTTTAATTTATAATCATTCCGTCTGAGGAATCCAAATTTCATTGTTTTATTTTCATATTATAACTAAGTTTTGATAGCACTTTTTACCGCGTGGACTTAAGTGTCTGGACGAATTTAAAACAAGTCTGATATGATTCGAAATTAATGGACGAACAAACCTAGTAGAGAATTATAAATGATATGTGCTTTCAATTAATGTTCCTCAAGTGAAAATAACTTAATGTTTGGTGTGTTTTGTAAAAATAAAGTTTTAACTCTATTAAACTTAAAAATTACAAAAAATAACTAATATAGAAAAATATAGTTATTTAGGTTGAACCTACGACCTTAAGCATAGATATTCAGCCATTATGATTAAGCGGCTTTCCTACTAGTACATACCCAGCAATCTGCTGTTTTTAACCATCGACTTCTCGTAAGCGAAGGCTCGCGATGGCAAATGGCGTTAGGATTGGATGGATACCTGAGATGGTGTACGATTTCTGTGTCGGCGCTGAAGACTAGCCCTTGTTAACGTACAGAAATATACGAAATATCATACTGATAATGTTGAGATAAAAATATTTTCATTTTCTCTTTCGGTGCCAGGTAACGCGGATTTTGAGTCACAATCTAAGGTCTGAAACTGCGAAAATCCCTTCCAAATCAACTCAAGAGCTTAAGGGTGATGCTGGAACAAACAGAGAGGACCTAGAGATAAATACGTAAGTCGTTAAACATGTACACGAATCGGCAACCTACATCATTGAACTTGAAGACGCAATCTATTGAAGTTGATATATGAAGTGTTCGGAGCTGCAGTGAGCGCTGTTACTTTGGTCCCATGTTATGCGGTTGCAGTGTGAAGTGCTGCAACCACCCAGTGCCGACATTAGTTCTACTCGAACTCAGGTCTCCCAGATGCCCGTGGCTCGTGTGACATCTCCTGTTTCCTTTTCGTTTTTGAGAATCATCTGGAGACCGGCAATGAAGTCACAGTCGGCATAGCTATCAACTCTGATATGAAAACTGAGTTTTTTATATATTAATCTTTTATACTAGTATCCTCCACAAGGTTAAGAAGATTTTTAAACAGTAAAATAACAGTTTTTATACTACCCACCGTCGTTATTTTGGCTACTTTGCACATTTTAAGCAAATTTCCAATTTTGTTTACAAAGAAAGAATATGAGAGATGCGAGTTCATTACACAAAGACGTCTGGTTAATTTTATTAAGGCACAGTAGTTAACCTACTCACCAGTCTTGGAGAGGAAAAGTATTGATACCTGTGTGAAAAGCGAGGCAGCGTAATTAATCACTGTCGACAGGTGAATCGCACTCGATCGTTGCTCGTCACTCCTTCCCCCTAACACTTCTCACGGCAACAGACTACACTTTCTTCACTGTTACTTTACAATCCAGAATGGTCTTCACATTTAAAAATAGTTGCTTTTTCACACTGTACAATCTACAAAACCGGTAGAAATATTTTAGAACTAGAATTTTCTAAAATATTTTAACGTTTCCCACTATTACAAGTGTAATCAAAATTTAATTCTTGCAAAACAGCTCAATTTATTTAATTTTGTATTAGGTTATTCGTCTTCAAACTTCAGTTTATACCACGATGAAAGAATTCTGTACTGTGTTTTACGTGCAACATTAATCAGTGCAATGGCGGTGATATTTGTCAACCAGGATCCAAACCTGCCTTGCTTATACGTATTATTTCAGCTTTATTTGTGGAAGAGGATAGAAAAACAACGTGTAGAAAAATTTCTTTACTTGTTATTTTTTAATCCATAAAAAAGAGACTATAAAGAATGAACTTCATTGCTTTTAAAAGAAATACTCAGATACCTGTGAAACCACCCAAAGTTGTTGTTGTTTTGTTGTTGTTGTGTTTTTTTTTTTTTTTTTTCTTTTAACGAGGTTATGTGTAACTACCCTTGAACATATACTTTCGTCTGTTGCCACAGATGCTTGTCTCTTAAGGTTTGCACTTAGCATAGTTTCTAATACACTAACAGTTCTAGGTATATTTTATATTAATATATTTTAAAGTTGTATACATCAAAATAATTTAGGCATCGAATATTATTTAGTTTGAATACTGATTATGATATTTTGAATAGGAAGTTTTGATTTATAGCGTGGGAAGTAATTACTAAATACAATATCTGAGGTTATTTACACTGTAAAATCGCGAAGTTTTCTGCAAATTTAAATTCGTAAAAAATATTTTTGAGATGTTGTATTCGGGAACTCCATGTATTTCGTGTTGTTAAAATAGTACGACAACTTTATCAACTATATGGTAGAATCCTATATAAACGATCTGTATGAAAAATTTGCGGAAGCAGCACAGGTCAGGCCAACCGTGGCGGCGGAGTGTGCGCTGCCGGCACGTGTGAGTTATTAGCAACAAGTAAGGCTTGAAGTATCTGGTAATGCATTTACCCCGGGCTTGCATGTTTACATGCGAGGGCGATATTGAGCTGCGTGGTCGGCCGCCGGCGCCGTTGTAACGAGATTGGCCCCCACTCCTAGTCCGCCAGCTGGTCGCCAGGCGCTTATACAACCGCCTCGCCTCGGGGCGTGCCGCGGGCACCTCCACCCACAGGGGCAGCGCAATTAGTGCACGGTGCGCCAGCAACAAATCTCCCGTATTGACGGACAACCTTACACCTGAAATTAGGCGATTAGCCCAAAGCGGTTGGAGAAACACTTGTTTTCAGCAGAATCGCTTTTAGCTGGTACATTACAAAGTAGCGTGCTGAGGTTATATGCAGATGAAATCTTTGTGATTTTATCGACCCTACGAAATGTAGCTGTCTTCTACGAAAGGTCATTCATCCGACGTGAGCTGAGTGAATAATTACAACCCTCACTGTTAGGCGCGATGTGACATACCTTAATCTCATAGGATGGATGTTTTTAACTATTTGATTTATTTAGAAATATTGCTTAGTGGTGAAATAGATTTCATGCATAAAATAATTTTAAATAACAAAACCTTAAGCTATAATAAAATATTTTTAGAACCTATGACTTATTAAAGCAGCTATAGAAATAAATTACTTCAAGATTTTTTAACATCTGAACATTAAAAAAATGTAGCTTTCCTCTTTTCTAATATACAAACACTACAAATAAATATAATAATAAATTCGATACATACATACTTCAGAAACATGTCAGCCCACACAATTATTACACTGAAATAATTTGCCTCGTAAAATTTCTTTTCCCTTTTATTAGAAGGACACAGATATTTTCCACAATCACCCGTCATCAAATTCTATATTGAATTTTAACATGAAATTATTATTGCTTTGTTTCGCTCTGTGCACTGCAGTGTGATTGTTGATCCATTTCATCTTCGCTTCCTGAATGTGGAGGATTTATGTCCAAATAATCTTTCAGCAAATCTTAAATACGATTTACTTTAAGATCGTAACACATGTTAACGTTTATGTTCAAAATAATTGAAATAATCAGCGAACCTATTCGAATAACAAATGTTTCACAGGCATAAAATACAATATCTGATTAAAAACATCCAGACTCCTATCTGAAACCACAATTAGAATCTACCCGCGTCATGTTCGCTATTATTGGACATTAACATGACGGCTTTAACTCTGCAGTGGCGACTTTTCAGTGAGGTGTTAAATGTCTGCGGAGGAATGGCAGTCCATTCTTCCTCAAGAGGTGAAAACTGAGAAGGTAGTGACGTTGGACGCTGCGGTATTGATTGAAGTCGATGTTCTAATTCATTCCAAAGATGTTCCTTTGGGTTCATGTCGAGACTGAACGAGTCAGTCAACTTGATGAATGTTATTGTTTCCAGTCCACTACCTCACAGATGTAGCTTTATGACAGGGTGCATTTTCATGCTGATACAATCATCGCCTCGAATTGGTCCTAAACCGCAAGCAGTAAACAATGGTTTAAAATGTGTCGAAATCAATCCGCAATAAGGGGACCATATCCTGATCACTAAAAACACCATAACACCACGTTCCGTTATTAAAACATGATGGTACATTGGCAGATAACGTTATCCATGCGTTCGACACATGCAAACCCTTACATCGGTTTGCCATAGGGTCTTGGCGTAATTCATCTCTCAAAACACTCGTTTTCAGTTATCCACTATCCATTGTCGTCGCTCTTTACAGCACCTCAAGAATCCCTTAGAATTGATTATAGAAATGTTTGGCGTATGAGCGGCAGGTCGATCTCCCGGCGCAGAGTCACTGTACTGGCTGAACTACTGGTTCCACTTGGAACTCACGAGTGATTAATTCCGCTGATTTCTTGTTATTTTTACAACCACCTATATGACTATTACTATTACAACAATTGGGAAACAGACGACTCCCTCAAACCTGCAAGACGCTTTCAGCCTGCAGACAGTGGTGTATTCGAGGGAGCAGCTAATCTTAAATACGGTAGGTGGCGGCGATGCAACATAAACTTCAGACAGAACTTCATCCTACTGCAAATCAGATTATCAGCACGGAAATAGTAAAGGTTTCTATTTCTTAAGACCGACAGAAAAACACAACCAATATGTTTATAATAGTGTGAGGATTTATTTCAAACTGTCTTTTCTCTTCCAACAAGCCACCGACCGATATGTACATTTAAAGATAAATTCCTCGCCACCACAAAGATCCAAAAAACATAACATCACATTCGAAATTTTCTATCATTCACTATTCTCATCAGTCCAGTCCAATAAATTACTGGCTGTAAGTTATGGAAGCGTTATTAAATCAAAATAGTTCACTTCAAATTTACATTTTTACGTTCATTCCAGTTCTCTTACATTTATTCTCGTAACTATGTCAGCCTATTGCACAACTTGGCACATCACACTTAAGTGAAACAAAACTTCTCAATACAAATCTATTTCACTGGTCGTGAAAACTTACACAAATTTCATATTAAAATCGCCTGGCTGAATCGTCTCTAGTTCTGGAGTTTATATAGCCCTTCACAACACTTTAAACAGTCGCTGCCCTTTCAAAACCAAAATACTGAATTTAATGTATGGGTCTGCAGACAATTATTCTGAACCCTTACTAAACCTACTCAGGGACTTAAGACTTTTAATCCACCACTCTGCCAATTCACTTACTCCCCAACAAACGCTTATCAGATTTCAATTACCAAACAACAAAACTAACAACGTTTCCCTCGAGCTGAAGGATTGCTTTAACGACTTTTTATTTTTCTATGGGCAGAAACATAAGCTCCCACTCACATTCAGCGATGGACAGCCACGCTTCTCCCAGCTCACCCCTGCTTATAACATCTCACAATTTCGGGATATTGCGCAACCCAGTCGACGCCTTCAGAAGGGTTCTTCCACTAAGTCCCCTGTGGTACAACGTTTTTTCCTTAAGCTTCTCAAATCACCCCTAAAACAGCCTAATATCGCCCACAAACGCTCACATAAATCCCAAAATAAACCAGCGTAACGTTACACACCCTTCGAAATGCTCGACGCTCACTGTTCATCACTAACGAAGATCTACCTGGTCTTTGTCTAGTTGTGATGGCTCCTTCGCGTTTACTCATCAGCAATCTACTTGATCAACTTTAGAAGGGTTGAAAGGTCCCTGGTGGATCTGTTACTCAGGTGACCTCCAATGACCAGTCCACGTGCTCAGCAACTGAGCCCTTCTTACAGACCTATTCCGCTGTTACTGCTTCTCTATTGACAAGACAGTGCTCGCTGCTTCCTCTTATACCGGTGAGGATTCGCCTGTTGAGACAAAGGGGTATTATATAGGGGTGTCCGGGGACTTCTGATCAGAAGGTGTACGTGCATCGTTGGCTAGGACCGGTGCTATGTTCCCCGGTGCATTTATCTTCTCCCGTCACCAACGCACATCTGAGATAATACGTTCCTTCCACTCTCAGAACCTTCGTCGTCAGATACTAAAAAATACAAATAAAACAAACTGACTGCATCAAACACAAAACCAGCAATTATAGTCGGTATAACACACGTTGTTAAAATAAAAATTACACTTCGATAGTCAACCTTTAAATTTTTACATTTTATACGTTCATTTTGAAGCGAAGATCGTCAAATAAGTTTAAAGTAAAAGACCTGTCTTCAGTATTGGGTGTTTAATATTGGAGATTAAAATAATTGTCCATTCCTTCTCATTGAAAAATTGTTTTGGTCTAATGACCACAATTTCCATTTTAAAGAAATACAAACGAGAGACAATCATAAAGGTGAAAGTGTAGCATTCATTTGTTTACAAATTGAAAAGCGACAGAAATATTTAAGAAAACTTAAAAAAACCAAAACAAGATGTAAGTTCATATAATCTATAACACAAGAAGGTCCATAGACAGAAAAAAATTTCTAGAGGGAAGAATTATATCATTTATAAAACGTGTTTCTTTGTCACAAGATATTATCTTGCGTTATACCTAACCGAAATTGAGAAATGAGGTATCATTTCAAAGACTAAGGTCCTCACTTTGGTCACATAATATTTTAAAAAAGGAATTTTTTCAAATTCGAATCTTAAAGGGCAAAAATATCATTAATTCTTAAAGGCGTTTCACTCCCACCCCCACCCCCCTTGAGGTGTAATTTATCTCCCTCTATACCTAACCGAAATTTTAAAGACTAAGATCTCTCCAATGGTCACATCATATTTTAAGAAAGGAATTTTTTGCAATTCGACACTTAAAGGGCAAGAGTATCAGTATTTCTACAACGCGCTTTAGTTTAATGAGCCGTTTATTTTCCTTGATACGTAACTAAAATCGCGGAATTTTAAATATTAGGACTACCCTTTGACCACATCATATTTTAAGCATTTTTTCGTTATTCAACCCCTAAAGGGCACAAGAATTATTATTTTCGTAACGTTTTTTTTTTTTTTCCACGAGACGTTTACCTTTCTTGATATCCAGCCGATATAGAGAAATAAGGTATCATTTTAAAAAGATAAGATCTCCACCATATTGTAAATTAAGAAAGAAATTTTTCAAAATTTGACCCTTAAAGGGCAAAAGTAATAAGAATGATGGTGTCGCGTATGAGACAGTTCATAGCCAAGCCGCTATACACATTACAAAGATATTAATAAAATGCCACACTGGCATTGACAAATATTGAGCGCGTTACTGATAGATAGTAGCACTACATATTAAAGAGAGATAAAAAAATAGTTTTTTTCAAAAAATAATAATAATAAGTAGCTTTTCGGATATTTTTTCTGTTACCGAAACATTACTGTTTTGCTTTACAATTCCTAAGTTAACAATTTATTCGCGAAATTTTCTCACGGACTATGATCACAGCAGCGCACATCACAGAGATATGAAAGTGCTGTGTGTATTTTGTTCAGGTTAGTTATATTCCGTTAAGGTCAGTTTGTCATACATATGTTTTACACATCCAAAAGTGTTTCCTAATTGTTTTGTTAAATTTGTATGTTGCTTACCCGGTTTTCTTTCTTCTTGCTAATAATATTTAAAACTCGTCTTGGTTTTATATACTGTAGAAACTAAAGCCGAATATCTTCTCACTAGCAGAAGAGCCCAAGGCTTGCCTTGATTTTAGGAAGCCGTGGAAAACAGAAAACTGAATAGCCAATCCGGTGAGAGTAAGGTTAATCAAGTGGCGTGCAAACCGGAAAGGACTGGCAGGGACCCTAAGGTCGAGATTGCGGCTCGAGCTGACCCGATAACCTGACCTACGGCCGTCCACTCGCCGCACTTTACGACTCGTCGATATGTTGGTCATTAGGGAGGCGGGACGTTGCGGCCGAGAACTTGGCGCCTGCTAGACTAGGTCACAGAATGCAGTGACGAAATTCTGTAGTGGGTAACTGATTGTGAAATAACAGTCAGCTGCACTGTGCTAGCATAAAAGGTATTGAGAAATTACCACCAAGTTATATATAGTATGTCTGACATCACAGGTTTTGTTTGATCCCTTCTGGCACAATAGCTATGAATTATTGGCAACTTTGATCCACGCTTCATTTATACAAGCATTAGTTACAAAAAAGAAAAGGTTATAGCCATTATTTTTTATTTCATCAAACATGCAAATATTTCAGGCCCTTTTGAGTATTAGAGATACTTGCAAACTTTTATTTTGTTCTAAAACTTTCATCTTCCTTACTAATTAATAACATTCAGACAGTAATCAATATTAGATTTTATTGCAGATATGCTCTTGCCCAGGTAAAATTATTACTTTGTCCTTTGACTCTGCTACGAATAATTTGATGTCATTTTGAGTCAGCCTTTGTTCTTCCCTCTAATAAGATAAATTATTGGGAGACTGGAGGTTTTATCGGCATTGTCTCAGGTAACTAGCCTAGTGAATTGATTGATAAAACACAACCATTCGGCGGTGAAAGACTCTGTCGCCATTGCCAAGTGGCTATGACCTCAGAAACGTCGCGTTTTATCAGTGGAGTCACTCGGCTGTTTACCCGAGAGGATTTATCTGTTATAAATTATTCTTATCCACAGAAGAATTCTAAATATATTAATCACATGTTACTAGGATAAAGATGAATACAAGCATCTTTCAGTGTATTTTCGTCCACATTATGGCTAAATCGTAACACATCAAGCTAAACATGAGTGTTGTTACGACATTACGTATAACAATTATTTCCACCTTCGTGGCATCTGGTGTCACGTTAACAGTCCATAAGTGAACAGCAATCTTTTATTCGCAAATAAGTATGCTTAATTCGCGACACTCGACAGGATTGATATTATTGTATGCGATCAAAATTTAATTAATCGTATAAATTAATGTTTAATTTTTTTAAGACACTGAAAGTAAACAAATTTCGGAGCCACACCACAGAAAGTGTTGTTGACCTAGCGTCAGATCTTGATGTTTGTATATGGTACACTCTCTATATCCGTACAGAACGGATAAACTATGTGTAAGAAACAGTTTGTACTTAAGTCTTTGTATTCATTTGCTACTATTAAATAGCAGCCATTGCATGGATACCAAACTAAGTTTAAAATAGAATTTCTCTCTTTAGATATCCTGAACAATTCAGTATTTTTTCTAGTTATGTGTTTTGCACTAGTTCCTTCGTATTCCTTTAACATATATTCTAAAAATTCTTTTCTTTTAAACCGTAGTTTTTTTATGAACTCCAATTAATACGTTCGCTCAAAGAAGATACGCTCGTGCAAGTTCAATTACCTTTCTAAAAAATGGTTTGAGCCGTTTCTGAGATAGTGTCCAAAGGAATCAATATCAACTAATTATACTACGGTTGTTTCTTAATTTTGTTTCTTGGAAAGACCGTCTCAGTGTTATATCCAGTTTTCAGAACATTTGTTTCAGAGGAAAGGCATGCTCTGGTTTGCTAAGATTGTTCTTTCAGAGCAATGCACCGTTTTTTAACAATAAAATTTGAGTTGGCAAAGTTGAAAAGTCTGACATTGCCCTAAAGTATAATAATAAATTAATATATTGGTTGTAAGCGTCTATGCAAACACGGACTATCATACATATTATTAGAAATACTTTAGAAACAGTCTAATAGTAAACCAACCAGAACACCATAACAAGTTCTTTGCTTTACAATTACAAATTTTATTCTAGTAACATATAAGTTATCTATCATATCCAAATTTTATGGCATGATAGTTGTCGTAAAATGAAGAAACTTAAATTTCAAACCATTAGAAAATTCTTTGATGGTCTTATAACGTTAGCAATTATGAACAAAATTTCATTTATTTCTTTAAAAGATTCTTTTTTGCATATTTTTCATACTGTTAGAGTTAAATCTGGAGAAATTATATAAATTTACCTGCCAAACTGAGGAAAAATAAAAAATCTATTTTTTTGCGATATAAACGCGATGCTTTCACCCAAGCAGATGTTTACTGTAGGCTGTAGTTTAAAGTAATCCATCCGTTGGCTGCAGTTTAACTTGAATTCATTTGAGGGCTATCAACATCTTTTGTTTAACGATTATGACGAAGGTCTCACGTGTTTACACTGTCATCTTGTCCGAAATGATTTTAGTCTTTCCTTTCACTTACCAAATACGAGGAACGTACTCGGAAAATTTATTACTTCAGCTGTAGTAAATCATGTCGGTATAACTAATTCATTCTTGCTGAGGTAATAGAAGCTACATAAGATGATTAGTCTCAAACTTTGGTTTTTGATATGTGGATTTTTGTTGGTTAAATTCCTCTTTGTTTCGAAATTTTTCGACACATACGTCATTGCATCAGCAATTAGTATTGTTACAAATTTAATAGTTTTTTGATAGACCTTGACCCTGGATGACCATTCCCGCCTCGGAAACGAACGACTGGCGTTGCTCCGTACTGTTCTTGTTTTAGGGTATTTTTGCGCACCACATTAAGGATAATACTGAGGAGGAACTCACATATTTGTTTAAGACATCACAAGCAGAGTAACATTAATACACATTTTTAAAAACTTAAAAAAAATAATATATGACTATAGCTCCATTGAGCCAGCGGTGACTCTTTGTTGTAGGAAGTACTGCATCGCAAGGAGAACACTGGCTGTACGAAGTAAAGCATAGCAAGGAGAACACAGTGCTTACAAGAGACACTTTTGACCTAGAACGCTCGGAACCACACGAAAACATGTTTACAATAAAAAGTGATCATAAACAAAACAGTGGTGTGTGTCATTTCCGTGCACTTCCGGTTCAAACATTTCAAAGAAACCTGGCACAACCTGTCCACGAAACATTCAACTGGAGGTAAGCAAAAGAGGAAAATGACTAAAGAACACGTGAAACATTTTCTAACTACAGTCCTTGTCTAACATGTAACAAATGAAAAGAGCGTATTGTTGTGTGATTTAAAATCAATTTGCTGCACGTACGTAAAAGTCTATGTTGCAATATACTTGGCGAAAGTCAGGTTATAATATTGACATACCAACATAATCATTTGAAAATGCAATTGGTGTGACTTTTGATACTGGAGTGCGTGAATGCGAAAGTGACTTGGAATGTGATAACGTGGCTTTAGTGAGGTGTTCGCATTGTTCTCTTCCACTTTGTTTAAAGCACTTCATCGGAATCCCGCATCTGCACTTTGAGTATTAATATAAGCACTATCAGGTGTGGGTACTGCTGTATATGCGTGTTTTGCGCTGTATTAAGAACTTCAAGCAGAAAGTTTTTGACACTGTTTATTGAAAAATTAATAATACACAAACATCATTGAATTACGTATAATTTCCTTCATATGGTATTGATATGTTGTTACTTTGTTTCTCTCTATTAAAATGTTACTTGAGGTAGAATGCAACGTTTTGCCTGGAAATGACACACACCACTGTTTTGTTTATGATCGCTTGTTATTCTAAGCATGTTTTCGCGCGGTTCCGAGCGTTCGAGGTCAAAGGTGTCCCTTTTTAGTTGAAACCACCCTTGCCCCAGCCCGGACTCAAACCAGCGGCCCCCGCAATGAATAGCAAGCACTCTGTTCCAACGATGCATGGGTCGTCCCGGTTGACACACACTCGTATGTTTGGTCCTCTGAGGCGCTGGCAGTGTCGGGAGTTTCGCTGCGACTGTTTGGCTGCCTCGTCGGCCCGTCACGGCGCGCTGGTTAATGTTAATCCCGTTTGGGTGACGCGACGTGCTCGTGGCGGAGGCTAATTTACGGCGGCGTCAGACGAGGATAATTTTAAAGGAGATTACAAGAGCGGCCGCAGCGCGCGGCTCCCAGGCTGGTCTGCTTGCTATTCGCACACGAGATTTTAATTCCCTGGTCGAAATGACATCCTCTATTTCACTGACACGTGGCAAGCAAGTATGTCGTAAAATGACAGTAGCTCGTCCTAAAAGCTGACTCATCTGCTCTAAGAGCACAACTGTCAGATAAATACCTGATGAAGACAGCAGTGTAAGCTGTCGAAACGTCGTCATCCGACTGGACACCCGAGAGGATTTTGTTGCATTATATCCCTCACTTACTGTAACAGTGACATAACTCAAATACGCCAATTCAAATGATTCATGTCCAATAACTTTATGCATTCACTAGAAACTAACTTATCTGCATGTTTTATTGAAAGAATACTTTTTTTTTTTTTGCTGTCATCAGTCTTTCGACTGGTTTAATGCAATCCTCCATCCTTTCCTATCTTCTGCTAACCACTTCATCTCTGCATATCCCTTACAACCCAGGTCCTCAATTATCTGCTTCATATATTCTAATATCTGTCTTCCTCTACAATTTTTTACTTTCCACTGTTAATTAACAGCAAATTAACCAATGGAATACAGTTGTAGTATAAATGAAAATGGTCCAGCCTAAGATTGTAACTCAAAGCAGCTTGTTTTTTAGTTATGCCATTGTTTCAGTAAATGAGCGGTGTGTACTGCGTTTGTTCGGGTTACGACTAAAGCAGAGATGTGACTTATTTGAGATACAAGTATTTGAAATACAGATACAAGATTGAAAATAAGTATTTTCATCTTGTATCTGAAATACTTTTCTTAATCTTTATTTTGTATCTAGTATTTATATACTTTTTTTCGTTATCTTTGTATATTGAAAATACTGTTTACGCACTTTTTTCTTTCTTTACGACATCAAAAAGACAAATACAACAAATCTATATCAAAGTACAAAGTTGTATAGTCTAGTTACCTTTATCTGTCTTTATTGTGGAGAACTATGAAAACCATAAACATCCACCCTCCTGCCTATTGTTCGTGACCGCTTGCTACAGTCCTTATGAAAGCGTCACAGAACTGATTAGTAGACTAGGCTGGGAGTCTCTGATAGACGACGCACGGTTCGTTTAAACTTATTGGTAAACATGCGTACTCCCACTTTCACTCACGAGTGTAGTGAAATACTTCGTCCACCAACCTATTTGAGCCGGAATGACAGGATAGATAAGATTAGAGAAATAAGGTGCCGCAATGATTCTTATATGAATTCTTTTTTCCCTCGTACCATTAGAGATTGGAATGCACAACAAAGAGATTAGCTTTGGTGCTGAGCACCCTCTGCCACCCACAATTTTGTGAATTGCAGAGTATATATGTAGATGTAGATGTATTTACTCCTCGTCAATTTTTATCGTGCAAAATTATGTTTGGTGTTACGAAGTCGAATTATTATTATTGAATCATAATAAATGACGACGTTATTGAAATTAAGGAAATAAATAAAGGAATCATGTTAATTTTTATTTTATTTAAGTAGGTTTATATCCACATTAGATATCACTTGGCAGGGACTGCTTGGTAGTTGCTCACGAAATCCCTATTCACTACACCAATAGCTAAATTTTGTTGACTAAATTTGTTTAAAAATTTTAAATTGTCAACTAAATTCTTAGGATTATTATAAACGATAAGAATTAATTATATTAAAATATAAAAATATGTTTCAAATTTGCGTCATTGTTGTAAGATATTTTGTTTATCGAAAGTTTTATTGATTTACAGATAACTGAAAGCTTGGTAGTTAGTTTATTAAGAATTTTACATTATACATTGTTATATAAGTTATCTAACAAATTTAATTTCTTACTAGACGACCCATGCGAAAATTCGCGAATAATTGGTTGAATGGTTGCAATATAATGAAACGTAGAACCGCACTATTTTAACAAATATTTATTTGTTTAGTGTAATAGGAACACATCAAAATACTTACAACATATTACGAAACAGTTAGGAAAATTTAAAACACACTGCACGTACAACAAACTGTCACTGACCTTAACAGAATACAACCAACCTGAACAAAATGCACACAGCATATCAACATCTCTGTTATATGTGTTGGTGTGCAAATAAAATATTTACATTGGAATAGTATAGCAAAACAAAAATGTTTCGGTAACAGGAAAATATATCCGAAAAGCTACTTATTGCATAAAAAACAGTTTATTGAAATATCTGTTGCTGCAATCTAGGTATTTGGCTCTGAACTGTCTCAAATGCGCGACGTCTTTAAACATCTAATTCTGAAAAATTATTTCTCAATTTATGATTTTTACCTGATTGGAGACCTTAATCTTTAAAAGATATGTCATTTATCGATTTCGGTTAGGTATCAAAGGAGATAAATGGCTCGTAATTAAAAAAAAAACACGTTGTTGAAATAATATCAATACTTATTCCCTTTATGGGTTGAACTCCAAAAAAAATTATTTTATAAAATATGGTGTGACCAAAGCGGACACCTTGGTCTTTAAATTGATACCTCATTTATCGATTTCAGTTAGGCATCAAACAAAGCATTTTTTTTTTTAGAAATGTTATTTTTGCTCCTTTAGGATTTAATTTGGAGAAAGTTCTTTCTTAAAATATGATGTGACCAAAGCGGATACTTTAACCTCAAAAATGATACCTCATTTATCGATTTTGGTTAGGTATCAAGTGAGATAAATGGCTCGTGACAGAAAACATGGGTTCTTGAAATTCCGACATTTTTCGCCCTTTAAGGGATCAATTCAGAAAAAACCCATTCTTAAAATACGATGTGACCACAGCGGAGATCTTAATCTTTAGAATGATACCTCATTTATCTACTTCGGTTACATATAAATAAATGGAGATAAATGATTCGTGACGCAAAAATGCGTTGAAGAAACATTGATACTTTTTTCCTCTAAGGGTTTCTTAATATATGATGTCACCAAAGCGGAGACATTACTCCTCATAATCCTACTCCATTTAACGATTTCGATTTGGTATCCATGGAGATAACTTGTTCGAGACACAAAAAAACTCAATTTAGAAATATTGATATTTTTACCCTCTAGGGGTTAAATTCAGAAAAATCTCTTTCATAAAATATGATGTGACTACAGCGGAGATCCTAATCTTTAGAATGTTACCTCATTTATCAATTTCGGCTAGATATTAATGGAGATAAATAGCTAGTGACTCAAAACTACATTGTAGAACCATTGATTCTTTTTACCTTTAAAGGTTGAATTAAAAAGAAATACTTATTTCTTAATATTCGATTTCATCAAAGCGGAGACATCAGTTTTCACAATCCTACTTCATTTATCGATTTCGGTTATATATCCAAGGAGATAAATGGCTTGAGACACGAAAAACACATTTTAGAAATACTGATATTTTTGCCCTTTAAGGGTCCAATTACGAAAAATTCCTGTCTTAACATAGGATGTCACCAAAGCGGAGATCTTAATCTTTAAAATGATACTCCGATAAATGATTTCAGATAGGCATCCAGGGATGGAAATTACTTGTAACACAAAAATCAGCATTTTAGAAATATTGACATTTTTGCCCTTTAAGGGTCGAATTACGAAAAATTTCTTTCTTAAAATATGATGTGACCAAAGTTGAGACCATAAGCTATAGAATGACACCTTTATTCATTGATTTCGGTTAAGTATGGAGAGAGATAATGGCTTGTAACAAAAAAAAAAAAAAAAAACACCTTATAGAAATAATGCCTATATACATAAAGATGAATGTATGTTTGTTTGTTCTTCATACAAACCCACAGTTTTCATCCGATCTCGATGAAACTTTGCACACTTATCCTTTGAAACAAGAAGAAAAATACTGCCTAAATTTGGTTGAAAAATTATCTGTATAAATAATACATGCTGTCTTATAATTTCGAAAAATTACTGAACGGTGATAGGCGGACACGTTTAATGTCTAGGTCTCTGTATTGCTTTTCGATACAGTGGTTAAAGCGCTTGCTTACTGATGTTTGGATCATGGTCTCCGGTTCCAACCTCAGTGGATGCAAAGATTTTTAAAAATTTTTTTTGATCGTAAGTGTCACGCCTGGACCGTCAGTTATTCGGATTGAATGTTAAACTGTACATGTCACAAATTTAGGG
The DNA here is from genome assembly GCA_031002005.1 of Vandiemenella viatica. Classification (NCBI taxonomy): domain Eukaryota; kingdom Metazoa; phylum Arthropoda; class Insecta; order Orthoptera; family Morabidae; genus Vandiemenella; species Vandiemenella viatica. Next base: position 169,666,440 of record JARYHS010013630.1, on the reverse strand, counting down.
GTGCAATACGAGGCAAATCGTAGGTAGTCTTGCAATGCTGTAGATGTACACTTTTTTACGTTATATTGATACCTCAGGGGTGATTTTCAGTCAGTGTGTGTGTGATCTGAAATAATCTTATATATATATATATATATATATATATATGACGTGTGTTTTCCTATATTTCACTTTTCAGCCACCACTAACTAGCACAGATCACTGGTGTTTGTGTATGGAAGTAGCATGTAGTTTCCTGTCATGCACAACGTTGGCCGAATGAAGATAGTTATGGTGATGTGGGAGATATGATGATTAAAGTTGGTCAGTGCAGGGCTTTTTCATATTTCGACCAAAAATTTGTGTCTCCTTATACTTCTCTTTCCTGCCACAACTACATAGCATAGACCATTGGTGTTTGTGTGTGGTACAAGAATCGTGTCTCCTGTCGTGCACTATGGTTGTTAGATGTCGGCAGCTATGGGGGTGTGGGAGATATGGGGGTTGAAAGTGGTCGACCTGCGGCAATTTCATATTTCTGCCAAAGACGTATGTGTCTTAGTTTTCACTGAAAAGTGATACACCATCTATCGCAGATCACTGGTGTTTGTGTGTGGTAGTAACACAGAGTCACCTTTCGATCGCAACGTTGGCCGAATTTCAGTAACTGTAGGGGTGTGGGAGATAAGGTGGTTGAAAGTGGCCGATCAAGGATATTTTCGTATTTCGTCCAAAGACATGTGTGTCCGTAAATTTTACTTTGTTGCCTGAACTACATAGCGCAGATGACTGGCATTTGTGTGTGGTAATAGCATCGAGTCTCCCATTGTGCACTATGGTGGTTAGATGTCGGTAGCTGTGAATCCAAATTCTTTACAAACACCAACGAAGTCGTGGGTACCAGCTAGTAATACTATAAATGCGGAAGTAAGTCTCTGTCTTTCTGTTACGTTTTGACGACTAAATGCCTCTACCGTTATTGACGGGATTTGAGAAGAAAATCTGTAGGGAGGGCACAGGATATTTTTTTTCGGTATGATTAACTGCCGTAGTCACGAAATTTTGAGAACTTACGGAATGGTGACAGAAAGAGGGATGTGTGTGTTAGTCTGTAATGTTACGTCGGTTGCTCAAGGTATGCTTCTTGCGCATAATGTTAGTGTATAATTTGTTAATTTCGTTTAGAGAAAAAACGTATTGTTTAGTGTAGATGTAGATATTCTCTGTCCTATTACTTTGTCTGCGTAAATGTGTCTGGCACCAGTTTGCCTTCTTTTTGACATGCTTTGCGGGCGTAAACTGGCATAAGTTATAGCTCTAGCAGAGCACGAGCAGCTAAAGTTATTGGAACCCAAGAATCGGATGCTCATACTGAAGAAAGAAGAAAAGACCAATCTGAAATAAACCTGCCCTTAGTTAACACCCCCCCCCCCAAACATCCCCTCACCTTCGTTTGTTTTTCTGTTTTGAAATATATTGGAAACTGATTCTCTTCAAGAGACAGGTTCGACGGTAGAGTGATTTAGAGATGGGTTTCCTGTCATATTATGCCTATTCGGTGTTGTTTGGTACTAATCCTTCGTTACCAACAACTTTCTATATTCAATTCTGGCAAAGAAATTCTTAATCCACGCGTACGAAGTCGCGGGTACCAGCTAGTATATTATATACGGTATCAAATTAAATGTATAGTTTTTAACTCAGATTGTTGAGGTTACCGTATTACGACCTATAATAGGAGCTGTTCCGTTTAGAATATAACAGTTTGTTATGTAATTGGTTCTCAAACATTAAAATAATTACTTGCCAAATTTCCAGTACTAAAATAAAAATAATAGTAATTCGTAAATAACTGTTGGTGTTACTCTTGGTAGAATTATAGAATAAAAATCAGCGATCAGATCTTTGAAGAGCTGGTTTTAACTTACTTAAGTCTCATTTAAAATTTTAAGGAACATTTTGTACATACATTGTAGACAAAATATAAAAAGATGTGTTATGTAAAAAAGTATTTTATCTTGAAAAAGTATTTTGAAAAGACATATTTAGTATCTTGTGTTTCAGATACCATTTCCAAAAGTATCTTGTATCTGATATCTCAAATCCACTACTAAAGAGTTTCTTGTATCTTGTATTCCAGATACTTTTATGAGGTATCTTTCACATCTCTAGTCTAATGATACGGAAAAATGTATTAAGTGTGGGTGCCAAATATTGCTACACAAAATTTGACAAAACGTAATAAGAAGAAAGGCAAAGGCCATAAGAAATAAGAGACTTCATGACATTAAACCATCTATAGGAATACTACAAGATGTACTAGAAGAATTGACTAATTATCATTTATCTTTCGTTTAATGACGACCAACAGCAGATCAAAAGCAAATTAGCTCAACCAAACGCAGCACTCTGGCAATAGAAAAACTTCAATAATTAAATATTGTAGAATTAATAAAAAAATATTATGAAGCTGTCCATTAGTATAATAACCTGATACTCAAGTATATCCTGGATCCTGCGATTACAATATTGAAAGAGAATTATAGTTACTGGAATACTGTTTAAAAGAAGGACGATCAAAATTTGAAGGAAGAAATAGAGCACGTAAGGAATATGATGAAGAAAGTAATTGGTCGAAGATGTAATAACGAAAGGAATAAGCACAGTATGGAAAATTGTCATACATGGTGGAATGGTTAATTTATGGTTAGATGGATTAGCTGAAGGGAAGAATGACAGAGGAAAACAAAGATTGTGGAATGTGATGATGGGTTTGCTGAGATAATGAGTTTAGTCTAGAGATATAAGATTCCCTTAAAGCAGTTGACAGAAAATAACACCGGTAGTGCCATAGTACTGAGCTTCCGATACTGAGCGTCGAAAATGTTCATTTCAGTACGGAGCAACTTCATGTTCGGATTTTCCAGTTTGATCACTGAACTGAATGAAAAAAAATCAGTTCTAATCATAAACGGATTTTTTTACGTGGTATTAAAAAAGTAATATTTTTCTTTTTCGGCTTAAATGTCCAGAAGCGATATTCATGGAATGCTGGATAATTGTTAAGATGAAGAAGATGATGAAAACGGAATTTTCAATAAATTCGTTGTGGATATTGAAGATAATCTATTTATAATGTTAGCTGAAAATACTTTATTACAAATCTGTCGGAATTTTGCCAATAAATGGGAAGCAAACTAGAGCATTGACTGTGATGTGTATCACAAAACAAAATACATAACGGAAATCTTAATCGCGAATCGTGAACTAAACCCAACAACATTCCAGGAGCCAGTTGTGAAATGAAAACAACATTTAATCCTACCAGCAGCAGCAGGTGAACGCAGCAAAGATGAGAATTCAAATAATTTTAATCAAACGGTTTGATACAAGCAAACACATTTTTATTTGCAAGACAGGATTTTCTTTATAGTGATTTTTAAAGTGGCAGATTCTAAACACTTCACCATGAACTCAATACCAATATCTGATTGCCTCGGTATATCTTCATGATAGTTACATCGACAACAGTGTTTTAGCGTTGCTTTACCGCTTTTCCATTGATGAAGATGGACTGAGACCTTGACTTGCGGGCTCGACAGGTCGATCGATGCCGGAGATCAGGAGAGCCACGCTCAGTTACGCAACCTGCGGCCGACACACCAGGCCACGCTTCAGACGCTGCAAATCAGTCAAGCTGAAAACTACTAACTAAATTATTCTGCATCTTGCTACTTTGCTTATAGCCTTGTGGCACCAAACGTGCTGGGTGAGTGATAACCCTCATTCGGGAGGACGTTAGGCTGGAATCCCTGTTCGGCCATCCAGATTTCGGGTTTCCGTAGTATAGTGAAACCACCCCAAAGATGGTTCCTTCAAAAGGCCAAGGCCGAATTCCATCCCGTTCCTTATTCAGAGTCCTTTCCCAACTCTAAGGACCTCGACTTCGACGTCGCAAAGCCACAAGCAGAAGAAAGCCTCACGGCACATTGATGTCGAGATCGCTATAGCCGGGAGAGGGTGGGAGGTAGCAACCAACCTGGCATTCGTCTCGATTGATGATCGGTGTGGGACTTGAATCTGCGTCCTCCAGAATGTCAGGCCCCAGTGTTACAAACCACCAACGGTTACACCTGGTGAAAAGTGTGTATACAGGCTGACCTGAAGAAATGGTTAGAACCTTGTCAGCGATGAGGTTTCTATAATTTAAGAATAAAAGTTCCCCAATCTGTTTGGGGTGAGACAGATACTAGAAATAGTAGATCGTTCGTCTCCTTTTCATCTACGGAAATAATTATCTGCCGATTCACGGTTTAGTATTTCAAGGCAGTATTGAACTGTCTCTATCCTAACCGGTAGTTTATTAAACAAACTACAGACATCGGCTACACAATTTTTATTTTTTTTTGTAACAGTTTAACGTTCCTTTTTAACAACGTGGTCTTTAGAGACGGGAAAGGATTCGGCCATGGCCTTTTGAAGGAAGCATCCCGGCATTCGCCTGGAGTGATTTGGGGAAACCATGGAAAACCCAAATCTGGATGCCCGGACGGGGATTCGAACCGCCGTCCTCCCGAATGCGAGGCCAGAACGCTATTCGTTACACCACCACGCTCGGTCGGCTACACAAATACATTCAAAACATGTTTCGGAGAATTTTTTAATTATTTTTTGCACTGAATGATACGATGTATTCGACTGAGAATTACCACACAGCCTTTACTCCCCCACAGAAAGAAGGAAGGTTAATCACCTGTCGCGCAGTATACGGCGAAGGGAAATCAGCCTGCCACTTGAAAGGCAGCCAGGCCGCTTGTTTACGTGGGCCTATAACTACACCTCTTTACGCGGTGGTGAGACAATGGCCGCTATTTAAAAACGCGAATACCATCACGTTTCCCACAGTTTTTCTTTATTTAACTACAGTCTACTTATTATACCACCCGAAAAGAAAAGGCTATAAGGCGCAAAATAACGAAGTTTAAAGTGACCAAATTATTTTCTTCTATTAAAAATAAATACTGAAAATAGTTTTTATTATTTATTAATAACGTCACATCTCTCAGTCCATCAAGAAATTGAGTGATTTCATTTACAGAAATTACAAATGTGCACAAAAAGTCGTTTCGGGAACTTGCTAGTTCTATAGTTGAAAGCAACTCGAACATCGAAAAATGAACAAATAACACCGCGAACGTTCGGCGAGAGTAAAATCATCCCTTCAAAAATCATATTTCCAACTGTTACAAAACAAAACAATACTACCTGAAATAAAAATAAACTAAGACTTTGTACGATAACGAACGCTTCATTTCATTGAACGAATACATAACTAAAGAAAACAGTTGTTAGAAAGAAACGCAGGGGCAGTTGCGAACACTACTGTCATTGAATTTTATCAGGCTGGTGGTCAGTTGTTTTGTATCAGCAAATGAAGTCCAGTTTCACAGATACGTAATTTTTGATTGTATGTTTAATCACATTACATCAATACAGCATCATTACGAGAACGCAACTAAATATTTACATTGGTAAGAAATTATATTGATAAGAAAATTACGATTTCAACAATATTTAAAAATAAGTATTTCAATGCTTTCGTTTTGTTAATGAGAAGACGCATTGAAGATGGCTGATGCTCATGTCACGCAGGTGTTGATTTCAAAAAGTAATTTAGTGAACTATCGTCCCGGGAACGTTCTTGGACATGAAGCTGTTTCCGAAATGATCGTGACGTTTCAGAAATAATTTATCTTCTAGAGTACGGCTAAGTAGACATAAAAGGCTTATAATATTAACACTTTATGTATCTAAAAACGAGGAAAGTGTTATTGAGGGAGAAAAGTTAATGCTAAAAATTGCTAAATAAAAAAAAAAAGTGTGGATAGCAATTAAAATTTGAGACTTAAAAATAGCATTGGCTAAAGAAGTTACAGTAATGAAAAAACGTCTACATTCTATCTGCTACTACGATATATAAACTAAAATCTTAAAGAAAGTTAAAACCGAAATAAATTTTTGAAACTCATTGACTTTTCCGAAAATTATGAGTAGTTAATTTCTTAAGACATGTGTGCGAAAGAGCGCAAATTCAAAGATAATTGTTATTTTACTTTTTTAAATGTAATCCAAATTATACCTACATCTTTACTAAAGAAAACACTGTCAGTATTATGCTATTACTTTGAGAATAAAATTGGTGTTTTTGAATTTGTGTTATGATAAAGCCAAGCTTTTTCATTTTATGCCTTATTTTTTTTGTATGCAGAAAACTAAGTGCAATATATATTTTAAAACATACTGATGTACGAATTATTAGATTAAAAACCAGTTCTGCATTTATTTCGTCATTTTCGAACTGTGATTGTCTTTGCGTGAACGCAGAATCATTAACGGGAACATTATCGAAAGGAGCAGAAATCAATATATATGAAAGATTTTCTTGTCAATCAATTTAAAAAATTAAAATTTATAATAACTTCGCTGTATGCGAAGATAATCCTATTAGAAATAAAATGTATATTTTACTTGGAAGATACTTTTACGTCATAAATAAGTAATTTTTCCATAGATAAGACTAATTTTGTTGGCAAATCTTGAGTGTGCCCAATCTTTCAGATATTTTCGATAGTTTTAGTTTAGCCTGTAACTTAAATACACATTTATCTAAATTAACAGCAATTTTATTCATTAATAAGTTTTTTAGTAAGATTTTTAAAACGTTCCCAAAAATGACGATATCTAAGATAGGTTAGATACAAAATGACTTTTATTCAAAAAATTCAAAATGTTCTGCGAGATACTTATAGGTAACATTCAACTACTAGTCTAGTAATTATCTGAGCTACTTTTTGAGATTATATGATAATAGTATTTTTATTAAATAATCGATCTTGGTGATTTTGTGCCATAAACATCCAAACTATCCATGAAAATGAACTTAATTTTTTACACTGTCTGATTTCGAAAATCTGCCCGCTTAATCCGAGGTTGATGAAATCACACTGTAATATCTAATAATAAAATAGTTTTTCCTATCATGTTACTACTCGCCAACAAGAATAAATGCTGGCAGAGAGTAATTTTGTTTTTCCAGCAACTTAGTACAAAGGAGAGCATGCACAGGTCGCCGGTACACGTGGAACTGACTTTGTAGTTGTCCTAACGAACCAATCTCGAACTGGTTCCGGAAGCTCAGCTTAGAGGATCAAGGATGCTAATCTGTATTTCAATTCCACAACACAACGAACACAACGAGGATTACAGATGCTGATTATACAAAGCCGAGGAGTTAAAGACAGGTTTGTAAGAATTGGCTGCGTTACCGAAGCAGTGTTTTAATATCTGAAAAAAAAATTCGTTCACAAAATAGATTTACACTTCTAACGGGTACCAGGTATATAAAATAAAGGAGCGCTACATTAATAATCATGTTTGTTATTTCTGTAAGGCGTATTTCTTTTTCGACACAAACCATTATATACCTTCATACCTAACTGAAATCTATAAATGAGAAAGCTCTGACCTCTCATTCAGGAGGACGTTGGTTCGAATCCCCATCCGGGCATCCAGATTTGGGTTTTTCTATGGTTTCCCCAAATCCTTCCATGTGAAACCCGCGATGCTTCCTTCAAAAGGCCATGGCCGAATTCCTACCTGATCCTTGTCGCCAATCCCATCTCGCCTTTAATGACCTCGACGTCGACGAGGCGTAAAGCAATAAGTAAACAAAAAAAAGTATAAATAAGGTATCATTTTAAAGGTCAAGGTATCCGCTTTGGTCACATCATATTTTAAGAAAGTAATTTTTCCAGATTCGGAATTTAAAGACCAAAAATATCGATATTTCTAAAATGCGTTTTTTTTTGTGCCATGAACTATTTACCTCCCTGTATTCCTAACCGAAACAGATAAATGAAGGGTCATTTTAAAGATTAAGATCTCCGCTTTGGTGACATCCTATATTAAGAAAGGAATTTTTTATAATTCGACCCTTAAGGGGCAAAAGTATAAATATTTCTACAACGCAAATGTGTCATGAGGAATTTATCTCCCTTCATATCTAACCGATATCGATAAATAAGGTATCATTCTAAAGTTTAAGGTCTCCGCTGTGTTCACAACATACTTCAAGAAAATAATTTTTCGTAATTTGGCCCTTAAAGCGCTAAAGTACAATTACTTCCATAACGTATTTTTTGTCACGAGCTATTTATCTCCTTTGATATCCAACCGAAATCGAGAAATGTGGTATTATTCTAGAGATTAAGGTCTCCACTTTGATCACATTATATTTTAAGAAAGAAATTTTTCTGAATTTGACCCTTAAAGTGCAAAAGTATGAATATTTCTACAACGCGATTTTGTGTCACGAGCCATTTATCTCCCTTCATATCTAAACGATATAGATAAATAAGGTATCATTTTAAATTGTAAGGACTCCACGGTGGTCACATCATATTTCAAGAAAAGAATTTTTAGAAATTTGAACCTGATACTGTCAAGAATCTTTTTTTGTTACAAGCCATTTATCTTCCCTTGATACCTAACCGAAATCGATAAATGAGGTACCTTTTAAAAGATAGCAGCACACACATCACTGAGACATTAATAAACTGCTCCACTGGCGTCGACTTTTATTGGGTACCTGTTACACTAATCAAATAAACAATTGATACATACGAGGCGGTTCTTCTTTCGTCCTGTTCGAAACAACCAACAATAATATTCATCGTAGTCGCGAAATTTTCGCACGAGGCATCTAGTACTTTGTAAGATATTTACAACAATTCTTATCACAAATTTTACATATCGAATTCAAACGTTATACACTTGAAGCGCCTATATTAACGAATGTATTTACACCGTGTAGCAGGGGTAATAGATAATGTGTAAGTTACGTTCGTTGAAAACTTTGTGACCCTATTTCTAACAGAAACTCGTATATATTTTCTAATGTTCAGATTTAGATTATATTTGAGATTTATTATAGCTTTTATTTGATGTTGTGCCATATGTTTGTGTTTAGATAAGATATTTATCAACTTTAAATTAACTATTTTTTAACTGTTTTAGAACATGGTTGTAAATTACTACCAGTAGCCGTGATAATCTCATAATTCAGCATCTGACAACTTTTTATTAAATTATAACAATGTACTTGTAAACATAGCCATACAATGATCAGTTTTCATCTTTAAGTTTCACCTTAACTAGGTCTTTGATCAGATTTAGTTCACTATTTGATTTGTTGTTGTTCTGTTCAGTTATGGCTAAGCATCTTACAAGCGCAAATCGAATTAGGAAGAATATGGATCCATTTATACGAAAAATAAAAAACAAATGCCGTGTGGTTTTGCAGAAACGATAATAACAACATTATAATTAATGAAAATAGAGTTAAGTGTAATTGAAGTGGTAAGAGAAATTTATTTCAGTACTGAAATTGTGTGTGATGGCCGAAGAAAGCCTTTATAAGAAAGCGAACATTGACCGAGGACTCGGTAAAAGCATCCTGAATGTCTATGTGTTGTTTGGAGTGATTAGTGGAACTTATTCTTGAAATCTACAAATATCAAAATAAGAGGAAAAGTGAAGCATTTCTAATGTGGTACTACTGACGAATGATTACAGCTAAGTGGAGAGATGGAACAAGAAATGAACATGTTTTGAATGTTATGGGTGAAGAAAGAAGTTTTTAGAAGAATGTAATAGTGAAAAGGGGCTGCATTGTATGTAACATTTTAAGAAATGTGGGGTTGGTTATTAGTAGAGGGAAAAACTGTAGAGCAAGGCAAGAATTCGAATATGAGAAATAGATATACGGAACGTGCTGGGTAAGCTGTAACGCTCTGGGAGGACTTGGGTTCAAATTAGACGCGGATGTTCAGTGCATGCCATCCGCGGAAGCGTATGTTTGGCGGAAGCGGATGTGGAAAAATAGATTTGTAATTATTTAGATTTTATAATTTTATTAAAAAGAAACTTATAATCAAAACAAGTATATTTTTATCACAAATTCTACATTTTGCCTCACCTTTCAACAACAAAAAACTCTGGATGATTTAATGAGTGAATTAAATTATTTACATAACATTGCGAGTCGACTAATTGGAGCATCAAGCACAAGGGCACGCCACCGCACTTCTCCGTGCCCACCACCCGCCTTTCCCCATTCACGGTCCAGTTTGTAGGATCGGATTTTTCGATGTAGGACTCTTGATGGGCCTTGGAAAGGGCTTCAGTACTGCACGTAGCACGTGTTGGATGTGGTTGGACTCTCAAACAACCAACAAGAGCCCCTGCCATCCAACAAGCTATGGAGTTGGCTCTTGATTGGAGGTTACAACAAGCGAGAGTGCGACAAGTACACTGGTGGGTCGGTAGAAGGTACGAGTGGAAAGGACTGCTTGGACCTCTTCTAGTAGTGAGAATGGGTAAGTGCATCCTACAGTAGTTCTACACAGAGGTCCTACTAGTTGGACAGTGAATAGGTCGCTTTACTTTATATGCAAATTTAAGCTTGTAAATTCGTGTTTAGGTAATAACACCGTTCAGTTGATCGTTACTTTTATTACAGTACCGCATACAGAAAACAACCACGTTTTTACTAGCTAAGCGACGATCTCTGGTTTCTCCAAATGAGTCCAGGCAAGGGCCAGGATGGTTTCTTCAAAAGGTCATGGCCGATTTCCGTTCCTTGTCCTAATTCACTCCCGCCTCTAATGACCTCGACGTCTACGGGTAAAAAAATAAAAATAAAAAAAGTTGCTACACAAGAACAGTAAGTCAACAGACGTATTGACAGTTCGTTGCCAAAGATAACTATTGCGTTATGTTTTATACGATCACAATTTTCGACAGTTCGGTATCCCAAGCAAAACATTAAGGAAGAAACTAAGCTGAAGGTTGGCAGTGTTGTTCTTTACAGAAGACTCGTGAAGTTGCGGACGGCCGTGAGCTGACAGGAACTGGAGAGCTGTTGCTTTTGGACGAGTTAAGTTTTGCCACAAAATCGATGCCTCTCGCGCTGCGTGTTCGAGGAGGGAGCTGAACGCCAGTCCTCTCTGTGACGGTAACCTCACTATACGAGGTGCCCATGTGTACGCCAAGTCCACGATCCTTCAGTACTAACGTGTCGCATATGCGGTTGTTTTCGTTACCAGTAGCTTTGACTACCACGAAACTACACAACTCAATATTAACTTAGCAGGCAGACCATAAAACGGGGAGATCTCTGCTCTCTCATATAGACTGTGTCTATTACCACGTCTCCACTATACGGATACATACGTTTATTTTCACGTCCACAGGCGTAATGTTTCTGATACAGCGAGACTAGTCTAAATAGCTGTGTTAAATCATTAACTTCCTTCTGTAGTACGTATTTATAATTTGGCATAAGAAATAAAATTATATTTAAAAAAACTAAAATACACGATTTTGTAACAATAAGAACAAACAGGTTAAAAAAAAAATTTAAGTATAAAAATTTTGTTCAACAGCACTAGGATGTCCCACAATTCAGTTTGCTTTTTTTGAATAAGCTTGAAATAAAAATAGTCACTCATTAAAAAATAAACTTTAATGTGAAAAAGGGTTGGGTGCTAGATATCAGTAATCTTAATTATTTTTGTATCGCTAGCTGTTAGTAAGGGTAGAGTCATTATGTATAAGTACAGAGCACCGCATACGTTTTTTTACATCAAAGTTAACTTTTTAATCAGTGACTATATTCTTATTTTAATCTTATTCAAACAAGTTAAACTGAATTGTGGGACATCCTAGTGCTGTTGAACAAAATTTTTATACTTAAATATTATTTTTATACTGTTAGGTCTTATTGTTACAAAAGCGTGTACTTTAGTTTTTTAAACTATAATTCTATTTTTAACTTTTTAGGTCACAATGGGAATTTCAAGACATAGAAATGAAACTGTTGTATTGTCATCGGATCTTAATACGTGTGCAAAATTTCAAACAATTCGGACGTCAGGAAATGTATGGAAATCGAAATAAAATATTTCATTGCATTCAACCGCTATTCTATTGTTATTGTCAAAGTTATGAGAATATTACAGTATAACCATGAAATTATTGTATTTTCACCGGTTTCTAATACGTATGCCAAATTTCAAACAATTCGGACGTCAAGAAATGGGCGAATATTGAAAAGAAATATTTCATTGCATTCAACCATTTTCTATTTTTACTGTCAAAGTAATGAGAATGCCAGGACATAGCTATGACTTTAGTATGTTGTCATTGGTTCTCAATACATGTGCAAAATTTCCAACAATTCGGACACCTGGAATGGAGTTAAAATTGAATTTTAAAAAATCCATTACATTCAACAATGTTTCTCTTTTTACTGTCCAATTAATGAGAATAGCTGGATGTTACTGCGAAATTATTATATTTTCACCTTGTCTTAATAAGTGTGCAAAATTTCAAACAACTTTGACACTTGGAAGTGGATTAAAATTTAGTTGAAAGATTCTGTTACATTCATACATACATACGTACATACATACAGGTCAAGTTAATACAAAGGCTATAAATAGCAGAATTTAACGTTATTTTGATGTGTTAACATACTCAGTTTAATTCTCAGTTGAAGTTAAAAAGCCGAGTGAGTATCGTGTTTCCACACTACATTTCACCGATCGTGGTGGGTGGCCGGTAACTCTCTCGGGAGGACGCTCGTTTGAATCCCCGTCAGGGCATACATATACAGATTTTCCAAATCATTTAAGTAGAGTTGTTTTTATTCATTACTGACACACAACACAAATTATCACATACCACAGCCATTCCATGACACTATAATGCATTTTCCACTCGTTACGTCAACATGTAGTAAGAAGATATATTATACATTAACAATAAAAATATCACCGGATAGGATCTGATTAATTTAATTAACAAAGAGGAAGTTTTCTCCGTTAAAATAAATTTCAGTCACTGAACACTCGTTAGAAGAATTGCTGTGTTTCACTTGTCTTGAATCAGTTCTTCCTTTGGATATTGGTTTGGTATAGAGGGTCTCTAAATATCGCGGCCGGCAGGGAACATAGCTGTTTATCAGCTATCCTCATTCATTTCATAGTTCCAAATTAAAAGAGAATATGAAGTTTCTTCAATAATTTAACACCATAATAATTTTAATATAATCTTTAGCACCAACAACAAACTACAAAGTATCAAAATTGGACTTAATATTTGAAAAATGCAGGTTCTCCGTGGAACTAGATTGTGAAATTAATTTACTTGTATGATCCGTTCATACTTCTTTACTAACACTTATTGACGTTCACTTAATCATAGAAAGACTCGGTGAATAATTTTAGTGTATCATTTAATTATTCGTAAAAGTAACAAGTCCGGTATTACATCCATACCAGTCAACAAAATTCAAAATCATTCGACATTCTCTAAGAACAAAGTGAATACAGCTTTATGCTAAAGAATACACGAAAAATTGTGAAGTTAAGAACTAATAAGCGAAATTATAAAAATTGTATGAAACAGTATTTTTATGATTATTATTATTATTAATTTACTTGCGATGCAGCTAAAACTTCGGTGGCAATTCCCCCAGTCGTCCATTTAACCCTTTTATATACATTTTTTAAAATTTTCTTTTATAATTGGAATGCTAAATTCCTCCCCCATTTACTATTATGATTTACAAATTTTAATTTAGAATTAAACTTCCTTAAGCATTTTTGAAAGCCATAACCTTCATGAATCAGAATCTAAATAGGTTTTCCTTAATTTAAACCAAAAATATTACAGTTTCGTCGTCTTTACATTTGAACGTTATAAGATTAAGCGTTTTACACAATTAAAACAATAGATATTAAAAATAATACAATGAAGTTGTGTATAAAAGTGCTAAAAACGATATAATTTGTGGTTGTTGAATTTAATATTCCAAAAACGAGCTTTTCACTGTGTAAAGTATTTAAAATCAAGTCACAGTAATGTTTTTCCTTTGAAGAAGGATAAAGTTTGGCCGATTTGAAATGAAGCTATGGTAATTGTTATATTTCCTGCATATCTATATATTAATACTTGAAGCGAAAACTTCTGATCCCTTTTTAAGAATATTGCATGCACGAAGAAGTCATAGTTTATATGGAGAAGAAGTGCTAAAAGTAAATTTATATATAATATGCGTTATAAATACATTGAATTAAATAAAACGAAAAATTCATTGATTATGTTCAATGGCAACGACGCTTAGCGATTCTGCCAATTTCAGGTTGATAAGGTACTCTGTAGTCTTTGGCCAAACAGTAAAGAAAAAAATATAATAAGCATACTTAAAGTATATACGGAGGAGTGCAGAAAGCTAAAATTTTTGTATGTGTTACAAATACATTAATTGCACATGTATGTACCAGAAATCGGATCGGATTGGACGTGTATTCCAAGCAATAAGATACTCTGTGGTATTTGGTCAAACAAAACAGTCATCTAGAATAGAAATTAGTCTTTGAAATTACAAAAGCAACCTTTAAAAAAGGAGTATTTTCTATACTATAGATAATTTTACATGATAACGGATAATTTGAGTTGACTTTGGTCTCGCCTAATGGTTTCTGCCAAAACGAAAAAGTAAATGGATTGGTAGTTGAAAAAAGAGAGTACATTTTATTATTTAAAAGGTTAAACTTTGTTTAAGCGTGTCTTGCTCGCGGCATTGCTTCAAATGAATAACATTCACAAAAACAAATTCGAAATTTATTCGGTTGCATTTGTGCATTAAATAATCCAGCCAATCCATTGACGTTATACTGTAGAATGAATTTAAAGTATTTCTTAGAGAAATTTTTTTGCGTGATGAGCGATGAAGTATCCTTTAATAGAGCTCTATCAGAAATTGAAGACATTTTGAATGTTCATAATTTGTAATGTCAAGAACTTGGTTTACCAGTTCCCACGTATTCGCAGAGAACAAATGAAGTTTTCATTGATCTGCAATTTCATAAAGCTCACAAACAGAAAATCCTGTACTATTAGATGTACAACAGTGTAATATAATTGCATTACAACAGCGTTCAGTGGCTTAGCTTCAACTCAGTTACTTGGAGGTAGAACTTAACACAGTGTTTTTAAATTATCTATACCCATTTTAGAAAATTCTGTAGCTAATATTACCGTAAATACTAGCTATGGACGTTAAATAAATTCATCGTTGATAACTGCAAGTGTTGAAAATCATAGATAGATTATTTCAGGATCTTTGCGATAAAATGATAAACATAAACCATTTGCAGGGAAAACGATACTTCTGTGCTGTGATCACGTGCAACCTTAACTGAAAATTGTATCACGAGTTGGCATAAAGTAACTTCAACTCAAAACACGAGAGCCTTACAAAGTGAAATAGAATTTGTCGAATTCTTGAAATTATTGGTAATAATGAGACATCAAAATTCCCTGAGTTTGGTGAAAATATTATCGATATACTACAGCAATTAATAGGAGATGAAAATAATAATATTAATGAGGTATTTAGAAAAAAGTTTCGAAAACATATTCTCACGTACCTAAAAATGAAGATTGTACTTTAATTAATACTGAAATACTTAATCGAATACCAGGTGAACAGAAAATACATCATAGATACGAAAAAATAATTTGTGATGATGACAATGAAATGAATAACCATCCAATAGAGTTTTTTAATTCTTTATCTATTAATCGTTTGCTACCACAGAAGTTAGTATTGAAAGTTCATTGCATTGTTTTATTGATCAGAAATTTAAATACAAATGAAACACTAGTCAATGGAACAAGAATGCGTTACGGTCGAATTTCGAACACTGGGCGAACACTAGTTGCAGTATCATTGCCATTTTAGGTAAATAAATAGCTGTAAAAATTATTTATTTAATAAAATGTACGCTGGATACATTTTTTTATATAATCTATAATAACATAACAACAATTTTAACAGAAATAACAGTTAAATTACGAAAAATAAAATACGTGACAAATAACTGACATCAAGTCCGTCATTCACGGCTCTATACCCAGCTGCTATATTCACTCTACAGCAGATAATGTAACATTAAATAAAGTTTTTTAAATGCCGCTCATACTTCATTCAAGGGTACTTAGCAGTAATATTTCCACCATACGCTCAGAAGCTCTGCAGTCGTGGGCCAAAGTGTTGCGAAGTCACCACTTGCAACGAACTCCTTCCAGTTCTTTTCTGAGTTTCCTTTCTTTCATGTGGAGAGGCACTTTAATGCCTATCGCACCCGTGAAGTCACACAAACTTCTAAATAAAAAAATATTTCTGTATGGAGTCCAAGAAGGGGTATGCTGTGTCTTTAATTCTTCGGCAGTTAATTGGTGTCATTCGTTTTTAGTTGCAATCATTGAATCTTGGTGGGTTGCTTGACAGGGGGCGACTTTGATGAGGATCTTGTAGGACTGGATATCTCGTCGTTATACGCTTTGTAAACATAGATATTTGTCATCATAGACTGGTTGATTAATGCCGAGGAAAAGTATCGTTCCTCCTCAAGTGTCTTTATCATTCATAAGGGAAAAATAGGTAAAAACTGATCCTTGTGCTAAAAATATCGGTATAAATGGGTTTCGTATGTGCATATTTACTAATCGTTTAGTTTACAGTTTCCGAACAATTGACCTAAGATCACACGTTCGGAACAGGTATCTACCCGCACCCCAACACCCATATAATTAGACATATATTCAGAAATTGGTGCTATCAACATTGCATGAAGATATAACTGATTGACAGTTTAATCAGTTAGTTAATTTCAGTTACGAAGTAGATAGAACATAAATTTTGAATATACAGTATACGCAGTGATAATTCGTAGAGAGAGACCATCTCACGTTGGCGGAGCGAGCGAAAAGAAATCCAGGTGGTCGAGACAGGCCGATGTGTCATTTGAACCAAACCAACGTACTGCATTAGATTGTCCGATCAATTTAAAGAAAGTAGAAGAGAATTCTTAGCGTTTGTACGGGTGAGATGATTCAGATATCCTTGAAACAGTATGAGAATTAACAAGGCGGTAACATTCGGAGTTAGACATATTCCTCCTATGTCTAATTTTCAAGGAAATACTTTGCGGAGATGATGATATAATGGCACGTGGTGGTTTAGTCATAGGATAGACTGCTATCTGACGCAAAAAACAGTGTAGAATAACCATTATCAGTGATCGGAGTGCTGTTTCTAGCTGGCTGGACTGCTGTCGGTCTCGGGCAATCGGAACAAGGTTGGAGTTCCCCGTTAGATGTCGCGCTGGCCGGCAGCTTGTCGTGACACGGCTGTCGGCATTGCTACGCGCAATTAGCAGCGAACATACGCCGAGGGATTACCTCGCCTCGCCTAGCCTACACGACTGGCGACACACTGCTGGCTGCGATTCACTTCAAGCTTGAAGACACAATGGTTTGCATGCGTCAAGGCTGAGCCTTACCTCTTCTGAAACTAACGATACATATGAAGCAACAACAACTACCTTCACTTACCATTCAATTACAACAGCTCTTCTTAGAGTTGGCTTCCTCGCGCCTTACCTGGGCAGCGTAAAGTGAAAATCATGTTCCTGAAATTGTCTCTACCATCCTTCTATGATACTAAAAAAATGTCATAAAGGTTTCTAAAAACTAATAAATTAAATAATCAAATAGAGGTAAATTTTCACGAATTTATCTTTATGTAGTCTTACCGAACGTATTATAATAATAAGTTTCCATTAGAAGATTCTAGCACAACGTAGTTATTTCTTCTAAGAAAAAGACACTTCTGTTCGGATCACAAATGCTCGATGCTTCTTGACCATTCCCTAACCAATCTACTTTCACCCATGTGTTATGTTGCGGAATGATATTAATCATGCGTTTTCCAGTGGTAAAAATCTTGTTTTTGCATATGTTGCACACTGAGGAATAAAACATTCTCTTCTAAAACACATCATGGCCTATTTCCTGCTTCTAACACTAGCAGATTTAACGATGACTCTTTGTAAACAGCGGAATACTTGTTCCGATTTACATCTTCACTGAATCTGACTAGCTATGCTTGGTACTTTCACAACCGTGATTAACTGACGACCTTCCTCTGGTCTCACGCAACAAACACGGCGCTTTACTTTGCCTCTACAAACTAACCCAACCTTAAGCGACCTTAAGCGAGTATCAGAAGTGCTCACTTCGGAACAAAAAAAAAAAAAAAAAACCGCGAAAGACCAACACTTACTCCCAACCAACACCTTAAAACAATGCAAACTCAGATAATTCAGCCAACAGCCACACGCACACATTTTCCTTCGCTGACACTTGTGAAATGGATCTCCCACGCGAGCACACGCAGGTGATAATACGTGAAAAAGCCTAGCTCTAACTCTGCTCACCTATTTATACCTTCTATCGTATTGCTCACCCTGATATAATTTTACCGATACGTTAACAAAGTGCGGTTCTTGCACGGAACACCTCTGTTGCAATAAATTATCCTAGGTGTTAATCTCATGTTGCGCCTCGCACGCAAACCACAAAACTTTAAGTAAAAAAGTTGAATAATCTCGTTATTGCACTTGCTGAAGCCCAGAACCGTCACATTCTCCCTGTCTCAATCTCTCTCCCTCTCTCTCTCTCTCGCACCATCCCTAAATAAACAAGTCATGGAAAAGCGAAATCTCCGCAGCTGAGCGATCATAAATCTCAATACTTGCCCGTATTTCTAGCGCTGCAAATTTTCATTTGTGATGGTTGTTTTCGTAGCAGACTAAGTGCCAGTATCAGGACTCTCCCCCGCACAGAGACAAGCGGAGTAGCACACGACGCCACATCACGCCAAGCGGTTACCCCACAGCCAGCCTGACTGCAAACTGTTACGGCACGCTTAGCTTCACGGTGACACTTAGACATGCGTGGATAAGAACGCTGCACAAGCAATTCAGTGAAACATTTAATGTTGCATAGTATATTACATACGATAAATCAACACAATATTTACTTTTTTTCTCCTTGTACAAAAAAGTTACATTCCTTCACTACCATCATGTTGCTTGAAAACTGAAAGATGATATGATACTCGATTATCTAAATGTGGCCTCAACTAAATTTTAATACGAGCCCAGATATTTGGTAGAGAAGCCAGGGACTCAGAAGGGGAATTAGCTAGCTTAAAAGGATTTTAAACGTCCTAATACTCTTGGCACGTAAAGAAGACTGCACAAGAAGAAAGGACTAGTTGTAATATGGCTACTGTTCAGGTATCAGGGAGTTATGATTCAGTAATGCAGCCATCTATACTTTAAGGAAAGTCTGTCATCAGCAGGCGGTTAGGCGGCCAGGAGTCAGATTCACGTTATTCAACGAAACTTTCGTGGCCACGCCGAAGTGGACATTTTGTCGAAAAGCCGTGACTGTACTTATTTTCTTTCTGGCTTACGGCTTTAGGCATCGTCGAAATCAGCGTCGAGATAATTGGAAGACAGTTTCTTGACCAAAAAAAGTTTCTCCCCATTTGAATAATTTGGTATGAAAAATAATATTGCATTTCTATGTCAGTAGAGCGGTATGGTAGCTCAGTGGTTAAGGCGCTAGCTTTCAAAACGTTCGCTGCTCCAGTCGCAGGTTCGAATCCCGGCAGGCGCAGGAACTTTGAGAGTTGTGTTTGATCATATTAACTCTGTGGTTCGGATTCCACGTTACACTGTAGGTGCCAGAGGAAAGGAACTGGCCATCCTACCTCTGGCACAATGGCTTAGTATTCCTCCTACGGGAGGATCCAACCAACCTTCGGGTTGTGGACTAAGTTGAGTTATGTCAGTTGCATTAGGGTGTGACAAATCATTTAATGAAAAGAGTTTACCGAAATTTTGTTTGCCATCTCCTTATCCCGTGTATGCCCGATAATTTGTTTTAGTTAGGAAAAAAGAGAAAGCGTTTATGCGCACCAGTCTATGAGGATCCTCGAGTAACATCACTCTAAAAATATTTGTCTGATGATGAAGCTTTGCTACCAAAGGCAGAGTCTATCCGATCTACTGTCATTACATATGAGAAACATCAGTATGAATGTTATCGTAAACATTTGAAGGGAAACGCCAGATAAAAGAAATTTATAACGTTGCTAATTAAACTCACCAGTAACTACAGCAGTATAGAAATTAAGACATGATTCTTACTGCAAACTTAGCAAGTATAAAAACTATTCGTATTATGTGTTAAAAACCTGCTTTTAACTATAAGGTCTGTTCACGTATGTGTTGTAAAATAACAGTGACTATGTTCGTTTGTTTTAATGTCACATTTCTGCCGTTATACGAAAAAAAAACATTAAAAGAATATTTAAATGTCAAAATATTATCACACTGCGAAGAAACAAACTATCAACAGCGGAATGTGGAATTCGATAAATTCTGATGGTGGGCACTCGAGTTATCCTGACTGCCAACAGAGGCAGAGCGACGCCAAGGGACCATCACACAGGATTCTCGAACCTTAAATTTCTTCCTTTGCTTTACATTCTTTCATATACTGTGAATGAAATCAGAAAAAAAAAAACAATTTGTGAACTACATCTTTTCTTTGCATCGAACAGACGGCAAAGTTTAAACAAGGATTAACCTAGGCTAATTATTATTTTCATAGTAGATACAAACCACTTGTTTGTCTC
>JARYHS010013630.1:169300563-169644778 GCA_031002005.1 Vandiemenella viatica | reverse complement strand
TGTTCGGATCACAAATGCTCGATGCTTCTTGACCATTCCCTAACCAATCTACTTTCACCCATGTGTTATGTTGCGGAATGATATTAATCATGCGTTTTCCAGTGGTAAAAATCCTGTTTTTGCATATGTTGCACACTGAGGAATAAAACATTCTCTTCTAAAACACATCATGGCCTATTTCCTGCTTCTAACACTAGCAGATTTAACGATGACTCTTTGTAAACAGCGGAATACTTGTTCCGATTTACATCTTCACTGAATCTGACTAGCTATGCTTGGTACTTTCACAACCGTGATTAACTGACGACCTTCCTCTGGTCTCACGCAACAAACACGGCGCTTTACTTTGCCTCTACAAACTAACCCAACCTTAAGCGAGTATCAGAAGTGCTCACTTCGGAACAAAAAAAACGCGAAAGACCAACACTTACTCCCAACCAACACCTTAAAACAATGCAAACTCAGATAATTCAGCCAACAGCCACACGCACACATTTTCCTTCGCTGACACTTGTGAAATGGATCTCCCACGCGAGCACACGCAGGTGATAATACGTGAAAAAGCCTAGCTCTAACTCTGCTCACCTATTTATACCTTCTATCTGTATTGCTCACCCTGATATAATTTTACCGATACGTTAACAAAGTGCGGTTCTTGCACGGAACACCTCTGTTGCAATAAATTATCCTAGGTGTTAATCTCATGTTGCGCCTCGCACGCAAACCACAAAACTTTAAGTAAAAAAGTTGAATAATCTCGTTATTGCACTTGCTGAAGCCCAGAACCGTCACATTCTCCCTGTCTCAATCTCTCTCCCTCTCGCACCATCCCTAAATAAACAAGTCATGGAAAAGCGAAATCTCCGCAGCTGAGCGATCATAAATCTCAATACTTGCCCGTATTTCTAGCGCTGCGAATTTTCATTTGTGATGGTTGTTTTCGTAGCAGACTAAGTGCCAGTATCAGGACTCTCCCCCGCACAGAGACAAGCGGAGTAGCACACGACGCCACATCACGCCAAGCGGTTACCCCACAGCCAGCCTGACTGCAAACTGTTACGGCACGCTTAGCTTCACGGTGACACTTAGACATGCGTGGATAAGAACGCTGCACAAGCAATTCAGTGAAACATATAATGTTGCATAGTATATTACATACGATAAATCAACACAATATTTACTTTTTTTCTCCTTGTACAAAAAAGTTACATTCCTTCACTACCATCATGTTGCTTGAAAACTGAAAGATGATATGATACTCGATTATCTAAATGTGGCCTCAACTAAATTTTAATACGAGCCCAGATATTTGGTAGAGAAGCCAGGGACTCAGAAGGGGAATTAGCTAGCTTAAAAGGATTTTAAACGTCCTAATACTCTTGGCACGTAAAGAAGACTGCACAAGAAGAAAGGACTAGTTGTAATATGGCTACTGTTCAGGTATCAGGGAGTTATGATTCAGTAATGCAGCCATCTATACTTTAAGGAAAGTCTGTCATCAGCAGGCGGTTAGGCGGCCAGGAGTCAGATTCACGTTATTCAACGAAACTTTCGTGGCCACGCCGAAGTGGACATTTTGTCGAAAAGCCGTGACTGTACTTATTTTCTTTCTGGCTTACGGCTTTAGGCATCGTCGAAATCAGCGTCGAGATAATTGGAAGACAGTTTCTTGACCAAAAAAAGTTTCTCCCCATTTGAATAATTTGGTATGAAAAATAATATTGCATTTCTATGTCAGTAGAGCGGTATGGTAGCTCAGTGGTTAAGGCGCTAGCTTTCAAAACGTTCGCTGCTCCAGTCGCAGGTTCGAATCCCGGCAGGCGCAGGAACTTTGAGAGTTGTGTTTGATCATATTAACTCTGTGGTTCGGATTCCACGTTACACTGTAGGTGCCAGAGGAAAGGAACTGGCCATCCTACCTCTGGCACAATGGCTTAGTATTCCTCCTACGGGAGGATCCAACCAACCTTCGGGTTGTGGACTAAGTTGAGTTATGTCAGTTGCATTAGGGTGTGACAAATCATTTAATGAAAAGAGTTTACCGAAATTTTGTTTGCCATCTCCTTATCCCGTGTATGCCCGATAATTTGTTTTAGTTAGGAAAAAAGAGAAAGCGTTTATGCGCACCAGTCTATGAGGATCCTCGAGTAACATCACTCTAAAAATATTTGTCTGATGATGAAGCTTTGCTACCAAAGGCAGAGTCTATCCGATCTACTGTCATTACATATGAGAAACATCAGTATGAATGTTATCGTAAACATTTGAAGGGAAACGCCAGATAAAAGAAATTTATAACGTTGCTAATTAAACTCACCAGTAACTACAGCAGTATAGAAATTAAGACATGATTCTTACTGCAAACTTAGCAACTATAAAAACTATTCGTATTATGTGTTAAAAACCTGCTTTTAACTATAAGGTCTGTTCACGTATGTGTTATAAAATAACAGTGACTATGTTCGTTTGTTTTAATGTCACATTTCTGCCGTTATACGAAAAAAAAACATTAAAAGAATATTTAAATGTCAAAATATTATCACACTGCGAAGAAACAAACTATCAACAGCGGAATGTGGAATTCGATAAATTCTGATGGTGGGCACTCGAGTTATCCTGACTGCCAACAGAGGCAGAGCGACGCCAAGGGACCATCACACAGGATTCTCGAACCTTAAATTTCTTCCTTTGTTTTACATTCTTTCATATACTGTGAATGAAATCAGAAAAAAAAAAACAATTTGTGAACTACATCTTTTCTTTGCATCGAACAGACGGCAAAGTTTAAACAAGGATTAACCTAGGCTAATTATTATTTTCATAGTAGATACAAACCACTTGTTTGTCTCAATGACAGATATACATCCATATCTGAATATCTATTACAAACTTATACAGTTATAGCCGGATAGGATTAACAATATAGATAAACACCATAGGGTTGAACGGATTTAGGGAGACAGCAGTATATGAACTTCTTACAACAAAATATCAACCTCTCCTAACTATAGCGCGCCCTGGTTAGTGAAAGATTTCGGGCATAAAGAGTCACGTATTCTTTGTTAAAGGCCTTCATGTGATGGTGAACGAGCGGATAGGGGTGCACTTGGGGGCTGGAAACGGCCAGTAAAGGCCGATCAATCAGAAATAAAAATCGCATGGGGATGCAGAAGACGGGGAAAAGTTCAATTTGATATAATGGAGAAGTTTTCTGTGGCTATTTAATCCTCTTACATAAGGTATGCTTGTTTCTTGCTGTGAAATAAATTTAGGAAATAAAAAATAGCAAGACGACTGAATTATGATGAATAGTTTATCGACCTCGAAATTATCCGGTAAAACTAAATCTAAACCAGCCATATTTCTACAAGTTTACATGACACCTTAACAAAAAAAGATGACAAAATACAGAAAAGATATGCTGAAATTGAAGAACTAACTCAGTATGAAAAAACTGGGGGAAATCTAACAAACATGAGCGTTGCAATGCAACAGTAGAAGAAAGAAAACAAGGAAATGGCATACTAAATTTCTTTAGGAGAAAACCAAATGGACGAGAATGTAGGCTGTAAAAATTTAGTGAGGATCGCAAACTAAATATCAGAAAACAATATAATTAATAATCATACAGGAATAATATATACATAAC
Organism: Vandiemenella viatica; assembly: GCA_031002005.1. Lineage (NCBI taxonomy): Eukaryota > Metazoa > Arthropoda > Insecta > Orthoptera > Morabidae > Vandiemenella > Vandiemenella viatica. The sequence goes on along the minus strand of JARYHS010013630.1, from coordinate 169,641,129 downwards.
ATATTAACTTACAGAAGAAGCTGAAAAGTGTACACGGAAGATGATATCGCCCATGGCCACAATCTCGTAGAAATGTAGTTCAGATTCAAGTTCTAGAGAACGCGAAGTAACACATGTCAACACTGAAGAGACGAAACGTCACATGGAGCAGAAATTTATATGTATTATGAACACAGCAAGACTATATCATTTCAGCAACTCTTGTATTGTGCTGCGGGTAAGCGTGACCTGCAGGGGATTCGCTGGTCGACATGATGGCGACCTTCATTAAACACTACAGTCTTCATTTTGCAGCCATTTTTAAAGAGGCTAAAGATATATAGTCATGCAGAAAGATCCATGCAAATAAATACGTAACTGTGATAGGTAGCAAAGCTAGTCAAACCGGATCACTGAAAGACTGTAAACAATGCTAACAGTACCGAGTGGATGGTAATACTACCAAAAATGTAAATAGTCGACCACACTCGACATTAAATACTATACATTTGTGAAAAGACTTGAAATCATTACTAAATCATTACTATGAGACCAAGGAAAATGAAGATTAACTTGCAAGACATTACTTGAAAAGTATGTGACAGTCATTCAAGATGAAACGTTCTGGGAGGAAATGAAGTACGTTGCCGGAACCAACAAAAACATTAAAAACTCCTGAAGTACATAATAAAAATTCAGCTGTAAATAGTAGCAACTCAAATATTAAAAAAAAACATTACGTAATTAATTTACAACATTACAGGAAGTAACAAACAGCATAGCTACAGTTTTGAACCTGATGTTATACCTGCAAAATTGTCAGACACCCTAGAAACACAAATACTGAAGTTGACGGTGGAACAGTAATGTTTATTTAAATTAATTGTAATACTGAAAAATATATTGTATCATTACACTGCGTTGTCACTCGCATATTACGACAATGTCGGTTATCCTTACACCAGATAACTTGCATTAGTCGTCCTGTTTTTGGCCTGACGACATCTTTTGGTTCTCCCTACTTTTTGGTAGTGTCTTCATTTTCACATACCCACTGTAAGTGTCCTTTTTTATATCATTTAATTTTCCATATAAACTAACAACTCTGTGTATTAATGAGCTTATAATATGCAATCTCGGCGTTATAGATTAATATTTGTCATTAAAATGATTCCATGTCTGAAGAAGACTGCACCTCGGCCAGGTACAGAGCTTCCTTGCAGCGACAAGTATGAGTCAGTTTCATTCTGTTGAGAAATATGTCACTACTTTGTGTGGTACATCATTTCACTTAACCGGGAATTATGAACACTGATTTCTCACTGAGATCTGAGGGTGTCACGAATATATTCGTCCGGCCAAGTGAGTAAGAGGGAACGAATGAAATTTAAACGCTGCATCACAACAAAGTTTCATTTACTTCAGGTACATCTACATCTACATATATACTCTGCAATTCACAAAATTGTGGGTGGCAGAGGGAACACTCACGCTTTTAAATACAAGTCGCTCGAAAAAGAGACATGTAGTATACAGTACCGTTGATCTTGTTCTATCCGTAATGGTGGCAGTGTGACGTTGACTTCAAATATTATAGATTAAATAGTTAAATCACTGAACGCACTTTTACCAAGACGTAACTAACATGCTTATCGGCCACTTTCAATGTCTGAGAGGAGAGAGTTTTCTTCAATCCCTGGTCGATGACTTACAGCATTTCGCATCCACACTGCAATGAAAGAGCAACAGTTTGATAACTTGTGGTTTAGTTGCTTTATGCCTTTTGGAGTGTTTCAGGTGAAGTCTCACTCATCAACTGGTGGCTCAACATCAACTGGTGGCTACCCACTTCGGGACGCTTGTTAAGCTTCCGCCTAAATTTATATTACTCTTTTTGAACCTCAAATATTGAATTAACACAATAGTTTTGAGAGACTATTTATAGCTGTCGTAAGCAGAATCGAGAAGCACAGCATGATTCGCCACGTGGACTAGTGTCCTAAGTCTGCGATCACCCAGTGACGTACCCAGGTTAGTCCCCGGACAAACAGTAATATCTCTGCTAAAAAGCTTCTGCTTGTTGCGAAAAGAACACAGTTCCTTAGCCAGCAACTGAAAACTCGTGTTTATAGACCTTCCGTCCAGCCGGCTAAGTGTAGATTACAGCAGACATTCAGCCTCAAACACGGAAGAACGGTAACAGAATATTACATGAGAGGAATACTAAACGTGATTCCTTATTGCAGATAAAGCATTATCTACATCCATATTCTGCAAGTCACAAACATTGTGGGTGGCAGAGGGTGCTAACCACCAATCCTAAACCCGCGCATTCCAATCCCGAATAGCGCGAGGAAAGGAGGAATACATAAAAGCATCCGTACGGCATTTTATTTCTCTAATCTTATCCCTCCGGTCATTACGACCTAAATAGGTTGGCGGAAGAATTATTTCATTGTACTCGAAATTTAATTTTTTTCTCATATTATCCAATAATTTCGAACGCAAGCTACGTCTTCTGTCTTCCAAACTATCCTAACCCAATCTATGTATCAATTCTGTGATGCTTTCATAAGCGCTGTAGCAACCAGTCACGAATCGAGCGGCCCTCCTCTGCACCCTCTCCACTGAGTCAATCAGAACCTTGCGATACGGATCCCAAACTCCACAACAGTAATCCAGATGCGGACGCATTAGTGTTCTATACGCTATCTCCTTTGTATGAACATTACAATTCCTCAAAATACGACCTATGAATCGCAATTTAGAATTCGCATTGCCTACAACGGAAGTTATGTGCCTGTCCCTTTCCATGTTGCTTTGTACTATCACCCCCAGATACTTCAGGGAATCAATCGCTGTATTGTTTATTTTGTACTCGTGAACAAACTGATCCTTTTTGTTACTTATCCGCATTGCCTTGCACTTTTTGCAATTAAATGTAAGCTGCCATTTACGGCACCAATCGAAAATAGCATCCAAATCGCGCTAAATTTCTAAGCAATCGTCGGAGCACCTTATTTCCCTATAGATAACCGCATCGTCGGCAAACAATCGCAACCAGTATTTGACGTTATCACCTAGATCGTTTATAAGTATTAAGAAAAGAAGTGGCCCTATTACACTTCCTTGAGGAACGCCCGAAGTAACATTTATCTTAGAAGAGGCTTCCCCGTCGACAACGACATACTGTGATCGATCAGTTAGAAAATCAGCGTATCCACTCGCAGATCTGAGCCGAAATACCGTAAGCTCGAATCTTCGCTAAAAGTCGGTTGTGTGGTACAGAATCAAAAGCTTTCTGAAAATCCAAGAAAACTGTATCAACTTGCGAACCTGCATCGATAACTTTCATTACGTCATGGGAAAATAGGGCTAATTGTGTTTCACACGATCTCTTCTTCCGAAATCCGTGTTGACACGTTGTAAGTAACTCGTGCTCATCTAGAACCTTCATAATGTTCGAGCATATGATATGCTCCAGAATTCTGCTGCAGACAGATGTTAGAGATATGGGTCGATAATTCCTAGGATCACTCCGATCTCCTTTCTTGAAAACGGGCATTACATGGGTTATTTTCCAGCTAGAAGGTACTTTTTTCTCTTATAAGTTTTACGATATATATCGGACAGAAATGGTTCAATTTCCTCCGCATATTCAAAAATACTCTTACCGGTATACCAACGGGACCCGGCACTTTACCACACTTCAGGAGTTTTCATTGCTTTACAATACCTACGCTATCAATTTCTATCAGATCCGTCTCAAATTCCACACAATGTGGTAAAGTGGGGATGTTTTTCATGTTTTCGCGCGTGAATGAATTTTGAATTCTGTGTTAAATACGGTAGCCTTGTCGCGGCTGTCTTCAACTTCCTGTCCGTCTTTTATTAGAACTGGCTGATTGTTCCCATTACAACTAACTTTTTTTACATACGACCAAAATTTCTTAGGGTTTTCAGTGAGGCTCTTAGAGAGAGAATTGGCACAAAAGTCATTAAAGGCCGCATGCATCACATTCTTAACATATCCCCTTATCTCCTCTAACTTATCTAACTTAGTCCGAAGCATCGTCCTTTTTGATCGTGCATGTATCTTCCTTTGCTTTTTGAGTAACCTTTTAACCTTCCGTGTTTACCATGGGGGATCGTACCCTTCCCTGATTGTCCGTTTCGGTATATGCAAGTTCATACCTTCCCCGACTATACGTAAGAATCGATGCCACTTCTCTTCAACGGTGCCTTCTGCTACTAAGAAGGTATGGTAATTATGCCTCAAATACGCTCTAAAACACTCTTTTGAAGCCTTTTCGAATCTGTAAACGATCCTCTTTCCTCTTTTTGCGCGTGATTGTTAGTATTACTGTAGCAATTACAGCTTTGTGATCACTTATTCCCGCGGTGGTAGAAATATCCATGAATAATTCAGGCCTATTTGTAACGACTAAATCCAAAATATTTTCGCTACCGTTGAGGCATCGCGTTGGTTCAGTTACGAGCTGCTGAATATTGTGATCTGAGAAGAGGTCTAGAATGATTTCGCAAGCTGCTTTATCCCTGCCCCCAGTAACGTGAACGTAATTAGTCCAGTCGATATCTGGCAAGTTAGTCATCACCTATCGTATGGTCCTGAAATTGCCGAGCTATATTATTTACATTATTTCTTATGGCCTCGGCAATATTTACGCTTGCATCTGGTGGACGATAGAAGGAGCCAATCACAAGTTTTGTCCTAGCTACGTTGAGCTTGATCCATATGATTTCGCAAATAGTATCGACATCTATTTCGCTACATGGGAAGTACTTACTAACAGCTACAAATACGCCACCTCCTTGGGAATGCAACCTATTCCTTTCGGAAAATGTTCATGCTACAAATTAAAAATTTCGGCGGAACTTATATCCGGTTTTAACCAACTTTCTGTACCTATTACAATATCAGCATCTGTACTACGAATAACGTTTTCGAGTTCAGGTTGTTTACTACAAACACTTCTGCAGTTAATTACTAGAACTTTTAATGTTCGAGATTCTTTTAAGCTATCCTTAACACGCGGTGCTGAAGTTATCTTGGCTGTCGGTAACAGAATTTCCTCCTCAGGGTCATCCTCCCTCAGCCTAAAAAAACCCCCCAATGCACGCCACACGGCCCCTGCCACCCGTGTAGCTGATTCTCGTGCACCCTGGTCTATCCAAGGTGTACCTACAAGACTCAACACCAGGGCGAAGATCAAGGAATCTGCAGCAATGACTATCACAGAAACGCCGTAATCTCTGGTTCAACCCCTCAAGACGGCTCTGAACCAGAGGATCACAGTTAGTCCTATCAACAATGCTGCAGATGGTTAGCTCAGCAGAAATCTTGCGGCCAGCGGCCATAGAGTTCACCCTTTCCGCAAGTCGCCCGAAGGTCGAGAGGATAACCTCCGACCCTAGGCGCCTACATTAGCCACAATCTACAGCTGGCTGCACCTCGTCCGTTCAATGGCGTCCGGGATGGCCTGTTCCACATCTCGGATCAGACCCCCCGGAATACACAATGAATGGATACCGGGTTTCATACCCGACCTACTCGTCTTTTTCCTTAAGGGCTCGATAAAGCGCCTAACGTTGGAGCTACCGACCACTAAAACCCCCTTCTGCAGTTGTCCAGAATTAGCGTGCTGTGGGGCTGCCAACGCACAGGCCAACGATTGCAGGAATGAATCAGTTCCAGACAATGCGTCAAACCGGTTGGACAGTGGTACCAGGCTCGTCTTCCTGGGAATCAGGCTTGCACGACTGCCCCCGCATGCGGCGTCGACGTCCAGAAACCACACGCCAGCCATCACTAGGCGACGGACGCAGAGATTCCGACGTCTCCGCCTGGACTGCAGGTACGATGACTGGTTTGGGAGAACCTGCGAGCCGCTCAGCTTCTACAGGGTCAACAATACCGTATCTACTGCACTCACTTGCGGCAGCTTCCAGCTGTGTAACTCTAGTTAACAAAGCTGCAAGCTGGGTGCGCAGATCAGTCACCTCAGCCTGCGTCTGCACACAACAACCACAGTCCCTACACATACTACCTTACAGAAAGAAAAACTAAGGAGTACACAAAAAACGGACTCACTATGCGTTCTCAATAGGAGGCCTTTTGGCAATAGCCAAATACACAAAGACGAAGCTTAAGCTAACTGCGCACTTTAAATTAACACTGGAGGTACTACTTCACGTATCGGTTGCCGACGGTTGCTGGAGATCAACTAGCTGCTACTCTGCGACGACAGAAATATTTCAAAGATAAAATCTAACTACAACACTTTAAATAAAATACACAGAACTGGCGGCACTTGACCGTTGCTGGAGATCAACTAGCTGCTACTCTGCGACGACAGAATTTATTCAAAGATAAAATCTAACTACAACACTTATTATAGTCAGCTAAGGCGAAAACAATGACACTTACAAAAAAGAGACTGATTCAATTTTTGTGAATAGAAATATCCTGCCGCTAGCAGCCAACTCGACACCGAAAGAAATTCTCCGTTATATCTTTTTTCCTTTCAGTTCTAATATTTCCGTATTTTATTTTATGAAAATGTCATTTGGCTATGTGGTTAACTGTATTAATTTTTTTTTAAATATGTGAAGCATGCTTTGTAGTACGGATAACACCACACGAACACAACATTTACTTGAACCGCTCATTCCTTCAGCTGAACTCGAACCGGCGGCCCTGCAACGCGAGGCCAACTGGCTGACGCCTACGCGGCCGAGGCAGGCTTTTAATGTATGATATCACATAATTATAAGACTGGCAGCTTTCGCTTTGGGAAAATGAGGATTTTGTGAACATTGTACCTGACATTTTAATACCAGTTTGAATAATAGTTTTTTTAAAATTTTTAAATTACCTAACCTAAAGTAATGTTATCCATTTCTGGTGATTTGTTTAAATTCTGAACTTAGAAACCACTGTTAAATAATGACCATAAAATTTAAAATTTACCACCAGCATCTTCCTGTTTTCTCACCGCACTGCAGTCAAAATTGATTGTTTCATAAAATTAGACAGCTATTGTTCTTTTTCTCAGATCTAGAGAGGACGTTGTGGTATTACGGTAGCGCCCTCAGAATTGAAGTTGTTTTGTTGGTTCGTGACCTGTGGATTACTGTCAGCTATGCCCAGACTAGTCCTCGGGTTTGCAGTGGCGTGCGTGCGACGGCCGAGGTGGTGGCCGTCTTATTGATGGCTCACGCTATATTTAGCCTGGATTAAGCCGGCCGATTAGGGAAGCCAGGTCGTGCCCAGCGCCACAAGTAGTAGGCACAGGTCCCATCCAGCCCTGCAGGTGCCCAGAGCCAGGAGAGCTCAGCTGCCAAGTCTCCACAAAGCATCGTTCTTCCCAAACGTATTTGTGCTCATCAAATTAGTTTTACTTTCTACGGAAGCTCAAGATCAGAGTACTATCCATAAGAGTTCACAGCTAACTGTCAAGAAGATAATGGAAGGAAATAAGGATAATTTTACTACACTCCTTTACAGGAGAGCAAAAAATCTATAACATGTCTTCCACAGATGATGAAAACCATTCTAGATGTATTCATTGTACTGTTGGCAACTAGGCATATTATTTCTAAAGTATCTCTGGACTGTGATTTTTTTTAATCCTATCCCTAGTGGGAGCTTTACATCTTGTTATACCCCAAAGAAAGTACAGCAGAGTCTACATTTAAGACCTATGCCACAATCTGACGAACCCAAAACCGTAGGCAACAGGAGTGGATTCTACGTGAATCACTCCTTCCGAATAAGATTGTAACATCTCAGTACCTTCTGCATTGCGCAATACTTACTGTGCTGAATGTATTTTTCACACAGACGATAAAACTGCATAAACAAATACTTCCAATTTTTTCGTGTTAAAAAGTGATCGAAGAATATTTAGGTCGAATTAAAGGCGCTTTGAGTGTACCAGGTGGCATTTATGTTTTTACTCGGACTGGCGTTTAGACAGAGACCAAATTTCGCGCTGAGCGGTGTAATTCCAGTTTCACATTCCCTTATTTGTATTCCTGTAGAAAAGACAATTGTGTTAAAGCGAAACCGATTATTTCGTAGATAATTTGTTGAATCAACGTATGAAGTGTCTCAAAACAACCACAAATTGGAAATAGAAATATTTCTCGCAGGAAAGCAACTGCAAACTTGAGCAGATTTCGTGTTTTAATATTGGAAATTAATATCTCCCAACTTTTCCTGCTCATAAAGTCGAAATTTTTGTTATGGACGGCTGACAATGTGAATGCTGGAATGCAAATGCTTGTGGCACTGGGTGAGTGCACTGTAATAGCACACGGATGTGCTCTTTGCTGTCGTCAGACGCGATGCATTATTTACGCGCCCCATAAAACAGTGCAGACCGCGGGGGACGTGTGCGCCGGCCATTAAAACCCTCCACCCTCTCACGACACTAAGAAATGTCATCCCCGTCACCAGCACAATCAACCTAGTCTGTACCACTGCTTCTACGCTCTGTTACAAAGAAGCCCGAATCAGGTATTGAACTTTGTTCACTGCGTCTTAAATATTTTTTTAAAACCATCTTTGTTAATTACGAGTCAAGGTATCCCGTACTACTAAAATAAAAGATTGGCGGTTCTCCAGCTTAGTGGCTAGTGCACTGGTATCATAATATACCAATTTGTGTTCTTTCCGTAAACTCTAACAAGAAGAAAGTGACCTGCTTATGGGAAAAAAAGGATATTTTCTGATTTACTGCACCTATTCAGCAAGGTATCTGGCAATTGCATAACTTGAAACAAATTGCAGAGTTGTATAAAAAAAGACTCATAGTAGTTTGTTCTTAAGATAACTATGATTTCTATTGATAACCATACACGAAAACATTCAGCAACGTAGATATAAGTGCCATGAATAAATTCGACCTCAGTGAAGATGGAGTCTGCTGAAAGCCAAGTCTCGTCAATATGGTCCACATCTGTACTGCTTTGTGAGTTTCTACATAAATACAAACCGTCACTGCCTCAAAAGCGAATCACCAAGAAAGGGAGCAGGAAACGAAATGAAACTTCGTGGTTTGAGGGGGTATGTGATTTTATTTAAGTAATTACAAAATTGAATCAAACTTACAAATAACTTGGCAGTAAGTGCCCACTTATCACTTTAACGTTGCACTCCCTCTGGCCTAGATGCATGCACTGATTCGGTTGGGGGAGTCGTTGTATTTTGTCTTCATGCAACGTGGCCCACAACTGTAGTAACTGGTCCTTGGTGTCTGGGATTCTGGGATATTACCACTGGGACACAGAGTTGACGTCCGAGCTGCTGCCGTCACACAATTATTTTTATCCGGGAAGAGATCTGAGATCTTACTGGATACGGGAATCTATCAACATCACGAGATTAGTTCATGGAGACGCGTGCCTTGTATGGGCGAGCATTGTCCTGTTGAAAAATGGCACCAACATACTGTTGCATGAGAGAAACATATGAGTGATGCAGTATGGCCAACACGTACCATTGTGCCGTCAGAGTTCCCTCAATCACTTCCAATCGTGACGTGGAGTCATACCCTCTCTGCCTCTCCAAAACATTGGAAAAATGAAATCTCTCCCCAGGTCGCATCCATACTCACCGACGACGTAGTGTTAAATCGTGATTCATCGTGACGCCATTCATCAGCAGTCACGTCACCACTCCGAATGTAGCCGTTTGTGTTGTGATGTTAACGGCAGCCTAGGGAGCGACCATAAACTACGTCGCTCGGTCTATGGGGGAGGGGTTGACTTGTAAACTACGCTGGGCTTCGTAGGGAGGGGGAAGGGGCTTTTCATTCATATTGTTTTCCAGAGTTAAAATAAGGTACAAAACACACATCATGTCAATATATATTTCCGCCATTTAATTATCTCCGTAAGTAATTTACGATAGTCAGACAAAAGAAATCAATACAGGATGTCTTTTGGAATCAAGAGGGAAAATGCTACGTGTCACGCGAAGGAGAGGGGGGTAGAGGCAAAAGCCACGTCGGTCTACGTGGGAGGAGGGGGGGACGGTTTCACAGGAGGCCGAAATGTAGCCACGTGGTTTATGGACGCTCACCTAGGCATGGGACAGCTGTTGCTAGTCTCCAACCGATGGTACTGGATGACACGGATTCCATTACTTCATCTCAGATAACAGACGCAGATGTGAAGAGGTTGTGCTGTTGCATAATACGGCGATCCTCCTTTGTGGTGGCCAGACGTGCTCGACCGGAACGTTGACGACGAGGATGCCTGCCCTCACGTTCCCACGCAGTCAAACATCGGCCACTGCGTCATCCGGATGCCTCACAAGTCTGGACGTTACTCGATTCGACCAGTCGACCACAGTGAGGCCCCTTTCAAACTATGTCAGGTGCTGATAACGCTGCCTTACACGAGTACGTGTCATTTACAGTGATCACTCAACACCTGCCGCTGTTCACGCCACTTATTTACCCACCAGGCCTAGAGACAACATTAAACACGAACAACACTAATGCACTCTGGTGGCCGTTCTGCCCGTCACAGAGAATTGCAAATCTAATCAATTACTTATCCACTGATAGTGTGTTTGTGTCGAAGTTACGTTGACATTCGACCATGTCTTCTGGGTGATTCAGTTTTTTTTTTTTTTTTTTTTTTTTCTTTTTTCTTTTTTGTCGGCTATTGTATATATGTACCGTCTATCTTTCTGCTCGAGCTCGCAGCAACTAACACGTCGAAGGTATCAAAATTATCAGCCTTACTGCTGATCTTGAATATACAATGAGCTTTCACAAACTTAGATTTTTTTAGGAGCCTTGAAATTTTGTGTTACTAAAATAGATTAATACCAAACATCTAACACATTTAATTTACCATATCTTAGAGCAAGATATTTATGATAATTTTCAATATGACTCCTGTTGTGTGGGGTGTTTATTTGGTTTCAGAATGGATAAAATTAACTCTGTCCTTCTTTTATGTGAAAATTTTAATACGAATTTGACGCCAGATGTAGGCATTTCATACCGTGTACATTTCATTACATTCCAAGGGTGAGTGATAGGAATGTTTCAAGCGTTGGGGAAGAAAGTTGATGATCGGCATAGTCTATTGTACTGAAGAGATATGTAGAATCCAGAAATTCAACCTCATCTGGGGTATCTAGAAAGTTGTTCGAGTCATTGAGATCTACTGAACGACGAGCAGAGGTACGTTTTACGTCAATCAAGCATCAAAGTTTTGTTACACATGGTGGGTCTTTCTTAAAGACTCGTAGTGTTTAGTACAACTTTAGTGTTTCTGCAGTCGAAGGCTTCAGCAAATTGTGCCGCGTCAAAATGTTAGATTACTGACGCTCTGGCGAACTTCTTAGGCCTTCTTCTTGGGCGAACTGCGCCACTGAGTACTGTCAACCACAAACAATACGACGCCACCGAGCATGGTGGTGTAACGGCTAGCGTTCTGGCCTCGCATACGGGAGGACGGTGGTTCGAATCCCCGTCCGGGCATCCAGATTTGGGTTTTCCATGGTTTCCCAAATCACTCCAGGCAAATGCCGGGATGCTTCCTTCAAAAGGCCATGGCCGAATTCCTTCACATTCCTTGCCCCACATCCTTTCCCGTCTCTAAAGACCTCGCTTTTAAAGAGACGTTAAGCAGATTTAAAAAAAAAAAAAAAAAAAAAAAAAAAAAAAAAAAACGACGCGGCACCATCCATGGAGCATGGAAACTCTTAAATGGTTCTGCTACTTCAATTTTTCCGATCCATTGATTTTTTAGTATATCAAATAATGTGGGAAATATTAATCCTTCTCACATGTGTGTAGAGCTAATTTTTATTTTGTTTTTTAGTTATAGCTCATTGGGATTCTGTTACAGATCAATCAGTTGGTTAAGTTTTCCCAAAATTGTGGCTATTTTTGAGGAGTATAAATACGTCCGCAGTGAAAGAAGTTCTTTAATGACCACTTCGTTAATATTCTCCAATATTTCATTAATTTTCTCTTCCAAGTATTGATTTTGAAGAGACCGATTGATATTGTAGTATGGGCAATAATTTACTACGGGATTCATCCCGCCGGACTTCAACTTCGATTGTGTGTGTTTGTTTAGAAACATCACACACTACCTAATCACAACTCTTATTCGTGGTGTACAGTGAACAGGTAAACTCTAAAACGAAAATTTATACAAAAGAATTAATTTAGAAACAGCCCTGGTAAGGAATGTTATTCTTTTTCAGATGCTCCGGTTTGCGAGAAGCAAGGAGGCGAGACAGGATTTACACTCTAGCTTCCTCTTTTGTTGACGCTGTAGTCTTCAAAATTATTTTTGTTCTGGGGATCGAATGTTTCAGATAAGGCCGAGTTTTTTTTAAAACAAAGAGGCTTTTGTCCATATTAACCATCTCAATGTTTTTATGTTTCTTCTAGCGTGTTCATATGTCATCATCATTATTATTCTCTCTATAGCCAGAAAAATCACGAAACGTACACAACGCTTGATTAAATCCAGTGATGACCTAGATTGTATTCGAACTAGTGACCCTTGCAACGAGAGGTCAAACCCTACGCTATCAGGGCTGCCTTAGTGCCGTAACTGTTGCGGACATTGATATGCGGGTGTACCTTATAAGACTGAATTCATTTTCTCGTCGAGTCAAAGGAAGATGATGGAATTCATTACGGGCTGTTTCTTAAGTTAGCTCCTTACGTGTGCTTTCTCAGGAGTGGGTATCCTCCCGATGGTACTGAGGCCTGTTCTGTGTCGGTGCAGGGGATCCGACGGGTATCGGGGCTGCTTTAGCCGTGCCAAGTTGTAATGGATTTTCATTCCATTGCCTCCAGTGTTCATAATTTTGTGCCGCTAACAGAGCAGTCGACTTGTTACTTAGGCACAAATTGGTCAAATGATCTAATTCCAAGTATGCACCTGCAATGTTTGAGTCTCCACCCATTACAATAGTTGGATAGGGAAAATAAGATGATTGTATTTCCCTCCCTTCTATAATTTTAGAGTTACAAAATTCTAACCGTTAAAAACTGTCACAAATATGACGTAATGGAACAGTAAATTCATAGAAACATTAAGATGTTTCTATTTTAGTGGTCCGTGTGACTAAACTAAAGTAATAATGGATGTTAATCGTGCTTAATTGAACTGTTCAGAAACAAATTAAGCGCAATAACAGTACTCTATAACACTAATAAAACACTACTGTGTTTATGTAGCCCAGTAATTGTAACAGTTAGCTTATTCTTTACTTTATCCATAATAAATGGACTTATGAAAGTCTATAACTGTTTTCAATTGACTGGTAAGTAAATAATTTTACTGCAACACAGTTACTTTTGATGATGTTTTAATTTACGCTGTGCGTGACGCGTTTCGAGAAGTAATTCTCATTTTCAAACGCAATACAGTGTAAATTAAAACATCATCAAAAGTAAATGTGTCGCAGTAAAATTATTTGCTTACCAGTCAATTAGCTTATTATTTAAATCTATATTCGCCAACTGATTTGGAACATGGCTTACGCATAAACTTGGTTTCCCTTAAATGTTGACGATCTTGCGGGTGATGTTTTAGAGGCTCGCCTGAGTTTGCCGAGCGGTATTAATTCCCCGCTTCTTTGTGCCTGCTGACTGATCCTCCAGTTTTTATCGCTGCTGCTGTAACAAAAGAATAACACCGCAGCTAATCCTCCTCCGCAGGTTGCGTTCTGATGACTGCGAAAGCAATATAAACCGAACTCAATAACAGAGATAACGGCGGGATTTGGTCCCACTGAAATTCCGAGTTTGCGGAGGAACGTTATGAGCTCATAAAACAGCGAAGAGATTGTGAATACACGCATTCCAAGTCTCAATAAGAGTCTCAAAATTTGGAAACTAAGTGCTTCAATACAAAAACAATTCGTTTTTAAATCAAATATCCTAGCTCGCAAATAACTTCTGTGAGAATCTTCATTATGCTTCCATTACATCGATATCCCTTTTCAGAAAAATGTCTATCTAGACAGCATCATCAAATTTTTCTTTAAGTGTTTCAGTTGTTGGATACTTAAAAAAAATAATCTAATGGGCACTTCCATGTATTCCATGAAACGCCTAGCTGGCTTAGTAGTAATTGAGTTTCGTCGCTATTTTAGTGCCTTCCTTCAAAGTTTCAGGCCGTTTGAGGTCTTTTCTGGCGTCGGACGATGTCAACTACAAGGAACACATCCATAACGTCGAACGCTTACAAATCGGCGTGATACTACACAGGAAAAGCTGCAACAATGACACCTGCCTCACTCGTAGCTGAATCGCTATTGTTTTCGAAATCTATGTACATATATCTGATCGAAAAAATTGTAGTAGAAATCAGCAGATAGTTCTCAGAGTTCATGAGACAATTGCAGCACTATAGATTTTTTGGATCTTTCTCGCATGTTACCGGAAACTTATTACAACTTTCTTAGATTGATTTTTGGCTCTTTTGTTTTATGTTAGTGGTAAATTAAAATCCGTTGCATATTTACCTATCCAGATGAGTTTCTGGCAAATTAAAGTGGAATAATTTTAGTTAAAACAATGCAACACTAAACACAATGCTTTACATTTTTAATGTTTTCTGCAGTTTTAAACATTACTTTTTAAATTTTCGTTTTGCGAACAGAATCATTCATTGAAATGCTAGTAAATTCAAATAAACTCATTGAATAGTTATAAGTGCTGGATCGACCGAAATGCTTTTTCCGTTGCAGTTTTTCTCACACACTCTTTATTATGGCCTGGCATTCGGGAGGACGTGGTTTCGAATCCCCATCCGGCTATCCAAGTTTTCCACAGTTTCCCTGAATCACTCCAGACGAATTCCGCAGGGGTTCCTTCAGAAAATCGTCGCAGAATTTCTTCCAGTTCAATGCCGCTCCTCCCAATCCTCTCCCGCTTCTAATGACGAAAAAAAAAAAAGATCGTCACTGTGATTTACAAACTAGTTGGCAATGCACGTCGGGAAACGGCTATTATCTAGACGATTCAAGTAGTTGAGGAAAACCCGTAATACATCAGCCGACTTGATAGCACGAATGCAACGCTGTTTCAGGATATCTACAGCAAGCTAATTGAAAGTAACGATTACGCACACTAGCCACAAAAACATAAAATAAAAACCAAATATCTGAGCAGATATCATGTAAGTTGAATTAATGAAATTTAGTGGAAATCGCGGTAAGTAGAAACTCTGGTCCAAAGGCCACATGACATTACCTTACCATGCGGATACACTTGTAATTACCATTTGATTCACTGCACTGTTTTAATATCAGGACAAGATACAAGGGCAGATCAAGTATATTCACAACTAATTCACAAGACATCTTCAATTTAATGAAGATACGTTTATAGCAACGAGAGCACAAGGCTATATGCTGATATAACCAAAGCAAAAGCGGAATTTTTCTTGGCACGATGTATCCGAAACATGAAAATCAGTTGGAACCAGCATACTTCGTAAAATTGAACAGTAAGCTGGGAGACTGAAGTGGAGTGAACGAGTACTGGGAGAAAAGGTGGTGGGCTGTTAATGTATGCCGCATTTAGGGTTGATGTTCGCTCAGGGGGGGATTTTCCCGAGGGTCGGAGAGCACTCGGAAGATCAGGAGTCAAGTTTGAAAACGAACGCGTCTTGCAATATTTAAAAAAAAAACAAAAAAAACCTAGTATGTAACGCGTTCTAAAAATGTCTGATATGTCACATGAGGACACGGAACAGACAGTTTTAATTTAACTTAATTGCAACGGAGCACAGGCTCCGGTGGCAATTTCCCTACACACCCATCTTCCCCCTATCCTGCACCCACCTACATTTGCCCTCTACAAATTTTATCTTTAAATTCTTTCAAAGTTTTAGGTAAATTATTCATCATTTCTCTTGGTAACTCATTCCAATCCCTGACACCCTTACATAAGAAAGAGAATTTTCCCACACCCTTGTGCCTGAAATCGAGTGCCAGCTTGTGGTCATTGTCATCTTTTCCCTTCCACGCACTCCTTTTCATACCTATTGCAATATCTTTCCATGCCTCATCGCCAGTATATGCCCTGTACACTCCCATGACCCTCCTCATCCTCCTCCTGTCTTATTCCAGCTCCTTTATCATATCCGTCACTGATTGCATTCTGCGATAATTTCCAGAAACAAATCTAGCAGCCCTTTTTCGCACCCTCTCCAACTCCTGTATTGGATACGTAAAATGAGGGTCCCATTCTACACTACCATATTCGAGCAATGGTCTGACCAAAGTTTTGTAACCCAATTCCTTGACTTCTTTCGTACAGAAGAGCGCTCAGTTTAGTTCGCAGCTCCCTCGCGAACTAGTTCGTTAGTTCGCGTCTCGAATTCAGAGAAACAGATCGTTCGCTCGTCTTGCTACTACTACTGCACGCGCTATTTTGTTTGTTAAGTCAGTTTTATAAGGACATAATCTTTTTTTTTTGTCGTTTCTAAATGGAATTTAATATGACCTTCTTAACAAAGGTTATTGCTTAATAATAGCCCTTTCAAATGGTATTAGCATGATCAGTTACCGCCGATAAACCAAAGTGCTCATTGTCCTTTGCACAAATGTGTAAACTGAATAACTGTGCTGTTTTTACTATTTACTTTACATGCATTCGTAGAATATTAATTTTTTAAATGGATTTATTTATTAGTTCATGGAAGAAACATTACTTATAAAAGGCGCTAATGACCCCGCCATCGACGCGCCCTTAAACTCCAACAACAGCACAACATTACTTATAAAATATTATAAATGCGTTTATTTTGATGAATTAAAATACCCGTTTATAAGTAATCGGTTTTTTTTTATTTAAATAAAGTTTTGGAAATCATTAACAAAATATAATTCTACTATTGGCTACAAGTTAAGTACTATATGACAGAAACAATATTACCCATATTATTAAGAAAAGTAACAGTAATACTTCCAATGTGACAATTAGACATATAAAAATGACAGTGACCCTTGAATGAGAAAGTGGTAACAATAACGAAAGTGCGTAAATTTCCAGTAAATTGGAAGTCATTGAGCTATTTTTTTATTAGTGTAGGGGAGGATAATCCAACACACATTCACAATGTTTTGGCGTCGAATAAAACTGATGAAGACACAAAAGTTAAAATCTTTTTGAATTTCGCAAGTCATTTCTTTACATAACTTTCACAAATCTGCTAACCAACAGACTGAGATAAGTATTATATTATGTCAGCTTTAAAATCAGCGCTAGAAAAATGTAAAAGATACTGTTTCTTCGGTTAAGAAAACAAGAAAAAGCCTTTAGAAGCCAAATTCTCCACAGAAAGTGATAATATTAAAAATAATGCTCTAGTATTCGTTGATAAAAGTCTGGAGTATCTTAGTAAATACGCTAGTTAGATTTTAATGAAAGCAATTGGCTATAGAAAATCCAAAAATTAAATTTAAAGCACGAGGTTTCATTTGATGGCTGTGAGAAAATATTAGAGGTTCTAAATTTATGAGAAAAAATGAGTATCAAAGTGAACGAACTTTACTCTGAACTAACAATATTACACGAAATCTAGGTAAAAGTAAGAGCAGTATTTCATTAGTAAAAATGAGCTTTTGATCGACATTATTTTAACAACTGAAAGCGATAAAGCATATTACAATTTTACTGTAGACAGAAAATTGTTAAAGATGCAAGAAGTGCAAAAAAATATAGCTTAAAAAATAAAATAGTAAAAAACCATATCCTTTGTCCTTTTCTACTCTTTCGTAAAATATATTTTGAAGTGTACTACATTTTTATAGGTTATTCTAAAAAAAAAACATACTACCATTAACCGAAAAAAGCGGCGAATGGTGATAGTTCGCGACCGGGAATGCTTAGTTTAGTTCGCGAACGGTACCGCTCAGTTTAGTTCGCGAACGGTAGCGCTCAATTTAATTCGCGAACTGTACCGCACAGTTTAGTTCGCAAACTATACCGCTCAGTTTAGTTCGCGAGCGGTAGCGCTGTGTTTAGTTCGCGAACTAGATCGCTCCGCTCTGGAATTCCAGAGAGACAGCTGGTTGCTAGTGCTACTTCACGTGCTCTCTTCTTTGTTATAATAGTTGTGGTTACTGATAGGTGTCTTTTAAGTGTTAATGGGATCAAAGTGTGTTTTGTTTTCACATTCCATGTTAAATTTCCGCTTTTGACTTCTGTAATAATTATTAATGTATAACAGTTAAATTGTTTTTATTTTATTTTTGTATCTGTCCCTTCAGTGAAATGTGTCCACAACGAACTGTGTTACCTTTCAGATAATGAACAAAAACAAAAGTTGGTCTTCGGGAAAGGATCAAACGAACTAACGAACTAAGGAGCGAGAGATCTGGGAACTAGTTCAAGTAGTTCGCTCGTGGGAGCGCTCTTCCGAACTAGTTCATTCGCGAACTACACAAGACTATTGTTCATTATACTTCTACAGTTTACCATTAACACCCTTACTACTGGCTTTACATTTTCAGAATTTATCTCCTCTTTCCCACTTTTACCGCAGTCAGTTATTGTTTCAGCCACTTACTCTATTTCTTTAACATCTGTGACTTTCCCCATCGTAAATCTGCAATCAGTATCACTTTGATAATCTATTTTTGTCATTTCACCAGCAACCCCTAACCTAAAAAAGGCACAGTCCTGACCCCATCATCACTGGAAATGGGCTCCCTCACTGCTTTAGCTATTGTGTGGTCTAAAAGTACAAGGTTCGTCTGGAAAACATTTCTTAGAAACGAATGAAGCGACGAAATGTTGTGATCAATTGTCTGAATGTGGAAAGTGCGAGGATATCAACTTGCTGATCATTAAGATTTTTTTTTCAGCCAACGATTGGTGAGCCCAAAACTGATGGAAGAGAACCGCGGCGTTGGCTCTGACAAAGCTGACGAAGACGACACTGCTGGCCCGAGCGGACGTTTCTGGGAGACAAAGAGTGGAAATGTCAAAGCCATAATTACGGAGAGATAACAAAAATTTGGAGTGAACTCAGTTATTAGGACTGTCTGTCAAAGTTACTTCCATAGATCTATGCATATATTTTATAGCTTTACGCCTCGTCGACGTCGGTGTCATTAGAGGCGCGACGCGATGTGATTGTGGACAGCGAGCGGGAAGGAATTCGGCCATGGCCTTCTGAAGGAAGCATCCCGGCATTCGCCTGGAGTGATTTGGGGAAACCATGAAAAACCAAAATCTGGATGCCCGGACGGGGATTCGAACCAGAGGCCTCCCAAATGTATGTAGTATTGTGTGGGAGGATAATAGCTTGGAGGTTATAGTCTACAAAGAATGCTAAACTACAGTCCAATTGCACAGCGATTCATGTGTTCTACCTGATCACATACTCCTAGAGAAACCTTCAAGTTTAGGAGTTACTTCAGATTCTCTGCACCCGTTAACGTAAATCGCCAGCTGGGTGCTGACCATATAATAAAAGTAATTTTCTTCCTGTGAAATGGGAACAATATTGTTTTTACAGCCCACTTTAAGCACAGAAACTTGTCTCATGTCAGTTAATATTGATGCTATAATAAAAGGTATCGAGATATGTTTTTTATATATAAAAATTACACCCATAAAGATTGGAACTTTTAATCACCGGATGCTGTGGGCCATCTCCTCAATTGCGAGTTAATCAATTTTTTTATAAATGTTAATAACACGCCAATGAAATTGAATTTTGTTTCATTCTTTCTATTCTATTTCCAATAGAGTGAAACGCGTACGACACGAAGAATAAAACAAAATTGAATTGCATTGGCGTGTTATTAACCTTTATAAAAAATTGATTGGAACTTTTGGTTACTTCATAATTTTGCTTTCTGATTTTAGATTCCTTCTGTTCATATGGTGTACATATATGTAAAAGGTTCATTTTTCACCATGCGTATGAATATAAACAAATGTAAATTCCGAAATTTATGTCGGTGATGATGATACAGGAGATTGTAAAGGTACAAAGTATCTAATCTTTTTTGTTTGTAAAATTAGAAATAACAATGGTTTACAACTCTGCACAGCCATTATTATTTTCTCTGCAGGTTCGAGGGCTTCACTGAGCTGCTGGTGGATTTCATACTGTACTCATTCCTCACTTCGACCATGTTAAAAAAAAAAAAGCACCGCTTCATCAGACGATTCCCTCACCAGAGTAACTGGGGTAATTTGCTTCTTCTTACGGGTTGCTTCGGCAGTTACCACAAACGCTCAATTCCTTTCAAAGTAATTATTCGGTTGAAGCCGGTAGCTCCACATACGACCGCCAGTTTCAACAGCAAACAAACTGTTGCCAAGCGGACAAATATTGCAAACAAACATGTAACATGTTAACGCGTTGATAAAAGGCAGACCCGAGGAAAGTTTGATACAAAACAAGCTGGTGTCTGTAAACTTTGATCAAGGTGCGACGTGAAAACATACTGGTATTCCACACGTTCACCGGCTCTTGCTATCCATAAAGCACCTTCCGTAAAAATGCAGAATTATTTTAGACTTCGAAATCACTTCAACTTCAGAAAGATCTTAAGCGATCTGTGAATTTATAATGAATTACGCGGCCGGTGAGCACTGACGTTATAATGTATTAGTCCATCGTTTGTAATCAATATACCAAAAAATAAAGGAAGTCATTATGACACTCCCCTTACCAGATAACAAATGTCTGGGTGTAACCAAAATCCAGCCCATCTACAGCACTGGAATATTTTAGCTTCCTTATTTGTCTGGTATAATTATTGGGTTTTCAACTATTCTTATTTTCTCACAGAGTACAGAAGTGATGGTGGGATTAACTTCCAGTATATTAATATATCACTGACAATCTTATATGCAAACTATTTTATTTATTTCCTTTTATCATAAAATGCAATTAAAACACAGTTCAAATTTCTAAGATTTTATTAAAATGCGAAACTTGTGAAAATTTTGTAAAACATTAAAATTCAATGAAAACATTAAGCTTATTAATGAATGTACCGGATCAACAATAAAGTTGATTTAAAAAATAGCTTATCCTAATTTTCAATTCCCCATTTACTTCGAAACTCAGTACTAGTTCGAGGGATATTCGTAACCAATTGACGCCAAAAGAAATTGAAATGAAGTTATGCCATCAAAATATACTAATGATTGCATATCATAATGCTCAAGAGGATTACATGACCTGCCGTCATTGGGATATAAATAGTATGGAACTGATACTGAATCATCGGTAGGGATTATTCCACCGAATCCCAGTAATTTAGTGAATGACTAAAATTTTTCTATTACTTCTTCGTACCCAAATTATACTGAAATATATGCTACATGTCAAAAATTTGTATTATACATATATACTGTTCTTACTTTGAAAGTTATTCATAAAATATTACTCCGATTTTGTCACTCATTCACTTCCTCACTGATGTTCAAAATTCTAAAGCACTTTCCGTTGTCTTATAAAGTTGAAATTTGGTACAGAGATAAGTTTGATCTCTAATTAATAAGAAAAGTCTAAGGCTGATCAATTTATGTATATCTACTCGTTATTTGCCAGCCGCATTGACTCAGTTGGTTGCGGTACTTTGATGGTGTCCGGCGCTAACATGGGGTAAGCTGGTTGGAGTCCTGTTGAAGGAAGAAATCTTCGTCATCAGAACTTGACCGGCCAGGTAGTAGAGGTGGTGGTGCACAATTCCTGATCACCAAACTGTGAACCAAATTCAAGGGGTAAACCTCTTCGCAGCAGTGACGGCATACGACATTGTGATTCTGACTTGTTTACCATGGAAGAGTATGCCGAATGGACTGGCAACTGGTCTCATCCTATCCCTTCTTTCATCTCTCATCAAAACACAAACAGGATTCTACAGTCACTATCACACTCGTCCAAAATTACAACAACATTTTCGAACTGTATTCATCGTGAAGGGTAAACATCCCCCTGTCATAATATTACGTAAATTTTAAATAAATTATAATACTCTGATAGACAGCACTTCTGGAAATGAAGCCATGTTGAAATTTAATGACCACACATTTAAAGTTATCTAGTCTTATTACTACTGCCTCTGAGCAACCGGAACTTCTAAGTAAAAAACAACACGGTCGCCTCAGTCTAGTGATTATAGAAAAAGTTTTTATTCACACCCGTTATTAAGTAAAAAAAAAAAAAAATAGTCCAGCCACCGAATGATATTCATAGTAACTTCTAGCACACCACAAATACTTAGAGATATCCGAAGTCTGCAGATTCTTTAACCAAGTGAGAAATATACACACAAACAGCCACGTTTACCTCGGATCTGTAAATTAATCAGTTTGTGGTAGCTCTACACAGTCACAACACTGCAGTCCCTCACACGTGATGATAATTTCATCCTTACGTCACTCACAGTTTCTATTTCACCGACACGATGCGGATGACCGACATTAGCTTACAGTTGTGCATTTACCCTGCGCCATACAATATTCTCGTAACATTTCGTAGAAAACAGTTCCCGCTACTCACGCGTTCATTCCACGGCGCGGTCCGGCAAAGACTCCACTCTCTCGATCCAAGTCAGTATATGCTACTACCGATATCGCGTTCATTCATCTTTAAGCGATAAGAAATGTTACTTGACTAAATAATAATAAAAGTAGGTTGGCCTTGATACTGTAATGTGACACTCCATGGTAACCTCCTGCTACAAGACAGGGACAAGGCGTTGATAGAAGAAGACGCTTCATCCAGTGACGGATCCAGAGGGAGGGGGGTAGGGGCTAGGGGGCTGAAGCCCCCCCCCCAGAAAAAGTATTTAAGGTCCAGCCCGAAATCGGAATTATTGAGATTTCGGGCTACCCCTCCCCCAAACAAAAATCCGCTCAAGCCCGTGCGCCCCAAACAAAATTCACTCAAGCCCCCCCCCCCCCCAAACTAAATTCTGGATCCGCCACTGGCTTTATCTACTTTAAACGTGAAACCGCTTTCTATCCTAATATCTTTATATGCCAACGATTTCTATTATAAATAAATATATCTCAGCTTATCTAGTGTGTTAAACTTTACTTCTTTCGTCTCCTTGCTTTGAAAGATAGTGACATTCAAAATTTCCACACTACTTGTGTGGAATTACTACGACGGTGTCGTAGTTGCCCTAGAAGCAAGTAATTTGATACACATATATTTTTTTCACCCCCAAATAAAAAAATACCGATATTGGTGATTTCATTTGTATTTATCCAATGGTAACGTTAAACGTGAAACGCTTCGGCGCATATTTGCAATTTAATTGCCTTGGATGACGCAATATGCCTCAGATTTCGATAAGCTATAGTGATCAGCAAGATTAACTAGCACAATATTTTTTTCCGACATTTAGTTTTGAAATTATTTATTGGTACACCGTCTTCTATTCCGATGATGGAAGAAACAGAGGCACGGTATCGCTCACCTAGAGCGAATCTGACGTCAGGTCATTGATTGAAATGAGCGTGTGCATTGCTAAGGCACCTTTAAAACTGCTGTCTGTATTGACTGGAATATTCGCAAAAACTACACTTATTGAGTAGTGGTTATTTAACGACTTTATCAGTTAGCACTCCTTCCATAAGCAGCTTTTCATAATCTGTCTACAAATTATTGTATTGATATTCACAACAACTAAATGAGTTAAAATATAAAATGGGGTGATGATATCATCAGTCGGGAAGATCGGACTGTGTAATGATGTATGGGGTCACTGTCGCTTGGTCCCTGGTGGCACAGAGATGGCAGTAAGCCGCGTGTTCTCGTAATATGCCCAAGGTATCCGTCTGCAAATCGTTTTTAATTAAGCAGTAGATTAACTAATTTCACAATTTCTTAACGGATGGAAACATTACATATCACGACGTGTGCAAAAACAGGTGAATAAACAGCCACAATGTAATCAACAGATTTCACTATTATACTAACAATACTTTAATACTGTCGTACATGTAGGTTTATTGAGTTTTTAGTGAAAAATCCTTCCACAGAATAGCAAAGTTAAATGAACTTCGGTTCTGGGCACCGAACATAAATTTAAAAATGATCATGCGCAAGATTTTCTTAACGTTTGGTAGCCCTGTTATTTTGCCTGTGTGCGGCCACTGCTTCCCCCAGGATTCACGGAGGTAGAGCTCCACACTCCCGTTACAACCAGGAGGGGTGTGACGGGGTCGTCGCCACACTCCGGCAGTTCTTTACTTTCCGTGGAGTTTCCTCCACGGTACTCATTCGATATCAGGCTGGGTGAGCCTGTGGAACCGAGCCGGGCGTTCAGCTTCGGCTTCATCGGGGATCGAATCCCGATCATCTGGACCACAGACAGGCGATTTAGTTACGCGGCAGCATGTTCAAAACTATTAACTTGATATTATTAAAGGCTGTGCAGTTATATCTAAATAACCTCAGATTTAAAACATATGTAGATTTAACACTTCGCACCGACAGTACTAGATTTATAAACAATATAAATAAAAAAAATGATTTAAAATACATTCATGGTGCGATTTGGTTGTCCAAAATAAATACTTGATTGTGTTTGGTCAATAGTTTAAAATCCACAAATTTTGGAATTTTACAATCTGAGTATCGTTGACACAACTACTTGTGTAGTAAATTTAAGTATCTGTTTATAAATAATACAATAAAATAATATACATACAGTAAAAATAGTAATATTATTTCAAATAAAAATACGTCAAAATAAACATACGAATTTTTGCATCAAGAAATAAATAACCAACAGATGTGTATTCCAAATTTATTTCTCCATGAATAGGAAATACGTGACAAATACACATTAAGAGTTTTATTGATTTTAGATAATTCCAGCCAATTAAATTCAATAATGCTCTGCTGAATTACGCTTATTGATGTTATATTATAAATTTAATAATTTTTATTGATAATATTTTTAAGCATAATCACAATTTTAATAACCTATTATGAAATTTTTATAAACTATACGGCATTGGAAAAGAGCCTATTTTAGGCACATAAAACAGTATTTTTAGAACCTAAAAATCCGAGGTCTGGTATTAAGCTTCTATAGCTAAAGATGTTTTCTTCAAAGGTATATGAATGCTGTTGACTGGTTCAAAGATGCAGGTTTGGTGTATATAATAAGATTTTCAACTTTTCCGGTATTTTTGTACTTGCTACTGTCGTTATAAGGAAGGAGATGAGTTTTTCAGTACAACTATTGGCGGATTTATCGATTGCCAGTGTTGTAGCTGAGTGGGTAAATATTACGTTGTTTTGGTTACTGACAGTGCGATCCTGGCGTCCTAAACGAGGGAGCACATTACCCAGCGAGTAGTTGCGGCCAACTTCCGACCCCACATCGACAACGTATTGGCCCATAAACCACCCGCCCCGCGCAGACTTATTTCCTGCCATACATCAGAGCGCGCCGTATGAATGCGCCGTCACTCCGAACTCGCTCGCGCGGCAAAAACCACATTCCTTCTACCTCCTGGGACGGGAAACGAAATTTACGTCCAATAAGGGTGGTTGCGCATTCCAGTATGATTTTGAAAATATCTACCTTGCTGCACTTAGAGTGGTGGATATGCAGTAATATTAGGAGTTATACGGACTTATGCGGGTTGAAATCCCCGACCGGCCAGAGAAAACATTAAACTTTAAACAACACAGTCCACAATGATGAAATCAGATTACCTCTAGCTACAATGATTGGTCTGTCTCAGTTAGTTGCAGCTTTGTTTCGTACCCTGAGGCAGGATTCACCTCGAAAATTAACGATCCATAATTAATGTGAAAGCCCACGCCCGTGTCTTCCCATTCGTTATGGTAGATATACTTGATCTGAGATGAAGAAATTCGAAAAATGGTCACTGAGTGAATTGCCTGAATTCTATATGACTTAACACATTGTGAAGAACCGTTCGACTTCCTTCTAATAGTTATTCCTTCCATTAACGCCACAGCTCTTGCCTGCACCCTGGTATTTCACACTGATAAATTTTACTAAGCTTAAGAATAAAATAAAATTAAGGGTTTTAACATGGCAGTGAAACGGCTCTCCAATCAGCCGATGAGACACAAACGGCAGCAGCTATACTCTTTGTGTTGTTGGTCATAAAGTAGTAGACATTAAACATTACTGACTAACTGCTACCCAAAAGTTTTATTGTCGATGTTTACATCGGCATGATCACTAGAATATTTCTCTCACTAATTTTAGATTAGCCAGAATAAGATACAATATTTAATATAAAATTTTTCTGACATATAAAATCGCAAAGTTTTACATTCTTAAAAATTTTTCACAAGTTGAAGGAATAATGCAACTATATATATTACATTGCAAACGAACTATTGTAACAGCTATCGTCAAAACGCCAGACCTGCACTATTGTACGCTGTGAGAATATCGCGTCATAAAAACAATAACAACGTACTTGAATGTCGCGTTATTTCCTTGTACTATTTAGCTTATAAAAAAAATGGGAATATAACTGTATGATGCGTCCTTGATAATGTATTTATCTTCTTTTTTAAAAAATATTTTTTTAAGAACCATTCTAAACAAAAATGTTAGAAGAGCTTTCTGTCAGACATTAGTACTCAATTAGCTTATATGTAGTCTCTATTTGAGAATTCCTTTTACCCATACATCACGCCGGTCACATCCACGAAGTGATTAGGTAACAATAAAAGAGTGAAAATTCATTATTGAATTAATTCATCCTAAAACATAGAAACTGCGCTTGACATCAATTTACAGGGATTCTCTAAATATGTTTGTTGCAGAATAGGTCGAAAGGAGGATAAAGATATATACAGAGGAAGTATAGTTAAAATGATCAATCACTGCGACAAATGGTGCTATATATAATACATGTGAAATACATTAAACTATTGAAGAAGAAATAATGCGGAAAAGTTTTCAATGTCATGTTGTATCGTATAAATAGACGTGTATAGCAAAATCAAATTATGATTCCAAGCAACATTTTCTGCATTAGCTTTTTTTTTTTTAACCGGAAGTAGGTAAAAATCAGAATATGTAGGACCAGACGTGGATCTAGTCTGTGGCTATGATAAATGTTGCCAGTGACTTGTCTGCCGATATGACTTACTGCTCAAACAGTCGGCCTCGACAATCTATAATCCTTTAACGTACGTGACTGGTGTATCACAAGACAGAGACATATAAATCATATCAGAAGTATATGTATAATGAAAACACAGCCAAACCTGTTGCAAATATTTAATATCAGAAGTAGACTAACCGTGTCAGTCTATTAAAAAATTCACACGAGCAGCAAACGAACGAAATATTTTTCCAAGCTACCAGTTTATTGAGAGAAGGATCTGTTTCAGTTTGATCGCTGGGGGAGCCTTGAGCGGGCGAGGAGGAGTGAAAATGTCAGCTGTGCCAACAGCGTGAAATGTCAGCAGGGGTGGCAGACGTGACCACTTCTAACAGTCACTAGCCTCACATCACGTCCTGCTGTGATCACCACGTACGTCTTTCCGTCTCACTAACAGTCGTAATTTTTTCCTCCCAGTACCATTTCCTTGTTCACTTGTTGCATCTCCCACATCGTCAAATAATACAATTTAGAGTTAACAGGTAATGAAACGAAACATGAATACTGATTAACAAACATATCCTTGAAAACAGTTCTCCAAGTTTGACAGTGGACGGAAAAATGCAACTTCCGAATATTCTTTGGCAAATTCGTCATGTGGCGCCGGTCCTGGCAGTGTAGTGGCTAGTGCGCTGGCCTCGCATTGTAAGGGCCGCCGGTTCGAGTCCGGCCTCGGGCATGGGTGGTTTTAATAAGTGTTGTGTTCGTCTTGTGTTGTCGTCACTGTAGTTTCCACAATATCAAAGTGAAATTTTGATCCAGCAGTTGCAACGTAAACAAATTGGAGCTGGCTAAATGGTCGAAAAGACCGAAGGCCACATTGAAACAAAACAAAAACAAAAATTCGACATTTTGCTTAAAATGCTGCTGCACTGTTTACTAAGATCTTCCACTAAAAGCTAAAGCAGTGGTTACCAACGGGGGCGGTACAGCCCACCGGCTGGCCTTGAAGAGATCATAAGGGCATTTCTGGTCCAAGGCAAATGTAGGGAGCGTTGAGGACCAACCGCACCTTCCTCGCCCCCTTACTTTCCAGTTTTATATTCGACTTTGAGGGGTGCATCGAAAAAGGTTTTAACTGCATTCCCATAATCAAAAATTAAGCGTTGTCAACAATTTATTATTTAAGAAAAGATTGTAAACATTTGAATGAGGTGATTTAAGACTGCATGCAGATGACAAGTGAGTCTCCAAACATCGAAACATTAGTGTCATTACACCGAACTTAGTTCTCCAGTTAGTATAATTTTTTTCATATTACTAATTAGATAATCAAACTGTGAACAATACATCAATATTCTTAATGCCTTCTGATAATTTAGAAATGTCCTTGACTCTTCTATATATGATGATGTATACTTCACCTGAGAGGGACGCCGTCGAATCCCTATTTCAAAAGTGGGTTACGAGTCAAAAAAGTTGGAGCACTCTGTGTTACATTGTTTATTACAAAAAGGGAGTCGGTGAGTGTTTTTGTTCTTCAGGAAAGAGGGCGATGAATGTTTTTTTTTTTTTTTTTTTTTTTTTTTTTTTTTTTTTTTTTTTTTTTTTTTTTTTTGGAAAGGAGGCAAAGAATATTGTTTTTCTAAAATGGGACGGTAGATCATTATAAGTAGCGAACATATTATTACGCTACGAATTCCAGTTTTCAGAGGAAATTTGTCGTTTATTATTTGTACGGCCACTTAAACAATTCTTCACCTCATTTATTCTTTATTTATCAATACAAGATCAAATTAGTTGGTTAATTTTGAAACAAACAGTGCTCGACTGAAAAAAAGGTACTGACTTGATGATACCCCCGTGCGATTAGAAGACACTTGCTGTCCTTTATTAAGCATTTAACCATACGAAACGTCTCTGCGAAAAACGTTGATCAATTCACCAACAGTAGTCTGAGTATTTTACAAAATCGTGTTTTTCCGATTTTTATTGAAAAAATGATTTAATTATAATGCTGCAGTCTATATAGTTAAGCCAACGCAATTTATTTTCTTTATAAAGTTAGTTGTCAACAACCAATCAAACACACAGACTGTACGCTTAAGCTGTTTAACTGTTCCAATTACGTGGTGAAACAATCTTGTTGATCGCGGCTTTGATTGCCACTCTGTGCTGAGAGCAGAGCGCTTCGCTGTTGCTTTTTATGAAATTAGAAATGTAATTGGCCGCGGGCAGCCACCACCGGATTTGCCTGCGGCGCCAACTCATCCGGGAAACATGGCGCCCACAGCTGGCCGGAAAATAATACGCCGCCGGCAATATGCCAACATCCGTTCACTCAAAAGTGAGTCGACGGATAGCCTCTTCAATTTTTACAAAGGCTTGATTCTAAAACTGCGCAAAGTTTAGCGAAGGAAAGCTAGTGATTATTGAAACTGTAATTAAAAACCGTGACATTCTTCAGTTTGTAAACTTCCGTTTGAAAACATGAACTTACAACGGATAATTTAAACTTATCGCAAGATGTGCTACATACCTTGTGCTATAACAAACGGGTTTCTATGCTTATATGAATTTTTTTCCCTCGTGCCATTCGGGACTGGAATGCACAGAGTAGTGATTAGTTTTGGTACAAAGTAACCTCTGTGAGCCACTATTTTATGAGTTGCAAAGTATATACGTAAATGTAGATTCAGGAAAAACATCTTGATGTAAATGTACTATTTCTAATACATATGTGTTTCTTTATGTTCTAAATACTTAACGCAGTTTGACATAAAATATATCCTAATTTATTTCTTTTCTTGTTTTTTTTTAATGATACTATATCCCTTGTAGACACTATATCAGAAATATGGGATTTGTATTTCGTTTCTGTAATAAATTTTTCCCATTCAGATGTATATAACGCAGAATGTGAGGATGCATTACTCTTCTTCAAGTGGGTTCGTTAGACAAATAGAACTTCTTGAAAACAAAACGTTTCGTTCTTTTTGTGGACTTAAATTTTATTTCTCGTTGTAGGTCTCTGTGTGTAATAAGTATAAAAGTAAGAGTAGAGCCTTGTTCACTACTATCTGTAAACATTGCAACGCTAAGAAGGAGACGTGTGGCTACAATGAAATTTACTCCACAGAATAGCGTCATTGCAAGGCACAAGTAATTAAAATTGCTGTGCATTCACTTTGACGATGAGAATTCAGTTCGATATGCTGCAATTAAAGCCTCTAGACGGACGCGCGTCCACAAAGCATTAACAGTTCTCGCAGGAGACCAGAAAGAACAAGTTGCCGATGAACCATATCCAAGACATGTTAGGTGGCTTACATGTCAGCTCAACCTGCAGGCTAGGAAAGCAGTAGTATCCGTCTTTTTTCGGTGAAGGCTTGTACATTTTTCTCCTCTTGCGGCCGGGCATTGTGCTGCTGAAATATGGTATTTTCTTTTTTACGTGGAGTTGCCTGCAGAAAGCTCTAAAACTTTCCAGACGTGCCAGTTCGTATTCAGATTCCCCACAGTACGAAGGAGGATATATCGAATGTTTTAGCCAATGTCATCCCAAAACATCACACTTAGCGTTTGTCTATTATGCTGCTCAACAAATTAGTCTGCCCGATTGCGTTCAACACGGTAGGTTTGACACGCAACTATCATTGTAGCACCAGTTGAAGGGGTCTCGTCCGAAAAAACTACATTTTGCCAGCCAGCTCGCCAATGACGGGGTTCTCGTGTCCTTTGCAGTCTGAGGTGTTGGTGGCTTCTATATAGTCGCAGAAGCCAAAGAATGGCGTGCGTGCCACCAGTTCATCCCTCAGCACACGGCGTCCAACTGACGACGCAGACATGTCCGCACCCGCTGCAGTACACCAATCTCGAGCCAACATTGTGAACGAAGCTGTTCTGTCGGTTACGGTTATGCGGTCAAGATAGCGGTCATCCCGCGCTGTGGTCACATTGCTCGTCGCTGTGTACGCCCCTCTTGTATCCACTGGTTGTACACACCCACCACAATAGAAGCAGCGAGCTCAGTACAAGACGCAGTGTCTCTGCACTACAGTCCTGAGATTAATAATCCTGCCACGTTCGAACTCACTCACATGTTGATATTGCGCCCAATGACGTCAACAAGGCATAAGGGCACTCCTTGCACGTTTCCACTTCGTCTGATGGCTCAGCACCGCCTCCTTATGGCGCTACGTTGACCTGTGCTGTCACACAAAAGATGGCACTGCTCTGTTTACGTGCATGCCATATCTCTATAATCCACCGAGCGTGGTGGTGTAACGGCTAGCGTTCTGGCCTCGCATTCGGGAGGACGGCGCACCGTCCTCCCGAATGCGAAGCCAGAACGGGCGGCTATATGTGTGATCACTAACTTTACTGCGAACTGATGTTACAATAAAAAAAATTGTTCTCAATGTGCTTTAAAAACTAGTGTTCTCGTACTGTGTCTCGGAAGTGGGGTGGCCTTCGGAGTTGGTGACAGTTAAGTCAGAAAGGCCAAAAGAAAGTGAATTGAGTCATAGTGATGGACATGTACCTAATTAACTGCTCAGTGTTAGGTAAACAAACCGCTTCTAAATAAAACAAACAGTAAAATTTGCACTCTATGTCCAGCTTTTCTGTTCCGGTAAAAATATCCGTGCCCTTTCTCACCCAATATTCCAATTATTATTCTTACAAATGTTGCATGCTTGTTATGCTCAGCAGTTGTGACATACTTGTAGAAAGGTAAGCGCTATTACTTCTCGCGCAGTGCACTTAGTGTTGTAGAGTGTGGTCTGTGAGCGAGTCTCTGTAGCCGGGGGCCCCCGATCGATACCCGCCCGTCTCCCGGGCTGCACCGCCTGCTGCGCCCTGCACTTGCCCACCACTCAGACGCAACTGTACCACCCATCACGAAATAAATAAATTCTAATGTCAAATCATACACTGATTGCATTAATCGTGAACTCACCGTTCCCTTTGTTTGTTCTTGTTTCCCAAATAATGACCAAACACATCATCCGTTTGCACTTGCAGATAAATTTTAACACATCTGATCATGTTTTTACACATTATCGGATGATAGTTCACAAAATCACTTGTAAATCAGTTTTAGCAAGCTACACTCACAGCAGTGAACGAGTGAATCCGTTTCTAAATGAGAAGACAGCTTCCAGAACCGAACATAATGTATTTTGGAGAGCCACGCCCTCTAACTCTACCTTTCAGCTCTAACATTACCTGACAACCTAAGCAACAATTTAATCAAAAATATTAACTCTACAAGAGATCTGCAGTAACTTTCTGCCGTGACAATTCAATTGGGTTCTGCCCTATCAAAATCGTTCATCCATTTTCAACATAGATCACAATTTTTTTTTTCGTGTTTCCCCTAATTTTACGATAGTTAAATATCACTAATCAGAAATTAATATTTATTCACTGAAGCCATTAATTAATTTTGTTTATTGTTAGTGCAAAAACGATCACCATCGTTTAAGGCGCATGGTTAGAAACCTACATAATCTTTTTAATTTTATTATTGCTTCAATACTAATGTTTTTATTTCTTTTTGCGTCTTTCGGCTTGTTCAGTTATCCAACCAAAATCGTATCATATATATTAATGTTACAGATACATTATTTGACTTTCCCGGTCTTTATAAAATCTCTGAGTGTACAAACATGATTATTCAAGTATTAGTTTTCGCAACAATACCGAACATTGCTATAAGACATCTTCTCGTTTACACTCCACAATATTCAAGCTGTTAGATTATTGTACTTTTTTCAAAGCTTGATTAGTTCTTTTTATTTACTGTTTTACTCTTCCGGGGCCGTACCTCTATTGAATAGTTCATTAACGGTTGTACTTCGCCTGTATCCACGCTTTCACTGCACATTATTATCCGTCGCGTCGCTTAAAAGTGAGTCCGTTGAAACAAGCGACCGCTGAAGAAATGTTAGTGTCGGCTCTGAACGTCATACTTAAGTCTAGTATCTTAATCTTTCCTCATGACGAAAACGCGTAGAATGAAAGTTTAACTATTTGTATAGCGGGAAAACGGTGTTTGCGGGAATACAGTGCATTAGTAATGAAACAATGTTTGGACCGAATGATTAATAGCTACGACGAACTGTATGGAAAATTTATTTTAAGACTCAAATTAATTTGAAGTATTTAGTCTGATCCGCACAAAACAATAGCTTGATTTTACCGTTTAAACACTCGTAATGTTATTTCCACTTGAATGCAATTCATTTTCTTCTTGTAACATTGAATATCCATTAGTACCATTAGTGTGTTATTATTGGTGATAGCTTAGCAACGAAAATCTCCATTAGAATCAGCGCTAAATAAAAAAAACTTTATTTGTAAATGACTATACAGTCAATTATCAGCAATATTTAAGATGTAATCCACCGTCGAGTGTATAAAAGAATTTTAATCCAGGAATTTTTAATAGTTTTGCATTTCGTAGTATCTTATTGGTACGTCATTGGAATGTGACATCAATTATCGTTTTCATTATACACTACATAATTTCATGAAGTCAAACAGAAATGCTTGAAGCTATCGTCTCACTGAGAAGAATGTCTGTGCATTCTACATACCTTGGTACCGCTGTTCGAATATTCATCAACAACTTCACGGCTGTGCTTTTTGTCGCGAATCTTCTACCAAGCGCGTTAAAGGAATGCTGCCTATTCCAAATCCAAATACTTCTTTTGTCGCCGTATTTTGATTGTAGATCCGTGTTTTGGATTACTCTACTAAAAATTCACATAAAATCCTAAAATAGTTGAGTTAGATTTCGGCATAACAAATTTCTCCGTAATCTTTATATATAAAGATGAATGTATGTTTGTTTGTTGGTTTGTTTGTTTGTTGGTTTGTTTGTTTGTTGGTTTGTTTGTTCTTCATACAAATCCACAGTTTTTATCCGATCTCGATGAAACTTTGCACACGTATCCTTTGAAGCAAGGAGAAAAATACTGTCTACATCTGGTTGAAAAATTATCTGTATAAATAACACATTTGTCTCATAACTTCGAAATATGGCGGTAGACAGACACGTTGGATGTGGACGACTCCGTACCGAGTTTCCCCGTAGTGGCCTGGCAGCTGAGTGGCTAAAGCGCTTACTTACGAACGTCGTGGTCTCCGGTTCAAATCTCCGTAGGGGATAAGATTTTTAAAAATTGTTTTTCATCGTAAGAGTCAGGCCTGGGCCGTAGGTTATTCGGATTGAATGTTAAACCGTAGATATTAGAAAGTTAGGGGTGCAATGCGAGGCAAATCGTAGGTATTTTTGCAATGTTGTAGGTGTATACTTTTTTACGTTATAATGATCCCTCAGGTTTTGTTCGCAGTCAGTGTGTAAGTGTGAACCACAGTAATATTATTATTATAATTAGAGATGTAAGTCTCTGTCTTTTTGATACGTTATGACTACCAAATGGCTATATCGGTGTGATGGAATTTTATAAGGAAATCTGTATGAAGGGCACAGGATATTTTTTCCAGTATGATTAACAGTTGTAGTCACGAAATTGTGAGACCTTATCGAATGGTGACAGAAATATGTTGGAATTGATTCTCATAACTTGGAAATACAGCGATCGACAGACACGTTGGATATGCACGTCTTCAGACCGTGTTTCCGTGTAGTGAGCTGGAAGCTCAGTGGCTAAAGAGCTTGCTTACGAACGTCGTGGTCTCCGGTTGAAATCTCCGTGGAGGCTAAGACTTTTAAAAATTGTTTTTCATCGTAAGAGTCAAGCCTGGGTCGTAGGTTATTCGTATTGAATGTTAAACTGTAGATATTAGAAAGTTAGGGGCACAATGCGAGGCAAATCGTAGGTAGTCTTGCAATGTTGTAGGTGTACACTTTTTACGTTATAATGATCCCTCAGGTGTTGTTCACAGTCAGTGTGTGAGTGTGAACCACAGTAATATTATTATAAATACGGAAGTAATTCTCTGTCTTTTTGTTACGTTTTGACGACTAAATGGCTATATTGTTGTGATGTAATTTTATAAGGAAATGTGTATGAATGGCACAGGATATTTTTTCCAGTATGATTAACAGTTGTAGTCACGAAATTTTGAGATCTTATCGAATAGTGACAGAAATATGTTGGAAATTAATTCTCTTCAAGAGGCAGGTTCGACGGTAGAATGATATAGTGATAGCTTTCCTGTCATATTATGCCGACTCGATATTGTTTGGGACTAATCCTTCGTTACCAACAACTTACTATATTTAATTCTGGCAAAAAAATCTTGATCCACGCGTACGAAGTCGCGGGTACGAGGCTAGTTCTATATATTAACATTAAGCCCTCAAAAAAATCTGAATCGTCATTAAATGCTTGACCTAATGGACGATAGAAAACTAAGTTTCCACCATTTACTGTAGTGGCACTACTAAATTACTGTCTCTAGCGATTGTCTAGTCAGGATGTCGCCTCAAACGCCCAGCCTAATTGAAGCAGACAAGTTTTTCAGACGTTAACTCGAGCATTTGCAGAGCGAAAACGTTCAGAACGTTTGTTTATAAAACATAGGTGGGAAGAACATAATTCAGTCACTGATGCTGAGTTACAATTAACGGTATATATCGAACATACTTTATGAATGAAAGGCAATAGATGGTATCTACAGCGCTGAAAATGCGGTAAATAGTAGCCGCAAAAAGGTTTGTGAAACATCTACACGACTTAAAATCCAAACATCCGAAATATTCGACTCTAAAAGAAATACAGGTTTTTTAACTAAAATTACCAAAAATAAATATTGCGTATTTGCTCCAGTAATGGGGTGAACTTTGCGGTGTCTTGAATTATCGAGCTACAGCGGTTAGTGAGGGGAATTAGCAGAGTTTTGTGGGCGGTCCCCGGTGAGCGGCCGCCAGTATCAAAAATTTACAGGCGCCACGCGAACAGGTGGCCGCCCAGGGACACCTGCGCTGTCCCACGCAGCAGGCGCTCCAGTCGGCGATATTTATGGCTATCAACTTCAGGGCACGAAAATTTGGTTAAAACCAGCGCTATCAACTCGCATTATTCGTGATGAATACAGGTAATACTCGTCTTGTATTCTGTGAGCGTTATACTCTTCGCTGGTAGCAAATATAACACGAGCATTTAAGCATGTGGTTCAGTTCTAGGAGTGTACGGTATTGGTGGATTTACTTTTCTTCCCTATTTTATTTTTTGTATGTTATTGATTTATCTTATTACTTATTTATTGAAATGAGAATTTCTGTGGCAGCGCCTGAATTGAGGTATGAAATCGGTGCGGCGAGAGATCTGAGTATCTGCGCATCTGCAATCGGCATGTGTCAGGTGGTCGTAGACACGCAATGTCGCATGCACATACGGTTCTAGAACACTTGTTGATCTCAATGGCCATGTCGCTATTTTAAGGATATTTAATGATTTTTAATAACAACTACCGGATAATTGTACACACAGTCAAATGAACATCTTCAGGCTTGCGTCAGATGCAGCTGAAGCGCAATGGATTTACTTGCCAACGTTTCACCTATCGCCTCAAAAAATGCTCGCTTCAGAATATATCACGTACAAATTTAATTGGCGCAGCCTTAGGAAGAATGTTGTTCTCACTTTTTTTGTGAGTCCTATGAACTTTTAAAAACTTAACGGCCTTCAAGACGTCGCGTTCATCCATTGCAGTGAATTGTTAAAAATGATCGACTAAACCCCTGACTACGTGAACTATGACAATACCACTCTTTTTCAAACGTATATATTAGTAGCTATTCTTGATCTAATGTAAAAAATATGCACTGAAATGATAGACGACGACTATCATCCGTCGAATGTGCAGAGGACGGACTTTTGGTCCTGGGTCCAGAGTGTGCAGTGACCGCAACGCAGCTACTGCGCTGCAGGCTAGCCCCAGTCAGTGACGTCACTGATTGGGTCTGGTCAATCAGCGGCCACTGGACAAAGGACAGACGCCCGACGCGCTCGTCAACTGTCACTCCCCTGCCACGGCCCAGCGGAACTGCCAGCTGTGAAAATAAAGAGATGGCGCGGAAACCAACCGGGTATGCGGGTTGCGGCTGACATTCCGGTTTCGAGGGGAATTGCCGGCTGTCCCACATCACAGTTCCATGAGCTGGAGAAAGTATGAGGTTACACCTTCACTTGGCTAATAAAAACGGGAGCACAGATTTATTAATTCAAATATATGTCTAACCTATACGTAGATTAAAACTGCAGGTTTTAAGCTGGAAATTGACTTGAGAATGGTCGTTTACTTTCGGGTGTTACTCTTGACGACGGAAATAGGAAAATAAGATTAAAAAGTCTACAAGTGACAATGAATTTCTAAAAATTGCTCCTAATGCTGTTAAAATAATCATTTATGAAAACAGTTATCATGAGGCTTTATACGGTGCCGTATCTTATCTCACTTCTCGCAGAACATACCTTTTCTGAAGGCCTAAGAAGATATTGCGATTCGGAAGCTACTCTCATACCAATGCTGCTTTATTGCTTTTTGTATACTTTGTTTTATATAAATGTATAGAAATATATGATTCAAAGATTTCAGAAATTCTTTATCTATGTAAGTTCCTTTGAAATTCTCTTAAAATGTGAATAACAATTGTCGAACTTGAATCTTATCTGATTCTTTGCCGATTGAGGTTTATTACAATTTTTCTAGTTCAGTTGATGTATTAATTTCTCCATCGTAGTAAAAAATGGCTTACAATGTGTTAGAAAACCACGTCATTAGGAACGAAATGGGATGATATCGTCTGCGCGCATTATTTCCTGGAAATACCGTAGCAGATTTAAGTACTCGATTGCTCAAAAACTGCTGGTGTCTTTTAAAGCATACCGTAAATAAGAGATACATGGTTTCCCAAATCACTACAGGCAAATGCCGGGATGCTTCCTACAAAACACCATCCTTCCCATTACTTGCCCCGCATCCTTTCCCGTCTCTAAAGTCTTCGCTGTTAAGAGACGTTAAGCTATTAAAAAAAAATAAGAGCTAGCTATAAACAAACATTGCAAAGCAAAATTATGTTGGATTATGTAGTCTCCATTTTAATCGACAACGTTTAAGTTACCACATTCACTCCAAAATTTGAAATTAATCTTGCCACTCTTGTTTCTTTATTTTTGCGATCAGTTCACATTTGTAACATTTGCTCAAACTGCACTTATAACTTACTGCTTGAGTTATTCTTGAAGAAGACGTCGCTCCTACACGTCAAGGGATTTTATTCAATTTTTTTGTTTTCTTTAATATTATTATTATTATTATTATTATTATTTAAAAAAAAAACGTCTCTCTTGTTTCTCATAATAGTCTTGACTATTTTTTTGTCACCCAAGTTGATTTTTAGGCTTAATGAAAGATTGCTAAAGAAGTAATATTCTTCATTTGATCCATTCATCTGCGTGCTTCCTCCTGTTCTTCTGCGCTCAAATCTCCTTTATACGATCAGTTTCTCCGCATTCTCTTCTCACAATGTGCTAGAAGAACTGGAGTATTCTCTCTATGACTAGGGACATGTTAAATTCCTGTATAATGGACGCAACAGTTCTTCTTTCCGTTCAAGATATTCCCATCTGTCTGCTTCGACAGTCTCTGAAGTTGAAAATATGACCGCGAGGTTCCTTGTCTTGCAGCCATAGGAAAAACCAAGAGGATATATGGAATTTGTTACTGCCAAACTCTGTCAGATCCTAGTAGCTTTTTCTTGATAGTTTTCCCTAAAGTGATTTGTTTCCTTGTTTCTTTCTAAGAAATTATTGTGTCGCAGATTGTTAATGGGATAGGAATATTCAAATATACGGAAGAAAGTCAAAATGAGCCGTGCAGTGCAGGGGCTTTCCGTTGTACTCTCGTGAGTCGTATGAGGTGATTACAGCCGCACTACATGAATTAACAGACTCTGAACGCTGAATCCTGTTTGGTGCTAGACACACGGGTCATTCGATTACGCGAATTCGTCGTGAATCCAACATTCCCTTACCGACAATGTGAAGAGCGTGCAATGAATATGTGATTTCCAGCATTACTTCTCGCCATGGACAACGCATCGGTCGACCACGTCTACTTACTAAGCGAGACTACCGACGAGGTATCACTGACGAATGTAGAGGAAGTGTGGCTGATTATTTCTTCGGGTGAATTCCGACGAATTGTATACTCAATACTATGCAGGAACGCTGCACTTCGCTGGGCAAAAAGTTGCCCTATGCGATGTTTGGATGTGTCTCTTGACTTTAGTGCGCATCCAATCCAACTGACTACAGTCCGCAATTGTTACTGTCTCCGTCGCAGCCGGTTTTTGCTTCAGCTGGTTTCTCTGCCGGAACAACGATATTATATTAACACAGAGACAAGCCTGTCAACTATTGAACAAATACAATACTCGTCGACAATACGTGTATTACTTATATTAAGCTGGGAAGTTTCTGACTAGGGAAACTAAAACTCCATAGTTAACATAGATTTACCAAAAAATGCAATGTATCTTACATGTTCACCCTATTCCAGTACAGGTAACAGGTAACCTATTTTCCTAAAAGTGATTTGACAAAACGGAATGTCCAAAATTCAAATTGGCACATTTAAAATCTAACAGTTTATTATACACTTCAAGTTCATTGTGTAATATTACAATAGCAAGTTCTAACAATTCACCGTTACTTCAAGTCTATTTAGCTTCCCAATTAACCTTCACTAAAAATTCTTAAATAAAAAGTATTTTTTTTAGATCTCTCTTAAATTTCAATGAATCAGTTACTTTCTTACAACTGGTATTAATTGTTTCCACATTAGTGATTATTCACCTCCCATCAACAGAAGTGTTTTTTCAACACCACATTTCAGTTGAAAGAAAAAACATTTCGCGTATCGTAGTTTATCCACAATCAAACTCAACACTTGACATAAAATTAGAAACAAACAAACCAGGTAAATAACTTTAGTTAACGAACCAGGTAAATAACTTTAGTTAACATAACAATTCTTGTTTCATTTACGGTTGCTAACAGTCGTCAAAGTAATAATTATTATTCTCAAAACTCTATACATCTACTTTATCATTATAACAACATCACATCTACGATGAATTAAGCGGATAGGCAAGAATAAAGATACATCAACTAAATTATGAATAAAATATTAAGAACGTTTAATGCGCTGATAAAAAACCACACACACACACACACAAATAATAATCAGCCTTTCACATCTTCAAGTAAACTATGCTCCTTAAATCTAATTTCTTTTTCAATGTAAGATCCATTAAAAAAAAGTATTAACATAAAGCTTCTTCTTCACTATTATTTCTCAGTACTTCATCTACCTCTGAGCTTCCACTGTTAGAAATTAATCACAGCTAAATAAAAAATACTTAGAAGTCTTAGTGGGATCAAACCGTCACCCATTCATATCAGTCAATTAACTAATTTTCGAGTAGTTTTTGTTACTACAAATGTTGATAAATTTTGCTTTTTTACTGTTACTACATGTTCATAGATGTAATTAAGATGTATTTTCGTATTGGAGATATTCAGCGCCTCCAAAGCACTGGATGTGATTTGCCTTCTGATTTATTTAGTCCATCAAGGAACACTTTACTCATATACCAGTCAAGTCGGAGTAATACCCACCCTCAAGTAAAGAATCCTGAAAGCAGAAGTTTTCTTGTTCATTAGAAGAACAGCTGGATACACAGTACGAGACAGAAAAATATCAGATGACACTCTTAAGGAACTCAAAGTTAAACCAATTGTCCAGTCTGTGCAAAACTACAGAACATCTTGTGCAGACCATTTACTACGAATGAAGACGGACCGGATCCCACGAAAAAACCCTCAAATACCAACCGAGGACAGGAGAGATGCAGGAAGACCAGCAACAAGATGGACTGAGACCGTAACAGGAAGAAGACAAGAGCTTCATATTTCCTCTTTATGTCATAGACCAATTTTCTTAATTTTTTCAGTCCTCAGGTTGAAGTTCTGACTACTTTAATTGCTCCTTCAGAGGCAGTTGCCTGCTAAGGTATCTGATGAGCTAGAAAGTTGTCTATTGCGGTTGAGAGTTCAGGTTTCAGGTAGCATCCAGTTAGTGCCAAACCGAATTATTAACAGAATGCTCAAAATTGGCTATTTTACAGTTTATTTGTTCGAAAATAGTGCAGGTGTTTAGCGATTTGGGCAGGAGTAAGTCTTGTTTGACGGAATTTAGAACATGGCTAAACACACACCTAAGTATACAACATACATCTTTCTTTATATTCCTCTACCGCGAAGGTTTGATGAATAGTTTTTAAGACTTGGAGAATACTTCTTAAAGTTTGGTGAATTTTGAAGAACCAGCAACTTGTTCTTTAGCCGAACAAACGAAAGTTGCTTTGGTGGAGTCAATGTTAAGAATAGAGCCACAGTCTGCTCTTACTAACGACTTTTAGAGATGTAGATCATTAAAAACTACCGAGCTGTGATCGGCAAGGGGTTAGAGGTCAGAGGACTCGCGTTATACTCATACAATACGCTCAGTGCTATTGGAAGGCTTCGGTTGTCCGTGTTTCCTTCTTTACAGTACCTAGCAAACACTCCTTTGCAGCTGTTTAACGTTTCTGATAATCAGAAACAAGATACCGGTGTCTAGCCGCAGTCTCAAAATCTTAAAACCAATTTCACATAGGGAAGACATCACTGATCTTGGAAACTTATTCCCTTCTCCAATAATATGATATTAACTCAAAAATACTACTGACGAAAACACGATGTCATTCTGGTTTGTATGGTAGAAATTTCTGAACTGAATTTCTAACTATAAAATTGATGACGAAAAAGTAATCAGTAATTGTGGTTGACCGAAATTCTCCATGTCATATAAATTGTTTATAATCAACCTTATTGGTAACGTCCAAGTAGTGTAGACAACGCTGGTTAGTTAACTAAACAAAGCGAAATAGAGGATAGACTTAAAAGGATAACTAATAAAATATTCATTATAACGAAAATTTATCTAATTTAAAAGTGTCTCTGTAATCTAACAGTTAAAATTTCAAACTCAAATAGGAGCCCAGATTTCTTCCAGTACTGTACACACGAAAATTTATCACTTATATTTTTTTACAGCACGTTTAAGATGAAAATTAAACATATCGTGTTCAGTTTCCTAAAACCAATTTACTGTTTGAAACCTTAATTACTCTTATGATAACGTTCAGTAGTTTAGTTCGAAAGCATATCTCAGAATTAAGGTTTATAAGTGAAGCGTTTATCTGACGGCAACTTCATGAATTTTTCTGATAAGTTCTCTTCGAGAGCTGAAAAGTGATAATAGTATATAGTTTAGGGGCAACCATCGGATACTTGAATTTCTGTTATCTCCGAGTCTTGTGACAGCGAGATGTTGTGGTAGTCATGGCCACGTATAGTATTATCTTAATATTTCGTCCTTTCAGAAAAAGTACAATGAGACAAGCGTAATTATTCTGGTGGCCTTGCGTACTTAACTATTCTCGTGAAGGTACCCAACATCGTTGATGAAGTCATTTTAAACTTTGGTGTTTCATAAATATCTTTACAGCTATACCATTAATTCGCCTTCGCTTTTCCTACTTACGACCTGAGATTAAAACATTATCAAAAACTGAAAAAATAACATTATATTCGTAAATATTTTTGCCGAGATCTGAAAATGCTTTAAATCGCAATTATTATTACTGAATTCAAAAATAATCTTAAGTTTATTCCCTCTGTAATTTTCCATTAAAAGTTATTTTACCGTTATGAACCTCAAAATTTTATATATTCAGAAGGAAATTAAATACTATAGTTCATACTACAATCCAAGAGACGTCGTAATGGTCGGTCTGGGAAATGTTCGTAATTTTTTAACACTAGGAAAACGACTTGCGTAGTCCCGATAGAATGCAGAAGTGAATAGAAGAAAACCATAAATCTATAAAAATACTGGCAGAAATACATTAAGTCAAAGAAACAATTTGGTGAATTTGGCGAATCGTACTTTCTCAATTATCGAGGGAGCAGACTGGAAATTTTGTATCCATTTTCGCCTCAAACAATTGAATTCCTTACAGCTTCTTTCAGAGTGAAATCTTTGTTGCATCCATTTGA
This sequence comes from Vandiemenella viatica, assembly GCA_031002005.1. Lineage (NCBI taxonomy): Eukaryota > Metazoa > Arthropoda > Insecta > Orthoptera > Morabidae > Vandiemenella > Vandiemenella viatica. Next base: position 169,597,889 of record JARYHS010013630.1, on the reverse strand, counting down.
AAATCATCCATTACTGTGGTTGAAACAAGACTCTAAATGAGGGCAGAATTATGTCATGAATAATCTGTGTCTGGAAACACCAGCATAAGAAAATAATATTATTAACCAGTATTTTGAAGATTTTTTTGAATGGCAACAGATCTATTAAGCTATTTAACTGCTGCCAATTAATACTGCCATTATCATTAAAAAATTCTTTAATCAAACGTCGAGTCAACGTAGCTATTTGGGCCATTTTTGTACCTTAATATCTTCGATCTGGACTCTGGATGACCATTGGCCCCACATGTCTCATAGTTCTGTTATACAAAAATATCAGAAAGCTTAGTAAACAAATTAAATTTTCTCATTCCTGTTATCAGTTTGAAGTTATTCATATTCAAATTTCACTGATTTCGTCTCTCACCACACTGACTGGCACGGTTATGGCTTTACCATCAAATCCGTAAGAAAAGTCTAAAACTGGTGAATTTCCGTATATTTTCCTCCTTATCTATCCAAAATCGCTCTCTACCGTCATATGTTCACACGCTGAGGTTAACATGGTAGATAGAGCTTCCTACGTTACATGGGTTAAATTTTATTTAGTTCCTCTCCTTACATTGGTGGTTAGTGAAATTCGAAACTTTCAACCGACTGCAATACTTCGTAAGTTCCGTAACCATTATTCTACTGTACATCCCGTGGCCCTAGAAACAGTTAATTTGACAAGCATGTATGATTTCACCCCAAATCCTAAAGAAGGTCTAGAATTGATGATTTTAGTTGCATTTATGCAATGGCACCCCAAAAATTAAACCTTTTGATGCATATTTTTGGTTAATTGCTTTGGTTACTAAGGGATTTAAATTTCTATTATGCCTACAGATCAGCCAGCTTACACATTAAATTTTAGTTTGTTTTGTGCGCATTGTTGATAATGGATACACATATATAGATAAGGCTCTAATAATTCTGAAATACTCTTATCCACAGATTTTCAAATGGAAACATGACACTTGGCGACGTCTTAGAATAAGCGATATATATATATATCCCCAATCTCACGAAAAACAATTCTTCTAAAAATAGGACATGTTTCAAGGTTGTCTACACTCTTATTCACTTCCTGAAACAAAATGGTTTTTGTCAGTGTTATGAATCGTTGATCTAAAATTTTATGTAAATCTAATAACTTGGTCATTATGCATGCCATATTTTTGTAAACTTCTGCGTATATAAATACCTTGACTGTGTTTCTTTAACAATCTTACAAACGCATAAAATGCAAGATTTATTTCGCACCCCTTTCAGGATCGACCTCAGAATAAACCATAGGCTACATATTATGCCTTTCGTTTAATTAAATATTATGACATACATAACTGGCAAGGTAATCAGATAGTTTTGTTTTTATTTTAAATCAACAATCCATAATACCGACAGAAACATTCGGTTTCAGAATGTGAAGTGAATACGCACTCTAGAGTACAGACTTGGCTCAGAACAAGATCTCGTAACTTTTTGTCACTAAACAACCACGAGCCTTCACCAAGAATTATTTTTCCGGGATAGTCAATACGCGGGAAAAAATCACCGAAGATTTATCAGGGAGCACTGGGATAACTAACCCTCTTTCCTTCGTATGGCTTTACAGCCTCGTCAAAGTCATTGCAGGAGGAAACTGGAAGGAATCCGGCTATGGCCTTTTTGAAGTAAGCATTCCGACATTCGGCTGGAATGATTCGGGAGACCATGGTAAACCGAAATCTGGATGGTTGGTTTTACCCCGTGTCATCCCTAATGCCAGGTCTTGCGGTGGGGTCGGTGGAGCCTGATTAAACTACAGTATAGTGAGCTTTACTAAACAGTTTAAAAGACAAGGCAAACGCGCAGTAGTTTAGGATGGAACACCCTCGAAAGAAGCCGATAAGATGGCAGCAATTCTGACAACATTGACAGTACACGAACGTCCTTCACTACAGTATCACAATGTCAGCAATCGTAACAACAATCCGGTAATGAAACCATTAAAACATTATTTACAGTACTTAAAGAAACAATCAACAGTCATTTGTTACCGTTTGTAAGTGACAGCTGTGACACTGCCACGTACCTTTAAAATTCTAAATAGCTAATTATTCAACATTTCTTCGTAACTGATTAACAGGAATAATAAAGTAACAAGTAGCCTGTACTACTACTACTTTAAAAGATATGATAATCTGACATAACACTTTGGCACACTGTTAATATTCTTCGAAGACGAGCTGATCGTCTGAGGAACGTAATGTAACGTCAGCTGAACGAGAAGGCAAGTGCTGTTGACGTCTCGAGGGCCCTCCACCGTGACAGAGAATAAGCAGTGCAAAATCGATGATCTCTGTCGGCAGTGACCGGTAATTGAAAGCTTCGCTACCTCAACACGCCGGCCCATTCATCACTTCTCGCAACCCCACACCCACAACCGAGTTATTTTCATTCTTCCGAAATGTAAGTTCATCTTTGAATGGACGTTATCTCAGATTGTCACGTGATAACACGTCGTTCAGCTGACGACGACTCTGAAAGTGCGTTATCGTGTGGAAGTGGTGTCAGTAGATGATACAGGAAACAGCAAACTAAAGACTTAATCACGAGGTCTTGAAGCAGACAACTCGTACAGGGACAGTGGGACGCCTCTAGAATTCGTGGACGCGTTGCTACGCATAAAACAAATTTTTATATCTTATTAGTTTTGGTGAAGAAGGAATGTTTCGTGTAACATAATGTGAAAATGTGGGAAATGTGTAATCCTCACGAAAAATTATAATATTTGGCCTTTTCGAAATATAACTAACTCCCCGCAACTTTATCGAGCAAAAATTTAATCACCACCCCCTTTTCAAAAAAATAAAACCAAGTCTCCTTCTTGTAATCAATAATGAAACCCCTAATACTCCAACGTTTTTGGCTCGTAACCCACTTTTAGAAACAGTGATTCGATGGCGCGCTTCTTGGGTGGAATATACAGTATAATATACAGAAAGACAAGGACACATGCATAAAATTACTTCATTAAAAGATATTAAGAACATAGGTGTATTGTGCACAGTTTGATTGATTAACAAATAGACATTCTGGAAAAAAAATATTAATTTGAGTGCTGATCTCTGTTTAATACACTAATTTTTCGATATTTGTTTCCTTATTTGTCATCAACAATCTTTCATCGCCGTGATGCTGACTACAATAAATCCACTTTTGGCCACAAATGATCATAGGAATTCCATTTGACGCAGCCCTTAAAGCCGGATATAATACTGGAAAGCAAGGGAGCTACAGTTGGTCCTCAACGCTCCCTACATTTGCGTTGGACCAGAAACGCCCTGCCCCGTATGATCTCTTCAACGTCAGCCGGTGGGCAGTACTTTCCGCGTTGGTGTAGAGCATTAGCGTGATTCTCTGAAAGTAAATGCGTATTGTGCTATTCTTGCCGAAAGATTTATGACCCTCTTTGGCATCGCAGACGCAGTTGCAAGTTCAGCCTGTTTGTAAATGCTGCCAACTATTTCCACAAATTAACGAAAATTCCGATGGCATCTTTTTGGGAAAGACGGAATTGTGTCCAGTTGACAGCGCAACATATGGCGTTACCCATACAACTCGCTACCTCAACTTTTAAAATAAACGCTGCTAAGATCCCGACATTGTCTTACTGAAACTATTTAGTACTTCATCTGAACTATTACTGGAAGATGTTACTCTGGATTTAACCTGTATAACAAATGGTCAGAACAAATAATCAGAAATATTCCGTGTATAGTCTGTGATTTTTTTTATGTTGTTACATTGTACCATAGTGAAATATACTTTTTTGAAATTCGGTCTTTCTATTCATACCATCCTATATTTCACGTATCTTCACATGATAAAATTTAAACTATGTTGGGAATCACGTCTCTGTATCACTTATATGCTTATTAACATTTCCCCGCTACTTCGCATGCGTGGACCTTGGTGTGTATAGAAATGCTTTATCCTTTTTATCATAGTACCAAACATTAACGTGGAGTAGCAAAAAATGTAAATTTCATTTAAAAACTTTTTCTTCTTTTAGTTATAATCTTAGATTTGGTTTTTATACTGATGTCTAAAACTTTTTTTTTTTTTGTTAGACTTACATTTTAACGCAATATAATATATGAAATACAAGAAATTAAAGCTACGTGAAACATTATCGCTCCAATAAGTGTGTATCGAAAAGCATTTAACCCTTTGGTCAGAAATTTGCAAAACGCTTTCCTGAGAACATACCTTTGATAAAAAGTGTAAATTAAAGCAAAAATATATTTACCTTAGTCATAAGGAAACATGAAAGTTACAATGTGAAGAAGTTTAATCCCCCTCTCCTGCCGATCTCAAAGAATGCAGCCAAGCGCACGACTTCTTCTCTCGAAACCGTCTGGCACCCCTCGCCGACGGAACGCACACACACAATCACTCGCGCGCGCTTGCCAACACACTTGGTCAACGCAGACTCCACACAGTTACAATGTACTTTCTCAGTGTTCATACTTTAACAGTTAAACACTTAAGAACAAATATGTGAATTGGTTTTTTACGACATTCTTCCCATATGACCATAACAACCAACCCGTAGGACGTGTGCCATTCTCTATGGGTGGTACACACATCGTTCCACCCTCTGATTACAACGCTGTGTCACAAAACTACAGATTTCCCGTAGCGGGGAATCATTACATCTCTTGTTAAGGTTTCCCTACCCCCCCCCCCCCGTACAAACTCATAAAGTTGATTTTTGGCATCAGTAACTAACTTAAGCATGACTAATAAGCGAGGCGATAAATGTAGCTGATTGTTAGTGCGTCATCTGAAGTCACCATCAGCCACTACATCCGCAACAGCAAATTTTTTACCTACTGACAACCAAGTTAAATCGGGGTATGACATGTTCAGTATAATGAACAGCATTATGACAGGTACTTAGATAAATCAACAATAAAAGTAATCAGAATGTTGACGGAGTGCTTTATGATCAACCGCAGTACAGTATAAGCAAATCGTTCTGGTGCAAACGCGACAATGAGTTTAATGAGTTATACTGGATTTTAAATGAAGTTTCGCCACATTGAAAATACTAGAAAAATCTTATAGCGTGAAATCGAAATGCCACTTTAAGGTTCCGCAGACTGATCAACTAAAACATCAAGCCCCTACATTTTTATGTGTGTTCGTTAGTGGCTCATAATACTTGCTAGAAGAACGTCATTACTGAAAACAGAATATGTTATTGATGTGGGCGTTAAATATTAAGAAAATACTGAAGAAGTTTTCAAGATATTAGCTATGTTGAATCTATAGTTAATGAAATACCTCTAACTTCTATTTATTACAATGTTTCTCGATTATGGTTATGAGGTACACTTTTGTTGTCTGGATTTTATTCCAAGGATTTAATTCTTGAAATAGCGAGAATGGCTTATACTAGCTGGTGCCCACGACTTCGTTAATGTTTATAATGAATTTTGATTGATAGCTACTGATACGTAACCACCATACTGTAGTGCACGATGGGAGACTCGAGTTTAATACCACACACAAACACCAGTGATCTCCACAGGGTGTTTACGGCTGCAAAGTGAAATATGGGGACACACTTGTCTTTTGTCGAGAAATTTCAACCATCAATCTCCCACACCCCCATTGCTACCGACATCACACCACTATGGTGCACGTTGGGAGACCTGAGGTTAATGTCACACACAATCAACAGTGGATTGCGCTAGGTAGTTTTGGCTTTGGAGTGAAATGTAGAAACACATGTCTATTTTGATATCAGACCCACCACTTTCAACCACCATGTATATAACATCCCAACAGCTACCGACATGCAATCAGCACAGTGCACGATGTAAGACTCCAGGCTACTACCACACACAAACGCCACTGGTCTTCGCTTGGTAGTTCCGGTTGGAATGTGAAATATAGGGACACACACGTCTTTTGTGGAAATAGGAAAATTCCCTACGTCGACCACTTTCAACGACCATATCTCCCACACCACCATCGCTACCGAAATCTAACCACAATAGTGCACGATGGGAGACTCGATGCTATTACCACAAACACAAGTTGCTTGCGCTATACAGTAGTGGCAGCAAAGTGAAATATACGGACACACATGCCTTTTGTCGAAATACGAAAATATCTTTGGCCAACCACTTTTAACCACCATATCTCCCACACCCTCAAAATTATTGAAATTCGGGCAACGTTATGCACGATCGGTGAATGTTTGCTACTACCACACAAAAACCCCAGTGATCTGCGCTGGATACTTGTGGCTAAAATGTGATACAAATGGACACACACGTCTTTGGTCGAAATGTGAAAGTGCCCCAGGTACCACTTTCAACCACCATATCGCCAACTCCTCCATAGGTACCGCCATGTAACCACCATAGTGCACAATGGGAGACTCGATGCTAATGCCACACAGAAACACCAACGGTCAACGCTTTGTAGTTATGGCAGGAAAGAGAAGTATAGACACACACAAGTCTATGGTCGAAATATGAAAAAGCCTTACATCGACTAACTTCAATCGGCATATCTCCCAAACCTGAACAGCTAACAGCATTCGGCGAACGTAGTGCACGATAGAAGCTCCATGCTACTACCATATACAAACACCAGTGATCTGTGCTAGGTAGTGGTGACTGAAAAGTGAAATATAGGAAAACACACGTTTTTATATGTATAAGATTTATTTATTTTTATTCCTACGGATTTAACTGCATTACATTCATCCTCTTTATTTTATTCAATTATTAATTGTTATAATTATTCAACTTCTTGACTTTTGGTACAGGTGTTTTTTTTTTTCGTCTTACTGTTACTCCTTTTAGTCTTATTGTTAGTTTGTCGGACGTTTCTCTTTCTCTGCCGTCTGTGTGTGTCACTATTAGAGATGGGGAGGTCCGAGATTTTAAAGGAGTCGGGTCCGGATGTACATCCAGCGCTGCGGACCTGCATCCAGGTTCCGTGTCCGCGGACCTGTATGGGTCCGGCTCTACAATCGGGCGGGCGGAGTGAATGGCGGAACTGGAACTGTGAGGACCTACATCCAGTTACGTGTCCGGCGGAGCTGTATAGGTCCGGTTCTACAATCGGGCGGGCGGAGTGAATGGCGGAATTGGATCTGTGCGAACCTACATCCAGTTACGTGTCCGGCGGAGCTGTATGGGTCCGGCTATACAATCGGGCGGGCGGAGTGAATGGCGGAACTGGATCTGTGCGGACCTACATCCAGTTACGTGTCCGGCGGACCTGTATGGGTCCGGCTATACAATCGGGCGGGCGGAGTGAATGGCGGAATTGGATCTGTGCGGACCTACATCCAGTTACGTGTCCGGCGGACCTGTATGGGTCCGGCTCTACAATCGGGCGGGCGGAGTGAATGGCGGAACTGGATCTGTGCGGACCTACATCCAGTTACGTGTCCGGCGGACCTGTATGGGTCCGACTCTACAATCGGGCGGGCGGAGTGAATGGCGGAATTGGATCTGTGCGAACCTACATCCAGTTACGTGTCCGGCGGACCTGTATGGGTCCGGCTCTACAATCGGGCGGGCGGAGTGAATGGCGGAACTGGATCTGTGCGAACCTACATCCAGTTACGTGTCCGGCGGAGCTGTATGGGTCCGGCTATACAATCGGGCGGGCGGAGTGAATGGCGGAATTGGATCTGTGCGAACCTACATCCAGTTACGTGTCCGGCGGACCTGTATGGGTCCGGCTATACAATCGGGCGGGCGGAGTGAATGGCGGAAGTGTATCTGTGCGGACCTACATCCAGTTACGTGTCCGGCGGACCTGTATGGGTCCGGCTCTACAATCGGGCGGGCGGAGTGAATGGCGGAACTGGATCTGTGCGGACCTACATCCAGTTACGTGTCCGGCGGACCTGTATGGGTCCGGCTCTACAATCGGGCGGGCGGAGTGAATGGCGGAACTGGATCTGTGCGGACCTACATCCAGTTACGTGTCCGGCGGACCTGTATGGGTCCGGCTATACAATCGGGCGGGCGGAGTGAATGGCGGAACTGGATCTGTGCGGACCTACATCCAGTTACGTGTCCGGCGGACCTGTATGGGTCTGGCTCTACAATCGGGCGGGCGGAGTGAATGGCGGAACTGGATCTGTGCGGACCTACATCCAGTTACGTGTTCGGCGGACCTGTATGTGTCCGGCTCTACAATCGGGTGGGCGGAGTGAATGGCGGAACTGGATCTGTGCGGACCTACATCCAGTTACGTGTCCGGCGGACCTGTATGGGTCCGGCTATACAATCGGGGCGGGCGGAGTGAATGGCGGAACTGGATCTGTGCGGACCTACATCCAGTTACGTGTCCGGCGGACCTGTATGGGTCCGGCTCTACAATCGGGCGGGCGGAGTGAATGGCGGAACTGGATCTGTGCGGACCTACATCCAGTTACGTGTCCGGCGGACCTGTATGGGTCCGGCTCTACAATCGGGCGGGCGGAGTGAATGGCGGAACTGGATCTGTGCGGACCTACATCCAGTTACGTGTCCGGCGGACCTGTATGGGTCCGGCTATACAATCGGGCGGGCGGAGTGAATGGCGGAACTGGATCTGTGCGGACCTACATCCAGTTACGTGTCCGGCGGACCTGTATGGGTCTGGCTCTACAATCGGGCGGGCGGAGTGAATGGCGGAACTGGATCTGTGCGGACCTACATCCAGTTACGTGTCCGGCGGACCTGTATGTGTCCGGCTCTACAATCGGGTGGGCGGAGTGAATGGCGGAACTGGATCTGTGCGGACCTACATCCAGTTACGTATCCGGCGGAGCTGTATGGGTCCGGTTCTACAATTGGGTGGGTGGAGTGTATGGCGGAACTGGATGTGTACGGACCTACATCCATTACGTGTCCGGCGGAGCTGTATGGGTCTGGCTCTACAATCGGGCGGGCGGAGTGAATGGCGGAACTGGATCTGTGCGGACCTACATCCAGTTACGTGTCCGGCGGAGCTGTATGGGTCCGGTTCTACAATCGAGTGGGCGGAGTGTATGGCGGAACTGGATCTGTGCGGACCTACATCCAAATACGTGTCCGTCGGATCTGTATGGGTCCGGTTCTACAATCGGGTGGGTGGAGTGTATGGCGGAACTGGATGTGTACGGACCTACATCCATTACGTGTCCGGCGGAGCTGTATGGGTCTGGCTCTACAATCGGGCGGGCGGAGTGAATGGCGGAACTGGATCTGTGCGGACCTACATCCAGTTACGGTTCCGGCGGAGCTGTATGGGTCCGGTTCTACAATCGGGTGGGTGGAGTGTATGGCGGAACTGGATGTGTACGGACCTACATCCATTACGTGTCCGGCGAAGCTGTATGGGTCTGGCTCTACAATCGGGCGGGCGGAAGTGAATGGCGGAACTGGATCTGTGCGGACCTACATCCAGTTACGTGTCCGGCGGAGCTGTATGGGTCCGGTTCTACAATCGGGTGGGTGGAGTGTATGGCGGAACTGGATGTGTACGGACCTACATCCATTACGTGTCCGGCGGAGCTGTATGGGTCTGGCTCTACAATCGGGCGGGCGGAGTGAATGGCGGAACTGGATCTGTGCGGACCTACATCCAGTTACGTGTCCGGCGGAGCTGTATGGGTCCGGTTCTACAATCGGGTGGGTGGAGTGTATGGCGGAACTGGATGTGTACGGACCTACATCCATTACGTGTCCGGCGAAGCTGTATGGGTCTGGCTCTACAATCGGGCGGGCGGAGTGAATGGCGGAACTGGATCTGTGCGGACCTACATCCAGTTACGTGTCCGGCGGAGCTGTATGGGTCCGGTTCTACAATCGGGTGGGTGGAGTGTATGGCGGAACTGGATGTGTACGGACCTACATCCATTACGTGTCCGGCGGAGCTGTATGGGTCTGGCTCTACAATCGGGCGGGCGGAGTGAATGGCGGAACTGGATCTGTGCGGACCTACATCCAGTTACGTGTCCGGCGGAGCTGTATGGGTCCGGTTCTACAATCGGGTGGGTGGAGTGTATGGCGGAACTGGATGTGTACGGACCTACATCCATTACGTGTCCGGCGGAGCTGTATGGGTCCGGTTCTACAATCGGGTGGGCGGAGTGTATGGCGGAACTGGATGTGTACGGACCTACATCCAAATACGTGTCCGTCGGATCTGTATAGGTCCGAACCTACAATCGAGCGTATGGTGGATACAAATCCTACCAAGGAGAACTGCAGTATGAGTTATATCGTGTTCATCCATTAATTAATGAAATGAAAGAATATTAATTCTGATAATTTTTTTTATTTTTGTCTGAAACTCACAATTGTACGTAATATTATAAAATCACAGCATAATCAGACTTGATACTGATAAAAGTAAAATTTCTGTGGGCTTCTATAAGAATAAAATGAAATCATTTCTTAATAATGTTTAAGTTCCACTAAATTTTGTTTTTAAAACAATCGAAAGTCTTTGTTAACTGTTAGTTTTTTTTTTACTAAAATGAAATTATTCAGGACTCAACATTTTGAGATAATTCTTGCCTTTCCACAATATACCAGCTTAAGAAACAGTTTATTTTAAATGAACAAAAAACAAAATTGCAAGTATAACGTATTTTAAATTGTGAGCGAGAAATTACATGAGATTTGTTCTTATATTATGTACAGTGTTTTGCTCTGTATACTATGTGAAACTGTTTTGATTGAGTGAATAAAACGTTGTCGTGAGTGCTAAATCGAGTGCGATACAATGCATTTTAATCAAACAGTAATATTTATGTTTTGCCAACTACCGTAACGTGTTTTTGGTGCTTTCAAAATCTTTATTTTATTTTGTGCAATTTCAGAAACTTTTAATTTCTTTGTAATTTTATTTAATATTATTTCCAATTTAGTTGAAACTATTTTTAAGCAAGATTTAATTCTTATTAATAATAACCGATCGTTTGAGCCATTGTTAGACGTTCTAGAAACCGCTGGATGTGAGGTTTTTCTTTTTTCAATGTCGGATTATAAAATATTTCTGTAAAAGCGGCCAGCACAGTCGCTCGCAATAATGCCACATAATCATTTATATATATTACTAGCTGTTACCCGCGACATCGTACGCGTGGATTTAGGATTTGATTGCTAGAACTGGATATGCAAAGCTGAAAATTATCTAAGATGTCCCAAACAACACTGAGTCGGCATAATATAACGGGAATGCCATCGATATACCATTCTACCTTTGAACCTGTGTCATGACCAAAACTGTTATTCATATCGGAAAAAAGTATCCTATTTCGTTCTAAATATACAAAGTATTTCCTTGTCATCGGTATACACATAATTATATTCGTGAAAACGTAAAAAAAAAGATGGAGACTTACTTTCGCATATACAATATTGTTAGTTTAGATCACACAAAAACTACCTTTGGAATCAGTATACCGTGAATAAAGTAAACGCTTTCTACCGCCAAAGATTTGCCAGAACATGGTATCCTTACTATAAAATCCTAGGCCCTGGCTCAAATTATGAAAAACAATTCATAAAAATACTTGCCTCCAGTGGGATTTGAACTCGGAGCAACTCTACAGTTAAATATAAGTAGTAAACTCGTTACCACTACGCCATCCCAACATTGCTTAACAATGTTTCGCATTACAGATATAGATGCGTTTATCTTTCAAAGTTGAGATAGTTTTCATAATTTAATGACAATATGTTCTTATCTATACATAATATAGTATCCCATCTCGATCCTAAAGTCAAATTTCATCATGATCGGATTATCCTTTTAGCCCAAGGAACGTAACAAACAGACATAAAGACAAACAGAGTTACTTTCGCATTTATAATATTAGTGTAGATATGTATAATGATCCTTGGAAACTCTACGAACCGTGTTTCTGCAATAAAGAGATGTTAAATGTATTATCTAATTTGTCCTTAAGCCCTCAGAATTAAGAACGTAAAAAATTCCAGAGTGTGATTAGTCAAACTGAACGTTAAAAGTTTAATAATACTGCAACGCATTAAAATTACAAGTTAAATTATAAGTCCATTCTTATTTAGCACGTAAAACACTCCTCACCTTAGAAGCATGAACCCGACCAATAAAAAAATACTACCGGGTTTTAGCTACCCATTGACATTTAATAGTTATTCTAATTATCTACTAGTAGTCAGACATTAAGAAATAGTTTTTCATTTATAATCTCATCTTTAAACAGAACTGTAATCCAATGGTACAGTAAATGACATTAAACTCTTAAGAACATTTATTTCAAATCGGAACTGAAATGAAAATTTGCGTTCCAGCTCCGCGTTGCAGGTCCGGCCGTGGTTCAACATCTGGCCACTCGAGAACTGTGGCGCTATTATACAGGTCCGGCTGCAAGCAGATCCGACAAGCCCTCGGATGTACATCCATCCCTCGCGCAAGTGATACGGGTCCGCGGAACTGCATCCATCCGGACCTACCCATCTCTAGTCACTATTAAGCCGAGGGTGGAGATAATTTAGCGCGAGCCGTGCTGATCACGTCCCCGCTGTTCGTTAAATCGGTCGCTGTGGGCCGCATTCCTTTGTGTGGCGCTGGCTTCTATCCCGTAAGCCTTGGCTCGCTGGGCAACAGTTTGATTCGCCAGCTTCTCTTCATTTACGGAGAAAATCATAACGGCAGAGTAACTCACCAACATCAGTTGAGATGCCCGCAGATAACAAAAGAGCAGCTCTAAGTTCCAGGCTGCTCAACTGTTGAAAACTAGTTACCAGTTTTTACCGATTGGCCAAAGTCTGGGATATCTCAGATTTGTCTCACCAGACAATTAAGTTCACTGAACTTCTGAAAACGTAGAATATCGGACCATATATATAAATTTTCGACTTGCACATGCCGTCGCATTTAGATATTTTCCCAGGCCTCCTTAATGAGGCGTCGTAAAAATACCTGATAGCTAAACTTTTGGCTGGCTACGCACTTGGCCTCGTATTAAAAAAAGACATCCACAACAAGGACGATCTGGCAGGAGCAAACCTTACGCAATGCTCTGTTACAGTGCGTAGGAAACTGGGACAAAGTTAGATTCACATTCGTCAGCCAGAAGGATTCGCGCAATACTTGCTTAATAGCGAGGAGCAGAATAGATGGAACACATGGGGAAAATCGCGCGGTCAACCGCAAAAAAATCTGCAGAGCTAAATAGACCAATATGAGAAGAAGTGTACAGAGATGTAATGTCAACATAAAATGAAGATAATTTTTCCGTTTATACACTACTGGATTGCCATAACATTACTGTTAAATCTCTGACTTAACGCTTTTGTAACATTTTTCGAACTTTTAATGTAGCGTGTCAAGTACTATATTTGTTTTATAACTCAATAACTATGAAGTGAACTTGTAATATGATCAGTGACTTATATGTATGTGTATTGGGTATGTGTATACGTAAATGTGTGTGTATATATTTATTCTGGGTGAGTCAAAAAGGACTTTACAACTTTGGAATGATATAGAAATTTATTGAGATAATTTACAGAATCTGTAGATGTTACATTTTGTAAGGTTCAGATGAAAGTGTCAAGTGTCATTTTGGTTCAATGTGACCACCATTTGTCATGCTGCAAACATCCCACCTGTAATCAATTTCTTCCCACACTCGTTGTATCAAATCGAGCGTAACTTGTGCAACGATAGCGTAGGTTCAATTTTTCCGTTCGGCCAAATTGTTTGGTAGGAACCTATACACAATGTTTAATGAAACCCCATAGAAAGAAATCCAGTGAAGTCTGGGGAGCGAGGTGGCCATGTGATTGGCCCTTCACGGCTGATCCACCAACCTGGGAAGCGATTATAGAGAAAACCTCGAACTTCCGTGATATTTGAACTGCCTGCACATAAACGAAAATTTTCGTAGCTCTCAAGATCAATTTCATGTTTTATTATCCCGTTATCTCTTGAAGCGCGAGAAAAAAAAAACATTTCGGTATAGTCGCGATCAATGTTTTTAAGCGTATATTTGTAACAAAAATTCTTCGAAATTCAAGATTAAGTTCCGAAAATTTTAATGTATTTTACGCTAGCTAAAGTCAAATAACAAGTCTCGAAAGATTAATAATAAACTCATAGAATACCTGCGAGAGAAGCGGTCGATCGTCTACGGTCAACCACCTTACGCGCCCTCTGAAACATATTGTGAGACGAATTTTCTTCGGATGATTTTTGCAGCATTTGTGACAGTCCAGAGTATTCAAATTAAAAAGAAAAATCTGTTCTTCTGAATTTCTAGATTGGTCTAACTTCTTAATCCTTAAACTCCATTAAACGTCACAATGTAAGATACCAGGCAACTCAAGGCAATTATTGAAATCAGTCGCTAAAGATATTTATTACTTTAATCATCTATAACTGTCGTTTTGATATAGGAGCTCACATTAACAATTTTCCTCAAACTAATTGTGTCCGGAAGTGGTACAGCCTCTAAGTTGTTGGTGGCCTGAGGAGCAAACATTTCTTATTAAACATCCCATACACTAAATTGCTTTTCAACATTGGTAAGGTATTTCGTTTTAAGCACCTTAAAAGAACACTTGAAGCCGCGACTTGTCACTAGTAGTCATCGTTGCAATAGAGGTGGAGAGCACGGCAACTTGAAATTCTATCAGACAGTCAAAAGATTAATTAAATTTCTTCTGTTTTACTGAGTTTTCATCTGGTCACTTAATTTTTTTAAATAATCCGTTGACTTATTTGTTGTCTCTCTATGATTTGAATGCAAACGACCAGCAACCTGGAAGATCTTACCTTCAGAACATATTGTTTACATAGGTCGTAATGATGGAAGTCTTAAGTTAATAGCTTAAAACATTTTTTACCTATCATTGATTTATGTTGCACGTACATCCTTACCTCTCCTAAACTTCGAGAATCAGTATTTTACTATTATAACTTTTTTCTTAAAAAAAACTCCCGACTGCAATAGAATTAAATTCTTGAGTAACAGTGAAGTGCCGGAATAATGTGACCATCTTCAGATATTCATGTTAGAAATGTGACAATACCACCGTTATTTAAAAAGCATACTGCGATCAGGGGAATCACACATCTGAATGTTGCATCCGCAACTATTAAATGTCTAAAGATACCCATAAGCAAAATCGCATGCCTCAGACGATTTTGGCAATGACTGGAAAATAAACGAAATTCGAGAATTTTGAAAAATTCCGACTTGCGTCACATTCTGAGATCATTTAACTGAAGAAATGTCCACTGGCCGTTATATAGCAATGATAATGATAGAGACCAGTGCCGAAAGGTGGTATGTAGTACATACGTAGACTGTACCGCTCGCTGGTCCTGAAGTGAAGTCCACTAAATGAGCCAAAATTGTGGTTGGGTGTGTTTAGAAAAATGAAACGGTAGAGACTGGGAAAGACACAGTTCAAATGTTGGCAAAATAAAACATGTGCTGACAATTCTTCCTGACAATTACTGTGAACTCACAGTTATGAATTAGAAAGTTCAAATAGCTCTATAAAACATAACGAATAAACTGATTTTTGTACAGAATAAATCCATAGGTTGGAAGGAGATGGCCAATCAAGTGAAAATTATGGTGTTCAGTATCTCGTGTACTCTGCTTGGAAATAATCTTATTCTCAATTCTTAGTAAAGATTTTCTAGAACAAGAAAGAATACAAACATTTTCTGCAGAAAAGTAAACCTGTCCATCCGAGGAATCTCTATACATTTTGCTAGCTTACATAAACACTATTGCTGTCCGCTTTGAACCACACCGACGTTCAGCTTGAGTTAACACATAATTAAGTGTTAACAGACTATTCTTCCTTTGCTTGTTCGCTTTGAACATGATGGTTGAAGGTTCCTGTTGGTCCAGGTGACATGCGCGTGGAATTACCGTAAGGTCGTCTTTCCTCTCAACTCCATTACCTTACAATGCGAGCCCTGTCCGTTCCGCATGCTACAGCCTTAATTAAATTCCTCGGAGCCCAGTTTTCAGCGGGCTGCTCCTGCGGCTCAAGGGCAAATGAAACAGAAGCCCCCAACCACCCAGTTATCCCACCACAGCGATGTCAATTTCACCGTGTTGACGTATAGTCTGTAAAGTTTCATTACCGAATTACTGCTTTTTACGTCAAGACAAATAATTAAGAAGTACTCGAAGTTAAAATTTGTATTTGGGATAAGCAAGGAGTTCGTATCACTAGTCCAGTAATCAGAGACAAATACCATTGACGAATATTATAATATGCACTCGTAGTGCCATAAAACTTTAATGTTTACAGACAGTTATGGACGTCATAGCTCGTACAGTTTTAAGACTGGCACTGGCACATCAAAAATGCCTGAGAGAACACGAGTACTCTCGCAGAACGGCGCCATAATCAACTTTTAGCGTTGTACAGATGCCGGAAGCAATTTGACCATCTGAATGGACTCAAGGTCGCTTTTGGGTGGAGACACGAATTGCAGTGGTCGCTGAATATCAATGCTTACGTTACCAGCGTGAAACGACTACGTAGGTCCTGCGTTCTGGCTACATCCGCTTGAGGACACGCAAAAGTGCTAGACTATAAATTTCTAGCGCCACAGACAGAGGTTGGCTGCATACATATCAAAATACCCAAGCACTGTGGTGGGTTGCAGTGGCGTATTCGTCGTAGCCCTGGCGAGGCTACACTTAGTCCTCAGCCCGCAAGTCCAGCCACGGCGGTGCAGTGTAGGCGAGTCCCGTCTCGTTGACCTAGCAACCGGCTCCCGGTGGCGGCGAAATTCCATGGACTAGATCTTGGCGACCCCGGCGTGAAACACGAGAAATACATGTCTAAGCGGCGTGTGTTCCGAGACTTTCACCAATTGTCCATCACTTCAAACTTTCCACGCTCCTAAGTTCCTAACAGGCTGCGATATGATGCGGGTGCCATCTTCATTTCTAAGTCTACACAAAGAATAACGTCCACGGCCGTGGCACGCGTAAATGTACTTAAGAGCTAGGTGGCAGAAGTCCCCTCCAGTGACTGCAGTCAACTTCTAACGTCATTCCAGATTGTTGTCACTAAAATGCGCCTTTTGACAAAATTTATACATTTTCATATGGAAGAATAGCAGAAATCAGAAGTGAACGTAGTATGTTCCCAAAGATCAGATAATGAACTCTAATACAAAACGACATTTCGGAATTAATTAATTTTTCCTCGCTAACGTTTGATTTATTGGAAGAGGACTTAACAAGATAAAACATCTTTCGTTTATGATGTAAATATTTTTAACTCGAAGATATTACGGAATTAATAGCTTATTTACAGTAACACCCCTTTGGCAATTTTTTTTCAGTATTTTGTAACGTAACATATTTAATTTCTCCTTCCACCCCACTTTAGCAAAACCTACTCCCTTCCAACTTCCTCTAATCCAAACTCTTAATATATTGTGACTGTGTACCGACAATCCTAATTTATAGCTGTTTCTCAGTGTGTCGTCCGAGTTATCTATGCCATAACTATGGGACCCTACTTTGCTTGACGTGTTCGGCCTCTGTATTGCGAACGTTGAGTCGTATACCTGGCCCACTGTCCCCGCCAGATAATCCTCGACACCTGATGCCTTGATCGTAGGCATATACCAGCAATTGTATTAATTCCACCTGTTATTAATTACTCGATTCGGATAAAGTTTATAAAGATTTCCGAATACTGTTTTTGATAATTTAAGAAGGAAAGACTTATTTAAGCAGCACGTATCAAAGGCAACGAAGGACATTATATAAAAAAAATAATGATCACTAAATACCTCTTCCAGTTTACGATTCTATTGATATATATAATAAGTGCTCATGTTGGTAGAGTAGTTTTGAATTAACATTCCATAACAAGTAAAGTTGGAGCTTGATACACAGATAACATTTTACCCAAAAATTATAATAAAAGCCTGAAACTCATAAATTTCCATATGACTACCCCTTACCTACCCCTAACGTGAAATCGTTTTCTACCCTAATAACTTTATATACCTCAGATTTTCATTGTAGAGTGAGCTTACTAAGTTTAACTAATATGTTAAATTTTACTTCTTTCCTTTTCTTACTTTGGAAGTTATTGAAATTCAGAATTTAATTTTGACCATGACATCCCGACATAAAAATTCCACTTTACTTCCAATAATACTAGAAACAAGTAATTTGGTACAAATATACATCCGTAAATCATAATAAAAGTCTAATATTTGAATTTTCCCCCGTATTTATTTAGTTAAAATCCCAAACATGAAAAATTATGGCACATATTTGCGGCTTAATTGCTTTTTTCCGGATGAGGCTATATGCCTCAGAATTTTATAATGCATAGAGATCAACAAGTTTAACTAATATTGTAAATTTTACATTGCTCCTAGACTTAGTTTGGAAGTTACTAGTAATTTATTTATGGTTGTAGTTAAACCAGCGACAATCTGCATTCCTCGGCTACCGCGTGTACTTATTGTTTTCTGAGAGTGGGGCATTAGTCCAGTAACGGGGTCGTAAAAAGGGGGTCTCACTTGCATCACATCACGTAGAAGATTTTTTTTTCTTATCTTGTATATATTGGTGAGAGTATACAGAAACCAAGTTTTCGACCTCCAGCACCCTCGGCACAATTTTCTGTGGCCAAAAAACCTAAAAATTTGGGTACTTTTTTCAGTTTTTCATCTATAACTCCTTCCTGATAAGTCCTATCAAGAAATATTCTATTTTCAATTTGAAAGAGGACAAAATTTCCTACAACTTTCGTATTACAAACTTTTTTCTAAACTCAAAATTAAGCGAGCTACAGTTCTTTGAAAATCAGCCAAATTTCACACTTTTCCTAAAAGTTGAGTTTTTACCTACTTTGCAGCTCAAAATGACCTTAAACCCCTGTATATATAACCTATATATATGGATTTCTGTATGACATAGTATATATATATGTACTATACTTTGATTAATGATGGTCCATTCAATAATCATATAGCATTGTTGGCCGGGAGATCCCAAAGGATTGTTCGGCCGCCAGGTTACAGTGTTATGGATAGGCCGCGCAGTGCGCTTCTTGTGGCTATCTAACCTGACCAAGTACTAGTACCGCATATAGGGAACCTACAGCTTAAGGTGAAATTAAAACCACAGAATCGTTCTGGCTTTCTCCATATTACACAGCAAGCTGTGGCAGAGGTAAAGCTCGGATTAATGGCCTTTGAAAATTACTGCTGAGAACGGGATTTCGATCTCCAGTCAGATACCTTAACCACTGAGCTACCATTTCGTTCTATTACCTGATAGTATTTGTACCAATTTGAAAAACGGATTTGCAAAACTGAAAACATAATGTTATGGCACAAAGTTTATTTATGCAGTCAAAATTAAGTCATAATAAGTAAAAAATTAGTCATAAATCCATTTCTTTTCCGTTTTAATGGATTGAAACAATGTGTTCCATTTGAATTTGTTCCGTACAAAATTTTCGCTATATGAAGCATTTAAATCTCTTCAAGATACAACACCCAACACAAAAATTTTTGCTATGCACGGATGATTCCTCCTGCATAAGGTTATGTGGCATAGTAGTAAATACCTTGGCTGCTTCTGTGGAAAATATGAAGCCTATTTGACAACGAACTATAGATCCAACATCACAGTTATATTTGACGGATACCGAAGTTATGCTGCGCAGAGAGGAATAAAGTCATCTGAAATGATTTGTAGTTTGAAAACATCAGATACTTCAGCAGGCATCATTTTCAGTGAGGAAACAAGTGCTACAGTGACGCAGCAAATGAGAGCAGCAAGAACTGTGTAATGTTGACACTAATACAAAAACTGAAAAAGTAGGCATCCAAGATCAACAGGCAAAACAAGATGCTGCTGGATTGATCGTTGAAGCAGCAATTTCCCAAGCAGCAAAATTTGACAGTGTGATGATTCTAAGTGAGTATATTGGCTTTCTCATTTTGTTAATGGGCTTTGGTACCACGAGTTTGAACCCACACACATCCTCTTCATCCGTGCATTTGCTGGATGTGATACAATATCAGCATATTTCGGCTATGGGAAAGAAAACTTCTACTGCATGATTCAATACCAACCATATCTGAAAGTAACATGCATGCTAACTTCTCAGAACTCTAGCCTCCAGAGAACATTTGGAGAACACGCAGGGGAACAGATGATCTTGGAACGGTACGGAAAAATTGCTTGTGGAACATTGGAAGGCTCAGATATGAAATGATTAAGAAATCTGCCCAAAAAATGCATTCAGACTAGCACGGTTGCCACCAAAATCAGATGCGGCAACGTTTCACTCAATATGCACGTACCACCAAGTAAAGGTTGGTTGGGTCGAGAAACGTACCCATTGCCGTGAGGATGAAGGAAAGGCTCGTCCAGTCTTATTACAGTTACAATAATAAATGCATTCAGGAGGACGTCGGTTCGAATTCCCGTCCAAGCATCCAGATTTGGGTTTTCCATGGTTTCCTCAAATCACTCCAGCCGAATGCCGGGATGCTTCCTTCAAAAGGCCATGGCCGAAATCCTTCACGTACCTTGTCCCCAGTCACATCGTGCTACTAATGAACTCGACGTCGACGAGGCGTAAAGTCATAAAAAAACAATAATAAAAGACGATGCACTTGAGTTTACTTCGAAGATTGTATCATATTCCTTCCAGAAACCTTGTACTCCTCCATGCAGCTGTCGCTAATCAGGACTGCATTGTTCAGCTGCTTGCAAAAATTGCTCTCGCCTGCCTCGTGAAAGCGTTCCTGGAATGTAGTAGATGAAGGAGAGGAAGATTTCTTCGACCTCGAAGAAGCTGTTCCTGATGCAATGGATGAAAGAGACACAATTCATTGAAAACCCGGGACAATCCAAACGGAAAAGAAATTTATTTATGACCATTTTTTTAACTTATTTCGAAATTATTATGACTTTATAACTTTGCGTCATAACATTATGCATTGTTGTTCGCTCTATTATCTTCAGTAATAGAGCGATCTGGTAGCTCAAGGCGTCTGACTGGAGATCGAAATCCCGGTCTCAGCAATGATTTTCAAAGGCCATTGACCCGACCTTTACCTCTGCCACAGCTTGCTGTGTAATATGAAGTAAGCCAGAACGACTCTGTGGTTTGGATTCCACCTTAAGCTGTAGGTTCCCTATATGCGGTACTAGTACTTGGTCAGGTTAGATAGCCACAAGAAGCGCACTGCGCGGCCTATCCATAACACTGTAACCTGGCGGCCGAACAATCCTTCGGGATCTCCCGGCCAACAATGCTATATGATTATTGAATGGACCATCATTAATCAAAGTATAGTACATATATATACTATGTCATACAGAAATACATATATATCGGTTATATATACAGGGGTTTAAGGTCATTTTGAGCTGCAAAGTAGGTAAAAACTCAACTTTTAGGAAAAGTGTGAAATTTGGCTGATTTTCAAAGAACTGTAGCTCGCTTAATTTTGAGTTTAGAAAAAAGTTTGTAATACGAAAGTTGTAGGAAATTTTGTCCTCTTTCAAATTGAAAATAGAATATTTCTTGATAGGACTTATCAGGATGGAGTTATAGATGAAAAACTGAAAAAAGTACCCAAATTTTTAGGTTTTTTGGCCACAGAAAATTGTGCCGAGGGTGTTGGAGGTCGAAAACTTGGTTTCTGCATACTCTCACCAATATATGCAAGATAAAAAAAAAAATCTTCTACGTGATGTGATGCAAGTGAGAACTACCCCGTTACTGGACTACATTGTTGGTAAAGGAAATTGATGTCTTCAAGTCTGAAATGTTCTGATTCAACTATTTTCAAAACGAATCATTACATTTGAGTGGCGATTCAGAAAGAGCGATAAACTTACAAAAACAAATGATATCCCACAAAAACGATTTTTGTAAAAATAGTCACAAGTCCCGTGTTCGTGTAGTGACAAAAAGTTATGAGATCTACCTGTACTTCTGAGCCAAGTCTACACTTTACATTGTGTATGTACTTCGCTTTGTGAAACAGATTGGTTTCTCTCGGTGTCATAGATCGTTTATTTAGAAAAATATAAAATCTGATGACTTGGCCATTATGCATGTTATAATTTTTAGTGAAATTGAGGGCATAATACATACTTGTAAAATTCGAAAAAGAGCGAGGACATTCGTGGCTTTTACGTATTAATACGTTTGATAAAGCAACACATTTAATTTATTTATATAAGTTAACTAAAACATGGAACGCATAATGGCCAAGTCGCAAGATTATTATTCTAAATAAACGATTTCTGACACCGAGGGAAGCCATTCTGTTTCACAAAGTGAAGTGAATACACATTGTAAAGTGTAGACTTGGATCAGAAGGATATCTCATAACTTTTTGTCACTACACGATCACGAGACTTGGCCTATTTTTACAAGAATGGTTTTTGTGGGATTACTCCTACCACATGGTAGTGTTCTTTTATTATAACAATTTGCTTTTTAATCACAAGTTCCATAAATGATTTACTGAGACGAGTGAATAGCTTTCATGGGTATACATTTAGATGAAGCTGTAGGAAGGTCGAAGCGTACACTGTATCTCGTCTCGGTCAGGTCAGATGTCTGGCGAGTGACGCGCACCGCTACTTTCTGGAAGTCACTCCTTGCTGATTGGGTTTTCTAATATTCCTGTGCAGTGCCTTAGGGAAACGGTGACCAGGGAGTGGACGAAACTCTGCGTGCACTCTGTATATATTCTACCAGGCATGTGAACCTCCTTATAGGTGTCACGAAAGAGGATCCTGATTCTAATTATCCTAGATCGTAAGTGGTGCGTGTGTTCAACAGCTCATAATCAGCTTCATTAAGAAACATGATATGGATATAACAAGCCTTTCATCCGAATTTTTGAGTTGACATAAAGCAGCGCCACCCATGGAACGCATGCTGTTTATTTGCTAGACTCAAAGGTTTCCGAAAATCATTGATACCTTTACTGCAGCTTCTTATTTTTACGTGTTGAATATATTATTGTGTGAGGAGTGCACTTCGAAAGTTAATAGGCTACAAGAGTTTCTATTTAACTGAACCGTTGCTCTCGAATGTTCTATTAGCGGGAATCGTATAGGGCAAATTTCTTTTCACAATTCTCTAGTAGTAACTGAGTTATGGTATAATGTTTTACAAGTCTCTTCGTATTTATTTTAGCACCAAAGGGATTCGAATAAAAACAAACACGTAATTCACGAGTCTGGAATAGACCTAGCAAAAATTTCAGCGCTCGAGGCCAATGATAAAAGCAGTGATTTATTTTAAATACATGATCAAAAGAATGTTAGTAGAAACTGTTTCAAATATTTAAACTCACAGAAAATTCTATGTTGAAGCACAAATGTCATTTTACAGCGTGCTGTTTCACTCGTTACAAGTTCCTGGCTACAGAGAACAGAGAGGCATTGCGGTTACCCCCGCAGGCGGGATGTTAATTTCCGGTAACAACGGCGATGGATTCAGGGTTTTATTTTTGTGTCAATAAGTACCAACATTAAAAAGCAAAAGCTTTAGAACCCAGCTCACTCTACGTGTTGCTCAAGGCAGAAGAAGGAGCGAAACGTATAAAGAAAATATCAAAGAGAGAGAAACCATGAGTGAATAACGAAAATCCAGATACGGCACTGAACATCAAATGGTACGTGGAATAGATACAGAAAACTAGATGTGCCGAAACGCAAATTTTGATTTTTTTAATGATGGAAAAATTATTTCTTCCAAAAGGTAAGTTCAGATTAGTTCACTTTATTCTATCACCGAAGTTAAAACAACTGTATTACTGAACCACAATTAAGGTATACATGAAAACAATTATATATATATATATATATATATATATATATATATATATATATATATATATATATATATAATAAATACATAAACAAAGTTGCGTTAACTTTTCGTTAGCAAATTCAGATGATTTTCAACAGCTATCTCTACTTACATAAGATAAAGGAGAAGTTCATTTCCGTAGCGTTTCCATCGTTTTTAAGTTATTTGAATACCAAAAAGTAAGATTGAAAATGTTCATTCCACTTTTAAAACAGGAATTATAAGTTTAGACCTTCTATTGGTTCAAGAGTGGTATTTTATTTCTCAGCTACAAGTGAAAATGAAAATCTGAATATTCCATAAAACAGAACTAAAATTATTGCAAACATCTGCATGAAACATTCATAAGTAATTTAAAAAAAAGAAATACCGGTATGTCCGGAAATACAAATTCTTAATCCAGCCCCATGTTAGGAAAGTAAATCGTGTAGCTGTAGTAGGGATCTCTCGTACACTTGCTGACAGTCTTATCTACACTCGCATGTAGTTGAGGTCTGTACTTGTGAATGGAATGTGCACACTGCTCTGATTGGTTACTCACTTGATAGGGGGTGGCAACAGTTACTTGGTGGTTTGGGTCGTAGGTTGGAGTCTCATGCCACTCAGCGCTTTATCCCGTGTCACCCAGGATGTTTTATCGAAACTCATCATATATATTATTTCTATAAGGTATTTTTTTGTCAAAAGCCTGTATCTTCCTTCATACTTAACTGAAATAAATGAATGAGGTGTTATTTTAAAGCTTATGGTCTCCACGTTGGTCACATCATATTTTAAGAAAATAAATTTTCGGAATTCAGCCCTTAAAGGGCAAAAAGTCTATTTCTAAAATGCTGTTTTCTGTGTTCCGAGTCATTTATCTCCCTGGATACCTATCTGAAATCGTTTAATGAAGTATCATTTTAAAGATTAAGATCTCCGCTTTAGTGACGTCATATATTAAGACGAAAATTTTTCGGAATTCGACCCATAAAGGGCAAAAGTATCAATATTTTTGCAATGCGTTTTTGTATCATGAGCGATTTATCTCCCTTAATATCTAACCGATAAAGATAAATTAGGTATCATATTAAAGAATAAGGTCTACGCCGTGGTAACATTATATTTTAAGAAAGGAATGTTTCATAATTCGACCCTTAAAGTGTAAAAATGTCAATTTTTCTAAAATGCGTTTTTTGTATCTCGTGCCATTTATCTCCCTGGATTTCTAACCAAAATCAATAAATGAAGTAGGATTATGAGGAGTAATGTCTTAGCTTTGTGACATCATATTTTAAGAAATAATATTTTTGGAATTCAACCCTTAATGGGAAAAAGTATAGATTTTTCTATAACGCATTTTTGTGTCGCGAGCGATTTAACCCCCTTCATATCTAACCGATATAGATAAATAAGTTATCATATTAAAGAATAAGTTCTCCGCCGTGGTAACATTATATTTTAAGAAAGGAATGTTTCGTAATTCGACCCTTAAAGGGTAAAAATGTCAAATTTTCTAAAATGCGTTTTTTGTATCTCGAACCATTTATCTACCTGTATATCTAACCAAAATCGATAAATGAAGTAGGGTTATGAGGAGTAATGACTCAAATTTGTGACATCATGTTTTAAGAAAGAATATTTTTGGAATTCAACCCTTAAAGAAGAAAAGTATAAATTTTTCTACAACGCATTTTTGTATCACGAGCCATATATCCCCCTTAATACCTAACCGATATAGATAAAGGAGATATCATATTAAATAGTAAGGTCTCCGCCATGGTAACGTTATATTTTAAGAAATTAATTTTTCGTAATTTGACACTTAAATGGAAAAAATGCCAATATTTCTAAAATGCATTTTTTGTGTCTCGAGCCATTTATCTTCTTGGCTATATAACTGAAATCGATAAATGAAGTAGGATTATGAAGATTGGTGTCTCCACTTTGGTGACATCATATACTAATTATTATTATTTTTTTTAATTGAACCCTAAAAGGGAAAAAAGTATCAATGGTTCTTAAACGCATTTTTGAGTCACGATCCATTTATCTCCATTAATATATAACCGAGATAGATAAATGAGGTATCATTCTAAAGATGAAGGTCTCCGCCATGGTCACATGTTTTAAGAATGGAATTTTCTGAATTTAACTCTTAAAGGGCAAAATTATCGGTGTTTCTAAAATGCGTTTTTGTGTCTCGAAGTCATTTATCACCCTTGATAATTAAACAAAATTGATAAACGAGGTATCATTTTAAAGACTACTTCAGTCTTTCGTAAGGTCTTCGGTTGGTTACACTATATTCTAAGAAAGGAATTTTTCAAAATTCAACCCTTAAAGGGCAAAATTATTAATATTTCTACAGCGCATTTTTATGTCACGAACCATTTATCTCCATTGATATCTAACCGAAATCGATAGACGGAGTATCGTTTAAAATATTATAGTATCCACTTTGGACAGATCTTATTTTAGGAAAGAACTTTCTTTAAATTCAACCCTTAAGGGGCAAAAATATCATCATTTCTTTTTTTTTCCTCGCTTGATGCCTAACCAAAACCGGTAAATGATGTGTCATTTTAAAGGCCAAGGTGTCCGCTTTGGTCACACCAAATTTTATAAAAGGATTTTTTTTTGGAATTTGACCCTTAAAAGGCAAAAGTATCAATATTATTTCTGCAACATGTTTCTTTTTTTTATTATTATTATTATTACGAGCAAATTATCTCCTTCGATACCTAACCGAAATCGATAAATGACATATCATTTTAGAGATTATGGTCTCCATTTAGGTAAAATCATAAATTAAGAAAGAATTTTTTGGAATTTGATGCTTAAAGTGGTCACATGTATCAAACAGTTCAGAGCCAAGTCCTCAGATTGCGGCAGCAGTATCGCTGAGATATCAATAAACTTTTTTATACAATAAATAGTTTTTCGTTTTTTTTTCTGATACGGAAACATTTTTGATTTGCTATACAATTCCAGTGTAAATATTTTATTCGCACAGCAGCACATATCACAGAGATGTTGATATTCTGTGTGCATTTTGTTCAGGTTGGTTGTATTCTGTAAGGATCGGAAACAGTTTATCGGCAATACTGTGTGTTTTAAATTTTCCTAACTGTTTAGTAATTTGTTTTGATGCGTACCTATTCCACTAAAAAAATAAATATTTGTTACAAAGTGCGGTTCTGCTTTTCATTATATTACAAGCATTCAAACTCACTATTCATTGTGTTTTATTAGCGAAATTTTCGCATGGGCCATCTAGTTATCATTTAAATTTGTATACCCAACGGCGGATACTTTCAAATGTAAACAATACATAAAAAATCCTCCAACCCCTATGTATAACCGTTTTATATATCTCATAATATAGCCGCACTTACCTCTCCGAGATCTGGTATAGGATCAAATTATTTCTCCTTGGATTACAGATAAAACGAGTGAGATCCAAAAAATTAACAAGCACTCAGGTTAATAAAAGCATTCCGTTATTTTAACATACGATTTGTATAAAACTCCATTAATTTGTAAATCCAGTTAGCTTACTTTCGTGCCATAGTAGAAAAGTTCTGAACAATATATTTAGCAAATGCGTCACTTTATTTTTGAAAAGAAGTCAAGATATTAAAGAGTTCTTTAATGGATGCTTAAAACTTGACCAAGTTTCACAAGATATGTCCAGGACCCAACAACAGACAATGAAATAGAACGAAATCTTTACGAATTGAAAAAATTATATCCTCTGAGATTCGCTGTCCGAAAAACATTCCGAGGTACTTTTTCTCTCACGGCACTTTATATGGAGCAGATTCTAACATCTGGAGAAATGGTACTGTAGATGATGGCATTAAGAGAACGTTCACCTTTTTTATATGGCTGTTGAAATATAAAAAAGTTTTATAGCCCCCACCTATTGTTTGGTCTTGCGCACTCAGTCATTTTTTTCTTCCTAAGTTGCATAATTCGTTAGAATAATAGACTGGTACAAGGTGAAAGTACAGTGACTACGAAGCGTGTTGTCTCAAGCTTACCACAAGGAACAGAATCGCTTTTTAACGTCTGCAGTAGTATGTCATGGTTGAAACAACCCCACACTCACTGGAAGACTGGCAACAGCTGCTTTAAGATATCCATAAAAGCTTTTCCTGTGTTAGGTCTTTCTTTGCAGGCTATGAGACTCCACGCTGCGTCTTATTTATTGGTAAGTAAGATGTATAACGGAAAGATCCAAGTATCAGCAGTTTATCAGACAGTGCATAATTTAAACTGAACTGCGCCTCGGAAGCACGAGGTTATCTGCACGCAGAGACGAACCTGACTTGA
Organism: Vandiemenella viatica; assembly: GCA_031002005.1. NCBI lineage: Eukaryota > Metazoa > Arthropoda > Insecta > Orthoptera > Morabidae > Vandiemenella > Vandiemenella viatica. Next base: position 169,569,639 of record JARYHS010013630.1, on the reverse strand, counting down.
AAAATACATAGCTGCCGGACTGGCTCCATAGGGCCTCAACAATAAATCATCCAGTAAGGCAATTCTCTGTTTGTGTGTGTCGGTTAACGCTCTGGCATCGCATTCCGGAGAACACCGGCTGGAATCCCCGTCCGGGCATCCAGATTTTGGTTTTCCATGGTTTCTCCAAATCACTTCAAGCGAATGCAGGGATGCTTCATTCAAAAGATCATGGCCAAATTCCTTCCAGATCCTTGCCCCAGGCCCATTCCGCCTATAATGAACTCGACGTTGACAAGGCATAAAGCCATAATTAAAAAACAATTGAATGTGACGTAATAGTTTAAGGGAGAAACCATCAGTATGGAGCGATTTTCTAATATCATTCCCCTGTTAGCACACGAAAGTTACCATATTGAGGAGTTACTGAAGGGAATAATACAGATAACGTCAAAATAAAAGTTGGACTAAATACAAACCAAGCTTAGACAATAAACATGAATTTTAGTAGAAATGCCAACAGTAACAGCAGTTTAGAAATAAAATTAATATCAGATATAGCTAATGAAGTAAGAGTTTCGTGTAACTTAAGAGGCTCAGAAATTACTGCTCATGGGCAGAGTAAAAATGATTTCAGAACCAGAATAGCCCAAGCAAAAAGCGCCATCTTAAAAAAAAAACTCAGAAAGAACTTTCGAATACTTTGCATAGATCGTAGAGTTGTATGAAAAAGAAGCTTGGATTTTAGGGATGCCGGAAAAAAGGAAAACTGAAGCATTTGAAATATAAACGAATTTTTAAAATTAAGTGAACAGATAAAATAAGAAATAAACGTGTTCTGAAAATGGAGGATGAGAAGTTTGTGGAGAAGTGTAACAGAATAAACAAAAATATGCGGTGTACCGTCAGACTGTGTTACAAAAACACAGAAAAAACGCCTGAAATCAAGTGCCAGATTGTATTCATGGTCATCTTTACCCTTCCCAAAACCTCTCTTAATTTTCACACCAATATAGGCCTTGTACATTCCCATGAATCACTTCACCCTCCTTCTATCCTCCAATGAGTCCCACTCCAGCTTCTTTATCATATTAGTTACCGATTGTGATTTGCGGTAATTTCCAAAGACAAATCTGGCAGCCCTTCTCTGCACTCCCTCCAACTCCTGTATTTGATACCCAAAATTTGGGTTCCCTACTACACCACCATATTCCAGCAGTGGTCTCACAAAACTCTGGCCGGACCACTACTTATAAACTGTCCAGCATTTAAATGCTTCATGGATTTCTATTCTAGATATGTTTTATCCAAAGTTCTGATCTATCACAAACACCAAAGTGTTCTAATTACCCTAGGAGATTATAATTTCCTCGCTGGGGTAGGCAATGATAAAACACTCCAGTTAAAACTCTTATGGAGGGTAGCACATTGGTAGCCGACCCGCCTGCTTGGTATAGCACACACATTCCTTATACTTCATCTACGTGAGATAAATGACTGGTTAACTTTAGTATCCGCCTTCGCCAACGGAACACGGTTTTTATCACTCTTCCAACCAATATGAGTAGACTCAAAATAAGATTCCAAGCAATTCTCTGCCTGTTAATTGTTTTCCCTAGTGCCAATATCCACCACGACGTAGCAGAAACTACATTCGCGAACCTTGATTGATAAAGATTCTGTTTTTGAAACTTGTGAAGTCTTATTATTATACACTCGTGAAGTCTGTTGCATTTAGAGCATGTATTATTCAAATCAGTTTTTTACAAATGAATTGGAGATTAAATTGGTTTTTACGAATCAGAACGTCTTACCTTACACAACTGTGAAACTGCTTAGTTATTAAGCGTGTTTAAATTGTGTTTTCTTGAAACAACTGTTATAACCTGATGTGTGACAATATTTTCGTTACGATTACAAGACACCCGTTTTTTCCTTAAAAATCGCTTAAAATTCATTCATAAAAAATTTACTTCCCTTGTTGGTTGCCATACAGAATGTTTCCATCACAAAGACCAAATATCACTGTAAACGAAGCACTATCTTACAAGTTTTGCGTCGGATCTAATTATCTTTAGTTTAACACGTTGAGTCAACATTTAGGCGAGTGAAAAATTTAGGCTACTTACTTACAAAAATGTTCCGTACAAATAAATACCAACCTCCTGATTTTATTTATTTCTTAATTAATTACTCGCATCGTTACCCTCGTACGTCTGTTCGAGGTTCATTCTTTTTTTTTTTTTTTTTTTTTTTTTTTTAATGGAGTAACATTATTTTCCACTAATCCAGTTAATTTTTTCTGTGATACTAAATTAGTCTTCCTTCTCGCGGTATGTCTGCATTGTTCACAAAATTCATTCTCATTAATGAGTTGCAATGTGATGCATCATATCTCATTAGTTAAACCAATTTAACCTGTTCAAAAATAATATTAATTGCATACTACAGAGATGATTAACACCCCGCGTGTGTCGTCTCATATAACACGATAAATATCGTTTCACGCTTTAATGGCTCATCGCGTTAAAATTAATTGAAAATCTGAAACCTACGGACATGGCAGCGATATTTTGTGTTACAGCTACCAGCGACAAGCAAAAAAAGGGGGGGGTGTACCCGATTCATGGCAACATGTCCCGTCATTTAATGTATGGTTGTGTAAATGCGGCCAGTTTGATATCGTTTCAGTAACATGCTTAGACCTTTACAGATCTAAACATTTCAATAAACTCGATTTCGATAACAGCAATTCATTTTAACAGTGAAGTGCATTCTGATGTGATAAATGCTTGCCCGGGGATGAGTGAAACATTTACCAAATATGTTTTTCCTCATTTCCCAAAGGATAGTATCATCAAAGCATCATAATTATTATGCATAATCGATACACTTCTTACACAAAACCACAACGCAGGCATTTTAAAACGTAGCGTTTCGCTTCCTCAAGATGACGTTATAAATTGTTTTGTTTTTTTCATTTTCTTATGAATTAAAAATCCTTTATAATCCAAGTTTCTTTTTCAGATCTAAAACAGCATAGGAGCAGAATTTTATTTACGTTCCATTGCAAAGCATTAAATTTTTCAGCGATGACAGTGGATTTGACAATCAGCTGTGTTTATAAAATCCTAAAATAAAAAGTGATTTACAACAATCTTGGCAAGATCTTTAATTCGGAAACAAGAAAATGAGAAGAAAATAATATCACGTTTAAGTCATCAACTGTCTCTGGAACCGAACAGCAGGTTACTTTGTGAAAATACTGTACAGAAAATATTCAAAACTATTGTAACTTTTTATATGGATTTCTTCTAAAGTTTTACTGCCATACTACTGCAGACAACTGAAATTACGGGCAAAAACTGCATAACTTGGGAACGAAATAATAGAGTGTAGATCACTTAACTCATTATTTTAACAATGAAATTACCTACTATAAAACATAAAGAAAAAATGTGTTAACAGGTACCAACAACACGTCTCAAATTAATTTACGGAAATAATCGATAGCGAAAATTAACGTGCTCCAAATTATCATCCACTGAGTAAAGACGCATTAAGTAGAAGTATTATCTATTTATACATAAAAGCCATGTCAGCACACGTTACTGCTGAAATATGAGACAGACCCCGAACAAATGTTTTCAGTTGGCCTGGTAAAGCGAAAATAACAGTTTTAACATTCTATCTCTCAATTCCAACCGACATTTTCTTTTGAAAAGGAATGTCTTTTGTCACATTTGGATTTTTTTTTTTTTTCAATATAAAAATTTACTTCTTATTCAGTTCGATATAATTTAGATGTTTACGATGATTTAATTATATCGCTCGAAGGTTTAATATAAATAAAATGTTTGGTAACATATTATAATCTTTACTAATCAGGTAAGCCCAGAAGCTATTAGTGCACTTATTACCATCTGTCGTACACTTACTATACAAAATTTGTGTCGGGGAATTTAAGGAATCAACAGCTGAAACATGACAGGGGCGCTTATTACAACTCATGAAATGGAACTCGTCAGTATTGGTTTGAGGCCACGCATTACTTATTGAGCATTGATTCGTTCACCAGTCAGCGTCTAGATGCTCAGCTGTGAAATTTCTGCCGCCAGAAGCATCGGGTAGCTCGCAAGGTGTCTGCTCGATGATATGTAGAGAAAAGGGCATTCTTCAAACTAAAGTAATATTTACAAGCATGCAAGTTGCAAAACCGTATCGAGTGACAGGAGTGTATGTTGAGAATATCGGCTGACAAGCACTTTACTTTTCGGGCCCTATGTCATTCAATTGAAAAGGGGGACCCTCCAATTTAACGTAGCCACAAATGTGTTATAAGTTTCCTGACCTGAGAATCGCTATTATCCGTGAATTTAATTAAATTTATTTGAGGACTATAATTATCCCCCTTTGCGCTGAAATAAGTGGATCTTCCATTTTGATACAGGCACAGCTGCGTTAGTACTCGTATTGTTGCTAATGTGCCTGGGAACTGTTGCTATCTGATATTCCACTTTGTATGTGACAGACATTTTTAGATAATGGTCTAGTGAACATGAAAACCAAACAAAGGTCTTATTTGTACGTTTTGCCTAATCTGTTTTCAAGCTTTCTGTAAGAATTTTTCCAGGTTTCTGGATTTTTCCCCAGCGTTGTTTAGTAAATAAATTGTAACTTGCTTCGAAATTCTGTAATATCGTGGTCCTAATATATATATATATATATATATATATATATATATATATATATATATATATAACTGGTATCTATCAAAATCAAAGTGTCATCTGTTGTAATCATCTGATTTAATTGTTTTTCACTTTGATGAATTTAACTTGGCTTTTTGATCTGAATTAAGTCTTATGTTTATATATAGTCTACGATTAAAAACCTGTTTATTAACGGTATTGCTAATGACTCTCGATTAAATAATCATTTACTACGAACCACGGGAATAGTAGCATTTTCTCATATGACCTATTCAACATCCTCTGCCAATTGAATGGTTCAATATATTTTCGATTCTTTGCGTTCGGTCAGTTTTATGACACATTACTTTCAAGAATATCCAAATCATGCGAGTATCTCCAATATTACTATGAAGCAACAAAAAAGGAATTTTCTTAATATGTGAAACTTGACTTAGCTCCTCGTTAATAGGCGCTACTAAAGTCAATAATTTGAATTAAGAACATACATTTTAAAAGAACAATAACAATTTTTCGTATAAAATAATATTTGAAAAAGCCCCAACAGACTCATAATCTATTCAAGTTGAATACGCAAACAAGCTGAAATTTTAATTTAATTAATGTCGTTTCAATGGAGCGCTTGCTCCGCTGGCGATTTCTCTAAACACATATTTTTCCCTTTCCTTTACCCACCTACTTTTTCCATTTGATAATTTCAGCTTTAAAATCTTTTAGCGTTTCTCTTGGTAATTTATTCCAGTCCCTGAACATCTTATCTACGAAAGAAAATCTTCCCATACCCTCAAGCCCGAAATCGAGTGACAGTTTTTGGTCATCATTACCGACTAAAGATTACTATTATGAAAATTATTGGTTTTAAAATAAATTTCAATTAATTGCCATTAATTATAGGATCTCATAATAACTTTTGTTTCAGTTTTGCTAAATGTCACATTAATACAACTTTTTCGCGAAAGCTCTTTTCGTTAGTGCTATTCTGCTTTTAACATTATTCCTGCTCCGGCCATCAGTTGTAATTTTACTTACTAAGTAACAGAATTCATTTACTTCTGCTATCGCATCCGATCCTATTTTTAAATCTCATTTACTATTACTGCTATTATTTGTATTACATTTGATTTCGTTTTATTTAGTTCAAAATCTTCCTTTAGTATTTAATTAGTGACATTCAGCAACTTCTCAGTGTCCTCCGTTTGTTCTGTTATGAGGACAATGCCAGCAAATCGTAACATACTGATTTTTATTCCTTGAACACTTATGCCACATTAAAAATTTTCTTTTACTTCGTTTATCGATTACTCTCCATGCAAAATGAATATTAATGGGAAAAGCCTTCAACATTGTCTCCCACCCTTTTTTAATGATGCATGTCTCTAATGATACTCTACTTTTATTATAACCACTTGATTCTTATATAGATTATAAATCATTTTCTATCTTGATATCTAGGCTTGACTTCTTTAAAATTTTGAGCATCTTGTCTCTCAAAGGTTGTTTTCTAAATCAACAAACGCCGTAAAAGTATCTTTGTTTTTCCTTATCCGCTCTTTAAGTATTAATCTTTAAGCCAGAATTACTTCCCTTGTACCGCGGTTTTTCCTAAATCCAAACTGATCTTCACTTGCTATTTCTTCCGACTAACCTTTCCATTCTTCAGTATATTAGACAGGTTTGTAATTTTGAATCATGGAATGGTAGACCTATGGTGCGATAATTCTCACATTTGTCGACTTGTGCTTTTTTTTTTTTTGAAGAGTTAATATGATACATTTATCAGAATCAGTTGAAATTTCTCCTGTTTCATAAATTTTTGATTTCAGATTGAATTTTTCTTTGGATTCATTCTTCTCTTAGGGATTTCAGAAGTTCTGAAGGAATCTTACCAATTCCAACTGACTTATTTGATTTCAGATCTCTGAAAGCTCAGTTAAATTCTGTTCTTGAAACAGGATCTCCTAAGTCATCAATGTCAACATCGCCTTCTTTTTCCAGTACACTGTTGTTTAAATCATCCCCATTATACGGTTTTACTATGTATTCATTCTATGGGTTTTCTCTGTCCTCTGAGCTTAATCAGCAGCTTTAATGTTTATACACCTTTTCTTCATTATTCCAAAGTTTTGTTTGACCTTCCAGAAGGCCACATTCCTTTTCTATCTCTTCACACTAGTCTTGCACCCATTTTTATTTTGCATTTTCATTTGCATAAAGGAATCATTTTACATCCACGTATCTTCGTGGCTGGTAGCGGATGTCGAGGGGAGTGTGTGTGATAGAAAAACTTATTTGACTGATTTGAATGAATGTCTATCAAGGGCTGCCACAAACAATTTAAGGACAAAGATACCTATAGAATAAAATAGATGTATTCACCAGCAGATGCACTGTGTTTTACTAAACTTCTAATTACAGAAAATTACAGATTTTTTCTGGCTAACAAGAAATATTTTAAAACCAGTCAAGAACAAAATAATTAAAACCAATACGTTTTTTGATTTAGACAGCCTGCACATAAGACGAAACAGTAAAGAATTAAATATTTTCGCACTCATATTTCATATTTGTCGCAAGCAATCAAAGGATGATGTTGTAGTCCGCGGATGTTACTTTTTGGATGACTATTTGCAGTAGTGAATCTTTTTACTAGCAAAATTTAAATAACCGTTCGGAAATGACACGTTCATGACCAGCAGTTGTGGATTAATACAACTGTTCTTCAGTCTTTCAGCCAGCGTCTGCAGCTTTTGTGTTGTCAACGATGCGCTAAACCCAACAGCGTCACTCATAATCGTATTCATTTAGTTGAAATCTCGGCTGAGGGGTAACAAGATTTAAACGAGAGGCCATTACTCATTATTTTTCACGAAGAACGCTTTATGTTTTAAATGCTTTCGACTGTTCATAATTAGCTCAGCACTTTGCTTTAATTACGTTTTTGCATTAGACCAGAGATTCCATTAGCCTCTTTCGCCACTTCTCCAGCCATTAACGCAGATTATTTGTACGCCGAGAGCTAAGAATGATTACTAACATGCGAAGAAACGAGTACACGCGTATTTTAAGTCGCAGGCTTTAATTTGAATATTTTAAATTAGCAGGGATTTTAAATGCTTCAAGAGCCTAATCTCCTAAAAAATAAAAGATTAACAACTAATCGCTGGCGCATTTCTGTACATCATGATGAAAGTATTAAAATATAATCTAGTTATACCGTTCCTGATTCATAGTATAACGAGATATCAGCTAGCTGTGCTGTTGATACTGAAATAAATATAGTCATAACATTTATATGGTGTACCAAAATAAAAAAAAAATCGACTTATTACCAATAATAATTTTCATTTCATAAACGTCAAAACGTTTACATAATATGAGCACAAAACGTTACACGATGTGTGAAACATACGCTTTGACCAGGAAATCACATCCCTTCACGGAAAACTCAGATTAAGACAATTCTACCCAATTGAATTACAAATATGACGGAGCAATACCAATATATATTTTTTTAAGGCCAGAGGACTACTACATTTCTCGTCAAACTGCGTACATAAGAAAATCCAAACACTTTTACCACATAGAAACTTTTTGTGAACATCTCACATTTGGAAGTTCCCAGTAACTCTAGTGAGGAGAAAAGGTCTCAAAAATACGATTGTGGTGGATGAGACTGTAAGAACCCGCTGGTTATTTGCAGAGATATTAAGTAGGACCAATTCCGAAGAGCTACTGTGAAACCTGAACATTCCTTGTTGATTATTTCAGCATGGAAGGAGAATATTGCCAAATAGAGGCAGCTTACTCCAAAATCTGGTACAAATATAATTTTTTATATTATTATGCCGTTGAGAGGTATTTCCCGGTATTAGGCCCGAAATTTAAATATCTGGATACACTGCTTGTTAATAAGTGGAAGGGAAGAGTGTCCAAATACCGTATCTACTAGAGAGAGTTATTAGGGGATGTGCGAGGGAAGCGAGGGAAATGGAATATGAAACCTCGGTCATATACTGGGGCTGAATATGATGGGATGGTACTGAACTCACACAGGCATCAAATCAAAGGCTTGTAAGGGGTGCGTGGAATAGCACTTAGGCTTGTCTATGCAAAATACAATAGAACACTACAACTGTTATGATAAAGGAACTGGGCTGTGAAATATTGGAAGACAGAAAGTTATTTAACATAGAGATGATTATCTACTCGATATTCATTAGTGATTAGACCTGGATGAATATTTACCGCACAATTATTGGTAGTATGTGGAAGGTAAGTAAGTAACACAAATTAGCATTTCATATAAGGCTTGGCGGAGTGGAAAATCGAATCAGGGATGGAATTACTCTTAGTAATATACAGTGAGAGATTCTGATTAATGATTGTTAATGAATATCTACTCAATTTCTCACTCTGGATATAACTTCAGTCACACACTAAATAAATAATGATAACGGTCTTAATTTTTTCGAAGATATGTTTGTTTACCTAAGAATGCAGTTTTCTCGATATTTAGGATTAATATGATGTTCTCGAGTACTGTCCGAGTGAACACGATGTTTCTGAGATAAAAACTCGGTCGCCAACTTCTGGTGAATGATTGTTTATTTCATTTAAGAAGTGTTAAGAAAAAGAAAGGATATCTTTTCCATAAACTGCTGTAAATAGTGTAGTCATTATTAATAATGATAAGCCTTCGTTCTCAAAATGGGTAAAAAATGACCTCTTAAATTTGTGGAATAAGTAAAATTAGAATTACACTCTTAAAGGATACACGTCGAATGACATGTTGCGCGACTTCAATCATCACAGATATTGCCTCGATTTAATTGCGTTTTCCAAAGATAAACTGATGTTTGCTGGGACCTAATTCTAACCGTTAACACGAGAAGACGCTGGACAGATGTTAGAGCTACTCGTCTCATGGAATCACTTAGTCGGCTGCAGACAGATCTTTGCCAGCGATTGTTGTCAAGCTTCCAACTTGCCAAGTTTTGCCATCTCGCAAGCAAACTTTACAGCTTAGATGAAGTTAAGCGTCGATAGCAACTTTAGATGCAGTTCCTAGTTTCACAGCATCTTCGCAAAAGAGCTTCCTGACAGTGAAGTTGAGTTACGTACCTCTCGTATCCACACACTATGGTTTAACTGCTCTCTCAGCCATTCCAGTTTAATAGTATGCTATTAGCTAGTAAACTAGATGACTGACTAATTCGTCTTAGTATATCGAACTTACTGAAACGCGAAAATTATTCTGTTCTAGGACGATGGATAGCTAATATGCTGCAGGCGGAGTTGTATTAAGAGCTAATGCTATTACGTTCCTTAAATAGTAGACTAGCAAGAAAATATATTTAACTATAGTGAAACTATTTAATTCTCAATAAGTGTGTTTTACACAAAAAAATTAGGCTCACTCTATTATATAAGAACATAGTGAAATATCAGTTAATTTTTTATTATACCTAAATTAAGCAGAATTAACAAAATATAAAATGACTGCCAACCCTCTTGTGAAACATGACGTTGTGCATCATCCATAGCGTGCACTGGTTTCTTTCCATCCCCAAACTTTGTAATTTTTACATTAATTAAGGTAATTACTTTAATTATTACGAAACTTAAGTACAGAGTGTTCATGGAGCCAAATCTGGGTAGAAAAAAAAAATCTGGTGGAAACTTGCCCAGCTCGGAAAATTTGTAGATCAGTCACTGAGTGTTTATTAATTACAGCTGAGATAGGCGGAATAGAAAAACTGCATTATAACTTTATGAGAGTCATTTGAATCTGGAGAATTTATTTATCATTTTTGAAATAGTCGAATTTTATTTCGCTCAAACAATTCAGATTTAGTATAAAATATTGTTGGATATCTTTCTTTCCAGTTATGTCAAATATTCACATATGTTCATAAGATGTGGCCTGTATTTGTATTTCTTAGTAATTAAAATCGTTGCCACTAATTTTATAGAACATTTAATTTTCAATAATGTTATCATCATTTGTTCCGACAAAAGAATGCCACGCAAACGTTTGACCTCCAAAACAGTCGAAGGTATCAAATTTACCTATATTTCCATTTTGACCACAATTACAATAACTAAATAATCAAGTGTTCTTTTCTGATAAGAACTAAGCTAATGTCTGATACCAATACTGATTACTGTTAATTGCCTACGAACATGGAATCAAATGAGGTAGTTATTGAATTTATTCAGATTTTCAATGTTAAATGGAGCTTTCTTGAAATCAAGAATTTTAATTACTGCTCTGTTAAAGTATTTTGCTTATGAAAATTCAGCTTTAAGATGCAATAATATTAAATACAATCATAAAGAGTTTACTTTTCGGTTACTTCAAACACTACATATCTAATTCGAATCTATTTCATGTAGTTTTTCTAGTCTTGTTTTGTAATTTTAATTATTAATTTAATTTAATTTAATTGCAATGTACCACAGGCTCCGGTGGCAATTTGTCTACACCCTCATCTTCCCCCTATCCTGCAATCACCTACAAATTTTATCTTTAAATTCTTTCAAAGTTTTCGGTAAATTATTCATTATTTCTCTTGGTAACTCATTCCAATCCCTGACACCCTTACCTAAGAAAGAGAATCTTCCCACACCCTTGTGCCTGAACTCGAGTTCCAGCTTGTGGTGATGGTCATATTTTCCCTTCCATGCACTACTTTTCCTACTCCATTATCTTTCCATGCCTCATCGCCAGTATACGCCCTGTACAATCCCATGACCCTCCTCATCCTCCTCCTGTCTTGCAAAGAATCCCATTCCAGGTCCTTTATCATATCCGCCACTGATTGCATTCTGCGATAATTTCCAGAAACAAATCTAGCAGCCCTTTTTTGCACCCTCTCCAACTGTATTTGATACGCAAAATGAGGGTCCCGTACTACACTACCATATTCCAGCAATGGTCTGACCAAAGTTTTGTAACCCAATTCTTTTACTTCTCTCGTACATCCCCTAATCACTCTCTCCAACAAGTACAGAATTTTGAAACCTTTTCCTACCACCTGTCCAATGTGTCCTGCCCAGTTAAGCTTGTTATCAAATGTAATGCCAAGATATTTACATTTCAAGTCTTCAGCAAGCAATTCTTTCCCCACCTTATATTGATAATTAACCTTTTGTTTTTTATTTGAGTATCTAATAAGCTGACATTTCTTTGCATTTATCTTCATCCCATTTTTGCCAACCCAACTAGATATCCTGTCCAGATCACCCTGCAACTGTTAACAATCGTCTATCGTTCTGCATTATGTCATCTGCAAACAATCTAATTTCAGATAGTAAACAATCAACACAGTTATTCATTAGAATAATAAATAGCAATGGTCCCAATACGCTACCCTGCGGCACTCCGATTTTTACCTTCACTTCTTTTTACTACATTTTCTACCCTAACTTTCTGTTTTCTACCTTTTAAAAATTCTTCTACCCAGCAAATCACTTTCTCATCCACTCCAATAATTTTTACCTTATTTACTACCACTTTATGACTCACTCTGTCAAACGCGTGACGTATTTTTAAAAAATAACGCATGGAGACCGTTTCTGTATCACACATGGAGACAAATCGTTTATTTAGTTTTTTTTTAACGAGTATTATAATCTTCTTTGAACCTTACCAGTCGGTTTTAATAACTGCCAGAGTGTAATGAAGCTTTTTAGGTTTAATAGAACTATGATGTTTCCAGACCGAGCGTGATGGTGTAACGGTTAGCGTTTTGGCTTCGCATTCGGGAGGACGGCGGTTCGAATCCCCGACCGGGCATCCAGATTTGGGTTTTCCATGGTTTCCCAAATCACTCCAGGCAAATGCCGGTATGCTTCCTTCAAAAGGCCATGGCCGAATTCCTTCCCATTCCTTGCCCCCCAGCCTTTCCCGTCTCTAAAGACCTCTCTGTTAAGAGACGATAAGCAGTTAAAAAAAGTTTCCAAACTAATGACCTAATTTTTACACTTAAAAATAATTTAAAATAAATACTATACATTTACCAAAACGTAAAATTCATAAAAACACGTAGAAGTCTGGTAGTAATAATCGAAGGGAAATAAGTGTTTCGAATAAATTTAACTGTGTTTATTGTGTATCTCTACTCTTTCATCTGTTGAAACACTTTCAAATCTTGATGAAACAACGCTAAAGTTAATAGGCCTATATATACAGAGTTTGGGGTATCATAATTAATAGAAAAATATAGTGCAAAATTATTTTCTACTTAGCAGGTCATAGTAGAATTATTCTACGAATTGATATTACTTTCTGAATATATATTTATCAGAGTAATTCCAAATTTTAAGTTATCTGAATGAGTAACTTAAATTTTCTCAACGACATAAGCGATATGAATGTGAAGGAATAATTCAACAAAGTGTTCATCAAATTCAGACAAATTATAAACAGAGACATTCTCCTTGTATTTCTGTCTCATCGCGTTCTATCGTCAACACTAAGCCAGCCAACACGGATAGTAGAGAAGCAGAACTAACGTGCCTGACGTTTTTGCATATGTTACACAGAGAAATAATATTTCTTTTTTTTTGTCAGTATCTGGAAACAATTAAGCACAAAGGGTTGAGGTACCAACAATATTCCCATAATTTTTCTATTAAAACGTTCTAAAGAAAAAAAATGATCTATTTGATATTTCGCCGAAGTCATTTTATAAAGGGAGAATCGAGGGCTACTGTTGTATTTAACAAAATTTTAATTCAAATGCTTAGCTCTGAACCACCTGTATCACACTATGAACCCGGTGATTACAATGAAGGTACTTGAGTAATGGAACACAATACAGCTCACAATTTTTAGGCTATTGTAAACAATCAGTGACATACTTGATCCGGCTAACCTCACTAACCAATAGGAAAAATGGTTGATACCGGATATGTATTGGAATGTTTTTTGGTAATAATCAATGATATTATCAGAGTTGTTATTCTCGTAACATTAAAAGTAAACGTCAAGAACCTAACCTAACCTAACCTCCAAGCAAGTGAAGTCAAAAATTACTTTTTCAGTGTACTGAGTGCCTCTCGTTTCTCAGTTCCCGCAGTGTTTCTGGATCGAAACCTCTTGCGGGATGAAGGCGAAGGGGAGTAATTGCTTCCTGAGTCGGGTCAAACGAATTTACCGGGAAACAGTGCCTGCCCGCCTTACACTACACACCTCCTCACTTTCATCTTCGCCCGTTGTGTTCGGAACAACTGTAAGATAGAGCGTTAGGGACACTTGTACGAACACAAGTCGCAAGCCACTGACTTCTTCCGAAAAAAAAGTCAGAAGTCGTGAAATAAATAATGATTTATGAAAAAATTACAAGTGAAATTGAATCGAACGTTTATGTATCAAACTGCAGACCTGTTTATCTGCCTAAATACATACACTTCGACTACACGATACTTCAAATTTCCATTATCCTGTCAGCTAGACATGTCTTTAAATCGATTGTTTATGGGCATTTCGTTTTATGTTTCTTCAGAATGAAATGGAATAATTGTTCTGACAAAGTATTTCTGTATTACCTTCAACTGTGAGAGGTGTTGAGATGTTGGGCCTAGGTACTTACGTTAAAGAGGAAACGCCTCGCATGGATGTGCTTGTGTGTATTTAGCTTCCACGAGTCACTAATTATGAGTTGGATATTCAATTTAAGAAAAATCTTGTAATGATGGAAACTCGGTAACTATCCTCGCTTCTCCCCGGCTGTTCAGTTGTGAGCAGTACAAAGATTTGATAGGTTTATCAAGTACTGTATTCTAATATTATAATAAGCAACTCTTGGTCATCTATGACGTCGTCTGTCACGCCATGATGTCACTCTATGACGTCGCCGTATGACTTCACGCTTTTCGTCTTTTTTTCCTATTTACGATCAGATATGTTGTTCTAGGATATAGACATTATTCAATAACAGTTCTATTTGTCAGAACACTGAAAGAAAAGTACATGTTCCATTTAAATCGACACATTAATTATTAGTTGCTTTTTCTTAATTAAAATTCGTTTGATGTAGATTTTTCTTATACACTCTGGACAGAGATATTGTTGTTACAGTAAGATAACATTACATCATTTGTTTAATGATAATGAACGTTATTTGATGAAAATTGTACATAGTCAGTGAAGAAACGAATTGCTAAAATATTGCATTCAACGCGTCATTTTTGACGCGTTTACAAGATATTTATATCCAATGTAGATATTTTAAGTCACTGTTACAATATACTGGAAGGAACGAATTGTCGAAACACTGAAATAAAGGTACGTACTTCGTTTTAATTAATATATTAATTATTAGTTGCTTTTATTACTGATATAACTATATCAGATACATGTAAATATTTCGAGTACGTCAAATTTAGATCACAGTACAATTAATGTATTCGCATGCAGTTAATAGCATCTATGAGTATAGAACAGAAATATTAGTAGAAGTGGTGGTTATGTCAAAATGCAGATAGGACAATTGACAAATTTTTTACAGATTAAATCAGAATGATATTTTTTTAATAAATAATTTAAGCTCCTTTCATAAGCTCCAAGTTACTGAAGTTACGGTATTTTTTATACGGATGGAAGTTGTTCCGTATTTATCGTGTTGAATAAGACCTGGACCAGGATTAAAGCAATAACACGCGTAATAGCAAAAGGTTTTAGGATTCCCAAGTTATTTTTAATTTCATTGGTTGCCTAATTCTGACATCATTCATTCAGTGGAACTTCCATCTGTAGCTGTGTAAACTACAAAATGACATTAAGAGCATTGCATACCAACAATTCTATTTATGTAAACACCCGCAGAGAAATGAAATGTCAGAATACTCCATTAAACCTGTTACAGTGGAGGGCGTAAGAATTTGTTTTTTTTTTTTTAAAAAAAAAAGCAATTTAAATATTTTTCACGAGTGTTTTGTTGCTTAAATCATTACTTCGATTTTACTAAAGAATTTTCAAACTAATCGCGATCTATACTGCATAGACTACAATTAAAACTAATATTTCGTGGAATGACGTAAGTTACTAAGATTTATTTTTAATTTCCGTTGCTTTTACTGATGTCATATTTCAGCCGCATGTAATTCTGTCAACCATTCAAACACTGTCGTAGTATCGATATGAATCACGAATATAAAAAAAGAAAGGTGTCAGAATCCGTGAAGATTTTTGATGAAGTTTATATTGCCATGTGTTATTATGCGTATGATTGAAGTATTGCTTTTCTGGCTGCAATTTTAGCGAAATTTATGGTTAGGTTTAAATGCTACCTGGACTAGGATGACAACTGAAAGTTTTTGGTACAACCCAAGGCATGAGGAATTCCATTGAACTTTATTTTGTAACCCTTCTATTTAGTTAAACAATTGAAAATAAATAAATTACCAGAATACTGAGAGAAAAGTATGTATTCGTTTAAATCGGCATATTAATTACTATTTGCTACTTTTATTGAAATCATTACTTGATTTGAATGAAATTAGTTCCAAATTGAATGCTATCTATGCGCCTTACACCACAAATGAAACTAATATTACATGGGTTAAGGTAAGTAGCTAAGATTTATTTTTAATAACTTTCGTTTTCACTGACTTCATATTACTGGGGTCATTATTTCAGCCACACGTAAGCTGTGTCAGCCGTTAAAACATTTATTTGCATCACGGATAACAAAAAAAAAGAAGGTATAAGAACTTGTGAAGGTTTTGAATCAAGTTTACATCGCAATGCATGATAACATTAACATGCGATACAGGGAATGTATTAATTCACGTGTGATTGCAGCTTTGATTTTCTAGAAGCAATATTAGCGGAGTTTGTGGTTGGTTGTGCTGAAATGCAACCTGCACCAAGCTGACAACCGTTTTGCTACAGCACAAGGGACGAGGAATCACATTGAGCTTTATTTTGTAACAATTCTGTTTAGCTATGCAACTGAAGAAAAAAAAATGAATTGCCAGAACACTTGATTCAACCTGTCATTTTTGACGGGCTTTGGGGCTAGTTTATTTATATTCTGTATGTGTCTAATGAAATGGAAATTGTAAGTGTGTGTTGCATTATAAAAGTTTTCTCAGTAAGATTGTCTGTAAAGACTGAAACAAGCATCATTATATTTAATACACTGTGAACTATCAATATTAGGTCTTGTAGTTGTCACGTGTTTCTAAGTATCAATATCACTGTTTGTGAGTATCATAACCAGTGGTTATAGAAGTAAAGTATGAAATAAAAACACAATGTGTGAAACAGCACTGTTCTTTATTAAAGTATTGTCAACCATTATTTCCTATGTTCCATCCTTCAAGTGATGTATGATGGTGATAACAAATGTATTGTGATGATATACAATTTCATTTGATAATATGCTCAGTTGGATAGGCTTCACACTGAAAGATTGTTTTGGCTGCTGAAATTACATCGATTCTGGAAGTAATATTATTCACGTCACAGCGACACTAAGGCCTCTTAACTGATCGTCCGAATGAAGAACTGAATTGTAGAGGCAGCTAAGTATATGTGAAGTAACAGTGATTAGACATAACCCTGCGCTTTCGTCTTGGTATTTACCATTTGTGCATAGTCGTAAATTTGGGGGATTATTTGTTGCAGAATATAATCAATGAGTACGGATTTAATCAAACCTACCACCAGAGTTATTACTTCCTTTGTTACTTGGGAGTGTCGGAAACAGTTCACCAGTTTCGTGAATAATTTCCCAACGACTTATCTCTTAAGAATGGGGTTGCACTTAGAAAAAAAAAACGTTTACCATAATAATGCAATTCCAAGAAAAACCTGTCACTCAGCATAATACTTCAATCCAGGATTTCGGTTTTTTTTGAGTCGCGTAAGGGTAGGCTTTATAGTTATGCAGCCCTTAAAAAATCAGTAGATCTAAAAAAGAAAAAAGATCTCCAAATCTCAGATATTACCAATGTTGGGGGGTGGACCTAACTATACTTTTTGGGGGAACGCTTCAGCCCCTAGCCCCCCCCCCCCACTCCCGGATCCGCCACTGCGTCAATCCATTACCAACTTTTTGAAGACCAATATCCAGAAGCAGCATACTGCATGCTTACAATGACACAATTCAATGACCTCATCTGTAGCTGTAAGCATAAGTTCATTAATTATAATTCACAACACACATTGTATACAAAATATCTAAAATATATGTCCTTTTGTAGCTTCCATATATAAAATCCATAAATTTACCCAGTGGCGGCCGAAGTGATTTTCTCAAGTATTGACAACACTGAGAAATTTCGACGGATTCCTGATCTTCATTATTGAAGTGAAAGGTGCCTGAAAGAACATATCAGAGTCCACTAACAAACTAGCAACAAAAAAATTTGCAATGTGTGAAAGTCTCATTACCTGCGTGTACTGCCGGAATAAAGAAATTATTTTGAAGTTAATCAACGATAAATGCTTTAAAATTCACCAAAAGGTAAACAATTACTGGTTACCCAAAAAGCGACGAATTAATCTATAGGCAGTGCTAGATTACCTAATAGGCACAACTAGGCAGTAGCCTGAAGCTCCGGATTTTTAAAGGCCCCCTATGAATTACCTTTTTTATTAAATAAAAATAATAAAAATATAAATAAAATCATCCAAAATAAAACAAAGTAATATGAAAGGATAATATATATATTGGTTCATTGTAGTGTACGGTAATTTTTGAAATATCAGAAATTATAAAATTTGTTTGTTTAATTGAAAAAAAAAGATGATAAATTCAATTAGTTATCTACGAAACCTTTTCTTTGTACTTATTAAATACAAATCATTTTTTTCAAAAATAGAGGGACCCAAAAATTTTGCGTGCCTAAAGGGCCCCATATTTCTTAATCCAGCACTGGCTTCGACGATCACGCCGTTTCCGACATTGGAACACATTTCGTTTGAGAGTTTTTTTCTGCTACGTGCATTAATAAATTTGTGTAATTCTGCTTCAAAGGATGTATGAAATAGAAACAATATTGCCTCCTCGCATTGACAAAGCTTCTAGAACAGCGTTTTTCAACCTTTTACAACCTGAGTTAATTACATGTTGACCAGACTCCTAATTTTTCCCAAACCAAATAACAATGTTACTATAGACTGGACGCTATACAATGCAACCGGCCTAAGTGTACAAAATAAAATAAAAGACGCTAGACCACACACCTTTTATTTATGTTTACTTCACGACTGAGCGTGGTGGGTGAACGGTTAGCGTTCTGACCTCGCATTCGGGAGGGCGTGTATTCGGATCCCCGTCCGGTGATCCAGATTTGGGTTTACCAAGGTTTCCTCAAATCACTCGAGACGAATGCCTGGATGGTTCCTTCAAAAGTCTATGGTGGAATTCCTTCCCGTTCCTTGTGCCCATTCCTTTCACCCTATAATGACCTAGTCGTCGACGAGGAGTAAAGCCAGTTTACATCACCACTCTTATGTTACCAACCCCACGTACCTCGGTCTCTCAAATCTATTTAAGACCCTCAAAAAAACCGGTCGTTTAGTTATTCCTTAGAAGAACGACGCCCTTTTTGATGCCATCAGGAAATGAACAGACTACAGTAGAAACAATGCTCTTCTAACCTGATATTGGAAATGCCTGGTCATTGAAATATTCAAGGTCTTTAAAGAAGATTGGACTTGTAGCCTTACCCACTACAAATACGGTATTAACAATTATAATATTCTGCCTGCGGACCACCTGAACCATCTTAGCGGACTACCAGTCGTCCGCGGACCACAGGTTGAGAAATAGTTCTCTAGGTAACTGGTTCCCAAATTATGGTCCGCGGAACCCTGGGGTTCCACGGAATGGTCACAAGGGTTCCGTATTCCGACCGAGAATTAAATAAAATCTTTGTTGAAAAGTCATAACCGCACCGTGAGAAGGCTATCATGGCTCTGTATCCGTTTGTGATGACTTACCGATGCCAGACTGGGTTTTTAGCTTACACTTATAAAAATGGAGATCTGCCAAAAAATGTATGATCAATTGGGGTTCCGTGGCTAAAAAGAAATTGGGATCCGCTGCTCTAGGTGATGTGACAAAAATGGCAGTTGCTGCTGCTCTCTACCGACAGTGTTGCTAGCTTTTACGAGCTCCGTGGAACAGAGCTGGCGTGTCTGCCTACTGCCCGTAGGCAGCGTGGGACAGAACAAAGTTGTCACCATGCCTCCCTAGCAAAGCGGTTCCCCTCCCTTGTGTATTACTATGAAAATGCCAGAGCGCATGCGCAATTTTTAACATCTGGCATCTGTCTCCACGATAGACAAATAGTTCATTGATGTGGCCAACAGATGGTGTTCAATATTTTCCCTAGCTGTGATGACGTATCGTATATTATAGAATGCCGTATCTACAAATATTTTTATTTCTTTCACTACATTTATTTTTTAAATTATTTATTCTTGGTTACAAGGTGGTCACGGTGTCACTATGTCTAAAGCCGCCACTGAATAGAACAATCATCCAGCCCTGGTTATGTGAATTAACTTACACTCATGTCCATACCTTAATGGATCTTCTAGGTATACAGAAAAATATAAGGCACGCTGATAATGTGAAGACTAAAAAAAAAAAGCCCTGGCAACAATTTGACTTGAGAAACAGTGCTACTGACGCAAGGTATACAGGAGGAAACCTAAACATGAACAGTGGATGGCACTGACCGCGTGTGATGTGCCTCCGCGGTGGTGTGATGACCTGGCATGACAGTACAGGATCCCCGTGCTGTGGATCAGGCCTCCAACAAAGTTTGCGGTGATAAGTGCCCACTGGAAGTCAACGATTGTCCATGGCTTCGGTGTTAGGGCTGCAATCTTTAGGCCCACAGCTTCCCATTCATGTTCAATTGGACGTAAATAATAGGATTATGCTGGCCACTCTAGACGTGTGATGTCCTCATGTTGCAGGTATTAGTACAGCAGGCCAACTCTGTGACGGAAGGTATCATCATTCATCAGATGGAACCCAGGTTCATATGCAGCGCGAAAAGTCATCACATACTGTTCCATAATGTCATCACTATAAACAGAGGCCCCTGGAAACAGATGCAGCGGGGTACGTGTTCGTAACATAACGCCACCCCTGACAAGAACACTGGCCCCACCATATCAGTCCCTCTCCACAACACTGGCAGAGTTGAAACGTTTTTCACCGGCGCGCCAGATACAGAGATGGCCAGAGTCGTTCTCCAGGCTAAACTGCGATACATTCGAGAACACGACAATTTTCCTGGGTCTAATAACAGTGTGCAACTATGGCCTCGCATTTGGGAGCACGCGGGTTCGAATCCTGGTCCTGACATCTAGATTTGGGTTTTTTGATGAATTTTTCAATTCTGGGATAATGCCGGGATCGTTCCTTCAAAAGGCCATGGTTGAATTCCTTCCAATTCTTGCTTCCAGTCCTTTACCACCTCTAATGACCTCGACATCGACAATGCGTTAATCCATAACCAAAAAAATGAGAGCAAAATACCGCATTCCATGAACCACGCCGTACCTTTGTTTGAGGGGAATGTTTCTGACGTGTCGCCGAACATACAGAACAACCTCTCAAAGCCGACGGTACACTGACGAGAAATATGTGAACCAGAGGCTGCTGCGAGTGCAGGTCCTGTACTGGTTGGACTTCTTCGCCTGATAGCGATACAGACGCTGAGTTGTAGCACGTGGTCGACCTTGCGCATACTATCACAGTGTGTTACGTTCCTACTGGAGTCCTCCATCATTGCCGAGAGGTGACGTTACGGGTGACATGCAACTGCTGGCCCATGTGGCGACGACTATGGCCGGCCTCCAATCTGCCGAACACGGATAATGTCGTTCTCAGTGCCATCCTGCTTCCCTAAGACTCGGATACCGTGAGCCAAATGCACGCAGCACACAAGATCTCTGCCCACACAGACTGTAACCGGCATACTAAGCAGTCTCGCGCTGAGCTGCCAGGCCTATCACGTGTTTCTGTGTTGTGCAGCTACATTTCATAGCAATGTCTACAATCATCTAGGTCGGAAAGAAATCAAAATACTTATACAGACATCAAACCAGGGTTTTCACTTTAGCGCCGGAATGCTAACTTACGCAGCGTAAACGGCTATCATATAATTAATTGAGTCTCGAACATGAGAAGTTACATGTTAAGGCAAGTGACTTAATATAATTAAAGGTAAATTTTGCACTTCGATTCCAACCGAGGACTTTAGATTTAAAAAGTAATAGCATTACCTCAAACTGACATCGAGCTCGTGTCTCCAACACAACCTTCACGAACTCGTGCTTTAAATGTGGACTTTTGTGTATTGTACGGCACAGATGTCAAAAATTCGTTGAAATTCCGTTATTGGGGAACGAATCGGTGATACAAACGATATTCCTGCAAGGTCGTGCTTTACAGGTACTGATATAGCGAATGCGTTATGTGTTGTATGGTAAAAATTTCATCAAAATTTCGTCATCATACATCGAACTAGCAACCTCAGTACGCAATTATAGCGTCTAATAAGTGGTTAATTGTATTCTGGACTCAACTTTATGTGTTTTAGGGTGTAAGTGTTGAAAATTCATTGAAATTCTATTACGCGGCATTGAGTCATGACCCGGAGCATGCAATTATAGCGCTGAACATGTTTTTAATTATGTTTAAAATACAGCTTTGTGTATTTAGGATGTAAATGTTTAAAATTCATTGAAATTCCGTCACCGGGCATCAAAACTGTGACCTAAAAACGTAATAATATCGTTGAACGTTTGGTTAATGATAATCCGAATATAGTTTTGTGTGTTATTTCGCGTAAATGTTGGAAATTTATTGTTCCATTACCTGGCATCAAACCGGAAGATAAAAGATAGCCTTACAAGTTTATATGGAGCTATGATCGAAGAGCCACCATTTTTCGAAACGCGATATTGTCTTCTGCTCACGCGAGGCTGTCACTAAGTATCTATCCTCCACCAAAAAAATGGTCTCGTAAATAATAAATAATGTGGTGATTTAATGGGTATGGTGTTTGGCTGGAGATCAAAAGTCTCCTGTTCCAATCCCCTCTCGGGTTGGTCACCTCTGGCACAGCTTGTTACGTAATGCAGAATAGGCCAGAACGCTTCCGTGGTTCGGATTCCATGTGGAAATGTAGGTCCCTATACCCGGTAGTTCTACCGGGTTAGGCGAGTACAACCATGACAAGAGGCGCATGCATAGTCACTAGGCTGCTTACTACTAAGCATTTGTCCAAGTAAGTTATCGTTTACTCGTATTTGACAATCTTTAAAGAAATTTGGTGTAAATAATTATATTTGATTTCTGTAAGTAAACTGATGAACAAGAACTATTTATTTTTATAGCATTTTAATTTTATTTGATTTTGATTCAAAAGGCAAGTCTAGATACAAGGAGACTATCAGTTTATCGAGCTTGAGTGTACAATCGCATTATGTTTTCAGATACTGAAATGAGAGAGAAAAAGAAAATGATCAAACATAACTCTTAAAAATTCATGTCCTGTGCTTGAACATATGAACTGCGCCAGGATGTTCCGTGGCTCGGATTCCTCGCTAAACGGTTGGTCCAGCAACGTTAGAGGCGGAAAATCAAAACTTAGTCACAGGTCGCAAGGCCACACGAATTTACTTTACTGATCCCCGTCAGGTTTGCTATGATTTCCTTCAGTATATTTCATCTCCAGGTTTTACTCTTAATCTATACGATTATAATTTTGTAAACAAGCTGCGTGTGTCTCATTACTTGAAATGGAGCTGCGCAAAAACAATCCCAGTAATTTATATGGTGTTTTCAAATTTTTTGGGGCAAATGGTCCAAATAAAAATCAGCGGAAATAGCTAATGTCTTATATGTACAGAGGGTCAGAAATAATTAAATTCTAGAAATTTAATTATGATGCACGGATCACTCTATAGTTGAAAACTGACAAAAAATGATGATTATGATAATGTATGGTTCCTTGACTTAGGCTATTTATCTAATCTGTTCTCCGAAATTTAAAACACTAAAATGAACGGAATATGTTAATCAAATGTCTCAAGTTATAGTAATATATATTTAGTAGAAGCACAATCACCGAGATTATTAACAACTTTGGCAGTTACAAAATTTGTCTCTGGTACGACATGTTTTACAATCCTCGCAGAATGCTCTACAATGTTAATTAAAAAAGTTAATATGCGATATTTGTTCCCTACATGTCATATGGATGCGGAAATCAGTTTTTTTTTCTCGAACAAAGATGCCTACAACAAACATCAACAGATAACAGTACTTATTTCCTATGTGGAAATATTTATACGTATAATTGCATTGGTCATCTATGACGTCATCATTCACGCCATGATGATACACTATGACATCGCGCTATGACGTCACGCTTTACGTCACCTTTTTTGTAGGTTATGCCCGTTATTTAATAACAGTTCTAAGCATTCGCGAATAAATTCACTCTCAGAAAACTGTAATAAAAGTATGTATTGTGTTCAAATCGACATAATAATTATTAGTTGCTTAGATTAATATACGTTTTATGTAAAAGTGTTCGTTAAAATCTTTGGCCACAGACATGTAAGATAAAAGCTTTAATTTTCGCAATGTTAGCGACAGTTTTGATAGATTGTTATTAGAACTGGCACTTGACGTTACAGCAGAGGGCATGAGTAATTTTTTTTAAAAATAATTTAATTTGTTTTCTTGAGTGTTCGGTTACTTAAACCATTACTTCGCTTTAGCTAAAGTAGTTCCAAACTGGTCGCGATCTATACAGCATATATTACAATTAAAACTATACATGGTATGACATAAGTTGCTAAGATTTATTTTTAATTTCCTTTGCTTTTACTGATGCCATATTTCAGCCGCATGTAACTGTGTCAGCCATTCAAAGGTTTTAGTATCTATCTGAATCACGTTCATGAAAAAAAGGAAGACGGAAAAATCAGGAAAGATTTTTGATTTAGTTTATATCGCTATGCATTATTACAACTAAAATGCGATGTAGTACATGTATTAATGTGAGTGTAATTGAAGTATTGTTTCTCTGGCGGAAAGTTTAGGACGTGGTTTGGTTGAAATGCAACCTGGACCAGGATAGCACCGAAAACCTTTTGCCGCAGCGCAAGGCACTAGGAATTGCATTGAGCTTAATTTTGTAATAATTCTATTTATTTAAGCAACTGCTAAGATATGTATTGCTAGAAAACTGACAGAAAAGTATTAATTTTGTTTAAATTCTCATATTAATTATCAGTTGCTTTTTTACTGAAATAATTACTTGGTTTGAATGAAAGTTTCAAATACGATTTATGCGGTCTAAACCACTATTAAAACTAATATTACGTGGCATAACGTAAGTTGTTAAGATTTCAACCCGATGTAAGCTGTGTCAACTGTTAAAACATCGATCTTCATCATAGATAATAGAAACCATGAAGATTTTCGATCAAGTTTGTATCGTGATGTATGATGACATTGGCATACGATACAGGGATACAGGGAATTCGCGTGTGATTGAAGCTTTGATTTTCTACCAGTGATATTGGCGGCGATTGTGGTCAGGCTAAAACGCAACCTGGACCAAGTTGACAACTGAATCTTTTTGCTGCATCACAAGGGACGAGAAATTACAGCACATTGAGCTTTATTTCATAACAATTCTATTTAGGTAAACAACAAAAAAGAAACTAATTTCCAGAACACTCCGTCATTTTTTGACAGGTTTGGTGGCTAGTTGTATAATAATATCGCTCAAGGTATGTGTGTACAAATTTTTGCTGCTGTTTAAACCACAGCCAGTAGACTAAACTTTTCTTTTTATTAAATAGCAGGGGCGCCCTTGCCCGGGGGCAGGGGGGGGCCACGGCCCCCCCCCTAGTTCTCGGGGAATATATATAGTGTTCACGGTTACAACATTAACTGCTTTATTTATTTTGTTTTATACAAGCGACTATCTTTTATTTATTCTTTTAGTCAATCTGATATATAATAATACAGTATTTACTTGCTAGTTTAGCATAACTGCCGTATAATGCTGGTTCAAATCAACCACCAATCAAGCAATATTATTATACCTTCGCGCTACGCTAGGAAACACTTTATGTTGTACGTCGCGCTCGCAGTCGACGTGAGGCACCGAGTGCATATATGCAATATACGCCGACATTGCTATATATCCCAAAAGTCGTTCTTCAGTGGTTTGAAGAAAGGAAGAGACATCGTCACAACCTTGATCTTGCCCCTGTCGACTCTCAACCGGCAATACCACCATGTTTATTCATTGCCAGTATCAGGCTTCACTCTTTTCTCCTCAATATTTGGTGAGTATACTGTCACATTGATCTTGCAAAATAGTGGCTCACTCGTTCTGACCTAATCGAGTCAGAAATATTTATTTCAGGGATGGATATCAGGAATTTCTTTGGAAAAAAAGGTGATACTGCTACACAGAAAAGGAACTTGATGACTCATTAAAAGTTCCAGATCCAATTACCTTCGAACGTGCGTCCCACAACTACTTCTAAATTCTCAACCCATCTCCTGACTTCACGTTGCAACAATGTCCTTCCACCATTAGCCCTGAGTCTGCTGATATCATTACTCCTGATGCTACTGACATGGATGACGTCAACCCGCCCGCTTCAGTTTCCACCGTTAACAATCCAGAGTTCGTTAGTAGTTCATTAACAGTTAATCACAGCTTTGATTTAGGTGAATACATAAATGATTCAGTGTCAGACGAAGTCAAGTATCAATTAATAACAAACATACATGCTCTAAATATGACTTATGATTTCAAAAAGGACATTGATGAGAAAAAAACTATCAAAAGGCCTTTTCAAAAAACTTGGCTACAAAAGTACTCATGGCTAGTATACTCGCCCAAGTTGAAGGGGGGCCTTTGTAAGTTTTGTAGTCTTTTCAAACCTGTTTTAAAAAGAGGATATTTGGTGCTTTCGTGATAAAGGCTCATCAAGATTACAAACATTTTCATGAAGATGCTCGAGGCCATGAAAAGAGCAGTTGGCATCTAGAATCTACGAGTAAGGCTAAAAGTTTTTGTGAGTCCTTAGAAATGAGAAAGAAAAACGTGATCGAACAGTTAGATAGTGGGATCACGGAGCTTGTAAATACCAACAGAAAAAAACTGAAATCAATTCTTGCTACTTAATTTTCTGTGGCACTCATGACATATCCATCAGAGGAAAGAATTCAAGCGAAGGAAACTTTCAGGATTTACTTTTGTTTAGAGTAAGTGCGGGGGACAAAGTGTTGGCGGATCATATGCAAAACTATTGTGGAAAAGCGAAATATACATCACACAGAGTGCAAAACGATTTAATAAGTACATGTGGCTCCGTGATACAAAACGAGATTATTGATGAGGTAAACAGATCATCAGCGTTTGCATTACTGGCAGATGAAACGGCTGACATTAGTGGAAAAGAGCAACTGTCTGTGGGAGTACGATTTGTAGACGAGAAAGATAACTTTACAGTAAAAGAAGAATTTTTAGGGTTTACGGAGCTTATTACATTGGATGCTGAAGGAATTTCTTCATCTATTTTAAATTTTGTTGAAAAATTAGGGCTTAATATGAATAAGCTGATTGGCCTTGGCTTTGATGGCTGTTCGACAATGGCAGGCCATGAAACTGGAGTGCAGGCCAGGATCAGAGAGAAGTATCCTTCAGCTGTCTATTTTCATTGTGCATCGCACAGACTGAACTTAGTTGTCAATGATCTTAACAGTGTCCAGGAAATTCGTAACAATCGGAACGATAAAAGAAGTTATTAGGTTCTATAGAGAAAGTCTATTGCGTAGGAAAACAATACCTAACATTCCACTGTTTTGTGAAACTAGATGGTCCCATAAATATAAATCAATCAGGATATTCAAAGAAAACTTCTTGGTAATAAAGGATAGTCTGAATCACCTGGCATATAACAGTGAATACAATCAAGACACTCGATCACGTGCCAGCCAACTTGATTGTGCAACATCATCAACTACATTTATCGTTTGTCTACACATTATATCGAGGTATTCTTCATATCTGGAACCAATAGTGAACAAACTCCAGAGTACTGATATGGATCTCCACTCAGTTTACAGATTCGTCAACACCGACTTGATAGCCAATTTTCAAAAGCAGAGAGAAAGTGATGACGAATTCAGAAACATTTTCGAGGCAGTGAAAGAAGATTGTAAGGAACTTGACATAGATGTAAAAATCCCAAGATTGACTGGAAGGCAGACCCTCAGATGCAATGTGAATGTCCATTACTCATCACCCCAAGACTATTTCAAGGTGGCAATTTACAATCCGTACATGGATTCCATAATCACGTCACTTATCACAAGATTTGAAAAAGACAAAGACATACCATTCAAAGGTGGGATTCTTCACCCACATTTAATGAAAAAGGAGAAGAAAGAAGATTTCATGAGAGATATAAAAAGTTTGGAAAGGTTTTACCAAATAGACAACTTGGAAGCAGAAGCCAGATTATGGTATGACGTTTGGACAAATAAGGAGTGTTTGGAAAAAACAAAGCTCAATGATATACTTGCAGAAACTATGTTTTACCCAGCTGTAAGGAGATTGCTTGTATTCTACCAGACCATACCCCCCACAACTTGCACCATAGAACGTTCTTTCAGCACACTGCGTAGAGTGAAGACATGGCTGAGAAGTACTACTGGCGAGGACCGTCTGTCCAGCTTGTGCCTTCTTAGTGTTCACAGGAAAAGAGCGGAAAACCCTGGTTTCCAGGACAAAGTGATTGACTTGTTCGGCAAGAAGAAAAGAAATTTACAGTTTTTTTTCACATAAATATTAGTGTTAAATCCATAAACCAACCAATGTATAATAATTTATTTCAGTTTGCTTTTTATATCACTACTAGTGTAAAATCGTCTGAGGTGTGTATTTTGAGTTTGCATTCTGTATTAAAGTTGCTTCTGCATTTATGTTGCTAAATATTAAATGGTTTCAGTATAGTACTTAACGTGTTATTGTTTTGTTATAAAAGGGCCAGTATAAAGCCGCGGCCGAGGTCGGCCACGTGGTCTCCCCATTCAACAAAAATAGTAGAAACAAAAGGGAGAGAGAAAGAAATCATTTTATTTAGCTTTCTCAACTAGTAAAATTTGTACAAAATTTTTTGTTTTGGACAAGGTGCGTTTAAACGGCAGAGCAATATGATTGCTCTGTTGTGCTCTCCCTGTCCGATTTCCTACGTATTCCACCCGATCGCACATTTCTGGAGTTATTATTCCGCGTACCATTTTAAAAATAAATATTAAAATATTTCGCTTTATTCGCTCGTTAATAGAAAAATAATTTAAAACGTTACGCATATCCCGCGTTGGTGTATATATATCGCAATGCAATATAGTTCGCATTGCCCTGTTTGTAACTTCTCAATTTGCTCCTGGTTGGCATAAAGGAGCACTTTTGAGCAATACTTCACATGAGGCGCAGTCATGGTGTTTTTTAAATTAGGTTTCTCGTATAGGCTCTAACTAAATTGCCTACCCTATTCAGAGAGAGAGGGAGAGACATAGGGTAGCGCGGCGCGCTCTAATTCAGTTATTCTTGACGAGAAAATGTTTGAAAAATTACTGAAATTGTGCTTAAAGTTTGTTGGAAGTGCTCTCATAATGAAACACTGGATGAATATTTGAGGGGTAATTTTCGCTCCATTTTTAGGAAAAACACGTCTTTGGCGCATATCATTATTTATGACATCATCTATCCTCAACTATTTACTGTACAGCGATATAATTGTGCAGGTGCATGCACGTATACATTGACATATGCCATATGTAAAATAAGTTTGAATATCTTTTAGTAGCAAAAAAGTGATAAATTAAAACGTCAGACATGATGTGTTTACTGCATTCCAATGTAAACAAAAGGTAGTTTTTGAAGCGTATATGTATCTATCACGTCCTAATTCCTGCACTATGTGTCGCGGGGTGATGTAATTTTGTTGAAGCATTCAGTAGTATATGTAGATACTCTCTGCAGTGTGTCAATAGTTAAAAAGTAATAAGTTAAAACGTCATGGCATATGCTGAAGTTTAACCGCATGAACAGCGAAAATTTAGTAAGCGATAATTTTTTTAATTTATTTTTTTTCGCGGGGGGGGGGGGAGGGGGTAAGGGAGGTGGGGGAATCAGCAAAACAAATTTCAGTATAGGTATGATATTAAAAAATACCCCAATCGATCAGGTCTTGGGCCCCCCCCCTACAAAGTATCATATGGGCGCCCATGTTAAATAGCATTATTAAACCTGTTTGAGGTTGTAGCTCTTATCACCATAAAATTGGAACTTGTTACGTGCTTTTGAGTTTTTGACTACAGCAACATAGAACTAATGAAATTCTACAACCTTATTCTACACGGCGTAAATTATAAAACTAAATCCATCGTGCCTTATGCTTTAACAAAAACGTGTCGGATATCATTCCGGTTCAGGCTGCCTTTCAACCTAATCACAAACTTCGTTAATGGTTCCGTTCGAAAATTGTAACTTCTGTCACATGCGCATTAATAAATTCATTGTATCTCGGCGGTTGAAACAATTATATTAGTAACATGGTGTCATTGAAAGCAAAATAAATTGAAAATAATTCTTGGCTGCATTTTAAACTTCACCAATCTTCCCATACAAACATAAAATGTCCATTAAAACATTCCCAGTCTCGCGATCGAAACTTGGCCGACTGGAACTACTTATATGTAACTGAAATAATGACATTCATGCTTCTCCAAGTTAATATTTATTAATAGAATAAAATCGTTAAAGAATTTCTATACGTACCAAAGCACAGGTTTGCGAAGCAGCTGACAAATGCTAGTCAAGTGATATTGTTGACTGCTTATTCTCTGTCCTACTTCATACACCCTCTTTCCACTGGTGGTTGCTTTACTGCCTAGGTATAATGATTCTCACAACCATTAACATTTCAGTGTTTGGTAGTTATTAATATAGTGATAAATATGATTCAAGTGGTGCTAAACTGTAATTATTAACTGATAAAATGTTGGGGTAGTATATAAATGCCGAAAGTAAATTTAACGCTATAATACAGTTTGTTAGGTCACTGTTAAAGGTACAAAAAGATTTTACAACAAATATACTGGAAATGTTCCGAATTCTGATACTTCCATATAAATATAATAAACTAATGGATATTCTCGAGTAAAGAGGCTACTATGAGACTATGAGATTAATTCTTCAACCGAACAAACAACGAATCTGAAATTAGGACTCTTTGTGCGACATAATTGATTATCAAATATAGATTGCAAGTGTAGACAATCAAGTAAACATTAGATGACTGAAATGATGTTTTATTCCATTTTTGCTACTGAAGTGGTCAGCTCTGATGCAAGAAGGAAATCGATTTTGAGGTCACGAATTTCTTTCTTTTTTTTCGGTAGTATTGGATATGTAGGATATGAGGAAACGAATGTGACTGCTTTGTGCCGTGCTTCGTAATTATACTGTATGATGGCGCGCCCGTCTGTTCCAGGAAGACCATCCCTCTGCACATCATGGACGAGGACAGCTACGAGAAGGACATGATGTTCTACGTGCAGCTCGGGGAGCCTCGCATGCTGGGCGGTGAGTTCATCAAATTACACCTCCATTATCTAACACACTTAGGACAGAGATGGAGGAAATACTCCCTCATAATTAGGCAAACTGAAGGCTAACTGAGGAAAAAAAGAAACAATAACTCCGAGGTAACGGCATTCCATCTACGTCTCATATGTCGAACTAGAGATGCACACTCCACCCCCGTACTTGAACCGGTACTAACAACGATTTTAGGGTTCACTTGTTGGAAAAAATCTGCATTTAATTTATTGAAAACAGATACACAATTGCAGCTGATGGAACGGATTTGAAGGAAAGAATATTCGTTTACGGTAATATCCCACAGATAGATACGAAAGTCTTACCAAAATTGGAATTTTAAGAGCATTTCTTATGCTAAAAGGTTGAAAGATCTCTCGGTTCTCTTTCTTTCCTAATACCAGAAAACTTCATTGCCTTCTCATTTACAACAGTCATATACATCAACTACTACTATGCACAGCTGGGCAGAAAAACCGGTAATTCGTTAATCGTTAATTAACAAAGTGAACAAAATTGCAAAAAAGTAACTTTTAATTTAACCTAAAAAACATTAACGTTGTTCGTAACTCCCGTTAACGCTTTAGTCCGTTAATTGATTGTTGGAGTCATTTCGTTTGTTTGAATTGTGCTCTTACGGCACGCTGATACGTTCGACGAGTCGAATAGCAAATGAATTAGGTAATGCGAAGTGCGAGTGTGATGCTAGGCATGGCGTGGGTGTGAGCAGGAAAGCTAGGGTTATGTAGTGTTTATATTTTACGTCTGCAAACTGACGCTCACTACACGTTTCAAATTCAATCAGCGATTCATTTTGATATTTTTTTAACTGGACTTTTTTACTACCAGAAATATAGTGCTACTTTTTAGTTTGCGTTGGTTTGGAGTTTGTTATTAAAATAAATTAAACTGATATTCTTTACATGATTAAATCACGGAAACTGAAGATCTAGAAACTTAGTGAAATCGGAAACACTACCAATAGCAACGGGAAGATTAAAAATCGTTGGCCACATTTATGTGATTATGTTGCATTTAAATCAATATTGGGAGAACAATTGATTCACCAAATTCAAGCTGTTTTTTGCATACACTTTATACAATTAAGGCTCAATTTTTTTTTTTTTTTTTTTTTTTTTTTTTTTTTTTTTTTTTTTTTTTTTTACTTATGGTTTTACGCCTTGTTGACGTCGAGGTCAGTAGAGGCGGGATGGGACTGGGGACAAGGAACGGGAAGGAATTCGGCAATGGCATTTTGAAGAAAGCATAGGCCAGAGCGTTAAACGCTCATCTACGACGCTCGGTCAGCTCAAGGCTCTCGTTTCTAGCCTTAATAATCTTAAACAACACATGAAGAGGATTCATACATCCAAATATTTAAAGTGTGAAAAAAAGTAGAAGCAAGATCAACTCGTGGGATAAGGAAAAACAAATCATTCTTCTCTAGATAGCAGCAAAAGTATTTATTATTTCTATTTCCATCTTCTAATAAAAGATTACGCCAACAAAGCATTCGTGAAGCTTTTTGTATCGTAGTCACCGACAGCGGCGTATCTCAAGCAGGTGTAGACCAATGCATTGTAAACTTTTTTGTAGCCAACGCATGATTTCACTACATGTTGTAGAATCCGATACCATTGAGAAGCTGATTGACACGTTGAATCTCGTTTCCAGAGGGACATTAGGTAGACGTATTGTTGATGGTTAACTTTAAACGGATAACTTTAACATGCGTTAAATTTCCAAAAATGTAACGCTTTAATGATTATCGAAGTTAACTTCTTAATTAGCGGATTAACGATTAACGAAGTTAACGTTTGGATTAACTGTGCCCAGCTATGCTACTATGACACCGTATGGTACGAGGTTTCTCAGTAAGAATTGTGTTAATCTTGGCAAGTATGTAATTTGATCTACAACTATCATTTATGAGGAATACTTGTAGATGGAAGAAACATACTGAGAACGGATTTTTGGTGGAAAATGTCTAGTCACAATGAATGATTGACGAAGTTAGCTATGAACATTATGGATAGAATTTGGATCCCTCGCACCTTTTTTTTGTAATGATTTTGTTGGTCCTCTCCTGAGATGGTGTTACCACGCCTTTAGAATGCGGCAGTCACTACCCTCATTATAGCTGTAACGTCATTTTTGACATAATAATTTAGCCCTATGATTGTTTTACATTGTTTATGGAGATGAAGAATAACGTTGAATACTTCACGTAGCCCCACTATTTCCAGCTGTTAATGAGCAGCCAGCCAAACTGTCACATTTCTATAATTATTCAATTTCGGGAACGTGAACTAGTATACAAAAATAGTTTGCAGGTACAGAAATATTTCAGAAATCTGTTTATCTTTCAGTCACAGCAAATTAACAATAAATTACAATATGCATTTTCTTTATAATAATTTGCGTTGTTTTTCCAAAGCCTATTAAAATGCATATTCTGCAATATCTAACACTAAAAAGCTTTAAAATAGCTTTAGGAATCAATAATCTTCATATAATATGTATCAATAGCTTTTCAGGTATTTGCTTAAATTAATGCTATATGTGTCTGTTGAAACAGATTCTTTTTCACAACTTCCGCTGCTATCAATTAAGTTAGATGTATCAAGAACTACATACTTCGATGAATAAATTTCAAATAACAGTAAATGAAGTACTTCTGAGAGTCTCGCAGATTTTCTGGCCAGCAGCGGAAGAAGTGAAATTTTTCCAATAGTTTGCTTGCTTATGAGAGTTACTTATGCTTGTTGTGCGTGGTGTGATTGTTAGTATGCGTTTCTCTAATATTACAAGAATAGAAGCGACAGCATTTATATCTACATGTAAAAATATATTTATTTTGATCATCATCACTTCGTTATCAGTATCACAGTCGCAATTACAGTATGGTGATTTTAAGGCCATTTTATAGGTAGCCACGAGCAACAAAGGAATTTCCGATTTGTTGAAAGAGTCATATGTGTGTGTGTGTGTGTGTGTGTGTGTGTGTGTGTGTGTGTGTGTGTGTGTGTGTGTGTGTGATACCGCGCGTGTGATCAGCCTGCTTTTGTTCATTTCTGTTCAGCTTTAGCGTGTGTGTTTTGTCTCATTGTTTGCGTGAGTA
This sequence comes from Vandiemenella viatica, assembly GCA_031002005.1. Lineage (NCBI taxonomy): Eukaryota > Metazoa > Arthropoda > Insecta > Orthoptera > Morabidae > Vandiemenella > Vandiemenella viatica. The sequence goes on along the minus strand of JARYHS010013630.1, from coordinate 169,535,136 downwards.
CACGTGAAAGTATAGCAGATGTGGCAGTGTTGGATGATTGGCTGTGGTTACTTGGTGTACTTGTATATATGCGTCTTCTCTTAATGATGCATTCCTGTCCTGAGCCAAGTGTACTACGCGGGGAAATATCTTCCATTTCTCAGCCACCCCCGTCCTTAATTTCTAATCGGTATTTGTTCTGGTTTCCACCTCGGCAATTTTAGTTATTGATCCAATAACACCAGCGATCTCTAATCACATGTTATTGCGTGGTGTGACACGACTTAGATATTTGGCGGGATCCTCGACTCCTGACTTAGACGAATGAAATAGGCGAAGAAATAGAAGGCTCGTTTCATTGCTCAGCTCACTGCAACACGTTGCCAATTAGCAGTGTAACCGCCCATCAGCTGATTGTCGAGCAAGATCCTAAGTCGTCATGACCGGCCACAATTAAATTGAATTGAACGAGTCAGCGGTGGTTCAGAGTATTGCACCTTCTTGTAACCGTAATTGTTGGCTACAATATAGCTCCTTACAGCGCTGCATTTCTATTAAAGTGATGGCTATTCAATACGGCATGACTCAAAATGACACACAGGGGTTTGATAAATCACACCATGCAGTGCCGGATCCAGGATTTTGGTTTGGGGGAGGGGGGAGGCTTGACTTGGGCGAGGATAGACTTTATAGGAGAGGAGGGGGAATCGATGTCATCGGAAGTGACCTAGATGTTTTTTTTCTGGTGTGTGGGGGGGGGGGGAGGGTAGCTTGAGATCCTTAGCCCCTCCCCCCCCTGGATCCGCGTCTGACACCTGTTATCCTTATAGCGAGTCGTGTGTATGATCTGATTGGTTCTTGAGCATGCCCCTACACTTGAGGAGTGCCGACTAAGATATAAAACGTCACATAGTTATCTTCTCATCAACAGAAGAACAAAATTTCCACACTGGCAGATAACTCTAAGGCTGTACAAAACGTTCATCTACTAGCGGGTGACGGATTCCACGTGTGATTGCTCTTTTACAAAACGACAACCTTTGACTAGCGTGGATAATGTAGGGTCACCTTCACCTACAACCTGACACTTCACCGAAAGATGAAATCAGAAATCGGTTTCGAAACGTCGCATCTGCTTTACCCACTCCCTCGGTGGGGAACATGAGAACGTTTTATACAGTTTATATCTCTAAACCCGTTTTCCTGTTTCGTGCTCTACACTACGCCAGTAGCCTTTAAACATCGTAAAGCAAATCGTAACGCAGTCGAAGGCCCGTAGGACATTGAACAGAGACGAGTAGCAGCAGTTGCGCTTCCGAATAGTCTCCCGGCTGTCTCAATAACTCGCAAGTGCGATTAAATCGACAAATGCACTTGGCGAGTCGCTCCTGAGAATACCGTCCGCCATTCGCATCACGGGATTTGCTTTCCTGTCACTTTATCGACCTTGGTGCGAGAGCGGTAATGCACCTCGAGCTCCGAAGAACGTGGGTTCGAATCCCCGTCCGGCTACCAAGAATTTGGTTTCCATGATTTACTGAAATCACTCCAGGTGAATGCCGGAATGGTTCATTCATATGTGCATTAACGAATTCCTTCCTGTTCTTTATCCCCCGTGATCTACCGGATCTTCTTACTTGTACCTCGACTAATCGTAAACTCTAAAGCGAAAAAAAATTAGTTCTTGTCAGTTAGATGCAGCTACTAGGAATTTTAACTCAGGGGGCAGCAAGCTGACTGACCTGCAATACTGGAAGGGAAAAGGGTCCATCATTCCCACTGTAACAATTTTCTTACATGTCCGAGGGATAACACTTGCATAATGCGGGCTGACTTAAAGTTGCTGATGGGTATTTGTTATCCAGCGTGTGATTCGGTTCTAGTCATTTTCTACTTCTTGTCTGCCAGTTTTAGTAACAAAATTTGCATCAAGACTTGGATTAAAGAGTCAAAGTGTGAGATGAGTTGTGGTTTTAACAGACAGCAGATAGCCTATAGCTGCAATCAATTTTCCGTGATTTCTAAGAAACGCTGGTAGCCGGCAAAGGGTAGGCAGTTAGATGGATTACCAGCAGTCGCACACTGATTCAAATATTAAATCGAGTGAAAAATTATAGAGGTGATGCATCTGCATATAGCAATGCCTGAAACCATTGAAAATGTGGATCATAATATTTTGTCGACGTGTGCGTTAACCTTGAAACTCCACTTTTTCCTTAACAATGCAAGTACTGTATTGCAAATTATTTCGATGGCAATGATAAAGAAACAATTACCTTTTAACAAAATACTTGCTAGCAGTTACCTAAATCTTCTGCCGATGGGTTGGGAAACATGAGGGTTATGAGATTAGCGCCGCAAGACATGAATTGTGATACGAAATACGTCTGATTTACTGAATAAAAACATCTACGAGGGTACACATCAACTATAATATCGTAAATGCAACTAGCAAGCATTAATTTTTATCCGATGAGTTGAGAACTAATTGTGGTTATAATAGCACTTTTACGCAACTATTAGACTTCTGGCTCAACTATTAAGGTGTCTGAAAATTTCCCGTTTCAAATTCTGGTCTTGGTTGCAAAATTAAAAGGCCTTGTCATCTCTGGCAAATCTTGCTTTGCGCATATGAAATATACCAGCATGCTTCGTGGTTCCGGGTGAGGTGGCTACAATACATGCGCATTGCGCAGCTGCGAACAAACTCTGTGAGTAGGTATGTAATGGAGCTCTGCATCCGCAAGTGCTGTACTTTCCCTGTGAAATCCTAATTCCGCATCCGTATCCGTGATTTTTGATGGGGATGTATAGCGGATATTTTGTTTACATTACAATATATATTATTCATTAGAGACGCGGGCGAAGGAACAAGAATGAAACCTGCATACCTTTTTGAAGGAACAATCCCCCGTTCACTTGGAGTGATTTCGCGAAGCCTTGGCTAAGTGAAATTTGAATGACGAGACGGAGAGACTCTCGCGTTGCCGCTCACCCACCAGACACGCTGACATCCTAACGACACTAATGATCGTACCAAACATGATCTCCAGAGTGTCGAACGCTTCTTCTGAGACCAATAGGCGTTGGTGGTACCACTAACCCAACGTCGAAGACAATAATTAGATCAATTTGCCTCTTCAGTGTCACCACAAAACACACATCCTGCAGTTTTGCGATCCGATGTGAAATTATGTCACGCTAGTAAACTTTGAACTACACCTTAGGATAATGGTTATCCATTTAGCCTGGTTTCTATGCTGAGAAAGAAACTTTCATGACAATCGGGACGTGGTTGTGAAAGTTCAAAATTTCCTAGAGCAGCGGAATGCATTCAACTGCTCTGTTCTGTGATGAAAACATATTTGTGAGAAAAAAATTACGCTTTCTGATATGACTAGTGAATGATAGCGTGACTGAAATATGCTTTCCCACGTGTTAGGAGATAAAAAAGATTAGCTAAAGCTCATGATACATTACGAGTTCCTAAGTGTCAACGGTTAGTCAGAATATCTAACAGAAATGTTTTAATAAGCTGTTGGAGCTTTCCTATTTCTTTTTCTTTTTAAATAAAGGCCTTGAGGATAAAATAATTGAATATAGCAAAGTTTTCTGTTATTATCTCCTCTGATGGCTACCATAAGTGACATCAACGCAAACACTTGCCTAAAGCGAAAGCGTTGCTATCCGCCGAAGACAAACTGAGCTTGCTGTTTTAAGACCTTCCTAACGCCCCAGTTCTATTGAATTGGGATCTTATGATCCTGTGCAGGAGTCCAGTACTACTTCACTGAACATGTTGCTACTTGTTCCTTTCTGATTATGCCCAAGCTACTACTACGTGCATATATGTAGGCTATATTCTACGCTTTTCTATATTATTTCCGTTGTAGTGTTTAAAGATCTGTGTGCATTGATTTCAATGCCGTGGCACCTTTTGAAGAAGATTATCATTAGTAGTAGGACTAAGGCGACTCAAGCCAGAAACCGGGAAAACCTGTGACGTCACAAGATGGCCACCCCGTTAGTTCTTTGGCCGGCCAAGATGGCGGACCGGTCGACCAAGATGGCGGGGCCGTTAGTTCCTCGACCGGCCGCACAGATGGCGGCATCTCCTGGTGGCTTAATTTCTTTGCCGTTAGTCCTTTGACTGACTGGTAGATGGCGTTCGGTGACAGTATTTCCGGCGCGCTCTGCGAAATGTGTACAATTCCCACTCGACTGTTATCTATGTTTGCTTATCCATTAAGCGTGACGAAATGTATACTCTTCGCGTCGGCTGACTATTTCTGTTCTGGCAAGATGCAAATATTTCAGCACAGTAAAATATATTCTTCGGTTCTGTGTCGTGAAATATACTTAAGCGTGAACCATTGCGATTTTTTTTACTAAAAAATAAAAAAAGTCCACATCAACGGATATTACGTGAACAGACATCGGTAGCGTTGGGGCTAGAGTGCCGAAGGTCGCCGGTTCGAGTCCGGCCGCGGTGTTTTTATTGAAAAAGCCGTACCAACTCGTCAATTTCAAAACGAAAATCAAAATTTTAGTTTCCATACCTAGAGAGTATGGCGCCAGCCTGCCTTGAATAAAAAATAAGTCGAAAAGCATAAATGTTTCCTTTTAACGTTCGATATGGGGGTAAAAAAAAGCCGTCATAAACTCCAGATATAAAACCGAGGAAGAATTCTATGTGTACCTGTTTTCATGAAATTATTTAGCGTTCTTGCCTCGCATTCGGAAGGACGGAGGTTCGAATCCCCCATCCAGGCATCCATGGTTTCCCAAAATCACTCCAAGTGAATGCCGGGGATGCTACCTTCAAAAGGCCATGACCGAATTCATTCCCATTCCTTTCCCGTCTCTAAAGACCACGTTGTTAGAGAGACGTTGAAAAAAAAAGTACCTGTTTTAGCGTTCTGGCCTTGTATTCGAGAGGACGGCGTTTCCGGGCATCCAGATTTGGGTTTTCCATGGTTTCCCCCAAATCACTCCAGGTGAATGCCGGGATGCTTCCTTCAAAAGGACATGGCCGAATTCCTTCCCATTCCTTGCTCCCCATCCTTTCCCCGTCTCAAAAGGCCACGTTGTTAGAGAGACGTTAAAAAGTTTAAAAAATGAAATTATTGTGATAAAGTATAGCAATACCACACATACGTTATTCCTTTCAAAATTCGTAGCCTCAAAAACCCATCAATGGTGAAATCCTTTCATTGAAACCGAGAGACATTCACCGACGAAAGTAGGGAAAACCATAAAAAAAAATCCGTTCATCGAAGCAGGCAGACATTAAAAATTAATACACCGACGAAGAGACGGGGAACAAACTCAATTAGTCACATCATGTTGGATTCGTTATGAACAATACAATATAGCTCACGAGTGTCACCTACATTCCGTGTATTTTAAAGGATGTATTAAATTGTGTGTAATGAAACACAGACACTTTTTGAACTCAAAGAGGCATTGAAGGGGTTTACTGATGTATGTAAGTGTGACCTCGATGAATTAATAGCTCCTAAACTAAAGCAAAGTTGTCGATTTGAAAACCAGTTTCTTTCCCTACAGACATTCCAGAAGTGAATACATGATGTCAAACCAATCAGCATGTAATTTTTTCAAGCCTATTTCTCAAACCTACCATACGTTATTCCTTTCAAAATTCGTAGCCTCAAAAACCCACCGACAGATATTCACCGAAGAAGGTACGAAAAACCATAAATTCCGTTCATTGGAGCAGGCAGACATTAAAAATTAATTCACCGACCAAGAGACGGGAAACAAACTCACTTTTTCACATCATGTTGGATTCATTATGAACAATATAATATAACTGACGAGTGTCACCTATATTCCATGTATTTTAAAGGAAGTATTAAATTATGTGTAATGAAACACAGACACTTTTTGAACTCAAAGAGGCATTGAAGGGGTTTACTGATGGATGTAAGTATAACATCGATGGGTTGAGAGCCTCTAAACTAAAGCAAAGTTATCGATTTGAAAACGAGTTTCTTTCCCTACAGACATTCCAGAAGTGAATACATGATGTCAAACCAATCAGGCTGTAATTTTTTTTCAAGCCTATTTCTCAACCCTGTCTTTGGACAAGAGGCCACTTGAAATTATTTGTGACAAAGCCTTTCCCACACCAAGGCTAGGAAAATCAAAGTTTCCAGTTTGACAATGGCAAAACTCAAGGAATGGAAACATCAGTAAGACTCCTTATTTCCCTAATCTTATCTCTGTTGCCATTGGTATAAAATATTTTATTGCACTCGTAATTGTTGCCACCAAGGTCAAACCTTTGTCGTCTGTCAATCCAGACCAATCTATGTATCAATTCTGTTATGCTTTCGTAAGCAATCACAAATTGAGTGTCCTTAGCTGCACTTTGTCTAAAATTCCAATAAATCCCTTGTGATACATCAGTGATTGACACCTTTAACTGTATTTTACAGCTCAGCACGTATGTTCCAGGAATGAAATACCGTCTGTTAATCTTACTAATTTCACCCCTATCGAATCGAAGTACGCGAGTCCTATGTAATAAAAATCGAGTCACGCTAAGCACAGAACATGTCTGAGACCATCGCCTGTGACCAAGGTGGAGATATAGAAAATTTACCCACTCCCTTATGTGCCGGCTCCTACTGATAGTCTTTTACGCACTATTCCTAATTCTTTCACCAAGATCCACCCCTAGCCTCATCGCCAACATACGCCCAGCACTTCCTCAAACCACCTTCTGTTTTCATTATTATTATTATTATTACTCCGCGATTCACTAAAAGTGTGTGGCGGAGGGTGCATAGCACCTATCGAAAATGGTTATGGTTTGGAAGGGTTATAAGGGATATGGCAGGAGGCGCCCATGGGCTATTGTGAGGAACCATCCCCGCATTCGCGTGGAGTGATCTGGGAAAACCATGGAAAACCCAGATCAGGATGGCTGGAGTGCTTTATCGAAAGCTTCTCCTGTCGGATTTTAAGTTTACTCGCCAGGTAAGTCCTTTCTATTCCATTCCCTAATCGCTCGTGGGAAAAATGAGTACAGAAATGAATCGGTTCTGGCCCTGATTTCTCTTATCTTATTTTCACGGTCATTTCGAGATATGAATGTTGCTGGTAGCAATATTTGCTGACTGTCATTCCGGAATACATCTGTCGTGAATTTTTCAATTAGCTTCCGTCGAGAGCAACGCCTTCGGTGTTCCAGGTCTTCCCAACCTAACTCCTTCAACATCGCACTTACGCTTTCCCTCCAACTATATATACCTGTCACGAATCGGGCGGCTCTTCTTTGGACCTTCTCTAAAGCCTCCATTAACCCCTTTTGCTGGGGACCCCATACAGAACCACAATATTCTAAGTGAGGACGTACTAGTGACTTGTATACAATCGATTTAACTTCCTGAGTGCATTGTTTTAAATTACGACCTAGGAATCGGAGCATACGATTTGCTTTTTCCATTACATTCTCGATATGCTCATTCCACGACAAATTATTACGAATTGTTACCCCTAGGTATTTAGCGGAATCTACCGTTCTAAGGACAGTGTCATTAATCGTATATTCATAGTTAAATGGTGTCATCTTTTTACTTACACGCATGACTTGGCACTTTTTAGCGTTTAACTCCAACTGCCAATCTTTACACCATGCAATTATTTTCATAATATCGTCTTGTAACAAAGCGCAGTCGTCCTGGGTTTTTATTTCGCGATAAATTATAACATCATCGGCAAATAATCTTATCATCCCCCCTATTATGTCGCATAGATCATTGATGTATATGAGACACAACAGAGGCCCTAACACGCTTCCCTGGGGAACTCCAGACCCCACTTCAGTAAGTGACGAACGCTCACCGTCGAGAACTACACACTGTGTTCTGCCCTTCAGGAAGTCTGCAACCCAGTCGCATATTTGACTAGATATACCGTAACCGCGAAGTTTCCTAAGTAACCTAGTGTGAGGCACAGTGTCGAAAGCTTTTTTAAAGTCTAATAGAACCAAATCAACCTGGGATTGCTGATCTATAATTCGGCACAAGTCGTGAATTAGAAGTGCAAGTTGTGTTTCGCAGCATCGGCCTTTTCTGAATCCATGTTGATTTGGATTTAAAAGCTCACCTTCATCCAAGAACCGCATTACATTCGAATAGATGATATGTTCTAAAATCCTGCAAAATATTGAAGTTAACGAGATCGGCCTATAATTCTGAGGATCATTAACATTCCCATTTTTAAACACTGGAGTTACGATAGCGGTCTTCCATTCGGCTGGTATTTTTCCTTGATCGAGAGAGACGGTATACAATTTCATCAAATACGGTGCAATTTCCTTTGCATATCTTGAGTAGAATCTTGTAGGAATACCGTCTGGTCCGGGAGCCTTATTGGTTTTTACATTCATAAGCAGTTAAGTTATTCCCTCGACATCAAGAACGAGATCATTCATAATTTTGTCGGTACGATTGTTAAATATCGGTATCTCCTCTGAGTTTTCTATCGTGAAAGCCTTTTTAAATATATCATTCAAAATTTCTACTTTCTCTACGCTTGTTTCTGATAATTCACCATTTTCTTTAATCAGCGACGGCATAACCTTACGAGAGCCTCTTATTACTTTCAAATACGACCAGAACTTTTTTGGATTAGTAATCAGATCTTCGGATAAATTCCTGGCTTGGAATTCTTTAAACGCATCGCGCATTGCCTTACGCACTTCCGAACGCAACTGGACTAATTTAGCACGATTAGATGAGCCCCCCGATTTTTTCACCGCGGCATGTAAACGCCTTTGCCTCCTGAGCAAACGTTTCACTTCCCTATTGAACCAAGGGAAGTTATTACTGACCTTAATACACTTCTTAGGAACAAACTTGTTTAAACCGGTCCATATTAGTTCTTTTAAATTAAACCAAAGTTCCTCAACATTTGTATTTAGCGTGTACGTTTCAAAATTCTTCGCAAAGTGGTCAACCATACCCGCATCGTTTGCCTTATCGAAGCAAAACACGAGTTTCTCTTTGTCATGCTTCAGACTCAGACTGGAGTTTAACGTTACCACAACCGCCTTGTGATCACTTATACCGTCTTCTATACAAACTTTATCTACAATATCAGGATTGCTAATTAGAAAAAGATCCAGAATGGACGAGGAATCTTTGTCGCACCGTGTTGGCTCTTCGACCATCTGTTCAAGAGATCTTTCTGCAAATGATTCTAGGAACGTTTCGGTTATTAAACTATCTCTTCCACCCAAACTGAACGTGTATGTGTCCCACCTAACCGACGGTAGGTTAAAGTCACCACCCACGATCAATATATGTCCTTGAAATTTTTTGTAAATGTTATTAAGCGACTCCCTGAAGTATTCCGCGTTAGCTAAATCAGAATCCGGAGGTCGATAAAATGACCCGAGTATGAACTTTAAATTTTTACCAATTTTTGCCTTGACCCATATTAACTCGCAAAAATTTTCCGTTTCAGTTACGACAGAGCAATTAACGTTTTTACTTACGGCCACGAACACACCCCCGCCCATTGAGACAGTTCTGTCCTTCCGAAAAACATTGAAATGAGGGCCAAATACTTCGCTAGATTCAACTTCAGGCGTCAACCAGCTCTCGGTTCCTAGTATTATATCGACATCATTAGTCGCAACTGAGGCGTGAAAATCCGCTACTTTCCCTCTAATACTCCGACAATTTAGTACCATTATCCTTAGCTGCTTCGTATTATTATTTGTGGAGTCTAAAATAACATTTTTCATACTCGCACTCTGACGGTAAACGGGTGAAGTAATTGGAGCTGTAATATTAAAATTATTCGCGTCATCACTACCGGGACCAGCTTCTATGTAATCAGCACATCCTCTTCGGTGAAATGAAGGATCCTCGGGCCTCACGCTGTTCCTAAAAAATAATTCATATCAAGGCGGTTCCAAATTTTAGCAGCAACCTTGGACGCCATTCTAGGTGTGTAGTGGACGCCCGACCTGTCAAATGCGTCCCAGCTGGCAGCTATCATCGGACGAAGGTCGACGAAGCCCCAGTTGTTTTTGCGACACGGCTCCTCCAAATTACTATTTAAATTAAAGATCTTCCACCACACAGCCTCCCCACAATCGACACGCGGCACCAAACTGCAAATTGAGAACTGTAATGAAACTGAATTTTACCGGGCGGCTTCATACGCCTTTCGGCCCAACTTGTCCATGGATTTAACGATATCTGGAACAGAAACACGACACGAGTCATTAGTGCCAACGTGCGCAGCTACTCTTAACTGACGGCAGTTCGATTCCCTAATCGCTTTTCGAATGGCCTCCATGACACGTGGTACGGTTGCTCCTGAAAGAGAAACGGAATGAACGTTAGTATGAGGATCTGCACCGTACTTCGTGGCTAATTCCCGTAGCGGTTTCTCCAGACGTCGCACGTTGGAGCTGCCAATGACCAGTAAACCTTTTCCTGGCAAGGCTCGGGGTCTGCGGGTAAATCTTCCCTGCTGCTCTTCTGGGCCATTCGCGCTTGAATCTACAACTTCCTGCAACACAGAAAACGCGTTACTTAGGGGCAAGGTATCATTTTCCCTTCGGCTACTTGGGAATTTCGACGCCTTTCTCCGATCCACACGATGCCAGACGTTTTCTGCAACTGGAACCTGAAAATCCAAACTTGCCGGTTCCACTACAGTTGGCTGCGGAATTTCTTCGACGCACTGCCGCTCCTCGTCTAGGATGCTCCATACCTGCGCTTGAAGAGACGCCATGGTATTAAGAATCTCCTCGAGAACCAGACGCCTACCAGAACACTTTGCACAAGCCATGTCACCTGAAACAGACAAAAACCGAACTACAAATGAATACACAAAAATCGGCGACCGCTACTAACGGCTGCTAAGGCTCGTGGCTACTGCTGCTACGGCTGCGGAGGCTCAACTGACTGGCACACTACCTAAACAGGAAATATACAAAGATAACGACAAAAACTAGCACAATTCAAATCACTCACAAAAGTTGGCTACTGCTGCTGAGGCTCAACTGACTGGCACACTACCTAAACAGGAAATAAACAAAGATAACGACAAAAACTAGCACAATTCAAATCACACACAAAAGTTGGCTACTGCTGCTGAGGCTCAGCTGACTGGCACACTACCTAAACGGGAAATATTCAAAGATTACGACAAAAACTAGCACAATTTAAATCACACACAAAAGTTGGCTACGGCTGCGGAGGCTCAACTGACTGGCACACTACATAAATAGGCAATATACAAAGATAACGACAAAAACTAGCACAATTCAAATCACACACAAAAGTTGGCTACTGCTGCTACGGTTGCTCGACTGCTGACTCACTGCCTACACAGAAAATTCAAAGATTAAAACAAAGTCTATCTAGCACAGTTTAGATTAACCACACAAGAAAGTCGATGTCTGCTGCTCACGGCGGCGGTTACCTTCTGTTCGTGCGTTAAAGTAAACCAAAACCTCATACAGTCTTCTGCTAATCAGTAGCCAGGTACCAAAATGTTCATTTAAGGTGGTTCTACTGCAGTTTTCCAGGAAAATACCCCCTTTTGCCAGGAAATTATTTTTCAATAAATCAGGACCCAGGAGAGTTCTCCATTCGGTTTAAAATGTTCCCATCTAACGCCAACCTTCGGATTCAGGGCCAAGTGTGACATTTGTTTGTAATTGCATGCTTTGTTCAAGTAACCACGATAGAGTTATCATAATGCTCTTAGCTAACTGATAGTTTCTTGGTCATCAAACAGACATCATAACCCACATTTTCATAGAAGATCCCCACACATCGACAAGTATCCATAGGTGCAGACGCTAGTTCTATTACTCCTAAGATAGTGCTCACCCTTGAACTGTCGTAAATTGTTAGGTCAAAGTGGGTGTTTGATATTTTATCCACTCAGGCCTCATCACCTAAAGTCTAGTGCGAGATTGTGGTCATGGTCAACTTAGGCTCCATACACCACTCAGAATTATTCCACCAATATCCATTCTAACAGCATTATACGCCACCTACAGCCCCTTAACACTCTTCCTATCTTCCAATGACATCCATACTACACCACACAAGCAATGGTCTGACTGTGGGTTTGTACCCAAGTCCTTCGCTTCTCTGGTACATCACCCCTCTCTGTTAAATGATTTTTATGTAGTGAGAATCAAAATTCACATGCCAACACAAATGGCAGTAAACTGTAAAGAGCACATCGAAATGGGAGATTGTCTAAGCCCTGAAACAATGGTTAGAAGCACACGTTGATGGTGAGCATAATTCTATAACCATATATTTTAGACTCAAATCCACATAGGAATGACACACGCACACACTTGTACATGCATACAGCGAGGTCAACAGAACTAACAGCAAGCATCATGAAAACGATGAAGTGGGGCAGAATTGTCGTTACAACTGATTAACTGGACAGAACTGTCGTTACAAAAATCATCAGACGGACGAGGCAGGTACCACCATACTTATGCTTACATCCACAAAGACAGACTCAGATACACATGTCCAAGTCTAGAGAGAGTTCAGTACAACTACCGGCAACAATCATGGAAACGAAAAAGTGGTGTAGTACTCTCTTGCCTCATGACTGGCTGAAAAACAGAACTCTCCTTACATATCATCAGCCTGGCGAGATAGAGGGTGTGCAAAAGATGGCATGTTTATACCATAAATAGTGTTCATCACGCCCCAGTTGATTACATTTACCATCAACACGTCTCTCCCACACCGCAACCCTTTCTACCATTCAGTAAAAAAGTGACGCAGGTACCATGAGTTGCAATAGACACTTGACTATCAGATCTCACCCACAAATCCATACATCTCAATACACTAGCACAAACAAACATAAGTGGAGGGGACAGCAAAATCATTCGTCCAGACAGGCGTGTTTATAGAAGGTATCACCATATTTACGCATACAGACACAGAGAGAGACGCACAAACACTCACATTTCCATGCCTTCAGCGAGCTAGACACAACAACCAGCCCCAATCATGGCGACGAAAAAGTGGGGTAGAACCCCCATGGCTCATAACTGACCAAAAAATCATGAATAACATATGTTCCAGGCACCATACTCTTCACATCAACATCATCTCATTTATTTCACACTACAGATCTCACTACCATCCAGTATCATGTGTGCTAGGTACAAAACTGTTCACATCAGCACCAACACGTCTATCCCACACCTAAGCTTTTTCTGCCATTCAGTAACATGTGCCCCCCATGTACCACGAGTAGCAGTAGACACTTGGTCATCAGACAGATATCATAACTCCCATATGATGATTTTTTTTGTCAGTCTTGAGCCATGAGGGTTCTGTCCCACTTTTTCTTGCTGGTTGTTATGTTGAGCTCGCTGTAGGCATGGATATATGTGTCTGTGTGCGTCTTTCTCTGTGTCTGTATGCGTAAGTATGGTGATACCTTCCTTAAACTCATTTATCTGGACGTATGAATTGCTGTTCCTCCCATATGTTTGTGCTTGTGTGGAGACGTATGGGTTTGTGGGTGAGACCTAGTATGAATATGGAGGTTATGATATCCGTCTGATAGACAAGTGTCTATTGTAACTCATGGTACCTGGGTCACATGTTACTAAATGACAGAAAGGGATTCGGTGTGGGAGAGATGTGGCTGTGATTTCAAACTTCACACATCCTGTAACTCTTCAGTTTGGATCTAGCATGTTCAGTCTCTTTCCTCCAGTTATGTGTGGTGATGAATGGAACTGTGTGAATGCATTGACATGTGAGTGTGTGTGTGTGTGTCTTTCTATGATTTTTGGCCAGTGATGGGTGTTCTGTACCACTTTTTCGTTGCCACGATTGGGCTAGTTGTTGAGTCGAGATCGCTGTAGGCATGGAAATGTACGTGTGTATGCGTCTCTATGTCTGTGTGTGTTTTTTTTTGCGTAAATGTGGTGATACCTTCCTTTATCTCGTTTGTCTGGATGTATGATGTGCTGTTCCTGCACTTATGCTTGTGTGAGGTGACATATGGATTTGTGGGTGAGACCTAGTATGAATATGGGAGTTATGATATCTGTCTGATGACCAAGTGTCTACTGCTACTCGTGGTACATGGGGGGCACATGTTACTGAATGGCAGAAAAAGCTTAGGTGTGGGATAGACGTGTTGGTGCTGATGTGAACAGTTTTGTACCTAGCACACATGATACTGGATGGTAGTGAGATCTGTAGTGTGAAATAAATGAGATGATGTTGATGTGAAGAGTATGGTGCCTGGAACATATGTTATTCATGATTTTTTGGTCAGTTATGAGCCATGGGGGTTCTACCCCACTTTTTCGTCGCCATGATTGGGGCTGGTTGTTGTGTCTAGCTCGCTGAAGGCATGGAAATGTGAGTGTTTGTGCGTCTCTCTCTCTGTGTCTGTATGCGTAAATATGGTGATACCTTCTATAAACACGCCTGTCTGGACGAATGATTTTGCTGTCCCTCCACTTATGTTTGTTTGTGCTAGTGTATTGAGATGTATGGATTTGTGGGTGAGATCTGATAGTCAAGTGTCTATTGCAACTCATGGTACCTGCGTCACTTTTTTACTGAATGGTAGAAAGGGTTGCGGTGTGGGAGAGACGTGTTGATGGTAAATGTAATCAACTGGGGCGTGATGAACACTATTTATGGTATAAACATGCCATCTTTTGCACACCCTCTATCTCGCCAGGCTGATGATATGTAAGGAGAGTTCTGTTTTTCAGCCAGTCATGAGGCAAGAGAGTTCTACACCACTTTTTCGTTTCCATGATTGTTGCCGGTAGCTGTACTGAACTCTCTCTAGACTTGGACATGTGTATCTGAGTCTGTCTTTGTGGATGTAAGCATAAGTATGGTGGTACCTGCCTCGTCCGTCTGATGATTTTTGTAACGACAGTTCTGTCCAGTTAATCAGTTGTAACGACAATTCTGCCCCACTTCATCGTTTTCATGATGCTTGCTGTTAGTTCTGTTGACCTCGCTGTATGCATGTACAAGTGTGTGCGTGTGTCATTCCTATGTGGATTTGAGTCTAAAATATATGGTTATAGAATTATGCTCACCATCAACGTGTGCTTCTAACCATTGTTTCAGGGCTTAGACAATCTCCCATTTCGATGTGCTCTTTACAGTTTACTGCCGTTTGTGTTGGCATGTGAATTTTGATTCTCACTACATAAAAATCATTTAACAGAGAGGGGTGATGTACCAGAGAAGCGAAGGACTTGGGTACAAACCCACAGTCAGACCATTGCTTGTGTGGTGTAGTATGGATGTCATTGGAAGATAGGAAGAGTGTTAAGGGGCTGTAGGTGGCGTATAATGCTGTTAGAATGGATATTGGTGGAATAATTCTGAGTGGTGTATGGACCATGACCACAATCTCGCACTAGACTTTAGGTGATGAGGCCTGAGTGGATAAAATATCTAAACACCCACTTTGACCTAACAATTTACGACAGTTCAAGGGTGAGCACTATCTTAGGAGTAATAGAACTAGCGTCTGCACCTATGGATACTTGTCGATGTGTGGGGATCTTCTATGAAAATGTGGGTTATGATGTCTGTTTGATGACCAAGAAACTATCAGTTAGCTAAGAGCATTATGATAACTCTATCGTGGTTACTTGAACAAAGCATGCAATTACAAACAAATGTCACACTTGGCCCTGAATCCGAAGGTTGGCGTTAGATGGGAACATTTTAAACCGAATGGAGAACTCTCCTGGGTCCTGATTTATTGAAAAATAATTTCCTGGCAAAAGGGGGTATTTTCCTGGAAAACTGCAGTAGAACCACCTTAAATGAACATTTTGGTACCTGGCTACTGATTAGCAGAAGACTGTATGAGGTTTTGGTTTACTTTAACGCACGAACAGAAGGTAACCCTGGAAAACAGAAGGTGGTTTGAGGAAGTGCTGGGCGTATGTTGGCGATGAGGCTAGGGGTGGATCTTGGTGAAAGAATTAGGAATAGTGCGTAAAAGACTATCAGTAGGAGCCGGCACATAAGGGAGTGGGTAAATTTTCTATATCTCCACCTTGGTCACAGGCGATGGTCTCAGACATGTTCTGTGCTTAGCGTGACTCGTTTTTTATTACATAGGACTCGCGTACTTCGATTCTATAGGGGTGAAATTAGTAAGATTAACAGACGGTATTTCATTCCTGGAACATACGTGCTGAGCTGTAAAATACAGTTAAAGGTGTCAATCACTGATGTATCACAAGGGATTTATTGGAATTTTAGACAAAGTGCAGCTAAGGACACTCAATTTGTGATTGCTTACGAAAGCATAACAGAATTGATACATAGATTGGTCTGGATTGACAGACGACAAAGGTTTGACCTTGGTGGCAACAATTACGAGTGCAATGAAATATTTTATACCAATGGCAACAGAGATAAGATTAGGGAAATAAGGAGTCGTACTGATGTTTCCATTCCTTGAGTTTTGCCATTGTCAAACTGGAAACTTTGATTTTCCTAGCCTTGGTGTGGGAAAGGCTTTGTCACAAATAATTTCAAGTGGCCTCTTGTCCAAAGACAGGGTGGAAAAAATTACAGCCTGATTGGTTTGATATCATGTATTCACTTCTGGAATGTCTGTAGGGAAAGAAACTGGTTTTCAAATCGATAACTTTGCTTTAGTTTAGAGGCTCTCAACCCATCGATGTTATACTTACATCCATCAGTAAACCCCTTCAATGCCTCTTTGAGTTCAAAAAGTGTCTGTGTTTCATTACACATAATTTAATACTTCCTTTAAAATACATGGAATATAGGTGACACTCGTCAGTTATATTATATTGTTCATAATGAATCCAACATGATGTGAAAAAGTGAGTTTGTTTCCCGTCTCTTGGTCGGTGAATTAATTTCTAATGTCTGCCTGCTCCAATGAACGGAATTTATGGTTTTTCGTACCTTCTTCGGTGAATATCTGTCGGTGGGTTTTTGAGGCTACGAATTTTGAAAGGAATAACGTATGGTAGGTTTGAGAAATAGGCTTGAAAAAATTACATGCTGATTGGTTTGACATCATGTATTCACTTCAGAAATGTCTGTAGGGAAAGAAACTGGTTTTCAAATCGACAACTTTGCTTTAGTTTAGGAGCTATTAATTCATCGAGGTCACACTTACATACATCAGTAAACCCCTTCAATGCCTCTTTGAGTTCAAAAAGTGTCTGTGTTTCATTACACACAATTTAATACATCCTTTAAAATACACGGAATGTAGGTGACACTCGTGAGCTATATTGTATTGTTCATAACGAATCCAACATGATGTCACTAATTGAGTTTGTTCCCCGTCTCTTCGTCGGTGTATTAATTTTTAATGTTGTGCCTGCTTCGATGAACGGATTTTTTTTTATGGTTTTCCCTACCTTCGTCGGTGAATGTCTCTCGGTTTCAATGAAAGGATTTCACCATTGATGGGTTTTTGAGGCTACGAATTTTGAAAGGAATAACGTATGTGTGGTATTGCTATACTTTATCACAATAATTTCATTTTTTAAACTTTTCAACGTCTCTCTAAAAAAGTGGCCTTTTGAGACGGGGAAAGGATGGGGAGCAAGGAATAGGAAGGAATTCGGCCATGTCCTTTTGAAGGAAGCATCCCGGCATTCACCTGGAGTGATTTGGGGGAAACCATGGAAAACCCAAATCTGGATGCCCGGAAACGCCGTCCTCTCGAATACAAGGCCAGAACGCTAAAACAGGTACTTTTTTTTTTCAACGTCTCTCTAACAACGTGGTCTTTAGAGACGGGAAAGGAATGGGAATGAATTCGGTCATGGCCTTTTGAAGGTAGCATCCCCGGCATTCACTTGGAGTGATTTTGGGAAACCATGGATGCCTGGATGGGGGATTCGAACCTCCGTCCTCCCGAATGCGAGGCAAGAACGCTAAATAATTTCATGAAAACAGGTACACATAGAATTCTTCCTCGGTTTTATATCTGGAGTTTATGACGGCTTTTTTTCCCATATCGAACGTTAAAAGGAAACATTTATGCTTTTCGACTTATTTTTTATTCAAGGCATGCTGGCGCCATACTCTCTAGGTATGGAAACTAAAATTTTGATTTTCGTTTTGAAATTGACGAGTTGGAACGGCTTTTTCAATAAAAACACCGCGGCCGGACTCGAACCGGCGACCTTCGGCACTCTAGCCCCAACGCTACCGATGTCTGATCACGTAATATCCGTTGATGTGGACTTTTTTTATTTTTTAGTAAAAAAAATCGCAATGGTTCACGCTTAAGTATATTTCACGACACAGAACCGAAGAAAATATTTTACTGTGCTGAAATATTTGCATCTTGCCAGAACAGAAATAGTCAGCCGACGCGAAGAGTACACATTTCGTCACGCTTAATGGATAAGCAAACATAGATAACAGTCGAGTGGGAATTGTACACTATTCGCAGGAGCGCGCCTGGAAATACTGTCACCGAACGCCATCTACCAGTCAGTCAAAGAACTAACGGCAAAGAAATTAAGCCCCCAGGAGATGCCGCCATCTGTGCGGCCGGTCGAGGAACTATCGGCCCCGCCATCTTGGTCGGCCGGTCCGCCATCTTGGCCGGCCAAAGAACTAACGGGGTGGCCAATCTTGTGACGTCACGGGTTTTCCCGGTTTCTGGCTTGAGTCGCCGTAGTCCTACTACTATCATTAAAGCATAGCTGTTTCAGTATTTTGTGATGGTGGCTGTGTATAAACATCTGTTGCGACCTGTGTGTGTGTCGTAGCAAAGTTCATATAGGCCTACGTGTTGTTTACGTCCGGGTGGTAAGTAAGTAATACCTGCCTGTCCGCTAGTTTGTTGTTTTCGTAGCGCTACACGTATGATATAGTATGAACATTCAAGTAACTGTGTAGATGGGTTGAATTATCTTCTACTGTCTCGTTGCTTGTGTTGCGTTGTTTGCAAGTCTTCTTTTTTTTCCATGTTTTTACACTTTTTGTTGGACTTTTTGTATAAGTGACATTCCATAAATTCACCGCTCACTTTTCTTTGTACTACACGGCTCTTCGATAGAGAAGCGATTAGAGAAGAGATAAAATTTTGAAGTAAATTTTCTGTGTCCTATATGAAGCGATTATCGTGGCTATGGCCAGTTAATACTTGGGAAATCTATAAAAACCTAACTCTGGATGGCTGTGCCACCAGTCGCAAGCAGATCCTCTGGGATGCCCGGATGTAAGTTACATTGAGCCACCTCACAGTGTACGCGGCGGCACCTTTGTCAGTGGCGAACTGTCTCTGCTGCTTGTAATATCTGAATGCGTATACAGATAAAATCAACATACGAGGTGTCTGAGAAAAGTAACTAGACTGATTTTTTTACTTACCAAAGTTTTTATTTTTTTCAAATAATATTATCCCCTTCAAAGTAGTAGTTCCATTGGGCAGCTATACACCGGCGGAGTCGTTGTTTACATTCTTGGTAACAGCGCTGGAAGGTTTCAACTGGTGGAGCTGTTAACTGGTCTTTTGAATGTTCTCCAAAGTTCCAAAATAACGTCCTTTTAAGACATATTTCAACTGCGGGAAAAGGAAAAAGCAACAAGGACTTAAATCAGGTGAATACGGGGGTTGAGGAACAACAGGAATGCGTTTTGAGGTAAAAAATTTACTGCTGGAAACAGCCGTGTGACACGGGGCATGAAGCATCCACTGGTCTGCAATGTCTGGTATCACACGAATCACTCTTTTCCTGAGCCATTCAAGGACACCTTTGTAAAACACTTTGTTGACAGTTTGTCCTGGAGGAACAAATTCTTTATGAACGATACCCCTACTGTCAAAAAAAAAAGAAAAAAGAAGCAAATCAGCATTGTTTTGATCCTTGATTTACACATTCGCCATTTTATGGGTCGAGGAAATGGCGGAGTGTGCCACTCTTCACTCAAGTATTCACGATTCGTTACCTGTGATCACACGACTCAAGAATTTTTGGTCACTGTCAATCCACTGAAGATGGTCAACGTACACGTTTCTTCGATTGTCCTTCTGTTCAGTTGTGGGTTTTTTTGGCACCATTTTGATACAAACCTTTCGCATGTCCTAATCGTCTGTCAAAATTTGATATACGGTGAAAGTGTTTAAACTTAACTACTCACTCATCATCCTTATTGTTAAACGACGGTCTGATCTCACAAGAGCCCTCGCACATTCAACGTTTTAGTCAGTTTTTTAAGTTGAGGATCTCCCTGAGCGAAATTGATCTTCAACATGTTCTCGGCCTTCCAAAAATAGTGGCAGTGGAAACTTGTGTTCTTGATAGGCAATGCTGCCCATAGACTTGTTTCAACTATTCAAATGTCACACTCGTGGATTCCCGAAGCTTAACATAAAACTTGATTGCACAACGTTGCTCTAAATTCTGATGCTCCATTTTCGTAACACACAACTTCACTGATGGCTCTGTCAAAGATAATGTGCTGGCTGAACGAAGTTAAAACTCGGACTGAGCATGTGGAAGGGATGAACAAACCGGTCTAGCACAGACCGGTAGACGCAGCGTTGTCAGATAGTTCGCAGTGCTACCAATCTCATTACTTTTCTCACACACCTCGTTGCTGACATCGAGTTCATTAGCTGTTGTAAAGGATTGGGCTCATAGTCTTTTGGAGGAAACCGTGGGAAACCGAAACCTGAATTGTACCTGTATCCTCCCGCATACCCACTAGGTTCAATTGAATGTATGTTTTAAAAGGTGCATAACCAAAGTTCTTCTTGATAACTATGTCGCCTATGCTCAAAAGGTGTGCAATGTGCATAATGAATAAGTCAAAAAAAGAAAAGAAATAGAAATTAAATCTTTTTAAAAAAATCACGTTTCAGAATGTGTTGCAGCTAAAAGCTTTGAGATTACAAGCTTTTGTGTAAGATACCATAAAGATGAAATATTTAAGATGGTACAACCGCAGGAAAAGTTGGAAGGCAACGGAGTACATATAAAAATATTTTGATGAACTCCAACAAGAAGCAGAAAGTTGGAAGGGAAACTAGGAATATACTGGGTAGATGGAATAAAAGCAGAAATTAAGCAAAAAGACGACGCGTGAAGAAACAGAAAAGAATGGCGCATGGTAACGAACCAAATAGAACCTTGCCTTGTAGAAATGTCACAAAAAATAGTACATCAGCATGATGATTGAACTATATAATACATCAGCGTGGATTTCGTCTGTATCGATGTGGAACGGTAAGTGCATTTGGCTATTTTCGTTAAAACGTTGTCTCCAGGCCCCCATTCTTTATTTATTATTATTATTATTATTATTATTATTATACTCCGCGATTCACTAAAAGTGTGTGGCGGAGGGTGCATTGCACCTATCGCGGCATCTTGTGGGCTATGTGCTGCCGAGCGTGGCGGGCGAGGCTAACGCTCCGGACGCGTGTTCATACCCCTGTCCGGCAATCCAGACTTTGCCTTCCCATGGTTTCACCAAATCCGTCTAGGAAAATGCCGTGTGAAGGTTCACGCTCGAAAGTGCAAGACCAAATTCCTTCATGTTCTTTGCCACCAATCCTTTCTCGCCTTTCTCGCCTTTAATGACCTGGCGGAGACGACTCGTAACGTCCGAATTAATATATATGTATATATATTTATATATATATATATATATCAATTAATGGTTTAGAGTTGTATTTTATTAATATATGAAATTGAATAAAAATGAATGTTCACTGGTTGTAAGAAACGATGAATATTTTCGGAATGTGGATTATTGGTTGACAGTTCTTTCGTAAAGATTGAATAATATGCCTCTTTACTGTGATTATCTGAAGTCAAACAGAGAATACACGCTTGCGGAATTGTTTTGTACAGTCTCATACAGGTATGCCATGCAAGTGATAGCTGCTGAGTAATAAGTCCTCTCAGGCAAAGCTTACCTGTCCAGATACCAGCGTATAGCTCTAAAACAGACGAGGCGGTTTCTACCTCGCGGCGGTCGAGTCGACGGTTGAATCGACGCATTGTCCAATGTAGTTCATTGGTTCTAAACAGACGACGCCCGCGACTTACACGCGGCTCTGTTTCTTCTGTTTTACACTCGCGACATGGAGGCGGCGCCGCGACACGGCCAACTAAAGAAAATGAATCAAGAAATTGAGATTTTTTCCCCCTTTTTTGTATCATTACACTTTAGTGTTCAAGTTTAAAACACGTAATATACAATTGCATTAAATAAATAATGGAAATTCAAATTTAATTTTTTATTTTTTACTTTTCATGTATTTATTTCCCTAGTTCATATTCTTTTAATAGTCTTTTCTTAACTTTTATCTTATGCAATTTTCAGCCATAAAATATAGTCCGATCATGATATTTTTTTTTTACTAGCGTTCTAATATTTTTCATTTTATTAGGTAAATATTAATTAAATTGATTCAAAAGCACTGATATCGGCAATTTTTTCTTATCCGGTTCCACAATCGATACAGTGATCAAGAAACATTTCACTCCCTTCAATACCCATTGTTTTGCAAAGAATTGAGTTATACGCGCCAAATCGATGGTTCAACGCATCGACCGCCTACCGGCGAGAAGTCGCTTCGTCTATTTTAGGTCCAAGTGCTTCACCAACAGTTCCACCGCAGTATTTTTTATATGCTAGAGTATGCGGTTTTCTTTTGCTTTATAATGGTTCTGTTCTGTTTTTTAAGCATTTATTTGTTTTAATTTGAAACGTGATAGTGTGAGCGGGTGTGTGATGAGATGTGTGTGTGTGTGTGTGTGTGTGTGTGTGTGTGTGTGTGTGTGTGTGTGTGTGTGTGTGTGTGTACACATGGGGATAACCTAGATGGGAGGCTTGCATTGTGTCTGTGTTATTGAGTACGTAGATATACTAAAGTATGTGTGGTATTTCGTGCGTACGTGAGGTGCTTCGAGTGTGAATGCTTTACCGTCCTCTTCTGAGCATGTGGTCTTGTGGTGGCTGGCTAGTCGTGTTTGTCTGTTCGCCTCTCTGTCTGTTCTGTTGCAGTGTCTCTTTGTGTCACTCTCTCTATCTGTTTCTGTTCGCGCGTCGCCTGTGCGCTGATCCTGAAGTAAGTGCAGCTCGTATTTGGTCTTTAACATAAACGTCACTAATCAGATAGCATCTAACCAAATAACTACCTGTGCATCTGGTCCAGTATACTGCTAATGCTTTCTTAGTCGCTAAGCGCGTGGCAACTGCGTGGCAACTGCTTTGTTCAGTAATTAAGAATGCCTTAGCTTTAGTAATATTTAAAGTTATTTAATGAGGGTTCATGTAACTGCAGGCAATTTCACAAAACATTAAATTCATTATTTCTTATTTGAGGTTTAAATAATTGGTGAATTAGGTTTTTTTTAATTTATCTTCCGATTTCTGTCAGCTACCTTGCGGTAAATTATATCCTGATTTTAACTTTTTTTTAAATTTAATTTTAATTCATAAAGTGTGTTGCAGCAGTCTTGGTCTACGCAGAACCAATAAATTCCAGATAGTTTAGTATTCATTATATGGGACACCAAATTCACGAAGATACGTGGTAGTACTATGTTTTCTTTCTGTTCTTAACACATTGTTTTTTTTTCTTTTTTTCTTTTTGTTTTTTAACTCACGGAGTCAAAAGATGAAAAAATCGGTTAGGAACGATAAGTTTATGAAAAAATCAAAATTATACGAGAAAAACGGCTATTGGGTTTAATGAAGAAGAACCTGTAGCTACCAAAACCAAATAATATGGTTTAGATCAAACGTAGTTCATTATATTGCTTTTTCAGCTATTTCGTTAACTCACTTGAAACCATTACGTCTGCACCAGTACGTAATTTCAGTTTCGAACAAATGATACCAGAGCATATTTCTTTATTCTGATGGCGTTCAATCATTTTGATAATATTGCTTTTCACCCTATGTAAAAACAACGATAGTCGGCAGAAGAACCAACTGAAGTAAAGTACCACTTAAAACCAGACAGATACACTAGAAGTAATTGTAATCTGTTTCCAAATGTACGTTTTGGCAATGTTAAAGGGAAACAGCAAAAATATTTGACTAAATCTGGTGTAATAGTATGAGTTGTCACGCGCTGAACCTGTAGAAGTATCCATTGCGCTTTCGGCATTAAAGCTTCTTAACTGAGCTGTAAAGTACTTGCTGCAGCAAACAATCTATAAAAAGAAGAAAAAATTATATCGTCAATAGAAAAATTCAATGAAAAAATATTTTGAGAGTCGAAAACAGAATAAAAAGTTTATTAGTGAAAATAACAATCAAACAGTTACATACAGTTAGACATTACGAAAATTATGATACTCCGTACCAACATTTTTTGTTCACAGTTCTTACAAGTAAATAACATCATTAACATGCTCTTAAATCTGCTCCTACCTTTATGACAGAAGTCAACAAGGACACATTGAAAATTTTATTCCGGAGTACATCCCATACACATTAATTACGTGAGCTCTGAGTCAGTGAATTCAAGTGGCGGTTTTGTCAGTTCATAATTGTGAGATACCCCTTTAAAATCAACTTTACTCTTGCTATTACGGTAAGGGAATAAATTATCGTGACAAAGAATAGTCCTTACAGTCATTTAGACACTAATAAGTAATGCGGATATCTCTATGTAATAATTTCATAAATAAAATCACTTATTTCAGATACTTATAATCTACAAGGTTGATGATACAAACTTTCAGCAATGATGAAGGAAGACAAATGTATCAATTTGAGACCAGGAACCTCGGCCCGGAGACGACAGAGTGGTGGATATGTATATAAACATACTCTGGCGATGAAGCCTGGATAGATAGTGGGCAGTAGTATGTTGAAGTGAAGAAATTATTTTTAACTTAAATTAATCTTTATTTGAGGTGAATGGAATAGGAACGCCTCCATTTGTAGGTAAGAGTAAAGGAGACGAAATATAACCTTACTAAATGACACACGTTTACAACATGAATCACACAAAATCATAACATAATCTGAGACAATTCCAACTTTAAGGTGAAATACAATAACGTATCATTGGCTCATTCTGAGGTAATGTCTGTCTGAAAGTATAAAAGCATCTAAAGTTCTTACTGCAGAGACCAATATACTTCGAGTCAATCATTTTTGTAGAAGTCTCTAGATGGCGTATGACTGTACGGATGTGTTTTTCTATTACTTACCTTATATTTAAGACAGGAGGAAACTTAAAAAAAAAATCAATCAATAAATTTTTATTCAGTGTGCAAATACTGCACGCAAAATATCTTCACAGGCGTTGAAGGGAACGCGAGTTCACGTGGTTCCAGAGTCTGGGAGATACAACAGAAGGTCCAATTGCACAGAAAATATTAACATTTCTATAAACATGCTTTAACTTAAAATGAAATGTAATGTCTCTGATTTAATAGTTTGTGTTTAATTTGACAAGCTTTGTCTATAACAAGTATTTCATGCATAAAACAAAAATCCTAAAAAAGAACTTCACAAATTTGAAAATCGTGTTGTATTTACAATGTGCTACATGTTTTATAATAGTGCGCATAGAGACAGGCACATCAGCACGGCTGGGCTGCTAATCGAAACATGTAGCCAGCGCAATATTTACTGCTTTTCTGATTTCACGCTTCTTTAAAAAATAGTTTCAAGACTCAGAAAAATTATTTTAGGCGCATGCACTAACTTTTTAAAAAAAAAATGAAATATGATATATTTAAAAGATTAACAATGTAACTATCACATAATAAATTTTGTCATGCATGATGAGTTGGCTAACAAAACGTTAGTCTTTTTTTACTATAGCAAAAACATAAGGACGTAGATTTTTCTAAGGTAGTTTTATATCATAATTTATAGACCGTAGAAATATATTGTGTGAGTATATATCTAAAATATTTTATTCATTCTAAACGTAGAGGATTTTACAGTTGTAATAAAGACTGCTTTTTGGAAAGTATTCAGCTTCGCGAGTTATCTCCATGGATTATAGCGGAGAATAAAAGTAACATAAATTAATATTAATTGAAGGATTTGCTTCTTAATTTCCATTATTGTAGATGTAGCAAAATTTTAGGATTATATTTACTGAAGATTCCTGATGACGGTCTAATTATGATTATTGTATCTTCTAGAGCAGAGTTTCTCAAAGTGGGGTACGCGAACCCCTAGGGGCAGGGCCGGCGTTAGGGGGGGGGGGGGTAAGCGGGTCAAAAGTACCCGGGCCCCGCGGGCTGATGGGGGGCCCGATCACCGACTATAGGGGCCCTCAGGCCATGAAGCCAAGATTACGCCCATTGTCGCCTGGCCATTTTGTAGAGCTAAAAAAAAAAGAGATTCACCTATTTTACCCCGGGCCCGAAATTCCTAGCGCCGGCCCTGCCTAGGGGTTCGCCATTTGATCATAGGGAGTTCGCGACAAGATTTACGTAATGGCGGACTGGCGATCTCATGCGTATAACACGCAGAATGGTGAATTTTTCTCAAGGGGGAAATTTTTAGGGGTACGTGGAGATAGAAAGTTTGAGAAACGCTGTTCTTGATCAATGCGCCATTAAATTTTGCGTCATATCTAAGTAGTTTATAATATTTAATGATAACTTTCAGATCCTTTACTAACGACTCAAATTGCCTTCTCGCATCTAAAAAATGACCTAGTAACAACTGTCTAATGTATGCGAATCTAATCGCTACATGTTAAATAGCTTTATTTTCTACTATCATTTATAGAGTCCCTCTAGTATATTTTAATACTGATCTTTCAGTACAGTATTCATTTAGTTATCAAAAATTGGCGGTAATAAGTACGTACAGTTTCATTTCCAATTAATTGTGCTCTCTCGGTTCTGAGATACATTTTGGTGTAGCATTTAAATTGTAATGAACGGTAATCTTCAAAGTGGTTATTACAAAATATTTTGTGTCTATGAACATGAGAAAATGTTGAAAAAGTGCAAGAGATAAAGGTATTCTACTTTTATCTATAGTTTTGATGAAGTTTAAATGTGGTTCAGGAAATTGCAGATCTACGTTCAAGATAGACGCCAACTTTCCCATATTTTACTTATCACGGTATTAATGGGCGATTTTTTTCTGCAATCATTATGGCTGATACCTTGTACTAAGGAATGAGAGTTGGTATGTGTTTCTGCAGGTTTCAAATTGTATCAGTCAACAAAGAGTAACTACAAACAGGACCTTTAACTATTCCTACCTTCTAAATTAAAAACGGCTATCCTTTTTTAAAGTGATATTTCTTTCTAACATCCCCTTTATTATCCGTGCAAGCAATTAAAGATATTTGTTACTGTTTCAAATTAAAAAAATTTGCAGCTAGTTAGATTGTGTTTTAATTCCGTTAGATAATTCACATTATACATCTGCTATATTTTTCATCTATCACAAGCCGAAAATATTATAAGAAGTGTTGAAGTTATTTAATTATTGGGTGATAACGCTTTGGAAAGATAATTCAATCATGTATGGCCGCTTTCTTACCTCAGCGTAGCGTTAGGAACTGGGGTTCGGAAAGTTCAGTTCCTAATCCGGCCTTCTGATTTTCATAGTTACCCTAAATCACTGCAGGTCAATATACCGTAATTAAAAAAATCACATTTTATGGATTATTTTTATTTTTATCTGCACTATTCGTCATTTTCAGCATCTATTGTTACCTCATAAATGATATTTGCATTGCAATATAGCAAAGTCTTCAGTCTGTTTGAAGAAGGTTTTAAAGGCGTGACTGCGTCGATAACTGTTTTTAGGTATTATGTCATTGTGAAACAGCTCCATTTAAGCGTTATAACTCAATAATAATAATATTAATGCTCGAAGCTTCATCACGTTAATGCCAAATCAATCCGTATTACTGGTAAGGTAACAAATAACAAAATGGAGGAGTACATAGTTGGGTCTACAAATATTGTGAACATTTGAACATATTTGGTTAAAGTTTGATAATTATAAAAATGTGTGTACGTTTAGTCTTCGGAGATTACATGCTGTTATATTTTGTATAATACTATTCTCCAATATTTTCAGTTATTTTTACTTTTTTCACTTCTGGAACAGCACTAGTGGTTAAATAAAACTGATGTTAATATAGATGACACTTGTAGTAGTTTACTGCCTAAATTGTAAGTAAAACGTACTTTGATAGCACACAATATTTTTGCATCAAAACTCAGAAAATAGTGGTTTTAAAACTCTTGATGTTTTAATCGTTACCCTGTACCCTGCCTTCAGCTCGTCTTCGCCTACCTACATGATGGCAATCCTTCAATTAGAAATCCGAAAGTTTTGTGTTATTGCAAGTGACCTCGCTTTGGGATGTTGCAATTTGGTCACCTTTCCCAAAACTGTTTTCCTTGTTTAACAATTGTGGTATGAATATCGTTTATAAGTACTCATAACGCATCGGCAATGGTATCAAATCTTCCGGCGGTTGTTATGCGATACTGTGCTGATTGATTGCTTATGGTGTGCAGACGAGGCAGGCTTTGCAGCGGAGGCGGAGCTGAAGAGACCAGAGGACCTGACTCCGGAAGAGAAGGTGGCTCTAATGGGCAGGCCCAGGCTGGGAGAAGTCACCCGCTCTCTGATACGCATCAAGGAGAGCAAGGAGTTCAAGGTGAGTCATATAACAACGCAACTAATAAAATTAATTGGTCTTTTATTTAAGTATTTAATTCATTCGCATGGGAAATACGACTGCATTTTTAATATTTGTATACGTGAACTGGAATTACAAAACAACAGCAACAACAAAATAATAAATTAACCTTGCTACTCCTAAAATATTTTTATCTCAAGTAGAAAAATACATTCTATTTTTAAATGTATTATTCTGTATGTAGTGTCACGAAACTGACAGATATTTTATAGTATGTTATAGGAATTGTAGATAAGTAAATTGGAAAAAACCCTATATTTTATTTCTGCGCTGCGCTATCCCAAGATATTAGGGCGATAAGTTGTATGAAATAATGAGTTTACCATGTTTTACATATATTATAGTCATTATTGTGAAGTAACAATTATTATCCTGGAGACAGAAGAAAACCTAACGCCATGCAAGAAGTTTCGTTCTTTTTGGCTACTTTCTTATTTCCGGTCTTCCTCCAGCTATCAAAGTACTGAGTATCGATTTCTGTATATTAATGTGATGTATTTTTTTAAAAATAAATAAGTATTTAACTGATCAAAAATTCACAGAGCTACGTGAAAATTAGGCATCTTGAAACGAAAATAAAATATTCTATATAACTATTATATAACCTACGGAAAACGTAAATTAATATAGTAAGTCTACGTGAAAATTAGCAATTTTAATACGAACATGAAATATTCTACATAAACGCGATTAAATTTTGTTGCGTATATTAATCAGAAACTTTGACTAGGATTCGATCTGAGGATATTAATGTCGTATCGTTGTAACCTTCACTGTAAAGTAATTATCACAATTTTTTATAATGTTATTCTTTGATGAAGTGATTTGATTTGAGTTTTCCGTTTACCAGAAATGAGGGGGTAGCGTTTCTCTTTAATCTAGTATTGATCTCTTGTTCGATTTTTGAAGAGTTGTTAACAAGAGATGCTGTCCAGTAGAGAATGAGTTTTGTTTTCCAGGAAGCTCGCAACTTACTGCGGTTGCGTTTCCCTTATCTATTGGCAGTACCACATTGTTGTCGCGCTAGTAATCTCTTTACACTAGTCTTTCTTCTCGCGGTAGGTTGCTGCGTGAAAATTTTGCTCGTCTGAGGATTCGAGCCGTTATGCGGGGAACTTGGTTAGCATGCTCCGTGTTTAAGTTCGCGATGGCACTTTCTACACTTGGGAAAGCATCCAAGGTCGACAGGTTGACGGGTAAAAGCAAGAGATCGCTTACTCCAGCCGCAGAAGCCTACAAGACTTATATGTTTAGTTACATAGATAGATAATTAAATGTTTTGCATGATTATAAGGCGTGATTGCTTGTTGGCAGCATAAAATTTAAATAACTTGCCATGACATTTTATAAAAGGTTCTAACGGTCATGACAGATGGGCCGCGTGTTGGGGAGATGTCATGGTGTGCAAAGTCTATTGGAGAAAGTGATGATGTGGTCAGGCTCTTGCTATAGTATAATATGATAGTATGCGACCCACTTTATGATCATGAGATACAGATTGATTGAATAGAAAGTATGCCAATTCCCTCAGGTAATTAACCCAGTGAGTCCGTTTGTGAAACCCGACGCCACTGTCAAGTGACAGTTACTTGACAGTGGCTCGGTTGTCCGGTTAGTCACCCGAGGGATTTTTACCTATTTACAATGCCTAGGAAACCTCCAGTCTTTATAGGGCACTTATATTTCATATTTTTAAATGAACATATATTACAATCAGTAGCTGGGTTGAGAGTAGGCTTGCCAAATTTGATCATTAGAGGCGGGAAAGGTTGAGGGCAAGCAACGGGAAGGAATTCGGCCATGGCTTTTTGAAGGAAGCATCCCGACATTCGCCTAGAGTGGTTTGGGGAAACCATGGAAAATCCAAATCGATTCGAACTCACGTCCTCCCGAATGCGAGGCAAGTGCGTCGAGATTTTCACGATTTGGCAAATCCCCATAGGGGGAGGAGGAGAGGTATATATTTTAAAAAGTAAAATTTACAGAGCAATTCTTTTCATTTTTGATAATAATTTATTGCTATTGTGACAGTTGCGAAATAAAAATAAAAAAAAACAACAAAAATTTCCGCGGAAGATATCTTGTCTTCTTCAGTATTGTCAGCTTTTAAATTAAAAACCAATGGTCAAAACTAAAATTTTAGATGTAGGTTTTATTTTTCCCACGTGACCTTAAATAATTGTATCCTGCTTCACTGCCTTTATGCCCTCAAGTTTCACAGTAAAAGTAATTTTACACATTATACAGTGCAATCATTTTCCAATTATCAAACCCATCACTTGTCTCTGAAACTACAATAACTATTCTGTATTTTCTTTAGTAAATCACTCATCATGTGTTTGTAACTTACAAATTAATAACACTATTGAATCTTTAATACTCTGCGAAAAAAAACGAGCACACGTTCCACCGTCGACGTACGGTAGGTAACTGAAACAATAAACCAAAATTAACTTTTAGACACTAAGCTAAACAGTTGAATTACGTTCAGCGGTTGGGGGTAGAAAGAGCGAGACGCGGAGACCCTGTTTACGTCATAGACATTTGAGAAACCAGTGCAGGGGCTGCTTACTGAAAAGAAAACTATTTACCATTAATGTTTAAAATGTCTTAATAAACCGGACATTTTGAGTCCGGTTGCATGTAGTGAACCGGACACGAACAAATCGTGCTAGAACCGGAGAGTCGAAAATCGGACGGTTGACAACCCTACATGAGAGTTATCTCACCGCTGCTTTTTGTGTGGAAGACTTACAGGTGGATATTGGGAAAAAAAATTAGGAGCAGCGTGTGGACGAAAACTAGAACTTCATTTGAAACAATAGTTTTCAATTGTAATTGGAGGAATCGGTGACTCACGCAGGGGCGGATCCAGGGGGGGGGCTAGGGGGCTCAAGCCCCCCCCCAAAACAAAATCCTGGATCCGCCCCTGGGTGACTGTAATAAAATTATTGAGGGAGTTACTGAAAAATTTATCTCAAACAATAGTGATATAAACAAAGGGACGGAAGCACTAAGTGATTGGCTGAGCGGCCGTTGCGGGTACAAAGTTTGCGGATCCGTGGCGAGGCATGCGGATAAACAGGAGACCTGGATAACAGGGGGCGTTTAGTGACGTAGACAAGCATTACACACTTCCGACGACAACACATAACTTACACACTGCATCAAGCGCAACTGGCAACGACAAAGGACACGGACAAACGTAGGTAGCGAAGAGGAAGCAAACAAAAGGTATATGTTCATAACGGTGGCGGCTATGTTAATTTGAAATTCGAAGTTATTATCCGGTAATTTCCGTTCTCACGTCGCGGTTCCCCCCTCCTACTTCATGGCGCCGCGCCGGGGCGTCTACGAGGCGTCGCTGTGTGTTGGGGCTAGCTGAATTTTGTATGAAGCAATAGCTTAGAAAACACAAAATCCCTTGCCCCAATTTTCCCCAGCTCTAATGATATCGATGTCGAAGTCTGAAGAAATTATAATGTGTTTCACCATTCAGTCTCTTCATTTCATGCTGTATCTTGAAACGCGCTTCGCTGTTAACTTCTTTCTTTGGTCGTTCTTTTCAGAACTAGAAATAATAATATATACTTTTAATGAAGGAAGGCTCAGTTTATCATAATTCCATTTTAATAACAAGGATAACTAAACCAACACCCGTCATACAGTCTACATGGGTCGTTGCTTAATACTTCCTTTCCGAAAATTACAGCTTCTTGAATTGGCAATCTGTTCATCTCACGAAGCGACGTCCACTTTTATGAAGTTTTGACTTCATCTTTTTGTTAATAATGACATGCGAATTGCAACGGGAAATTCAAAGCACGTATATTTATTACTCTCCATGGGAATTTTAATCTTTAATTAAACTTTATAGAATGGTAAATAATTATATCAAGTTATTGCCTTTTTTGTATCAATCAGTTCCGTTACATCCCCCCACTAATTTCCATGAAATTAGCAAAGAATTGAAATGGGAATTAATTTATCTTCTTAAACCAAACTGAAATTATTACAGGTCCCTCAGGTGTTAGTGTTAGTTTTACATAAATTCAACAAAAGAATAATAGTAACAATTATTGAATAAGTTGAAGTTCTTTGTCTTCTCTGGCTGCTCTGCTGGTATGTTGTGGTACTTTGTCTCCCACCTGCAGCAAGCATAAACTTCAACTGTCTTACAGGGTACTAAACTCTGCTGCCATCAAGTTTTCTTTTTCTCTGCACGGTGCTCCTGAAACATGACATACATTCCGCCAGCATTTAACCTTGTAGAAGAACAAAAATATAAACATTTTTTAAAACAAAAAACCTATTTAATTAACAATACATAAGTTTCTGCATAAAGGAGAAAAAGAGGTACCTGGACCTGAAAATTATATAATATAAAACCAATTGGGTCATTTTCTTGTTCATTACTACTTGCTTTGGCATTCTTCTCTTTCATATTCAAAGAATTATTAGTTTGCTCTTTTGTGCCAACAGCATTATTCCTGTTATTTCATTTTATGTCACATTTAATCAATTTTTTTTACAGTTCCAAAACATTCACTTTCACTGCTTGGTAAAAGTTCACTTTCTACATTTCCTTACTTACGATAATCCATATTTGCTACATCAATGTCCTCTTCTGTAATGCCACAAAAATCATCACTTCTTATTTCCTTTTTCTATTTTTACTGCATTTTTCATTGTCAGAATCATTGTGTACTCTCTTATTTTTGAATATTTCATTTCCAGGTTAGCTAATATCTTCTTGTCTTCTTTATCTTCATCTCTTCTTGTCACCACTAATACTTTTCTCTTCAGTTGTCATAATTTCTAAAATCGTTGGTTTCCACAGCCTGATTTTTGTCCCCACCATTTGACTTTTCCAATTAACTTTTTTTCTTTTTAGGTAGTGGGTTCTTGAAACAGTATTTCGTTTCCACTTGATTTTCTTTTTCTTCAGTTAATGGTTTCTTGAAGCTATATTTCTTTTCTTCTTGAAGTGGGTTTTTGAAGTGTGAACTTCTGTAGTTTTTTCTTCATTACGTAGAGGTTTCTTGAAGTAATATTTCTTCTCTTCTTCATTTTATCCTTCTTCAAGTAATATGTTTGTGAGGTCCTGCTTCACACACAACAAGTCTAATAGTAGCTCTTGCTTTATCTGAAATAGTCTCCCTTTACTAGAAAATTCTTTATCAGAAACAATACACTCTTCTTCATTTGTGAATTCTTCCTTACTGGAATTACTACAGTTATTTTCACCAACAGAAAGACTCTGTACATCACTCACTTCATTACATGCTGTGGTAAATATAGTGTCATTTAAGTTCACTTCCTCAATATCATTCTTAAAGGAACCATTTCGTTTAACTTAATATGAAATAGGTTCACTTATAGTGCTCTCAAAACACTCCTCATCTTTTTCATAGCTGATATCAATAAGTTCGTCACCTTCCTTCTGACAATAAGTAACAAATTCCTCCAATTCTGCACATATGTTGGAAGATTCAATCCCATTTATATTAGTAACCATGTAACCTGCTATAGAATGTTCTTCAACATATTTTTCTGTTAGAACATACTCCACCAGAACAAAAAATTCAGCATTTAATCTAGTTGTAATCCTCGTTCCTCTATGTAATATATCATATTGTTCTCTTCATTAATTTCATGTTATCTTCAGTAAGGTCTTCTCGGGAGTCATTGTGGAAAAGTCCTGACATCACCTGCAGCAGATGGTCCAATTTCCTGTTTGGCCTCCACTTGGACCACAGCTTCAGCCATGCCAAGTTTTCCACCTGATTATTAAAAGCCTCATTTGTAGGTATCACCTCTATAGATTCATTTCTTCTTTGCACACTTTCAGTTTCTCCCTTTGAAATGCCCATTTCTCACATGTTTAAAATACCTGAAATTTCTCTGGTTATGATGAGTCATCTCATTTATATTTGGTGCAGTTGAGAAATGGGGATTTCTCGACTCTCTGCGCTGATAAACATCATTACTAGTAGAATTGCTGAATAGATTCAGATCTCCTCAATGACTGAAGTTTCCTCTTTCTATGTTTCTCTGTTCTCTGTCATCAAAATCTTGGGCCCAACTTAAAAGGTCATCTACTGTATTGATTGTGTGAGGATTATAAAAGGTTTCTTGTAACCAGTAAGGATGTCTGTTAATAATGTCTTTAATAACAGTTGTTTCCTCAATGGTTTGGTCCAGGTGCATTATCCCAAGCCAACACTGATGGACGAAATCATATAACTTCTCCTTATTCTGATTGAATTGCCTCCCATTAAAAAAAAATCTAATATTACATTAGTTTGTCGAGCACTAGACCAGAAATAATTTTGAAACTTGGTTTCAAACTCTTCATAAGTGCGGCAAGTAGGTACTTGTCGATCTCCCCACATTATCGCAGTACCTTTTAGATGTTGATACACTATGTTGATTTTTCGCTCATCAGTAAAACAAGCAAATGTTTCAAAGGCTTCAAAACTTTTTATGAATTCTATTGGGTGGATACCCTTCTGATCTGAGAAAAATTCTACTTCAATTTTCTCAGGGAAAATTACTGAAATGGGATGCGACCCCATGGATTGTCTTTGATTATTACTTACAGATCCCTCAAACCCTTTAATTCTCTCATTTAGAAACTGCACATCATTAATAATTTTTAATATAGTGCTCTCTTGTTGAGTTTGGACATTCTCTAAATGTTTAACACGTTTTTCCATTTTACTACCATGTTCATGTAACAAACCTATGCCAGTTTGTGACTTGTTGGATGTATCATGTAATAATTCTATGCGCTCTTTAACCTTAACCTGTTCTAGTTCTACTTTGTTTTCTCTAGTTCCTTGCTGAATAATTTCATTCTTAAAGGTATTCCCAAGTTGATTTATATCATAACTAAGAGTCTGAATCTTATGTTCAACATTTTCTCGGCTTTCCTGGCATTCTAATGTTTTTCTAGGGTTGTTTCAACTTTAGTAACACGTTCACCAAAATGTGTGTAATAACTTTTTCTTACCCTGAATTTCATTTATTTTGGAATCAATTAGTGGTGAATGGTCCATAAAATCCCTTCTAAGGTCAGTCGTTGTTTCACTAAATTGAGCATCTAAATGAGATTGCATTGCTAAAATTAGGAAAGTGTATCTTATTAGGGAAATGGTATGTTCTTGCTGGGTAAATAGAGGAGGAGTTGATGGAGTTTGTTTATTTTTTGGTTCCTGATGGTTACCTACAGCAGGAGAATAATCACCCTCAAATTGTGAAAACTGGACCCTATCTTCATCCTCTGGTCAAGATACAGGTGGTTTTTCCAAGATAACTGATGGTATATTCAGACGGTGGGGACATATCCAGTAAATTAGAATTATCTGCAGCATCAAGTTGACAGATAGCATGAAAAGTATTTTCATTTTCCTTGTCCATAGTAGGTTCAATTCGAATATTAATAACCAACACAAAATCAAACTTCGTAGCTCAAAACACAGTGAATAGAAGTCGATATAATTCAAAACGGGCAAAGAACAAAAATTGTTTAATTCGTGAAAATTAAATTATCGAATAGAAAATCCTTCACTGTATTTAAACAAATAAAAGGATTTAAAATGTACTTCCCTTTTATGTTTCCTTTTTTCATTGTAATGTGCTTAACAGCAAAGCAAAACATGACTTTCCCGGCCACCAATGATGTGAAACCAAAACAGCTGTTAAGTTGATGTGCTCTCGAAGTCTCTATTGTGTGGTGCGTATCGATATACAAGTTGACCGTCGACTGTAAATCGTTCTTGTTGCGCTTTGATTATCTTGCGTTCCAGAAGTTCATGGTCGCCATGAAACGCGCTTCGCTGTTAACTTCTTTCTTTAGTCATTCTTTTCAGAACTAGAAATAATAAATATATATTTTTAATGAAGGAAGTCTCAGTTTATCATAATTCCATTTCAATAACAATGATAACTAAACCAACATCCGTCTACATGGGTCCTTCCTTAATACTTCCTATCCAAAAATTACAGCTTCATGAATTGGAAATCTTATCTCATGAAGCGATGTCTACTTTTTATTTGAAGTTTTGACTTCATCTGTTTGATGATAATGACCAGCAAATTGTAACGGGAAATACAAAGCACGTATATTTAATATTCTCCATGGGA
Organism: Vandiemenella viatica; assembly: GCA_031002005.1. Classification (NCBI taxonomy): domain Eukaryota; kingdom Metazoa; phylum Arthropoda; class Insecta; order Orthoptera; family Morabidae; genus Vandiemenella; species Vandiemenella viatica. The sequence goes on along the minus strand of JARYHS010013630.1, from coordinate 169,498,284 downwards.
ATTTTAATCTTTAGTTAAACTTTATTAAATAGTATCATATATATTATTTCTATAAGGTATTTTATTGTCACAAGCCTATATCTTCCTTCATACTTAACCGAAATCAATGAATGAGGTGTCATTTTAAAGCATATGGTCTCCACTTTGGTTAAATATTATTTTAAGCAAGAAAGTTTTCGGAATTCGACCCTTAAAGGGCAAAAATGTAAATTTTTCTAAAATGCTGTTTTCTGTGTTATGAGTCAGTTATCTCCCTGGATACCTATCTGAAACTGTTTTATGAAGTATCGTTTTAGTGACGCCATATATTAAGCCAGAAAGTTTTCGGAATTCGACCCTTAAAGGGCAAAAGGATCAATATTCTGCAATGCGTTTTTGTGTCACGAGCGATTTATCTCCCTTAATATCTAACCGATATAGATAAATGAGGTATCATATTAAAGAATAAGGTCTCCGCCATGGTAACATTATATTTTAAGAAAGGAATTTTTCGTAATTCGACCCTTATAGGGCAAAAATGTCACTTTTTCTAAAATGCGTTTTTTGTATCTCGAGCCATTTATCTCTCTGGATATCTAACCAAAATCGATAAATGAGGTAGGATTATGAGGAGTAATGTCTCAGCTTTGTGACATCATATTTTAAGAAAGAATGTTTTTGGAATTCAATCGTTAAAGGAAAAAAGTATAAATTTTTCTATAACCGATTTTTGTGTCACGAGCGATTTATCTCCCTTGATATCTAAGCGATATAGATAAATGAGGTATCATATTAAAGAATAAGGTCTCCGCCGTGGTAAAATTATATTTTAAGAAAGGAATTTTTCGTAATTCGACCCATAAAGCGCAAAAATGTCAATATTTCTAAAATACGTTTTTTGTGTTTCGAGCCATTTATTTCCCTGGATTTCTAACCAAAATCGATAAATGAAGTAGGAGTATGAAGAGTAATGACTGAACTTGGTGATATTATATTCAACCTCACTATTCATCACATTTTATTCCCCAAATTTTCGCACGGGTCGTCTAGTATAATTACATTAAGTTATTGCCTTTTTTTGTATCAATCAGCTCCGTTACTTCGCCCCGCTAATTTCCTTGAAATTCACAAAGAATTGAAATGGGAATTGATTTAATTATTTAGCAATAAAAAATCTCGATATATTTCCATGCTAATTCCCATGAAAATTCGCTGGTCCCATCCCAGAATAGAAATGGGAATTACTTTTATCTTCTTAATCAAACTGGAATACTTAATAGGTCCCTCGGGTGTTGGTGTTACATTAAGCATAAACAAAAGGAATAATAGTAACAGTATTTAACAAAATGAAGTTGCTCTTCTTTTCGGCTGCTTTACTGGTATGTTGTGATATTTCTCTTTTATTTGTAGCATGCACAAACTTCTCAGATTGTCTGACCACATATGAAACGGTACATGGTTCCATCAAGTTTTCTGAAACATGGTATAAATTTCACCCTTCATTTAATGTATTTAAACTTATAGAAGAACATAATATAAATATTTTTTTAGTGTTGAAAACACAAAACATATTTAATTAATAATAAATTCATTTCTGCCTAAAGTAGAAAGAGGTACCTGGAACTGAAAATTATATAACATAATACCAATTGACATGGGTCATTTACTCGTTGTAACAGGAGTCTTCTTCAAAAATATTGAAATTTTTTTTTACACAATGTCTGCAAAGATTTGACTGACTTTAATATTCCTTTTCCTTTCAATATTATTATTATGTGATATTATAATGTACTGACTTTGTATGGTTTGTGGTCTTGCACGCTGAATGGTCCTTCCAGTCTGTGGCACTTAAAACAATAAAGGCGGTAGCTGCTTCCTCCTAAAACCTCAATGATCTCGCAAGGTCCATCAAATAGAGTTTCAAATTTTTTGATCTTACCTTTTAATTTGGATGACTTGTGGTGTGTCTTAGCCAACACCAAATCACCAAGTTCATACACTGTAAAGTTTCCATCTTTCTTTTGTATTTGTTTTCTTTTTTCAGCATTTCTTCGTAAACTGTCTAAAGCAACTTGTAACTTGGACTCATGACTTATTTCTTGTTTAGGAAATTCAATAAAATTTATAGCAATTCTCTGTGGTTGTTTAGAAATCAACTCATGGGCTGTAAATGAAGTGGAGTCATGATGTATAGAGTTAATAACCTTTTCGATACGGTCAAGTTCATATGCCCACCTCTTGTTGTTGTCTCCACAGTAAGTCCAAAACCATTGTCCCAGTTCTTGCATTACGCGCTCAACGACATTACTTTGTGGATGATACAAGAATGTTATTTTCATTTCAATCCCTATCCTTGACAACTGTTTGGTCCACAATTTTCCTGAAAACTGAGAAGCATTATCAGTAAGAACTTGTTCAGGCTTTCCCACATTTGATATAAATTCATTAAAAAATTTTGGAACATAAGACTTTAGCCACTGCCTTCTTGATAGGATATAATTTGACATACTTTGAGAAAACATCCAACACTATGCAGATTTGAGTTACCTCTCATCTTGAATGTTGGTAAAGGACCAAAAACATCTACTGAAATTAGTTATAAGGGTTTTTCGGGGATTATACTTTGCATTTCTGCTGAACGCCGTACATTGTCTGCTTTACTCTCTGGCATAAATCACAAGAAGACACTAAAGTCTTAACTCTTAGATACATATTGATGAAATAGAAATGTTTCTTTAGGTTCTTATAGCATTTGTTGACACCATAGTGACCGTAACTAAAATGGTGGTGTAAAATGAATTTCCAATTATCACTATTTTCGTAGTCTCTTTAAAAAGTATTCCATGAAAAATGCAGTAATATTTATTCAACTTTAAATCACCATCTGGAGCCTTAAGTCTCTCAATAACTTCTTTTATGACCCTATCTTTATTTTGTTCTGCCTCCATATATTTTAGACATTGTATAATATCTGTCTCAAAAGGTAGACCTTTCAGGTAAAAATTATGGAGTTCGTCATCTAAAGGACTAGATGGTTGATCAGTCAATCCCACAGGTAGTCTTGATAAGGCATCTGGGATCTGGTTTCCATCTTTGCTTTGGTATCGTATTTCAAAGTTGAATTCTTGTAAGAAAAGAGCCCATCTTGTAAGCCCCCTATGAACCAACTTGCATTGCATAAGGAAAGATAGTGCTTTATGATCAGTGTAGATGATTACTCTTCTACAGAGTAGACGGTATCTGAATCTTTGAAAGGCCCAAACAATAGATAGTGCTTCCCATTCTGTAATTCCACAATTTTTTCAGAGGATGATAATAACCTACTAGCAAAAGCTATTGGTCTGTGATCAATGTGCTCTCCTTCAACCACTTCCTGAAACACTTCTACACCAATCCCATAACCAGAACTGTCTGTAGCCACACAAAAATCAAGGTTCCAATCTGGATGGCATAACATGGAGTTCCTTGTTAGGTCAGTTTTAATTAAAAGAAAATATTTCTCACACTCTTCTGTCCACTTCCATCCAGCAGCCTTTTTTCTTAGAGCCTCCAGTTGGGGGCTATTTAGAACCTGACCCTTGACAAATTTTCTATAGTAGTTACATAATCCAAGGAAACTATTCAACTGTTTTTTGTCTTGGGGTCTTGGAAAATTTTCAATGGCTTTTAACTTGCCTTCATTAGGGAAAATACCCTCTGGGGTAATTATGTGCCCCAAAAACTCTAGTTTGCTTTTAAGGAAAATACATTTTTGATTCTAGAGGTCATTCTGCCTTTACGGAGTGCATTAAATACCTCCCTCAGTGTAGTAATTTGCTCTTCAATGGTTTCGCTGGCAATTAGTATATCATGCACATAACGTTTACTTTCTCAAGAAATGTTTTTCCTAAGACCTTGTCTAAAGGTCTTGTAAAGTTAGCTACCACATTGTTTAACACCAATGGTAAAACCTTGAATTGCAAACTTCGCTGATTATACAAGAATGCAGTAAATTTTCTTGATTCCTTAGCAATAGGAACTTGCCAGTATGAAGCCGTAAGGTCAAGGGATGTGAGGAACTTCTTTCCCTGAAATTCCTGAAGGATTCCATCGATAGGAGGTGGGTGACCTCTATCAGTTACCAGCAGTTTGTTCAACATATGGGCATCTAGTACCAATCTAACTGATTGGTCAAATTTAGTAACTACTACAAGAGATTGTTAAAAGGGCTTGTAGACCTTCCAATTGGTCGCCATGAAATGCACTTCACTGTTAACTTCTTTCTTTAGTCGTTCTTTTCAGAACTAGAAATAATACTTTTAATGAAGGAAGGCTCAGTTTATCATACATTTTTATAACAAGGATAACTAAACCAACACCTGTCATACAATCTAAATGGGTCGTTGTTTAATACTTCCTTTCTGAAAATTACAGGTTCATAAATTGGCAATCTTATCATCTCACGAAGCGATGTCTACTTTTTATTTGAAGTTTTGACCAGGGCCAGATCAATACAGTGTGGGGCCCATGCAAATGTGAAGAAGAAGCCCTTGGATTGTAGAGCTAAAAAAAAAAGTGGCCCATCTAGCCTGACAGGGAACAGATACTCCTGGGCGAGGGGCTCCCTAGGAGGCGTGAGGCCCCCCAGAAGGCGCGAGGCCCATTGCATTTGTTAACTCCTGCTACATGGTTAATCCGGTACTGGTTTTGACTTCATCTGGTTGTTGATAATGACCAGTGAATTGTAACGGTAAATTCAAAGCACCTATATTTAATATTCTCCATGGGAATTTTAATCTTTACTTAAACTTTTTGAATGGTAAATATTTATATCAAGTTATTGCCTTTTTTGTACCAATCAGCTCCATTACAATCTGCCCATGTAACTTTTTTTTTTCGAAATCTGTTTATAGCTCTGCATTTCAAATAGTTGTTGCAAGTATACCAGATTCAAACCTCAGTCTTACAGACTTCTGTTTTATTAAAACTCTGAAGACAACATAACTATAACTACATGCTAGCAATTTCACATGCTGATGGAGCACAGTTTTCCTCCTAATTTAAGGGAACAACTCTGAGGTGGTTCTTTCTTTTAGTCCCTTCCATGCATGTAATGACGTCGATGGGAATGAGGCATAAAGCATTAAGCAAAAGAAAGGGCATTTCGATGGTAGTAACTATGTTGAAAATGGTTGAAAACTACAGGAAAATTTTTTGAATCGGCCTTCTAAATTATGTTGTGATTGCCAGTTCAAAATTACTAGTTACTTCCATCTTTGTCTTCTGACAAGTCTGACATACCAACTCTTCTCACAAACTGTTTGTTTGTACAGTACACTAATAGCTCCATTTGAGATATTATAGATATGGCTAGGGACATCAGCAAGGGTTTGGTATTCCTCGAAGTGTGAGTATTTTACCATGACAATCCTTTTGTGAGAAGTATTTGGATATGCAAACACTTTATTATCTTGCTTGCCAGACTTGGTCATACATATAATGACATTATAGGCGATTTACACTGCCTAAAAAAAGAAGTGAAGAAAGAAAGAGAGCAGGAAAAGAGAGTATGTAATATTATTTCAGTTATTACAAAATCAGATTCAAATATACAGAGAACTTGGCACTATGAGCCAGGGGCAGCGTTAGGGGGGGGGGGGGTGGTAATCGGGTCAAAAGTACCCGGGCCCTGCCGGCTGATGGGGGGCCCGATCAACCGACTTAGGGGCCCTCCGGCCATGAAGCCTGAAGCCATGAATACTGTCCATTGTCACCTGGCCATTTTGTAGAGCTTGAAAAAAAAAAAAGGTCGCCCATTTTACCCCGGGGCCCAAATTCCTAGCGCCGGCCCTGCTATGAGCCTTACTTGTCAGTATGATGTTACACCTCTTCTGGCCTACTAGATGCATGCACTGATTTGGTTGAGAAGGGTGTCATAACACCATTGTATCTTCTCCTGAGCCGAGATTGGTCATATCTGTTTTAACTGGTCCTTGATATACTGGATACTAGCGCTTGGACTGTGTTGACATTTGAACTGGTCCCACACAAGTTCTTTTCAGGGACAGATCTGGGGATCTTGCTGGCCACGGGAGTACCTCATCATCACGCACACAGTTCAAGCTTTCATATATTCTAGATACAGATTTGTGTAATGTAGTATATATTAATGCCTGGATGTTACATGTTTCGATTATATCGAACAACGGCTTTAACAGATTTTGTGATTAGACTTAAACATAGCTTGGACCAAAATGTAATCTGACATTCCTTATCACAGCATCCAATTCATCCCTTTTTGGAAATTAGTGGGGTATATCATGGGAGCATATTGTTGAAGCAAGCGCCTTAACCACAGAATCACCAGGAAGTTTGCAAAATGACTACTGCTGCGATGTATATATAATACATAACAAACTATAATACCACTAAAAAGTTAATAATTAAGTAATTGATTAAACAAACTATCTTCAAAAAACACACTAAAATTTTTAAAATAACTTTATAACTTGTGTAGAAGAAAATAAATCTTAATGGACCATATTTTACATTACTATTACTGAATTTTTCATTAATCACTTATCTTTGGAGTCAGTGAAAGCCAAAGTAAAACAAAAAATAAAAAATAATGAATGATAATAATGCATTAAATATCATGTCAATATTTATCTATGATAAATGATTGGAACATGTTTCAATAAAACTGAAATATACAGATGATACACTGATATAATACTAACTGTAAAGCATTTACCGCATGATGCAGCCATGAAGCATGAAAGTTATGCCTCCACGACCAACAAGACCAAGCCAAAGATTAAAATACTGTCTAATTTGTTCCCATAAACTGTCTCCCGCAAAAACTATATCTGCCTAACTAAATGCTGTAAAATTTTCGGAATTTTTGTTCATACTCCTTGTGTCACCTCGAATAGCAAATAAAGTTCAGTAATTCATTCCTAGTGATGTGACAGGTGGCACCGACTCCAAAAATGACTGATTTGTATAAAATTTTAAATGATAGAAATGTAAAATACTGTCCAATTAAATTTGTTTTCTTCTAAGGAAGGTATAAAGTTATTTTAAAATATTTAGTGTTGTTTCTGAAGGCAAAATTTAATTTTGAAACATTTAAGACTACAGTGGTTGCTCAAAATCAACATTTTTTTAATGGAAAGTTTTTATGTTCTTTATGGACACATACTTTCTCTTAAATATTTGAAAAGTAAAATTAAGTGCTTTCAATGTCTGCACAGAAGTTTTATCAATGAAATACAATTTTTTTTTTTTTTGGTTGTATAACAAATATGTTAAAATACGTCACTTTTTTTGTGAGGTGGGTGAATCTCAAATATGGACATTTGCGTGACTATACCACCTACAGCATATAGTACTGTATAAGCAGATATGTAGGAAGGGATGAATAAGTTTTGGAGAGAAATATAGCGATGAGAGATTCAGATCATTCAAATACATATGAGCATTGTAGTACTTGTACTCCTGACTTCTTCTCACCCACAGAAACACACACCCCTCTCGATTACTACATTAAAAGAAAATTATAGAAGACTCAACATGAGCTGATAAACTGATTTAACAAACTTTATAAAATCATTAAATAAATATATTACTAAAAAGTAATAATAATAATTCTGTGTGGTCCTAATGAGATGGTGACAGGGTTTCTATAGGCTGTGCATTCTGCCACCGTCGTAGCCTCCTTAAATTAAACCAGGCAATCCTGCTGGGTACAGGGGACGCACAGTTTAATGTGGAATCCAAACCACGGAAGCATTCTGATCTACTTCACATTACAAAGAGAGCTATGCCTGAGGTGAAAGTTGGGTTAAGGGCCTATGAAAATCCACGCCGAAGACAAGGATTTGAACCGGAAACCTTTCAATCCCCAGTCAGACACCTTAACCACTGAGCCATCAGTCCGTTCATGGCACTGGACACTCTTCAGATGTTTTCTACTTATTGAAAACTGCGTTTACCATTGACAAGATATTTATTAATGTTTTTGGAGATATTTTAAATCGGCATAGGCTACTTTGACACCAATGGGTCTAAGCAGACTAACGGAATAGGTTGTTCCCTGGAGCAACTCATAAATACCAGCTGGCTAGAAGGTGCATCTTTTACATCGCCAAGTCACTCCAGCATATGATAGTAATGCATTGTACAAAGTTCATCATATGTTGTGATTCCCTCAGCTGTATTCAGGCATTAGTAAACATGTAATCTTTACTTTATCCATGATAAATGGATTTGTTGAAAGTCTGTAACTGTTTCAAATAAAAGGTAAGCAAATAATTGTTCTGCAGCACAGTTATTTTTACCAATTTATTTATGATGAGCACGACGCATTGCGAGGAATACTTCTCATTTTCAAACGTTTGAAAATTAGAATTATTTTTCGAAACGCGTCACACTCATCATAAATAAATTGGTAAAAGTAACTGTGGTGCAGAACAATTATTTGCTTACCTTTCAGATATGCAACCAGTTGACCGTTTGGTCCAAGACATACAGAACACACTCCTTTTCCTCCAATCTTGAGGAAAGGAAGTTTTAATATCCTGGGTAGTGGGCCATGGCAGAATCAAGGGCAACAAGGCAGTCAATGAAGCTGTCATATTAGCCTGTGATAAGGACAGAATTGACTTTGCTCTGGTCCCAATGTCAGACCTGGCCTTGGAGGTGAAATGAAAAGTCTTTGACGTATAACAGAGGCAAATGGCTGTAAGTCGATCACAATAAGCTCTGGTCAAACCAACTGTTCAGCCATGGAGCAGCTCCTTCCAGCAGGTGAGAAGGGATGAGGTTCTCCTTACTCGCCTCCACATAGAGCACTCTACTCTCACTACATAGTTTTCTTCTCAGCTGAGAAGATTCACTGATGCAGTGTGACACATTCTAACTTTTGTGTATGTTATTTTTAGGTTTAAGTCTGATTGGCTCTTTTACAGCAAACCAGTCAGTGTCTGTAAGTTTGTTTTTTATGGCCTGTTTGTGGTCATTCTTTTAGTTTCCTATTCTATTTTGCTGTCTGCATGGCCGACCCTTTACAGTCGGCCATGCAGTCGGTAATTGAGTTATATGTCACATTGTCAGACCAGGTCTTAGTCAGGGTACTAATAACCAAGATGATGATGATGTGCCCTAAAGACCCAGAAACAATAACAACATCTGAAAACCAAATTTCAGGTTTGTCACTCAAGAATCGTGGTATTTTGATAGACTGGTGCTGCTATTAGGTGGCAGGTTGGATCAATACTCTGTTAAAGCACACCCTTCTAATTACACCTATTGTGCTAACTACTTTATCACATACACTGCCATCATATCTCACCAATTTTTATAATAGCAATAAGACTCACCCAAGGCATTTTAAGCATAATTCGTTTATTATCGCTAACATTTATTTTACCAATCTATACTTCCAAACTCTGTTACACTCCATCTTGTTTCCTGCTCACTTCACTACCTTTTGCATTGATATTGTTCAAACATATTATTGAGCTCCTACATCACAAAAAAACATGTCTTCCAGTTAAAATCTATCTGTGCATTGAAGATATGATTAAAAAATACAGGAACACTATTGGTCTGCCGCTGGGCAACAATTGTCAAGCCACTGTCACGTTGGGAGATATTGTATTTTGCCTGTAAATTGCTTGAAACTCTTAGATAATGGAGAAGAAAAATATTGTAAATTGCACTTGTGACCCACAAGAGCCTAGCCAGATTAGTTAAATTTAAGGAGAGACAGAAAGTGAACAACAGCTGGATCTAGAACTCTGGGGCAGCTAGTGGAATGTCGAAAATTCTTAGGAGATGACAAATCGAGCTAGATTAGTCAGCAAAACTTATGTAAGACGAGTACTGCAAGCTGTGGAAGCCAACAATATCTGCTACTACACAAACCACCCAACTGCTCAGTGTGAAATGATGATTTTTTTTGCAGATGTCACTAAAACAAAATAACATGTTGCTTCCTTTACTACAAGCCATCGGAGGAACAGACATCACAGTCAACATCCAGAAGAAGACTCATTTTGAATGGAGGATAAAGATGTCCTCTAGGACTAGTCGACGAATATAATGTTCCTGTACTTACACTGTTGCATTGGAAGCTATTCTTAACAGACTTCAGTGCAGAGCAATGCTCTGATATTCAACATTTAGGAATCCAGATGGTTGACACTTGCTTAGAGACATGGTGGATAAGATATGTCCTCGTGAGAGTGCCACAGAAACTAATATCTCCAGGATAGGAATCTGTTGGATTTAGTTGACACTAGAACACCCAGGGTTAATAAGAATACACTGTCTTTTTTATGTGACTAAGAGTCTGAAGGTGTCACTCAGGAAGTGAAGAAATGGTAGTAACATCAAAAGCATGGATCAGGTGGCATACGTTACGTTTGCACTCAACCACCAGAAGAACCCAGAATTAACATTGAATAGACAATCTAAATGAAGGTGTTGATGAAGCAGTGCCACCAGAATCCCCCGTCAACAATTGTAACACTTCTGCTATACATCAAATAGGCCAAAGCCAAAAAAAAAAAGAAAGAAAGAAATTGCCGTTTCACAGATGGCAGCTGATAGGGCAGCCTAACATGGTAAGTTAAGAAAATATCAGAGCCAGAAAATCACTTTCTCGCAAATTTGATTAGTCAGAGTTCCATATCATCATCAATGACTAAGTAGGAGGTGACCCTATCGTGAAGCAAAAAATAATCAGTCACTAGAGGCCAATAAATGGGAATTGGAAATACACAGGAAAAGCATCTTGGGACTTCCATAAGCAATTGGGATGTCACCATAGGCCTCCTTCATTGCCTCTAAAAGATACAGCCATTTGTTATGCACAGTACAGTAACACGCAACCCAGCCGAGGAAGCTGACTTTCAAGGCATCTGAAATGGATTTCCAGCATGTAGAGGAGCCTATAAAATCTAAACAAACATCAAAACCAACTTGTAAAATAATGGTAGCAGAGTTTCCTTCAGTCCAAGATACTGAAGAATGGCATCATTCAACCCACTATGACTATAAAAGTAACTTTTTTGCTTCGGGCATTAGGTCAGAATAAAGCAATATGCCATCTCGGAATAAGATGAGATATTCTTTGACATCTTCCACCACCAGCAGTTTAGTATTGTACTCCTATTTCCAATGAGAAAATTCGATTTAGGTACAAGCATTTAATGCCACAACAAATACTATGTTAGTGGACATCTTTGATCAAAAGAAAGAGTTTTGAACTGAGGTCCTAAATGTATCACTAGTCTTTGAGTATGTGTGCCAACAGAGCCATCTGCATAAGCTCTTTTACAAGGACTGCCATTTTAGTTCATCAAGATGTGACAGAACTGTATTCCATGTCATTACATAAGATGATGTGTCATTAGTGAGACAGATCACAGCTGGCTTTGTGCAGGGCTCAGTTATCAGCCTGCTATAATACATCTTGTATGCTACTAACATCCTGTGAGAAGACTAATTTCTGTGTAATGCTGGATGGAGAAATTCTTTAGATATGTAAAGAAAATGGTCCGGGTACAAAATGCACCATCAGGAGAGGAGGAAGTGAGTAACAGACAGTCGGATGGTAGTGTATTTTTATTACTGCTGTTAGATATTCCAAAACTGTTGTTAATTTATTCCCAGAAGTTATGATTTTATGATGATGCTATAATGCTATTTGATCTATCTGGACAGGATATCTTAATAGGTATGTCAACATGGAATGAAAAATTACAAAGGATTTCTGTTTGTTAGGCATACTGTAAGGGGAAAAAAATGTTATGTCTGATTTTAGAGACAGTACAGAATTTCTTGTTGGAGGCGTAAAATGTAGACACCTTGCCATATCACTTGATAATAAACTCAGCTGGGCAGAAAATATTGGGATAGTCAAAAGTACTGTATCTGTTAGAGAACTATATCAGGGGACTGAGGGAACTGGGACGCAAAATCTTGGTTGAGCGATTATCTGAGTTTATTAGGATAGCGACAAATATAGGATATGAATGGGGGCATAAAGAAGGGAAGTTAGATTTGTTTGTAACCAATATTAAGCAGGAAATGGATTGAGAGTCAAGAAGCAGATGGAGTTGGTGATAGGAAGCTTGTAAGCCTTAGGTTAGTAATAAGACCTGCATGAATACTGGATAAATGGAGATAAAACAATTATGGATAAACAACATTGAATAAAAGAAGAGATGACCATTACAGTAAACTACCAATTAGTTTGGGCATAAGGGAATGGGGAAATTTTTCATTAATAACTAAGAGATATAGGGACTTGAAGAAATTGTTGATGTAGTAATAATATACCTGAGTATTGAAAAAGAATTGCCAAAATTCAGTGTAATTGTCTTAAGATAGCCTTTTCTATCTTATATGGTTTGATAATATTTTGTATGGTTATTTATTATATATTAGATATAGATTTATATTGAATAGTTATCAGAAATTTGATAACACATTCATATATTCAATGTCATTTCTGTAGATTTGCATTATCTTTCCTTATGCATGATGTTCTCACTGTACTATCATTTGCAGTTTTACTGTACTAATAGATGTATTTTGGCAATTTAATTAATTTAAAAACTTTGAATCACAACACAATTTACTGTATCAGATGTTAAAGGATGGTTTAATTAATACAGAGTACCTTGATGACCAATTAGCATCTTTCAATTTCTATTCAATATGCAAGATTTTGCGTGAATTTTGACCATAGGTAAACATTTTTCTTTGAGGCTTCCTAGGCATCTTGAAGTACACAGTTTATTCTTTAAACAAAAAAAAAACAAAAAAAGGTTAACTAACATCAGTAGGCTTATCAATACCTGAAACTTCTTGGAGATGAGGTTAGAGCCGTTTCTCAGACACCAAATACATTTAAAAAAAAAAAGTAAAACATTATCTAAATATAAAATTTCATCGAAATCATTACAGCCATTTCTGAGATACCAAATGTATATATAAGAATTTCTCACTTAAAGATATATGATATCTTTTGTGTTCTGAATTGTTGTTTATTTTATCTTTTAGCTATTAGCTTTATTTAGTTGAAAGTAGATAAATTTGTGGTTTAATCAGTTTAAAATAATACATTGTGTCACTTTGGGTGGTTGGTCAAGATAAAGTGTTTATTGTCTATGAGTTATCACTGTATGACTCAAGAAAATTTCAAGTAATTTTAATTAATCCAGAAATTTCTTTTCTAAAAGCAGTCATCACCCAGAGCATGGGATCTATAATTAGTTTGCTTATGTATTGGATGAAGGAAGTTGTAAATAGCAAAGCAGGAGAAAATTTCATGTCACAGCATATTCTTTAAAAATTTAATTTGCTGATTTCAGAAGTTAAAAAATGAGTAAACAGATGTTTATTGGATTAGATTCCTATTCAAAGATTCAGGTTAGCATCTACAACCTAGAGCATTCAAAATTATAGAATTATTCAGTGAAGTTTCCAAAGTAACAACCTTTTTAATTTAATGATATGGATGAAGACAAAATTGGGACCATTGCTATTCATTATTCTAATGAATAATTGTGTTGATGATTTACTATCAGAAAGTAGATTATTTGCAGATGACATAAAAGAATCAAAATGGTAGAGGAATGTGAACAGTTGCAGGGTGATTTGGACACGATATCTTGTTGGGTTAGTAAACATGAAATGAAGATAAATGCAAAGAAGAGTCAGCTCAATAGAAACACAAATAGAAAAACTAAAGGTTGATGATAATTATAAGGTGGGGATAGAATTGCTCGTTGAAGATTTGAAATGTAAATATCTTGGCAATAATGTCTTACCCAAGTATCTAAGCAGATTGGTACAAAAAATTGTGATGTTCACAATTATGGGACTAGAAAGGTTAATCATTTTCATGTGACTCACAAACAAGGTGCTAAGGCACAAAAGACTTTTTTTATAAAGGAATAGTTATATATAATAAATTACCGCAAGAAATAAAGGATTCTGTATCTGTTGGAAGATTTAGAGAAAAAGTGGGTTCATGGCTGGAAAGCTGTGTGGCTTTGTAAAAATTATTATATTGTAGTATTTTTGTTTGTTTTGTTTTTGTTATTATATAGTGTACATATACTTTTGTTAAATGTATAAGCCACAGGCTATTTGTGAATAAATAATAATACATTAGATAACAAGTTTTACTGGGCAGGACACATTGGACAGGTGGTAAAAAAGCTTTCAAAATTCTGCACTTGTTGGAGAAAGTGATGAGGGGATGTATGAAAGAATTAAAGGAATTGGGTTACAAAACTTTGGTCAGACCATTGATCGAATATGGTAGTGTACCCACATTTTGAGTATCAAATACAAGAGTTAGAAAGGGTGCAAAAAAGAGCTGCTAGATTTGTTTCTGGAAATTATCACATAATGCAATCAGTAACAGATATGATAAAAGAGCTGGATTCATTGCAGGAGGAGGGTGAAGAGGGTCATGGGAATGTACAAGGCATATGTTGGAGATGAGGCGAAAGATATTGGTGTAGGTATGAAAACTAGTGCATGGAAGGGAAAAGATGACCATGACCACAAGCTGACACTCAATTTCAGGAACAAAGGTGGGGGAAGATTCTCTTTTTTAGGTAAGGGTGTCAGGGATTGGAATAAGTTACCAAGGGAAATGATGAATAATTTACCAAAAACATTGAAAGAATTTAAAGTTAAAATTTGTAAGGGGCAAATGTAGGTGGGTACAGGAAAGGAGGAAGATGGGTGTGTAGGGAAATTGCTACCAGAGCATGCGCTCCATTGTGATTTAATTAAATATTATTATTATTAAGTTCTCTTCACATGTAAGAATTTCTCCAAGTTTCAATAAGCAATCACTGAAAAATTTCTAAGTACTGAATAAAGCCGAAATTATTATTTAACACAATGATTTCCACCAAAAATTATTCTAATGAGTTCATAACTGCACTTCATCTTCTTCTCCACTTTTTCCCAATATTTTGTGAGTTTTACTCATCATTGGCATGGTCAATTTTAGAGCTACAGTTTTCCAGCCACATGCCCTTGCTGACACCAAGAATTTCATGCCTACTACCGGGTTGAACTAATGGGAGGAGTGAAGTGTTGCTATCTGTTTGTGAAATGTGTAACTATTTTCAGTGTGTGATAATTGTGTTTTTTTGTTTGTGAGATTATGAGGCAGAGATTGGAGACTGTTCTAACAATCACATTTATGGCTGCAGAAAACCACCTAAAAACTGCAGTCAAGCTATCCGGGTCATGGGAGCCTGCACTCACTCCCAGCCTGTTGTACCACCCCGATCCATTGTGCAGTGCCTCAGTGCATTCAAGTCACACTGGCACATTCCATAACTGCAATACTGTATCAAAACTGCACTAAAAGATGTTGTCTCAAATGATACAATATCTGCCTGCATTCTACATCTGCCAATGACCGCTGACCGGGGGGGGGGGGGGGGGGGGGATTTTCTTTTGGTGGTAAGGGAGTCAGATATTGGAATAAATTATCAATGGAAGTGATGAATAATTAACCAAATGTTCTGAAAGAATTAAATTACAAACAAAAATATTTTTTTTAACAAAAATAATTTAAAAAAACTAGCATAGTCACTAGAGATAGTGTTTTCATGCAATATATGTATATTAAAAGTAATGATAAAAATCTATTTATTCTGTTCTATATTAGGAGCAATTGGTACTAATATTTAAATACAAAAGTCTTATCTTTCTTTCCAGAATACTGTTGACAAACTGGTACAAAGAGCAAATGCTTCTTTACTTATTGGAACATCTTCCTGGAAAGAGCAGTTCATCGAAGCAATTACTGTTAGTCCAGGTATAATAGATTAACCTTTGATAACAAAATTAAATTATTCGATCTAACTTTAGCAGACTATCAGTATCCCAGAGGTTGTAAACTTAGCTCAAATGAACATTTGTACCTAAACATACTGCTAAACAGTTATACTGTATACCATTCACATGCAAAAATTAATGGTTATTTTAAACTATTATCAAAATTATTTATTAACATGACTAAATTTAAACTTAATTTAAATTTAATTTAAGCTTATTACACCATCTCACTCTTTTATTTAGTACTGTTTTTTATGCCTTTCTACAGCGCTATTTACATTCTTATTTTTCTAGATAAAATAATTTTAAATATAATATCACACAGTTTCAGATCATATATTCAAATCAGGGTTATCAAAAGCAGTAAAAAATACCTTTTATAGCTCATTGACTGCAATAGAGCATATTCTCAGGTGGCATATACATATCTGTTTTCACATTACACTCATAATCACATTAAATTTTTCCATCGTTTGAGGTAACTTGTCCAGCATACCCATTGGTAATTAATAAAAATTTCCTCCTTGCATCATGCTTGCATTCAAAATGCTATTTTATGGTTGTCTCTTTCTTTCCATATACTATTGCTAAGTTTCCTCCAAATATCCTTCAAGTCCTATCCATGAATTATATACTCCCAACCATACCATCTTTTCACCTGTCTGTTTTCCAATGATTCCAAATTCAGATTCTTTATCATATCAGTCACCAAATTTGCTCACCAGAAATTTCATAAACAATTCTAACTTCCCACTTTTGCATCCTCTCCATTTTGTGTATTTGATATTGATAATATGGCTACCATAGTACTCCATCATATCCAGGCAATAGTGTGACCAAGTTTTTTGTATCCAAATTCCCTGTTACATCCCTCTATCACCCTCTCTAGTAAATGCAAGTCTTTGAAACCTCTGCCCAATCTGTCCTTCCAAACTGAATTTCTTATCAAAAGATTTGCCAAAGTATTAAAACTTCATGCTTTCAATCATGTCTTGTTAGTAACCAAAAACATTAGTTTGCTCCTTTTTTCTACCAATAGTTTAAATTTTTCCAAATAATTTCTGTTACAATATTTACAAGTAATATTTATGTAACTGATGGTATCACAAAATTCTCATCTATAAATGCTTATTATGTTAATAACGTTATGATTTGTTTGAAGCTAAAAGGCAATTCACATATGTCATACTCATCACATTCAAGACATGAAGGTACAATGGCTCCATGTCATGAGGCATGAATGATGATCAATGAATCCTCAGTTTTAATGTTGGTACCTGTCCTAGAAATGATTTTATTAATTGAGAACCCTCTACTAATCTAGATGATACATCAGGCAACCCTCAAAGAAGTGTAGGGGAGACCGTTGTACCTTGGATCAAAATTTATACTTCAAATGTTTGAAGATCTTTTTTAAATTTTTCATGTAATTAATATTTTCATCTCCAAACCCCATTATTTCTACACCTCCAAGCATTTAAATAAATATAAAATACTATAAGAGTTGTGAGAAAATATTTTTTTAAATGTCTCTGTAATTTGATCAATGGTACAAGACCGTAATGTAACATTGATCACAACCTATTGTACCTAGGATCACTCACTTCATGTATCTTGAACCATGAAGCATTGGATTAAAAATAAGCAGGAAATAATTCTAAATTGTTTTTATTTTAAGAACACAAAATGAAGAAATATAAATTTAACTTTGCTATATCACTAACTGTAGGTATTTTTTTTTTTTTTTTATGGCATTCGGCTACTGGGCCATACAGCCAGCTCAATGTGATTTGTTGCTATCAAGTATTGACACAAGGTCACTACAACATGGACAAGACATTCACAGACACAACACTAAACACCCATGCCCTCGGCCGGACTCGAACCGGCGACCTTCGGTACGCGGAGCTAGCACTCTAGCCCCTATGCTACCAAGGCCGGCAACTGTAGGTAATTAATTTAAAGAAATTATTTTTTATTTAAGTTCGAGAAATCAAGATGGAACCATAGCTGTTCTTGATTTCTTGCTGAACAACTTACTTCTACTGGTATTGGAAACCTAAGTATATCATCTTCTTTTCCGACATCAAACACCTCTTCAGATTCTTTCACAAACTTGCTGCTATTCACAAGATGTTTGTAGAATTGAACATGATATTCTAGACCATGCCGATCTTTTGACATTATTTGTCCTATATAATGCTCCGGCGACCTGTTCTTTTTAGTAAAAATTACCAAAACATATTTTCCCTTTTCAAAAGTTTCCGATTAAAAATTAATTTGTTCTTCAACTTCTAATACTTCTTGATATATGTCTGTGGGCTTGCTCCACAAACAGTTCTTATAGCAAGCTTTTGTAATTTAAATACCCTCTGTACTTGTGCCAAGTTTCCCCAGAATGAGATGCCATAAGTAAGCAGGTAGTGAAAATATGCAAAATATACTAACCTTCTGGTTTCTATATTAGCTATTCTAGATATTACTCTCAGTGAAAATGTTCCATAATTCAGTTTTTTAAGAAATTCTTGAATGTGTTGCTTTCAGTTCAATTTCTTATCTATACATACACCCAGGAATTTTGTGAAACTGCTTTCATTGATTGCTTTTCCTTCTTATATCACATTATAGCTGTCCTTTGTTTTATTTTTTCTAACAAATTGAACTAACTCTGTCTTTTCTACATTGAGTATTAGTTTGTTAGCATTAAACCTCCTGTCATTTTTCTTTATAGCATCATTTGCTGTGTTTTCAAGGTTTTGTCCTGATGGGTCTTTCAATGATATGTTAGTATCATCTGCAAAGAGCACCTAGTGTATGTGGGAGATCATCTATATAGATTAAGAACAGCAGAGGGCCAAGAATTGAACCCTGAGGCACACCACATTTATCTACAACCCATTCTGAGTTTATAACATCTCCTGTATTAGTATCTTTCAGTGATACACATTGATTTCTATTTTCAAGAATGATTTGAACCAAAGTCCTCCATAGTGGTCTAATTTACCTAGGAGAATCTCGTGATCAACACAGTCAAAGGCCTTAGCAAGATCACAGAATATACCTAGAGAATTTAATTTTTTATGCATTGATTCCAGTATGTTGTTTACAAAAGCAAAAATTGCGGAATCTGATGAAACACCTTGTCTAAAACCAAACTGTTCTTTACTGAGTAGGTAATTCTTTTGTAGATGTGCATACACCCTTCTGTAGATTACGTTTTCCAAGAATTTTGAAAATGCTGATAGAAGTGATATTGGTCTGTAATTCTCAATCTTCGAGGCATCACCCTTTTTATAAAGCAGTTTGATTATTGACTTCTTGAGTTAGGGAAGATACCTTCTTCAAAAGAACTATTACAAATATGATTAATAACTCCACTAATGCTGGTGTTGAAACCTCATTCATAACCAAATGACTTTTTATTTTTGAGTGATCTAGTAATTTATTTAATTTCATTTTGACTGGTGGGAAATAGAGATATAGATGCTGTTTTTGGTGACAAGGATTTAAGTATTGTTATAGCAGCCATATTCCCAATATATTTTGCTTTTATTTTTTCAGCAATTGTTAAAAAGTAGTTATTAAAAGCCACTTCCTACACAAGAGGGGTCATTTACAACTTTTTCGTTAATGCTTAAGGAAATAGGTTTATGTTCAAGTTATGATACAGCTGTTTCTCTTTTAATAATGTTCCAAACGCTTTTTATCTTATTATCTGAACTACTAATCTCATCATTTACGACCAAACGTTTAGCTTTGTGATGCTTATAGTTGATAGATGGAGTACTTATAAATGATAAATAACTCAGTTCTTTTGATCCCAACATATATGGTTTATTATATATTATTTGAGTCTACTAGGGTTTACAATGAAATTGGTTACTCTCAGAAGATGCAGATTCGTTTTTTGGCAATGATTATCTAAAGCATTCAATCTACTCATCTACGCTGATAACTAACATCTCTCGAGTCCTCATCTCCATAGCAACTTATATCTTATTGCTTTTTCTCTCTAAGAGTATATATATTATTAATTTCTATCTACTCTCAGGAAACAAAAATATAATTTTCTTATGAAAATATTTCTGTTCTGTGACATGCCTCCTCTAGTTTACCATGGCTTTATTTAAAAAGACATCGGTAAACTTATAAGAGTAAC
The DNA here is from genome assembly GCA_031002005.1 of Vandiemenella viatica. Lineage (NCBI taxonomy): Eukaryota > Metazoa > Arthropoda > Insecta > Orthoptera > Morabidae > Vandiemenella > Vandiemenella viatica. Next base: position 169,478,279 of record JARYHS010013630.1, on the reverse strand, counting down.
CTTGCATCTCGAGATCCCCATTTTCTTATTCCTAGTATAATTTTTTACAAACCATTTTACAACACATTCTCTTCTTAATACTAACAACATAATGAAACAAACTAAAAAAACATGTCCAAAAATTCACACAAATGCAAGTCCTGTCATGGTTGCCATGTGACGCTTATCGTTGATTGATGGAGTACTTATAAATAGCTCAGTACTTTCGATCCAAACATATATGGTTTATTATACATAATTTGAATCTACTAGGGATTACAATGAAATTGGTTACTCTTAGAAGATACTGATTTGTTTTTTGGCAATGATTATCTAAAGCATTTAATCTACTCATCTACGCTGATAACTAACATCTCTCGAGTCCTCATCTCCTTATTGCTTTTCTCTCTGAGAGTATATATATTATTAATTTCTATCTGCTCTCAGGAAACAAAAATATAATTTTCTTATGAAAATATTTCTGTTCTGTCACAGCTTCTTTTATTAATTTGGTTAAAATTCTACAGTAAGTTTTGTAATGCTGTCTGAGAAGCATATTATTAGTATTCCTAACTTTTACATACAATTCCCTTTTATGTCTGCAAGATGTTTTAATACCAAATATAACCCAATTTTTGTTTACTCATTTTTGACAAATTGGAGCTAGTTTACCTCTCGTAAATTTCCAAAAACCTTTGGTGAAATCAATTGAATTTATTGTTTATCCATTTAATTTATAAACTGTGCTCCAGTCCTCATTGAGAAGTTCATCATTTAATGTTTTTTTATTGAATTGCTCTTTAATGGCCTAACTTTGATAAATCCTTTCTTTTTATTATTTTCATTTCCCACAACATCCAAAGTAATTATTTGAGCATTATGGTCTGACAAACCATTTTCCATTGGAACTGTTCCATATATTTCTAATTTATTGTGCTCTACAAAAATGTTATCAATAATGGTATTACTATTTGTTTGTATTCTAGTTGGCAAGTTTACAGTTTGATAGGAATTGAATGATTTAAGCATTCCTAGAAGAAAATCTGTCTGGTTACATTCTACAGCAAAATTTATGTAGAAGTCTCCACAAAGGATAATTTCCTTTTTAGTTCGCAATAAATTTAATAGAACCACTTCAAGTTTATGACAAAACTTACTGAAGTCTCCTGTGGGAACCCTATAAACTGTCAGCACTATAAAATATTTGTTATCTAATTCTAATTGTACTGCACAACATTCAAAACCTTGTTCTAATACAGTATTTACTTAAATCTAATGATTTTGTCTCAGTATTTTCTCTTACATATATTGCTGCACCACCCATTCTCATCTCTGACCTGCAATAACATGAAGCTAACCTATATCCAATAAAAGGGAGGAGACATATTTCAGAATTCTTCAGATGGTGATCTGTCAGACAAACGATATTTATGTTAAGATTCAATGATTTTTTAACTATTTAAACTATGATACTTTTATTACACAGCGTTACTACACTCAAATTCGCTAAACACACCACCAGACAAATATTTCTACACGTTATTTAATATTAAAAGTAATTTAAAAGAGCTGGTATCAATTCACAACTTCAACGTGTAAGAAACCAGAGACAAGTCACATTGTCTATCAAAGGTTAGGAGTGTGGGTGTACCACTGCTGGATGTGTTTGGTTAGTTGTAAATGACAGTTAAATGTATCAAAATTCAAATAAAAGCATAACACCTTATGATGTTTTCATTCCAGTTTAGAAGAATGGAGATTATTAAGTGCCAACTGTGCCTATAGCACTCTAGAGTAGATGGTATCTTCCTTAATGGATACTTATCCAATGTTATTGGAACTCACATATCCTATCACTGAAATTTTATCTGTCAAATTTGTTTTTAATTTCCATTGCTTATCACTCTTTATATCACCATATTTTCAACCTTTTTTTTTTTTTTTTTTTTTTATTAATGTAACATCTAAAATTTTACATGTGATCACATCTATTTTATTTAAGATAATATTCTGATATTTTAAAAGCAAAATACTTATATTAGGCATATATGAGAGACCATTTTAACACCATAGTTCTGAACAATGGGGGATACTGTTAGATAGTATTTAGAAATGCTATAGTAATGATATGATGGAAAAAAGAAAGAAATTTTAGGCAATACAAATAACTAAGGAAAATAACCAATCACTCACCAAAGTTGAAGGCTGTGATAAGTGAAAAACATAAGAGATGGAAAAAAAAAAAAACGCACACACACATGCAAACACATTATTTCAGTTCATGTCATTTGTTTTCACTCATTGCAGCTTTCAACTTTGGTGAATGATGGGTTATTTTCCCTATCCTTGGTTATTTAGAAATTCTATAGTAATGTTTGCTTTCTGTATGTATAATTACAATTATAAGTACACTATAAAGATAAAATATAGATAATCTTAATTATTGTTGTCACTGTTCTAAAGGAGTAGTGTAAATCAATCTCGAACGTTAAAAGTACTCGCTATTAACTGTAGAAGTGTTTGTAATAAGCAGCCTGAGCTTGAAAGCATTATTAGTAGAACTGAAGCAGATATTGTATTAGGTACTGAAAGCTGGTTAAAACCGGTTATAAGTTCAGCAGAAATATTTAACAATAAATTTTTTCCATAAGGATAGGATACATTCAAATGGAGGTGGTGTAATTATAACTGTTAGTAAACACCTGTCTTGTAACGAAATAAATATCAATACGGTCTGCAAAATCCTATGGATTAGACTAAAAGTAGCTAGGACAAAACTTGTAATAGGGTCTTTCTATCGTCCACCTGATGCAGATGTAGCTGTTGCTGAGGCCTTAAGAGGTAATGTAAGTAATATAGCTCATCAATTTTTTGATCATGGAATAATACTAGGAGATGAATTCAACTTTCCGTATATCGACTGGACTAATTATGCCCACATTTCAGGTGGCAGGGATAAAATATCCTGTGAGATTATTCTTGACCTTTTCTCAGAACTTAATCTTCAGCAGCTTGTTACTGAATCATCGCGGTGTCACAAGGATAACGAAAACATTTTAGATATTCTCGTTACAAATAGGCCTGAATTATTCACGGACATTTCTACCACCATGGGAATAAGTGATCATAAAGCTGTAATTGCTAAAGTAAAATTAACAGCCGTGCGCAAAAAGAAAAAAGAAATGGTCATTTACAGGTTCTGAAAGGGCCCAAATGAGAGTTTAAGAATGTTTTTGAGGGATAATTACATTACCTTTATAGAAGGAAGAGGCTTGGTTGAAGAGATGTGGCTTCGATTCATGAATATAGTTTGGGATGGTATGGACTTACATATACTGAAAAGGACAATCAGGGATGGGAACGATCCCCCGTGGTAAACACATGAAGTTAAAAGGTTACTTAAAAGGCAAAGGAAGATACATGCACGCTCAAGAAGGACAATGTATAGGAGTGATTTAGAAAATTTAGCTGTTACAAGAAGACATGTCAAGAATGTGATGTACAAGGCCTTTAATGACTTTTGTTGCAATTCACTTTCCAAGAGCCACATCGAAAATCCAAAGAAATTTTGGTTGTATGTAAAAAAAAAAAGTAAGTGGTTGTGACAACAGTATGCCAGTTCTACTACAAGACGGTCGGGAAGTTGATGACAGCCGTGACTACTGTATTTAACACTGAATTTAAAAATTCTTTCACTGATGTAAACATGGAAAACATTCTTGTTTTTCCACAACGTATAGAATTTGAGATGGATCCAGTACAAATTGATAGTGTAGGTATCATAAAGGTATTAAAGCTTCTGAAGTGGGGGAAAGTGACAGGTTCCGATGGTATACCAGTAAGAGTATTTTCGGAATATGTGGAAGAAATACAACCATTTCTGTCAGATATATTTCGTAAATCTTTAGAAGAAAGGAAAGTACCTTCTGACTGGAAAATAGTGCAGGTGATTCCCATTTTCAAGAAAGGAGATCGGAGAGATCCTAGGAATTATCAACCCATATCTCTAACATCTGATTGCAGTAGAATTCTGGAGCATGTCATATGCTCTAACGTTATGAAGCTTCTAGATGAAAACGAGTTACTTACAGCAATCCAACACGGATTTCGGAAGAACTGATCATGTGAAATACAACTGGCTCTATTTTCGCTTGATGTAATGAAAGTTATTGATGCAATATCCTAAGTTTATGCTGTTTTCTTGGATTTTCAGAAAGCTTTTGACTCTGTACCCCACAACCGACTTTTAGCGAAGATTCAAGCGTATGGTATATCTGATCGGATTTGCGAATGGTTGTGTGATTTTCTAACTGGTCACTCACAGTATGTCATTGTTGACAGGGAAGCCTCTTCAAAGCTAGATGTTACGTCGAGCGTTCCACAAGGAAGTGTAATAGGACCACTTCTTTTCTTAATTTTTATAAACAATCTCTCTGACAACGTTAATTGCAGGATGCAATTTTTTGCTGATGATGCACTTATATATAGGGAAGTGAGATGTTCTGACGATTGCTTAGAAATTCAGCGCGATGTTATTTAGGAATGGTGCCATAAATGGCAGCTTACACTTAACTGCAAAAAGTGCAAGGCAATGCACATAAGTAATAAAAAGACCCCGTTTTCTCATGAGTACATAGTTAACAATTCAGTTGTTGACACTGTGGATTCCCTGAAGTATCTAGGCATAACAGTACAAAGCAACATGAAATGGGACTTGCACATAACTTCTGTCGTAGGCAAAGCTAATTCTAAACTACGATTTATAGGTAAAATTTTTGAAGCTGTAATGCTCATACAAAGGAAATAGTGTACAAAACACTAGTGCGTCCGCATTTGGAATACTGTTGTGGAATGGGATCCGTATCGCAAGGGATTGGTTGACATGTTAGAGAAAGTACAGAGGAGAGCCGCTCGATTCGTGACTGCTAGTTACAGTCCTTACGTAAGTGTCATAGAGCTGATACGCGGGTTGGGCTGGGATTGTTTGGCAGACAGACGAAGTTGTTTTTGTTTGAATTTGTTGGCGAATATGCGAAAATCTTTAATTTACAAGTGCAATGAAATACTTCTTCCACCAACTTATTTAGGTTGCAATGACAGGAGGGATAAGATTCGAGAAGTAAGATGCCGTACTGATACATTTATGTATTCCTCCCTTCCTCATTCTGTTCGGGATTGGAATGCACCGAATTAGGATTGGTGCTTAGCACCCTCTGCCACCCACAGTATTTTTGATTTGCAGAGTATAGATGTTGATGGGTAGATTCACTAATTATTAGCATTTATTTATTTATTTATTATTTTTTTGTAACTCTTTAAAAATGTCTCACTGAGTATTGTAACAGATAATAATTTGGAAGTCTATTATCTCATGTTTACTTCTCCTTGAGTGTGTTCCAATTTACAGGAGATGATGGAGGAGGGGTGAAGGTGAGGAAGATGATGAAAAGCTGCCTTCATGTGGTGATTATATTATGCATTTCCTTACTCTGTTCTGGAAACTGCTTTTCGCCTTTGTACCTCCAACAGGTAATGTTTCACATTAATCTCAAATTGTTATAAAACATTATTTGCATCAATAAAGTAGCCTGTTGATGAAGTTATGAATTTTGAGTATATAATAAGAAATTTTCTTTGTTTCAACAGAAACAACGAGAAAAAACATAATAATGAGAGTTCAGGATGCAGAATAACTAGTTTTTATGGTTGAAGATTTAAAAAAAAAAAAAATAAAATATACACTTAGAATTTTCCAGAAATCACTAATGCTTATTTTCAGATACAGACTTCTGCTAAGATGAATGGTTACTTATTGAAATGATGTTGCATTACACAATAGATAGTGTTTTATCACTGATACCTACCAATGTGGCTGCACATATTAAGGTGTGATTACACAGGATGGAGAGTGAGGAGGCAGGAAGCAGGGGCTACATCTGGAGTAGGTTCAAATCTTTGGTCATCATGATTGTGTTTTTAGGAAGTTTTCAACAATCACCTAGGTGAATACAAGGATTTATCTGAATCTCTGCCTCATAAACTGGACATTTAAAAAAAAATATGTACACTTACCACATAAACACAAGTCACTTGTTTTATGGACACACCCTCATCAAAATTACAATTAGCCTAGCAAGCCAATAATAGATTTTATAAAAAGCACTGCCTCAAAAGAGGATGTGCTAGATGACCATGATAGTGAAAATCTTCAAGAATCTTAAGATGATTGATCTTGTTTTATCATTGATGCATTGATGAAAGGAGCCAGAAAGATGTTTTAAATTTTTTGTGAACTTTTAAAGGAGACATTACAGTTCCCATAAATCATGTGTGGTTGTAAAAAAAAAAAATAATAATTATGTTTTAAGGTGGTTCAATCAGAAATTAAAAATTTGTATATTAATTGTTACATAGCATTGACATATTACTTTAATGGAGAAAGTATTGAGTTACATTCAAGTGATATTTTGTTTTAGTAAGTTTTAAACATTCTAAGCTACATTCTGATTAGATTATGCTGCATTTCTTGTTATCTTATATATAAAATGAAATTTTAGAAAATATTATCACTTGGTGGTTCGATGCAGCACTCCATCCTCAAGTATTTGTTTTGTACACTCTAACATGTTTTCCTCCAGTTCCTTCTTATTCAGTTGTTACCTCTACTAACAGATTAATAAATCCTGCATGTGTTGATCATGAATCACTATCCTTTTTCTTTCGGTAATATTCTTCCTTAAATTCAACTCTTAATCATTATTTTCAGGAACATGACCTATAACATGTAAAGTGCAACAAAACACAGTGTTTTAAAAGTTTGTTCATAAAGTCAGACTTTGTTATATGATGGAGAAATTTTACTAAAATTTCTTTCCATTTCCCAGTGAAATAAAGATATTGATGGTGTTATTATTGTATCAAATTAATTGTTTGGAAAATGTGTTGCAATCTGCTTTGGGTTTTAAAAGAAGTAAAAGAGAATAAAAAATGATAATGTGACTCACTTAGTGAGTAGTATAGTCTATGTATAAATAAACATTAAATGCTGTTCATTTGTTAGCACATCACTTTAGAATGGCAGGACTAATTTCTAATTTATTAAAATTGTTGTTAATAGTCCAATTAAGATTTTCAGAGAAAGAAAAACTTGAAAAGTTACCAGAAAATCTGGCTAAAACTGAAAGTACTTTTTTATGACTAGGCTAATTTTCTAAATGTTTGTAATAGTCCAAATAAGGCTTTAAAAAAAGAAAAATTGGAAAATTCGAGAAAAACCAAACATGCCTTTTTTTTATGGACCAATTTTTTAAAATGTTGAGAATAGTCTGAGTAAGGTCTTTAAGAAAAGAAAATTAAAAAAGCTGCCAGGAAAAACTGAATGTGCCTTTTTCTATTTGATTTTTCTATGAATTCAAGAGAATAACTCATGATTTGAATGATGCATTTTTTGTTTTGTTCCTTATGTTCGGATAATGGAATTAACTCAGTTGAATGTTTTCCGATGGGGTGAAAAACTGGAAAAACTCATTCCAGCTTCAATTGAAATAAAGTTACCTTTGTTTTAATGTTTTTGTTGTGTTTCACAATTTGTCCCACAAATGAAGTTATTTTATTTCTATTCCATTGATATTAATTAAGTACATGTAGGCCTACTTGATTGTATTGAAACAAGGTATTATCTGAATAAGAAATGACAGCACTTAATTGTCCAATGCATGACATATTTAATCAGGAATTAAAACATGAAAAACAATATGATAGTGATGCTTTGAGAGAATGAACTTTTTGTTGATAAATCGGCAACAAAAATTTGTAAAAAACACTATTATGAAAGTTGTGTGCAATGGAACTAGAGGGATTTTGACATACCGTACATCTATTACCGGTAGGTCTAAAGCACTTAGGAAGAGGCCTATTACTTACAATTCATATATAAAATATTTTTTACCAACATTATCTTAATAACAAAACACTTTTCAGCTCGAAATCTAACCACTGGAAAGAAACAGAAAAAGCTAAAAGTGAAAATTTTATGTTAACCCCGTTTAATGCCTCCATGTTCATTAATTACAATCAAGTTGAGGTGTAACACGTATAGGCTTGGAATTTTTTATAAAGAGAGATTTCAGTTTCAAGTAGTTCGCCATATACATGGGATAAACAAAAGAAAAAGTACACAATTTAAAATTGTCAATAAATGAAAAGAGTGATTCCAAAGATCAATGTTACAGTTTGTTGTCAGCATAGTTAGGCACATCCCGAATTAAACTGGAGTAGATAAGTAACTTCCAAATATGTTTTTCAGTAGATTAAAGGATTTGAATTTTTAAAATAAGAGCTAGGAACAAACAGTAGGCTTAAATGGAAGAGAAAAATTCATTTAATAATTTATTAGTATAATACACTAGATGTAGCATGTGCGGCATGACGTCAATCTATGACGTCATGCTTTACGATGATATTCTTGGAAATGCGCGTTATTTAATAACATTTCCAAGCATCAGTGAATAAATTAACTCGTGGAACACTGAAATAAAAGTATGTATTGCATTAAAATTGACATATCAATCATTAGATGCTTATATTTACATAATATTCTTTTGATATATAGAAGTATTCCTTAAATTCTTTGTCCATAGATATGTAAGATAAAAGCTTTGTATTTCGAGCATTTGTTGGTTAGAATATTACTTAGAATAAATCAGAATTACAACTTTCATTTGACGGTACAGCAGAGGACATGAATAATTTAGTTTTTTTTTTTTTTTTTTTTTCAAAATAATTTAAACTGTGCCCTATTATTGAAATTATTAGTTCATCTGAATGGAAATAGTTGCACACTGATCTCAAATTGTGCAGCCTACACTACAATTAATAATATAAGTTTATCAGATTTATTTTAATTATCTTTGCTTTCACTAAGTTATATTACTGAGGCTATTATTTTCACAATGTGTAAGTATGTCAGCTATTTGAACGTTATAATATCAGTCTGAATCACGTTGGAGATTTTTGGTTTTTTACTTTTCTTTTTTGTTGAAGGTTTTTTATCAAATTTAGGTTGTTTCATAATCACTTGAATTGTCATTTTGGTCAGAAAACTGTTGCGCATGTTCGTTTTGTGATGACATTGGCTATGGTAAAATAAGAACGAGGCCCAAAGAATTGTGCTATTCGTTTGAAATTTACCACATCCGTTCCTATGGTCATACCTTTTTTTAAAAAAAGTGTACATGAAAGCAAAATGCAACATACATTAGACGTAAAGCAACATGAAAATTACGAATTAACACAACACACAATTGCCAATTCACTTCAAATTATCACGTCAAAGATAGCATCTGTACAGCAACAACTATAAAAAAATGCTGGCAACGTTTCTTGGTAGTATATGAATATATTCCTGTGTTGTATAATTCACTTCTTATAACAACTTATTTTATACTTATGTCGTGATACATGACATCACCATCAATGCGTGTGGGATTGAAGCTTTGATTTTGTAGCGGCAGTATTAGCCGAGATTGTGGTTAGGTTCAAATTAAGCCTGGACCAAAATAAATAATGAACCTTGTCATAGGAAAAGCATGTTGAAGTTAACTATTATCAGTTATTTAAGCAGGTTTCATAAGCACTATGTCATGTTTTGATGTCATGAATCACGTTGTAAACTACTCCCGTATGTGGTTAGTTTTAAAATTCAACCTGGACCAGGATAGCAACCAAAACCTATTGTGTTATAGCGCCAGGCAATAGGAATTGCATTTATTTCAGGAAACTGAGGGGAAGGGAGGGTGTAGAGATGCTCATAGATAAGGATGGAGAAGTACAAGGCGTATTCCAAAAGTAAGGTCCGTTTGATCATAATAAAAACATCGTTCAGGATACAAGGTTTTTATTAACGTCAGTATGTAACTACATATCTAGTTCTCTTTTCCACATAATCGCCGTTCATATCTATACACTTTCTGTAACGCTGTACCAGTTTCTTTAACCCCTCGGCATAAAAGTCTGCCGCCTGGGACCTGAACCAATTGGTAACGCTCGTCTTGAATTCTTCATCGGTTTGAAATCGTTGTCCACCAAGCCACCGTTTCAAATGCAGGAAGAGAAAATAGTCGCTTGGTGCAAGATCTGGACTGTAAGCAGGGTGGTCTAGGATTTCCCAACGAAACTCTTGAATCTTCTCTTTGGTTTTGGAAGCGGTATGCGGGCGTGCGTTGTCGTGCAGGAGGATGATGCCAGACGACAGATTCCCGAGGCGTCGATTTTGGATGGCACGTCTCAGTTTGGTGAGCGTTGCACAGTACATGTCAGCTGTAATGGTTGTCCCACGGTCCATGAATTCGATCAAAAGGACGCCCTTTTCGTCCCAAAACACGGAAGCCATCATTTTGCGATTCGTGTATGGCGATTGCGTACACTTTTTTGGTTTGGGTGAACCGGAATGGCGCCACTGCATTGATTGTTGTTTTGATTCTGCGTTGGTGTACGCTATCCACGTCTCGTCTCCCGTAACAATTTGGGAAAACAAACTGTCTCCATCTTGTCTATAGCGCTCCAAAAATTGTCGTGCGCTATGCATTCGTTGCTCTTTGTGCTGAGCGGTGAGCAGTTTTGGCACCCACCGTGCACAAAGCTTCCGATATCCAAGCTCTTCAGTGACAATTCTGTAAATTGAGGTTCTAGCAACATTTGGGAATTCCATAGCCAGACCACTAATCGTCAAACGCCGATCACTTCGCAGTTTTTGGTTAACTTGCTCGACGATGTCATCGGTCCGAATACTGGGCCTGCCACTCCGCTGTTGATTGTGCACATCTGTGCGACCGCTTTGAAATTCTCGATACCAGTGTCGAACTTGTTTCTCACTCATTATGTTTGGTCCATACACTACACACAATTCATGATGGATGTCCGCAACTGACGATCCTTTTGCCAACAAAAATCTAATCACACCGCGCACTTCACAACTGGCGGGAGCTACGATTGTCGCGGCCATTTCAAACTTCTCTCAACAATAGATATACGGCTACTGCGGCACACCAACAATACTGCATATTTACCAGGAGTTGGTAGATGGCGCTGCAGGTGGGAAATGTCATTCAGGCCTATCATCTGTGACATCTTGTACCCCGGACCTTACTTTTGGAATACGCCTCGTAGTTACTGAGGATTTGAAAAAGGAAGAGATTTTAAGTAACTGGTTTAGTGAGAGCATTAGGGACAATGAATCAGAAACGGGAAGGTCTAATTCGGAGAACGAGCTTAACAATACGATTAGAAATGAAGGTACTAAAAAATTTGAAATTCATCCTGAAGAAATCATGAAGGAAATAAGTAAGCTGAAAAAACATATGGGGGCCCATGCAGATAATATTACTACAGATATCTTAAAGATAGCCAGGTGTGACGTTGTGCCTTATCTTGAAATATTATTTAAACTGAGTCTGGATACTTGCTGCTTGCCACAAGACTGGAAAAGTGTGACAGTAGTACCGGTACATAAAGGAGGGGTGAGAAATAGAGTCGAAAATTACAGGCCAATCAGTTTGACTTCAGTGGTAGATAAATTAATGGAAAGATTGATATGCAACCATGTGAGGAATGTAAGTGGTTTTCAAGTAGGCAACATGGGTTCAGGCAAGGATATTCATGGGAATCTCAGTTGGTGGGATATATGCAAGATATTTCAGATGAAATGGACAAGGGAGGCCAAATTGATAGTGTAGCACTAGATCTGTCAAAGGCGTTTGACAGAGTAAGCCACAAAATGGTAGTAAGTAAGGTAAAAACTATTGTAGTGGATGAGAAAGTGATTTGCTGGGTAGAAGAATTTTTAAAAGGTAGAAAACAGAAAGTTAGGGTAGGAAATGCAGTATCAAAGGAAGTGGAAGTAAAAATGGGAGTGCCGCAGGGTAGTGTATTGGCACCATTGCTATTCATTATTCTAATGAATAATTGTGTTGATTGTTTACTATCTGAAATTAGATTGTTTTCAGATGACATAATGCTGTATAAAAGAATCAAAACGATAGAGGATTGTAAACAGTTGCAGGGTATCGGGACAGGATATCTAGTTGGGTTGGTAAACATGGGATGAAGATAAATGCAAAGAAGAGTCGGCTAATTAGATACACAAATAAAAACCAAAAGGTTAATTATGAATATAAGGTGGGGGAATAATTTCTTGCTGAAGACTTGAAATGTAAATATCTTGGCATTACATTTGATAACAAGCTTAACTGGGCAGGACACATTGGACAGGTGGTAGGAAAAGGTTTCAAAATTCTGCACTTGTTGGAGAGAGTGATGAGGGGATGCACGAGAGAAGTAAATTAATTGGGTTACAAAACTTTGGTCAGACCATTGCTCGAATATGGTAGTGTAAGATGGGACCCACATTTTGAGTATCAAATACAGGAGTTGGAGAAGGTGCAAAGATGGGTTGCTAGATTTGTTTCTGGAAATTATCACAGAATGCAATCAGTGACAGATATGATAAAGGAGCTGGAATGGGATTCATTGCAAGACAGGAGGAGGATGAGGAGGGTAATGGGAGTGTACAGGGCATATACTGGTGATGAGGCATGGAAAGATATTGCAGTAGGTATGAAAAGTAGTCCATGGAAGGGAAAAGATGACCATGACCACAAGCTGGCACTTGATTTCAGACACAAGTGTGTGGGAAGATTTTCTTTTTTAGGTAAGGGTGTCAGGGTTTGGAATGAGTTACCAAGGCGAATGATGAATAACCTACCGAAAACGTTAAAAGAATTTAAAGTTAAAATTTGTAGAGGGAATATGTAGGTGAGTGAAGGATAGCGGGAAGTTAGGTGTGTAGGAAAATTGCCACCAGAGCGTGTGCTCCATTGAAATTAAATTAAATTAAATTTTATAAAAATTCAATTCTTTCAACAAGTGCTAAGAAATGATTTACTACAACACAGAAAGAAACGTACGAATTTTGTTTAAATTGTCTTATTGATTATTAGTTGCTTTTTTTTTAGTGATGATATTACTTGGTTTGAATGAAAGAAGTTCCAAAGTGTTTGCCATCTATGCAACCTAAACCACAATTGAAACTAACATTACGTGACATAACCTAAGTTGTTAAGATTTATTTTTAGCATCGTTCGTTTTCACTGGGGTCATTATTTCAGCCGGATGTAAGCTGTGCCGGGCGTTAAAACATCGATCTTCATCATAGAGAATAAGAAAGTTGTAAGAAACTGTGAAGATTTTTGATCAAGTTTGTATTGCATGATGCATGATCGGTATCAATGCATGATGATATTGACATGCGATACAGGGAAAATGTATAAATTTGCACGTGAATGAAGCTTTGATTTTCTACCGGCTATATTGGCGAAGATTGTAGTTAGGATGAAACGTAACCTGGACCAACTGAAACTTTTTGCTACATCACAAGGGATGAGAAATTACAGGATATTGAGCTTTATTTTAGAAAAATTTTATATCGGTAAGCAACTAAAAAGAAATCCACTGCCAGAACAGTCCGTTAAACCCGTCATTTTTGACGGGCTTTGTGGCTAGTAATAACATAATGGTTTAATGATAATTTGAGATTTAAAGGAGGAAAAAATAAATTTTATTAGTGAAACTTGACATCACCATGTGTGACTTTGAGGAATTAACAACTCTTTAATTATGAGAAAATGTGTAATAATTTAAAAGAGTGGGAATAAATCAGAGTATGAGGTACAAAATTTTTTGGAAGATCCAATTAAAAATAGGGTACGATGAAATATGGGATTTTTGCAATTCACAAGAGAATTGGTATTTCTCTGTGGGGTTACCCCAATATTCTGGAACAGTCTGGCACATGATTAGCAAAGACTACCTACATTTTCTTGTGGAGGCAATTTCTAGCAGTACTTGGTTGGAAGAGGAATTGCATGCCATGGTGGTGATAGAATTTGGCTGGAGCATCTGGGACCTGTAAAACCTTTCATACTATGCACTGTCATCATTCCTTTAGCAGTCCATACAGAACTACACAAAAGATTACCATGAACTGAAGGGATTTTCTTAGGTTTTCACCAATTATGGGGGAGCTGTGAAAGCTTTATTGAAGTTATGGACTTAAGTTGGTTAGCTGAATCTATCTGCTGTCCTCATTAATGCATGTGTATGTCAGATGCCTTTCCGTTAGAATAAAGACTCATACCAGTTAAGCTACAAAACTTTTCAGAATATACATTTTTTGACGAAGTAACTTTTTCATTTGACTGTGCAACCTATCACCTGTTAGATGTTACAGGTTATGTTAATAGCTTGGTGACCAATTTTCAAGAAAACCTGCAAATTACGATTCTGACTGAAGTAGTATAAACTGTATCAGTAACAATCACAGTTTCAGGCAATCAGCTGCATATAGTCACCCCCAGTACCAGCAAGTAGTCTTGATGTTTTCTTCTTGGAAGCTCCCAGTGAAACAGGAAACACCTTTTTGATCTCATTGATTCTAGTAATTATTCACTCACATAATGATATTGCACTTCCACTTGCTTCATTAGGAATTGCAGCTGCATTGTTGGAAGATGGTCAAAATGCTCATTCATGATTCAAGTTGACATTAAATATACAAAACAATAAAACTCCAACACGCAACCTTTCAAAGTACCATGTGATGGATGGGAACGTTTTCTGCGTCAGTTCAAATTGATCGCTTGTTATGAATTTACAATGGCATATAAATGTCTTTGGAGGCATTAGACCAAACAATGCAAGATCTACAAAACAATCAAAACAGGTTTGGAGGTGAGATGATTGAAATCGAAATGTAAATAAAATGGCCTGAGAGTTCAAATTTAAAGGAAGAAAATAAATTAGTCGGTTAACATGAATTTTTAACTTGATTCAGTTGAAACTAATATTTTGGAACATAATTACATGGTTCCAAGTCAATCACATTCCACACACATCACCCATTTCCAACATTTCAGCAGTCTACTGCTGATAGACTTCTTCTCACATGTAAAATTCCACATTGGAGTATTTCTGAACATACTCCTCCTCATATTGAATATTCATGGACACAACAGTAAATAAATACAATGATCACTCAGAAATATATTTTTCATTTTTTCACAAATTCACAAGATGACCCCAAATAAATTTATGGAAAAAATAAACAGGTCAATGTCTGTTGGGTTACCTAGTAACGAATGAACCTGTGACATACAAAGATTGACTATGTTTTGTCTAAAAAAAAAAATTAGTTTTCCAATCCAGCTTGTCATCAAAAGTTAACCTATCAGTTTGTAATACTTTGAAATTAAATTGCCAAATGCCTCAACAAATGTAAATTAGTAAAAAAAAAAAAACTACTGAAAAACATCCATATAAATTCTATTCCATTAAAATACCAGGCTAATCAGAGACTCATGAGAATTGAGGAAATGAAAGGAAAAAATTCTATTTTTTTGCAGTCGACCCTGAAAAATACCTGACTGAGCAGTATGAAGAATAGTCACCAGAATTGTAATATCTTCGTTGGATAACCAAATGAATTAATTCACAATGGAGGAAGAGCCACTTATGTTACTATAATAAAGCCAGATATTCCATAGAATCATTGAAAGAAACTTTTAAAATTGGTCTCACCTCTTCATCTCCTAATACCAGGTGTACTCAAAATTTGTTATCGATAGTTTAGGGAATGTTGACAGTGAGTTCATTAGTGTCCTAGGTACCAAAAATTCATGACCTTTCTACTACATATTGTATTAACATGGGAATCATCAACAAAAAGTATTGAGAAGGAATGATGATTACACAGTATATTAAGGTATATTTCAACAGAATCTAAACAAAGGTATCATTTAGTTAATCATAGAAGACACAGAAGCCATGTAGCACTAAATAACTAATAACTTGATCATATTAACAACCACAATTTGATATTAACTTAACCAATGCCAATAAAGAATTATGTGAGTGCTGAAATCACTAAAGCACTGGTCTACAATAACCATAAAGTGTCAAGAACTATAGACACTTTGGAAGTGATATGAGCTTTGCAAAAGAAAAAGTCTCTCAATTTCCAGAATCATCAGTTCAAGTATCAGTAGTAGAAAAAAGTTTTCTTCATTTCAGTATTAGCTCCCCCACAGCAGAACATGGAAAACCAAAATTGGAGAATATCAATATCACAGAGCAAAGTTTGGTGGTAAAAATGTAAAAAGCAATTAGGCAAAACACAATTTTGTAAAAATCTCTAATTACACATGTTTGGCTATTCAGACTGTAATACTCGCTATGAGCTGTAATTTGCTTTAGAAATATATTTTATATTAATTTAATCAATAATTATTTTATCAGTGGCAAAGTTTGTTCCAAAGTAAATGATCTTTTATATAATAGCTGTGCATTTATTGTGTCCTCGTGACCCAATTTTTAAGCAATATTTTGTCCTTTAGAAGTGTGATTGCTGCATTAAGAACCCTATGCAATATTATTTCAATGTTTTAAAAATGCCTGGACATTTCTTAATATCCTGTTTGTAAGGAACAAGGCTACTATACCGGGGTGAAGAATAGGCCTAGTACCTTAACTGAATGTTTACTTGAAGTGAAAGTTCTGTTAAATTTGACTAAATAATTTTAAACTGACCATGTGCCTGCCTGGAATACTCAACTGAAATGCTCAATGGTCGCCATAAAGCTTTTTTAACCCAAAGCTGAGGAAAGGTTTCAGTCTCCTACGAAATCACAAAAAGTTCACTTGAATAAAAAATTTGAAGTTTATTTTCAAAGCCACATCTTAAAAATTTGCGTTCTATAGTTGAGTAGGCGATCGAACCAAACGTTTCCAAAAAATTGCATGGTTATGAAGAGAAATAGAACCGACCGACCTCTTTAGAAAATTCATAAGTTCATAATAGTTGTTAACATGATACTCTGGTAAAGAAAATCAACATGGCCGACACACATTCTTAGTCTGGCTCACCGAGTTCGGCTACCAACGTGACACACAACAAAACTACCAGCTCCGATTCATCATACACAACATTCCCAGAGTAAAAGAAAAAGATCAAAGAATAAAGACAGCCCCCTCTCCTAGGCTACTGGTTATATACCCCCATCTGCATACCACATGTATATGGACACTTATTCAAAATAGTGAAAAATGATTATAATTATAGAAGGTGTTCCAACTTTAACTGCAAGTGGTCTTGTCTTCAAGGTACATAAAAAGTGTTTAGTGAGAATTCTCAAATGATTATCTTGTTTGTAAATGAATTTAGTTAACCTGGCGTACATAAAAAAAGATTCCGAAAGTTAAGTAGGGATTCCCCTATTTCTATCTGGATTTATTCAATTTATAGGCAACCCTGCTGGATTGTAAATTTTTGTAATAACATTAGTGTTATCGTATTCTTCATTAATTCCCGATTCCAATGATGTAAATTTCATTAACATCGGTGATGAAATAGGAAAGTTATTAGTGTGAAGATTAGGTTTGAAATGTTTCAGAAGTTAACTCGTTTATGTTTAATAATTATCCTTCTGCTGCTTATATCGAAAAAGTGGAGTTATGTGAATTTTCTTTGAATTTAGTTACATGTTTTAACCATTATTTTATTTTCGGAAGTGGCTTGTTTTAATCGTCAATTAATTTCGAAATTGTGATTTGTAACAAAATAACTTTCAAATTGATCTAAAATCTGTAATACTGCATGAAATGTTCTGAAATTTTAATATGTTATACCAAATTTTACGATCTTTTAGGAAATTTACATTTTAGTTTGAGAAATTACCGAAAGCATATGATAAAAAATGTTAAAAGTGAAAGTGCTCTCCATGTGGTCTATAAAATTTTATTTAAGCCATTTAAATGGCCCATAACTCCGGAATTTTAGTGAATTTTTCTTTCTTTTGAATTATTATTATTTCTGAAATTATTTTACTACATCAAAATGTGTCAAGAATTAGTGAAATGATCACATAACAAAAATCCATTGTTTACAAGTTAGATAATAATGGATTACCCTATTCCAGGTTAGTTTAAAGATTCTTTACTATTAACCCTTTGATTACTGTAGACGCGTTAACGCGCGCGGCTACTACTGCGCCCAGGTGCTCCAGACGTGTTAACACGCTAGCCTCTTAGTGGCCTGGCTATGAAACCATATTTCCACCCAGGGTGGTTAGTTGTTTTCCTCATTCGGCCCTTGAGCATTGGCAGCTGCGATCTAATTTGTGTTGCTCTTTTCCTTTTAGTTTTCGCTGAGAAAATGGCATACAGTCAAAATTTTTTTTTTTTTAACTGCTTAACGTCTCTTAATAGCGAGGTCTTTAGAGATGGTAAAGAATGGGGGGCAAGGAATGGGAAGGAATTTGGCTATGGCCTTTTGAAGGAAGCATCCCGGCATTCACCTGGAGTGATTTGGGGAAACCATGGAAAACCCAAATCTGGGTGCCTGGACGGGGATTCGAACCATGGTCCTCCCGAATACGCCGTCGTGTTTGTACCGCGGAAGAAATCATGGAGATTCTTACTAGAAGCGTCAGTGAATATGATCACTTTGATATGGATGAGAGTGATAACCCTTCGACAGGATCTCGATGTAATTTTCCTAAGCTGTTTACATCAGCTAGTGGAAAATTACCATTTTTCAGAGTTTGAAGCTACAGATTGTGCGAGCGAAATGTGTGGAAAAAGAGAATGCTTTAGTGACGCGTTTGACAGAATGTGCTTGTCGATTAAGCTGCAGGACACAAGTGTGGATTACGTTAACGTTCCAGCAGTTTGTCATTTTTCCTGATATTTCTAACGGAATGTCATATGATATCTATTGCTGATGAGACCAACAGATACGCGAGAATCAATTCGCACTATATTTTCACTATGAAGTGGTTTAAAAAGTACTTTTTCCACATTCTCGAACACTGCATTTTAAATGCTCACGCTCTTCACCGAGTAGTAACCGGACGAAAAATGCCAGTTGCAGAGTTTCGTCTGTTGCATCCATAAATTTAAATTTCGTGAGGAATTTTTCAGGATTTCCTGACAACCCCCCCCCCCCGCCCGTCTTATAAGATCAGGTCCGTGAGACGCCACCCCCCCCCCTAGAAATCGCCCTCGCAACTTTTTGAGACCTTTTTTCCAAATTTCATTCATATTGCAAATTCAAAGAAGAGCACGCCAATGCGTAAATGCGCTGTATGTTCGATACAGAAAGTGCGTCGAGAAACCAATACAGAACATGTAATGTATCACTGTGTGTTGTACCATTTTTCAAGGCTTATCACACAAAAAGAATTACTAACCATGGTTAACTGCAGAGTAATAATTATATTACATTTATACGCCTTTAAAACTAAACGAAATACAAAAAAAAAAATTAAAAATATATTAACCCGGGTCAAAAAGAAGGCTGGAAAATTTGTGCAGAATTTGTGAAAGGTATTCAGAAAGGTTCTCTCCAGATAAATTACTACGCTCACAAACTAAAAACATTTCAGTTGCTGTAATATCTATTTAGTATATAAAGTACTGGCATGTTTGATTACGCAGACATTCACTTTTAGAGGAGCTTTAAACTGAAAAACTTTAGATGTTATATTAACTGTATTTATTTTGTATCTGCGGTTTCAAATCGCAGAGCGACAACAGAAGAACGCCACACACAACGCTCCAGACGTATTCAGTACACAGCGGTCCGGTCTAACGTGGCATTCCAGGGCAGGTAAACAGCTTAGGCGGAAACAAAGCTGCACTCAGCGAGGGCTCGGCCGACCAAACCGTAGCAGTTAAAGGGTTAAAAATGTTTATTTAGGGCTTATATTGTGTGTTAAGCGGCTTTACTGTTCTTAAAATGGTCTATTTATAGAATTGGCTTGCTGTATCGACTTCTGCTTGAAACGTTTCCTCATATCCTATAATTGCAATGAAAATTATATGTATACTGGAAAGCTTACTCCCTTCCTTATGCTTTAAGCTAAGCAAACTAGAATTTACCAAAATTCTAAGGTGCTTACATGTTTGATTCAATGAATAACTTGTTGCGAACAGCATTTGAAAGGATTTATAGATTACACATAATTTTGCAAAAACTATGCAAAACTGAAACACAATAGATAAGAGATGACTATAAAGAGCTCCTGTAATTAGCAATTGTATTTTTAAGTGGATACTAAATGGAAGCAATTGAATTTCAATTATTTGATGCTATTTACCAGATTAGGTGTATGGCAAACGCTATATACTTTTCGAAAAAAAATTTTTTTAAATGAATACCGGTATATAATCAAAGACATTGTGATGAAACAGTATTGTATTAGCTATAGGAAAAAAGAGCGGATAAGCAGTTGCGAATTTAATGTATTTAAGATATTTTTATAATATTGTGGCTTAATGACACATTTTGGAAGTAATTATTTGTAAAGGCTCGGATACTTCATGATACATTGTTGATCACAGAGGCACACTGTTTAGAAAAGTGACTGTTGAGTTAGTCAGAAACTGACAGTCGTGGATGCCTGATAATAAATAAGAGCGTGGTTTATTTTGTTAGTAGCATGGGTCAGGCTTGTCTTTATTGGTTATAAAGTGGACTAAAAGGCAATTTAATGGTGTCCCTTTAGTTTTTTGACTGAACCTGGTTTTCAAGAATGCCTGATGCCAATCTGGAGCACAAAATTTTGTAATAGTTATTCGTGCCAGGCTACCCATTTTTTGTTATAAAGGTTAGCAAAAAAGCAAGATAATACTGTTCTTTTAATGTGAACTGTAAGTGCTTCATGGAGAAAATTTGAGCCTGTAGGATTTGTGGCCAGTACATTGTGTATAAACTTGTTGAACCGTAGCGTGGTCTGAGCCAGTTATCTAAATGTGAAGTAGTTTCTTGATGGCTTTATCCGCCATAAACATACACTTTAGAGTGACCTGTGTAATTAATTCTGTACAAAAATTGAACCTGCAAGCTTTAATAATCAGCATAACATTATGCCAAACCAAAGCCTCAGCAACTTATCATGACAACATATATGCAATATGAACAGTCCAAAGATTAGTATATTCATCTTTGTTGAAACTCTTAAATGTGTAATTTTTACAGTAAATTAAATATTACTGATGATCGTTACATTTGATTCAGGTATTCCATTTATTTACTGCATTTAAGAAAACTGAAAAAATAAATATTTGAAGTAGAAATGTTAAACAGAATCATAAGTTAAGCTATGAGAATTTTCGTCAGATTTATGCAAAAGGAGTCTGCCTGAAATACACAGTGATCCCTAGTCCGTGATCTTCTGTTTTGAAGTTTTTTTTAATTACCTGATCCTTCTGTCAGCACATATGTCATTAGCTATTTCTGCAGATTTTAATTTGGACCATTAGCTCTAAAAATTTGAAAACCCCAACCAAATCACTGTGGTAGTTTTCATGCAGTTCCCAATCAAATAATGAGACCTGTGCAGCTTACTTAGAGATTTATAATAGTATAGAAGATTCAGGACACTTGATGGCCATATATGTTAATATATGGATGTAGCAAAGATTGGGCATCATATATCTAATTTGAATTACTGCAGTCAATTTTTCTCAATATTTCTCCCTCATATCTAACTTCCTCTTAAGTTTTTGAAATAGTTAGATTTTTGTATTTGTATTTATTGGTCCCTTAGCATCATACATAGTACAAAGTACAAATGATATGGGATAAGTCAAAAATGGTCTGTACGCAGACAGACAGTACATTCTCTCTCTCACTCTCTCTCTCTCACTCACGCACACACACACACATGGGCATTTTATCAATGCTGTGATCATTCGTAAGATAGCTGTACAAGTTTAATAAAGACACAAAATTTATAATTACAAATAATATATATATATAGAGAGAGAGAGCTAAACTGTAGAACTAAGGCCTTGCAGTCGAATTTAAATAGGAGTATGGATATTTTCTTCTTGATACTCTAGAGCAATGCTATTTCTATTCTCATAAAATGAAGAAAAATTAAACTCATTTGTCAATAGACACCTTATATTTTCCAAAATCTTCACTATGAAATCTATTGAGATAAAATAGGAGAGAACAAAGAATTATCTAATACGGTATACAAAACAAATAATTAATACAATCTTACTTGATCTCTCTACAATATCCTACCCCCATATTGACTTAGCTGATTTAAATATTTGCTTCTCCACATATCACAGAGTAATGTTTGTTTTCCCTGTGATCAATAAAACATGATTTGAAAAACATTTTTTAGCACTTGTTTTGTGCTATTGCTTGTATTCCTTACTTCTCATGTAAAAAAAAAAAAAAAGATATTTTGAAGACTGATTAGAATTCTCATTTTTTCTGGTCATAAACTCTACATCAGTGTGACCCATTTATTTTTGCTCCTCAATATTTCAAACTTTGTTTTATGGGTTCGTTTATTTTACAACACAATACGGTACAATACATTTATTTTCAATAGTTTCCAGTATAAGAGAAGGTTGTCAGTTTACAGACAAACAATTATACAACAAAACAGATGTATACATCAGAAGATGCACTGCACTGGATAATATGTACATTCATTATATTAACTACCTTTATACAAACAACAGGAAATTATTTTGTTGTAAATTCTTATAAGGAATAGGAGATGTTAATTAAAAATAGTTTTTATAGCTTACTAAATTTAATTTTATTTCCTGCCAGACATAGAAGATCTATTGGGAGCTTATTAAACATAGATTCCTGAATATCTGACCCCTTTCTGGACAAACGTTGATGACTTGGATTTTTTGTGAAGATCATTTTTGATTCATGTTCCATAATTGTGTACATTATTATTTTTTTAAACAGAGTGTAACTGGTTATTTAAAAAAAAATTAACATGTACATATACTCGGCCACTAGTGTTAAAATCTATAACTTAAATAGCTCTCTGCATGAAGTTCAACTACTAATCCCACACTTCTTCACTCTGAATACTTGATCTCTATGAGTTTAATTGCTCCAGAATAATTTTGCATATACATTAATGAGTTTCTTCATACTGAGATCACCTATTAATGAAATTGTGGCTTAAATCAGTCACATTATGCACCTTCCACCTTAAATTCTGAACAATATGCAAACCTAGAAATTTTACACTCTGTATGTCTTGTATGAGCTAACCTGCAAATTTCATGTATGTATTTTGAAGCTATGACACTAGGGGTTGTCACAACAATGCTCAGACTTAATTATAACCAGTGCCTCTGATACCTATAATATTTTATTTCTTGGTTGCCACATTGTTGGTTCACTCCTCAACAGTGAAAGGTACTGAAAAGTGATGTACACTGTCCACAAGTTTTAAATTTCAATGAAACTTTATATTATTTTAAAAGTTCATTTACAAAATTCGGAACCAGAATTCAAAATTTACATAAGGCAATCAGACTATCAGTTTCACATGAAGATTAAAGGTTAAGCATGTCACATAACCTTACTTTTGTCAGTATACCATCAAAAACAATTTAAAGGCTCCTAAAACACTTAAAACCAATAGAAAATCATTTTGGAAGCATTTTCCAGTAGTTTGAGAGTCAGAAAACATGTTAGTAAGGAGAGTTTAAGTTATTTTATAGGTTTTTGAAAGTACTATAAAGAGAGTTAAACACTTTTAGAATCCTTTTGGCCACATTCATTTTCAGAGATTTAAAATGAGATTAAGCAGATATTTGAGGACGTGGGTTGTAAGGGACATGCAGAGATGAAGAGGTTAGCACAAGATAGGAAAGGTTGGAGGATTGAATCAAACCAGTCGAAAGACTGATGACAGCAAAAAAAAAAAATAAATAATAATTCAATTTTGGTCTAACATTTTTGCCCTAGAAAGATGTTGTGAACTTAGTGATCTTGCAAGCTCATGGAGAAGAATGCACCAGAATCAAATTTTAACTTAGCAGACTTAATTGTCAAGGCACAGTAAAGATTCATAGCTCAAAATGTTCAGCATAAAATAATACGCAACATAGAGAAAGATAGAGTTGATAACTAATAGGATAGTATGTTTTTAGACGAAATATTAAATTTCGCTGACTTTGCAATTCAGAATTTCTGTGAACATACAGGACATAGAAATCACATTTAAATTAAAGAGAAAATTTCACTTAACACACAGAGCGATTTTCTTAAATATTCTGACAATATTTAAGCTGTAAAAGGAAAATGAAAGTTTAAATGTAATCGCAGCTACAAAGCATAGAATGCTGTCATCAAATGTAAGCTGACACAATAATCATGAAAATATGAACTGAAGCAGACTAAATGGTCGCAGACTCTGAAGGCCATAAAATATTTAAATCAGCAGATGGAGGCAGATCAATTTTTCATAATATGCCCTTCCAGTTTTGAAGAAATAGCACCATAATTATGGAATATTAATTAATTGATTTTGTAATCAAATTGTACGAGTAGCACATTTACAAGGTGCAATGAGTGTATTTTGAAGTCAAATTTCACTAGGAGTAATTTTCAGAAATTTTTAATGACTAATACATACAAGTATTAGTTCAATGTTACTTTTTGAAAACTTTCATTGATCCTCTAAATATGACCACATAACTTTATTAACAATTTATATGAAGTTATTTCTGTTATTTTCGGAAAATATCTGTTACTGTATTTGTAGGAGCTCGTCATATGGAAAGGGAAAATTTTCGAGTATGGATGATTATATGCACACACCTTATTCGATCTAAGTCTACTGAACAAGTAGTCTTCACTTCCTCAGAGCCACTGGTAAATAAACACTTCCTCGAAATGTTTGTCAGATCGGTTACTTCTTCCTTGCCTCTGAGGGGCAATTTCCTTCATTCACCTTCAGCAGGAAGTACTTCTTCTTAAGTAATAACCATGCAGAGTCTTAAAGTGATCACATCCTAACACTCAACTGAAATTAAACACCCAGTACTAAAGAACTTCAGTACAGTCCACCTACTCTACAAATTTTTATTTTAATATCCTTAAACTCTTCTTAGTGCTCAGTCATATTACTAGCTGGCACCAAACAAAGAATATTTTTTGTCAGATGTGATGGATCTGTGAAATATTTTTAAGGTGGCCAGTCACGTTTTGGTTCAATAACATCGTCTTAAATTTTAAATGGCATTCCCCATCCTTTTCCCCCGATAGTCATTAATCTATCTAAGCCTTTTAATGTGACCAACCTGTGTACTGACGTATTTCCAAATGCCTTTTGCTCATACTAGTGAAAGATGACACAAGACATACACTAAACTTACTTTAACACCCATGCCCTAGGCCAGAATTGCACCAGTGACCGACAGTACCATAACACTCAAGTTTCGCATTTGGAAGGACACTGGTTCAAAAATCAGGATTTAGATATTGCATGATTAATTGAAATCACTCTGTGAGTGCCTGGATGGTTCTGTAAAAAGACCATGGCTGAATTCCTTCCTCATCCATGTCCCCAGTCCTTTCTCCCCTCTAAAGATTTCTACATCGACCAGCCCTAAGGTAAAAATAACACTCAACTGCCGACTCTCCATACGTGGAACTAGCACTCTAGACCCTTCGCTACCGTGGTCGGCAGTTGAAAAAGACAAATCCAACAAGGAAAAGCTTCAAAACACACCACAGAGGTATCATTATTTTTATTTGAGAAATTTCTTGAGATGAAATTGTGGTGGCAAGTGCTTTTGTTTTAATCCTCATTGATATTGATGAAATTAATTTTTTGCTTCTGGCTTTACACTTATTCGAGGTCATTAGAGGCAGGTAAGGTTAGGGGGCAGGTAATAGGCAGGAATTCGGCCATGACCTTTATAAGGAACCAACCTGGCATTAGCCTGGATTGATTTGGGGAAACCATCGAAAACCCAAATCTAGATGACTGGACGGGGATTCGAACTCACGTTCTTGCGGAATGCCGGATTAGAGAGTTACTACTCACTCACCACATTCAGTTTTTTCCCACTATTCTTCTTCTTTTTCTTTTCTTCAACACCAATGTGATTTGAATCTTAAGAGTATTGGAAGCAGGAGGAAAGAATTTCTGTAATCTCTTTTTGAAGGAACTTTTCCGGAGTTCATCTGGAGAGATTTATGGAAAACGTGGAAAACTAAAATTCCATATCCATCGGGGTTTGAATCTGCGTCCTCCAGAATGCCAGACAAGAGTGTTACCTCTAAACCAACAGGCTTGGGAGGCAAAGTAATTCTTGACACAAAACAGCAAAGAAGTATCAGTGTTAGGTAGAAACAAAGGCAGAATAGGGTAGCAGTTCAATGCAATTGATTTATCTGCTTTTAATAGAGTGTTTTAACTACAGCACACCTACACCTCTTTGGGATAGTAATCTGATGTAGAGATATATTAAACAATATAACTTAGTACATTACTTAATTCTATGGAATTTGCTGGAAATTCCATCATAACTACTGAAGCATTTGCTCCTAAGAGACGAGATAACTTCTTATTTTTCTGGTTTAGCTAAATTTTAAAAACACAGTGTCAAATTTTTCTTGGAAACCTATATCAATGAAGACCATTCTGTTAAACACTGAGCTATAGTTAGTCAACTTATTGGCAGCAGATGAAAAAAATATGTTTATTAAAGATATCAGCAATTGAAAAATTTGGTTTTAACTGACCTGATAATTTTTCTCTGATCCTTTTTTTTTTTTTTTTTTTTTTTTTTTTTTTTTACTATATGTCATACACTGAAGAGCCAAAGAAACTGGTACAACTGCCTAATATCGTGTAGAGCCCCCGTGAGCTCGCAGAAGTGCCACGACACAATGTGGCATGGACATGAATAATGTCTGAAGTAGTGCTGGAGGGAACTGACACCATGCATCCTGCAGGGCTGTCCATAAATCCATAAGAGTACGAGGGGGTGGAGATCTCATCTGAGCAACATGTTGCAAGGCATCCCAGATATGCTCAATATGTTCATGTCTGGGGAGTTTGGTGGCCAATGGAGGTGTTTAAACTCATAAGAGTGTTACTGGAGCCATTCTGTAGCAATTCTGGACTTGTGAGGTGTTGCATTGTCCTGCTGGAATTGCCCAAGTCTTTCCGAATGCACAATGGACATCAATGGATGCAGGTGATCAGCAACGATGCATATGTACGTGTCACCTGTCACAGTCGTATCTAGACTATCAGGGGTCCCATGTCACTCCAACTGCACATGCCCCACACCATTACAGAGCCTCAACCACGTTGAACAGTCCCCTGCTGACATGCACGGTCCATGAATTCATGTGGTTTTCTCCATACCCGTACACATCCATCCACTTGATACAATTGGAAATGAGACTCATCAGACCAGGCAACATGTTTCCAATCATCAAAAGTCCAATGTCAGTGTTGATGGGCCCAGGAGAGGCGTAAAGCTTTGTGTCGTGCGCTCAGCTAGGGTACACAAATGGGCCTTTGGCTCCGAAAGCCTATATCGATGAAGTTTTGTTGAATGGTTTGCACGTTGACACTTGTTGATGCCCCAGTGTTGAAATCTGCAGCAATTTGCAAAAGGGTTGCACTTCTGTCATGTTAAATGATTATCTTAAGTCGTCATTGGTCCCTTTCTTGCAGGATCTATTTCTGACCGCAGCAATGTTGAGGATTTGATGTTTTACCGGATTCCTGATATTCATGGTACACTCATGAAATGGTTTGTCAGGGAAAATCTCCCCCTCCCCCCCCCCCCCCCCCCATCGCTACCTCAGAGATGCTGTGTCCCATCTCTTGTGCGCCGACTATAACACCATGTTTATACTCATTTAAATTGTGATAACCTGCCATTGTAGCAGCAGTAATGGATCTAACACCTGTGCCAGACACCTGTTGTCTGATATAGGTGTTGCCAACTGCAGCGCCGTACTCTGAGTGTTTACATATCTCTATGTTTGCATACGCATACCTATACCAGTTTCTTTGGCTCTGCAGTGTATTTCCTTAATTTTATTTACACAGTCATGAATTGTATGTTTGTAATGCCTACTTTCAGATTATTTGTTAACCTTGGTCAGCATTTTATAGAACCACTTGTAAGAAGCTTTAATATTAGCATTTTCACTGTTCCCAGGGGCAATAAACAGTATAAAATTTTTTATGAATGTTTCTTGGGAAACCAACTGAATAATAATATTCATTACATAAATTTGTCGCCATAAATCTCCATCAGCATCTTCATTTGCAGTCATAAGATGGTGACTGAGATCATGTCACCAAAATATTGTTTATAAATAATAGTATTATTTGGTTTGTTTCCCAAGAAACATTAATAAATACACAAAGAAAAGAAAAACTTTGTTCATTTATAATAATGCGTGTCATTATGTTGCCAAAAGGTATCCTTTACTTTTATTCTTTTTGAGATGCATGTCACTTCTTAATGGGGGAAACAACTTTCAAAGTATTTTAAACTGAGAGTGGTGAGTGAGTGCTTAACACTCTGGCCTCGCATTTGGGAGGAAGCCAATTCAAATCCCCATACCGGCATCGAGATCTGGGTTTTCCATGGTTTCTCCAAATCACTCCAGGCAAATGAAGGGATGTTTCCTCAAAAGGCCATGGCCAAATTCCTTCCCATTACTTGCCTCCATTCTCATCCTGCCTCTAATGACCTCGATGTTGATGAGGAATAAGTTAAAAAAAAGTATTTTAAGACAATGTTACTGAAAATGTTGTATTTTTCAATTATGCCTAGTACTGTAAACATGTTTCCTGTTTGTGGTATTAAGGTAATTTTTAACTTAATTGATTTATCATTTATTACTCACTCACCTTAAATGCATTATGTTTGGAGCTAGTTCCAACTAAAGTGTTAATGGTTAATACTTGGCCATAATGATCAAATAGTCCATTAAAAGATGTGTCTATTCTATAAATGAACTTTCAGGTATCTATTGCTCAGTAACTATTATCCATTATTCTAGTGGAAAAATCAACTACCTGAGATATATTTTATAAGCTAACTAATGATTCCAACATAACTTTATAGGGTAAGTTATTTAAAAAATCTACATTAAAATCAATGTTTGCATCTTTACTGTTAAAATAAAATGTTAATAACAGTTCAAACTGATTCAGGAAGAGAGAAAAGTTCCCAGAGGGCACTCTGTGTAAATTCCATTATTATGAAACAATATATAGAAATTTAGCTGTATACCGCAGGCTTCAAAATTTTGTTCGAAACAGTACTTGCTACTAATTATATTATTAAAACTACAACCACTTTTGGTATAAGTTAGTTCTACAGTAATGAGAAAATATAATGAGTTATATTTAACATATTGACTATGGTGTAGCTAAGGCAGTAGAGTATCTAAATACAATCCAGAGGATTTTTCTTCAAAACTAAATGCCCGGAATGTCTCCCTAGGCCCGCTCAGCATTCTTTCCAATGAGTACTATTAAGGAATCTCCAAAAGAAGGGAAAGAATGGTTGGAGCATGGCACTGTACCTATCACATCCCTTCTAGTGCCATAGGTTGTAATTGAAATACCTTTATGAATTAAGCAGGAAGCTGCAGGTGCTGTAGGAACCCCATGACCTTTACTTGTATTAAACATACCTATTTCTGTAGTTACATTCTGTTAAAAAAATCATAAAACATCAATTTACTGATACTATTCATTTAGCTGATGTAAATCAGTAATTCTTACAGTTTTTTTCCTTAATCCTCTGATATTTTGATGTATGAGTACTATGATTTTCAGGATATGCCACATTGTTTATTTCATAATATAAGCTTTAGACTGTCATCCTATGGCCTTCATCAGTGATACTGTTTATGTTGATATAGCAACAAGCACTAAACATTGCAGAGTAAAAGGCCGCTATCTTCATTGATATTGTTGGTATTCTTTAAAATTTCTGCTGTCTCTTTTACATGTTGAGGCCACCATTAGTTTCCCTCCATAGCTGCTTTGTGTCTTCAAATTTTATTTTGTGTCTTCAAATTTTATTTTGTGTCTTCAAATTTTATTTTGTGTCCAGTGTTAATAGCATGGTGAACTATGGTGGATTGATTGCTGTTGTTTTATTTATAGTGGCAGATATGTTCTACAAGTCTCTCTGCCACAGTGTGGCCTGTTTTGCTGATGTAAACACTGCCACAGCTGCAGGGGATTTCGTAAACACCTTTAAGCCAGTGTGGGTGTTATCTGTCTTTTACCCTGATTAATGATTGGCAGAATTTGCAGTGAGCCTTATACACTGTTCGCACCTCCACCTGCTTTAACAATTTCCCAATCTGGTTAGTGATACCTTGTATGTATGGGATCGATGCCACTGAACTGAATGCATTAAATTCAGTTTCATTGAAGTATGCATTGTGAGTGCTGAATAATACTAGAGTACCACAGTTTGTAAATTTCAAAAATTCAAGGCAGAACAACATCATACTCACTTTCCGCAACGTGCTAACACACTAGTGAATCTCATGAACTAGGAACTAAATAAAGCAACAGTATCTTGGCCATCAAAAGGTCTTAGTTTTGCCATGGTACCCACACATCTGCCAACTTAAGATATCATAGCAGACATTGAGAGTGCCACTGTGGGGTTAGAAACTGATGAGGCAAATAACATCCGGCAAGAGACAGCTCACATTCTAGTTCAGGTAAAACTATCATGCAGCACTGTATCAATGGAAGAAAGATCAGCTTTGTGCGTATTATAGCAACATGGTGATATTGTGGTTCTCCCAGCTGTCAAAGGACGTGTGACCATAGTGATAAAAGCACAGGACTACCACACTAAAATTACAAACTTGTTGGCAAGAATACTTATGCACTGTTAAGCAGGAAACCACTACAGAAGATTAGGACAGAGGAGACCTGAAGAGTTAACACCTCCAAAGATATTGACAATAAAACCTTCGAAAGAGGCAATGGTATGATTCCCAGGATCTATGGATTGCTGATAGTAACAAAAGAGAGGTTCCATTACATCCAGTTGCGAGCACAGTCAGCTCACCTGCACACTCACTAGTGCAGTATGTTGCCAGTAAACATCTTAGGGGAGATATCAGATCAGCCGTAAAGCACTCTGCTCACTTTATACAAATTATTGATAATCTGATGCTACAAAAGACTGATTTTATGGCGAGTCTTTATGTTGTATCACTATTCACTAATGTGCCAGTAGATGAAGCCATTACTGTAATATGTGCTAAACTTCTTGCACATGGAATATCCAATGAGTGGCCTGACCTGACAGAGTTCGGTCTTAAGTCAACTGTTTTTCAATATGGTGGTCAGATTTATGCTCAAATTAAAAGTGTGGCCCTGGATTTACCACTTTTGCCTGTAACCACCAACCTATTTATGGAAGCATTTGAAACAGAGGTGCTTAGCAACATGTGCCTAAAACCTAAAAAGTGGATTTGTCACATTGATGACACCTTTGTCATATGGCCTCACCGTAAGTAGAATTTAAAAGAGTTCTTACAGCATCTGAATAGTGACCACCCAAGAATTCAATTCACCATGGAAATAGAAGAAAATGGACAACTGCCATTTCTCTATTCCTGGTTCATAAGTGTGATGATGGACATTTGGGTCACATGGTGTATCGCAAAGTGACCCACACTAATAGATATCCGCACACCATCACACTATGTCGCACTATCACTTGGCATCAAAGACGGGTGTACTAGCATCACTAAACTTGAGAGTGAGGACAGTATGTGATCAGAAAGTTTGAAGGAAGAAATGGAGATACTTAGAACAATATTCTGAGCCATCGTCTATAGTAAATCTGACATCAGAAGGATTTTGGGAACTAAAAAACCTGTGGAAGGTGTCAGCTTATCCCATGATTCCAATGTTCCAAGAAAATTCACGTGTCTCCCATACATACAAGCCATCACTGATCGGAATGGGAAACTGCTAAAGCAAACATTGTATAAGGCTCACTCCAAACTTGGCCAATCACTAATAAGGTTAAAAGACTGATTAGACCCACACCAGCTTACAGGTGTGTATGCAATCCCCTGCAGCTGTGGAAGTGTTTACATCAGTAACAAGAGCCGCACTGTGGCGTAGAGTGTTAAGGAACATATCTGCCACTATAAATATAACAACAATGACAAATCCACCATAGTTCACCATGTGATTAGTACTGGGCACAAAATTAAATTTGAAGACACAAAGCTGCTGTGGACAGAAGACCAGTGGTGGGCTCCATGTGTGAAAAAGGCTGCAGAAATTTTAAAGAATACCAACAACATAAATGAAGATAAGTGGTCTTTTACTCTGCAATGCTTGGCACTCGTTGCTATGTCAACATAAACAGCATCTTTGATGGAGGCTGTAGGATGACAACCAATAGCTCAGGTTATGAAATAAACAATGCGCCATACACCAAAAACCTATCAATCATGAACAAAGATGACCGTGGAAGCATTATGATTAATATGTTGCATAATTTTTAATTTTTGTGTCTGAAAAATAATTATTGTTTAGACTAACTTTTGTTAATACTCTTGACCTTAATCCAAAAAAGGGGTTGCCAAAACACAGAAATCATTTTGTAAAAGGCAGTTGCTCAAATTAATTTTCCAGCTATCAAATCTGAAAGAAGGAATTAGATTCCCTCTCTGTTTATTGTTATGAAAGAATGAATCATGAAGATGAAATTATTTGCAAATGTTAATTATAGAATGTCTGTAAAGCATTGCTAATGGTAAAATAACTACACTTTTGACTTGCTATCATACAGAGATTGAACATGAAACAGAATAAAAAATAATAAATTATTTGCAGTTATAGAGCCAGAAGTAAAACATAGTGAATTAAGTGGTGATGTTTGGGATTGGCAAAAAGGTCTTATTGCAGATATAGTTAAACAGGATCGCAGCTGGGCAGAAAACTGTTAATCCATTAATCATTAATGAACAAAGTTAACAAAATTGCAAAAATTAAACTTTTAAGTTAATCTAAAAAATCATTTACATTTATCTTAACTTCCGTTAAATTGAACTTCCATTAACTTAAGTCTGCTACATTGGTTGTTGATGTCTTTTCATTGTTTAACTTGTGCACCATGGAACACCAGTCAAAGGTAATAAGAGTGTGAGTGTGATGCATATATAACTGTTTTTAATTTAATTTATTTAATTGCAATGGAGCACACGCTCCGGTGGCAATTTCCCTACACACCCAACTTCCCCCTATCCTACACTCACCTACTTTTGCCCTCTACAAATTTTAACTTTAAATTCTTTTAACGTTTTCAGTAGGTTATTCATCTTTCCCTTGGTAACTCATTCCAATCCCTGACACCCTTACCTAAAAAAGAAATCTTCCCACACCCTTGTGCCTGAAATCGAGTGCCAGCTTGTGGTCATGGTCATCTTTTCCCTTCCATGAACTACTTTTCATACCTACTGCAATATCTTTCCATGCCTCATCGCCAGTATATGCCCTGTACACTCCCATTAACCTCCTCATCCTCCTCCTGTCTTGCAATGAATCCCATTCCAGCTCCTTTATCATATCTGTCACTGATTGCATTCTGCGATAATTTCCAGAAACAAATCTAGCAGCCCTTCTTTTCACCTTATCCAGCTCCTGTATTTGATACTCAAAATGTGGGTCCCATACTACACTACCATATTCGAGCAATGGTCTTACCAAAGTTTTGTAACCCAATTCCTTTACTTCTCTCGTGCATCCCCTCATCACTCGCTCCAACAAGTGCAGAATTTTGAAATCTTTTCCTACCACCTGTCCAATGTGTCCTGCCCAGTTAAGCTTGTTATCAAAATGTAATGCCAAGATATTTACGTTTCAAGTCTTCAGCAAGCAACTCTTTCCCCACCTTATATTCATAATTAACCTTTTGTTTTTTATTTGTGTATCTAATAAGCTGACTCTTCTTTGCATTTATCTTCATCCCATGTTTACCAACCCAACTAGATATCCTGTCCTGA
The DNA here is from genome assembly GCA_031002005.1 of Vandiemenella viatica. Classification (NCBI taxonomy): domain Eukaryota; kingdom Metazoa; phylum Arthropoda; class Insecta; order Orthoptera; family Morabidae; genus Vandiemenella; species Vandiemenella viatica. Next base: position 169,444,363 of record JARYHS010013630.1, on the reverse strand, counting down.
TCACCCTTGCAACTGTTTACAGTCCTCTATCGTTTTGATTCTTTTATACAGCATTATGTCATCTGCAAACAATCTAATTTCAGATAGTAAACAATCAATACAATTATTCATTAGAATAATAAATAGCAATGGTCCCAATACGCTACCCTGCAGCACTCCCATTTTTACTTCCACTTCCTTTGATACCGCATTTCCCACTCTAACTTTCTGTTTTCTACCTTTTAAAAATTCTTCAACCCAGCAAATCACTTCTCATCCACTCCAATAGTTTTTACCTTATTTACTACCATTTTGTGGCTGACTCTGTCAAACGCCTTTGAAAGATCTAGTGCTACACTATCAATTTGGCCTCCCACTAGGCATTGCATTGATGCGAGCAGGAAAGCTATAGTTGTGTAGTTTTTTTGTATTTTACGTCTACAAGCCAGTGCTCACTGCTTGTTTAATATTCGATCAGCGATTGATTTTGATATTTTCTTAGATTAAATTTTACTACAAGGAATACAGTGCCACTTTTTTGTTTGCTAGTGAAATAAATTAAATTGACATTCATTACATCCATACATTGTGGAAACTGAAAATCTGTTTGTGAAAGCAGCAAAGCTATCAAAAGCCATGAGAAGATTAAAAGTCTTTGGCCATATGTATGCAATTATGTTTTATTTAAATCAAGGCTGGGAAAATAGTTGGTTTTTGAATTTAAACTGTGTTTGGCTAAAATTTCTACAATCAAGATTCACTTTTATAGTCTTAGGAATCTTAAACATGAAGAGGATGCATAGATTCAAATTTTACAGTTTGAAGAAAAGTAAAAACAGGGTCAACTCATGGGAAAAGGAAAATCAATTCAAAATCTTCTTCAAGTGCTGTGGTTCTTTTGATGTAAATAGCAGCAGAAATATTTATTTCATTTTTTCATTTCCATCCGGATTGTAGTTAACGACAGTGGCATCTCTCAGGCTGGTGTGGACTAGGGTTGTTGCGGATGTCATCTTTGCATATGCGTTTGCGGATGTGGATGTTCAGAGTTTGACATCCACGGATGTGGGTGTTTTGCGGAAGCGAATGCGGGTGTTCTGCGGAAGCGAATGCGGATGTGGAAAAAAATAAATTTATAATTATTTAGATTTTAATACCGTATTTTATCAAAAATAAATAAAAAATCAATCTTTTTTTAATAATTAAATTCTATTTCCATATAATACTGCCATATTGATTTATTTTTGTCTGATCTTTCAACAACAAAAAATGGGATGATTTCATAAGTGAATTAAATTATTTAATTAATTACGTACGCTTCTAAAAACCAGTCTTTATCATATGAACTTTGCGGAGTTCATGGCTGGCTACACTAATTCAAGCATCAAGCACAAGGCCATGCCACCGCTCATCTCCACGCTTGCTTTTTTTTGTGTTATACGTAACTATACGCCTCGTCGACGTCGAGGTCATTAGAGGCGTGAAAACATCGGGGTTTGGAACGGGAAGGAATTCGGCCATGGTCTTTTAATGGAAGCATTCAACTAGAGTTATTTGGGGAAGCCATGGAAAACCCAAATCCGGATGCCCGGACAGGGACATTACCGCCTACTCACCAATCACAGTTCCGTGCTTGCAACCCACCTTCCCACCGCTCCAGTGACAAATTCACAGTACAACTTGTAGGACATACAAGTTCCGATTTTCAATTGAAGGTAACTCTTGATGGTCCTTGAAAGCAGTTACAGGTTCCTTTCAATTCAATTAATATTTTTTCAACAAAAAATAATAAGATTATTTACTATACATTTTAATTTAAATACAGACTGCAAATATTCTGTAAATTAATAATAATTTCGTGTGTTCTAAAAATTTTAATCACAGAGTTTCTTATCCGCTATGCAGTGTATCTCTATCATTGTCACCTATTTTTGAAAGGAGACCTACAGATTAACATGAAATTCGAACCACAGAGCGTCCCAGCATCTTAGCATTAAAAAAAATCAAAGCTTTGCCAGAGGTGACTGTCAATTTTAAGACCCATGAAAATTGCTGCTGAGGCAAGGATTTGAACAAAGGACTTTCAGTACCCAATCGTACGCTGTATCCATCTGAGTCAAGAGACAAATCTGGATGTAATGACAAATAAATATTCAACCATAATAAAATCAACCTACTTTTTGTCTGTAGCATTTATTTTTGTTATCCCAAAACAAAAATGTTCTTTTATATGATTAGATACATATTTTTCAGTACTTCTAAATTCAGATGCTTGCGGCATGTGATTCGGGTATGGAAGGTCCCCGGTTCAAAATCTGGGTATCAGATGCAATTTTTACAGGCCTTAAAATCGATCTTCACGTCTGGCAATTTCATTTGCTAATGTGAACATGCAAGGACTATATCTACATTTTACGAACATGTGATGAACCTAAAGTAAGCCTGAAAAAATGGATGCTTTTCTAAAGCAATCAGTAATGCTAAAACAACATTTAGTTGTAAAGGAGCAGAAATTTCTCTCTTGTATACGATTCTCCATACCGACCAGCCCGACATCGGTCTGCACCGTCAAAAATTAGATCCAACTAATGACTGCCGACACACGGTGCGGTGTCGTTTGAACTCACTTCAATCGAGTGAGCGACAACAATAAGAAAAGAGTCAGTCGGTGACAGTTCGGGTTCATTGCTGTCTATTGTAGCCTGACCTTTACTTTACTTGCAAGTTTAAACTAGTAAATTCGTGGCTTAGGTAATAACACCGTTTAGTTCATTGTTACTTTAATTGCAAGATTGTCAGAAAACAATCACTTTTTTTTAGCTAAGCTACAATTGGCAGAATCATAAATAAAGAATAATATATATTGCAATGTACACAAAACATCTGCAATACATCCGCATTAATAATTATGGATGTGGATGCGAAAGCGGATGTAGGAATTCATGTGTAAGTTTAGCACTTGCGGATGCGGATATCCGTTACATCCCTAGTGTGGACTAATACATCATAAACTTTTTCATTGCCAATATGATTCCACTACACCTTGTAGAATCCAATATGTTTGAGAAGCTGGTTAAAACGTTGAACCCCAGTAAGAACTCAGATTCCAGAGGGACATTGAGTAGACGCATCATTGATGGTTAAATTTCAACAGATAACTGTAACTTGTCCTAAATTTGAAAAGGGTTTAACACTTTAATGATTATTGAAGTTAATTTTTTAAGTTGTAGTTTTGGATTAACTGTGCCCAACTATGAACTGGATGGAGGTGTCACATTTTTCAAGAATTGTGGAATTAGGTCTCACCTGATACTAGTGTCAGGGGTATAACCACATTGTGTACATGTAGTATTAGGCCCTTAGAAATTAGGATGGAAGTAAAAATAGGAAGAATAAAATTCTTCTGGTAGGTAATAGCCATTGGAGAGATGCAGGCCCACTTCTGCAGAATCTGTCAGGCACATGCTATCAAGTGACAAGTTTGTTCAAGCCTACTGCAACATTAGGTGATGTAATTTTGTCGGGGTTTTGCTAAAGTAGTGATGGCAGGAGTTATATGTAATAGTTTTAATGGAGATGAGAGTTCTAGTATAGGAAGTTATCTGAGTCAGATACTGCAGGATGCAGAATATACCAGGGTGAAGCACATGCAGGTCTTGAATTACTTTTGTTGAACCCAGTTGCTAGGTGGGTTAACAAAGAGACTGAAGTGCTATTTGAGAAAGTCATTAGTTCTGCCTTGAGGGTTGTATCTGTGGACACCACAAATAAACTGGATTTCAATAGGCATGGCCTATACTTAAAAAAAAAGAGGGAAGGGAATGCTGAGTTTTTAGCCAAAGTTAAAAACAATACCACTTTCAGTTATGACGAGCATAGAACTGTTCCTATTTTTTAGGCTGTAGCTGAAGGAATAAAATAGGTGACCAAAGAGATACTAAATACAGCTGCATGGTGTAAGAGATGATAAATACTGAAGAAATAGTTGAAGCTAATGAAACAATAACATAGGCGTATCACACCAGGATGCTGATTAGTAGTGTTAAGAATATAACAAAGCTGTTATAATATTGTTACCAGTTAAACTGCAGGAAAATAATGAAAAAAGTAATAGAGTGCACACAAGCCATAAATAATTTTAGCAGTATAGTCCTAGTATAAGGAAGGACTGCTAGAGAATGAGGATTTACCTAATGGTTATGTGCATACCATATAGATGCGTGAAGATTGTAAGAGAGGGGACTTCAGACTGATCAGTAAATACTATTGTTGTTCATAAGACATATGGGTACAAGTAGTTATGAGTTAATAGAAGTAGATTTTTGTGGAGATGTAAAAGAAGAAATTACAATCTCGTCTATTTACTGCAGAGAAAAAAGGATTCTTGTACAGAAATTAAATTATAATTCACAGTTAAACCATAATACAGAGTACAATGCACCCAAATGCATTGGATATCAAGATAAAGACTGATGACAACTTTGTGGGGTCTCAAGTAAATGCTGAAATAAGTGATCTTGAAGCAGTTTCGACATATTTTGGAGAGTTCAGCAACCAAGTGACCAAAATTGAAGATGGATACAGGTACAATTACAAAAAGACATGAAACTCAGAAATGAAAAAATATTTCAGGAAAAGTTTCAATCTGAAAAAAGTACCAGAAAAATAGTAAGATGATGATAATAGTTCAAGGTAATAGTGACAATAAGGGAAGTAATGTTTATTCAAAAACAAGTGCAAAGTCTGTGTATTGTATGAAGGTTATCTGTAAAATAAGGTTCCCATGACGCTGCAGTCATGATCTGGCAATGCTGGCAGGATCCAGCAACACTGGCATGTAGCCTGGTTCCCCCTCTCCCAATCCCCACTCCAGAGAACTGTCTGCAACGCTCATTCTTGGCAGAGCAGCAGTTAGAATTGGAGCTCCCACTCGCTTCGCTTGCCAGGTGCAAATTATACTCTGTAACTCATTTTTTGTGTGGAAAAAACAACACTGTGCCCGGGGACATTCATTCCCATCGTGTGAAGCTTACAGGTAAAAGTGTATGAGCATACAACACATGCACAAATGGTACAGAGTAATCAAAGACAGAAGTACAGATGTCCAGCACGAACAGCGTTCCAGACCGACATCAGTTTAGGACAAAACAATTGCAAAAGTGGAGGAAGAAATGCTGAAAGATTAAAGGGTGAGAGTTCAGAAGCTCTATGAGATGATCCATGATGTCAGCAAGACTATCACTGACAAAATTTTGACAGAGCATTTAGGGTATGCCAAGGTTTATGCAAGATGGGTCCCAAGAATACTTATGGAAGACCACAAACGGCAATGTGTTGAAGTGGCCTGCGAATTTCTTCAAGTGTATGAAACCAATGGTGAAAAATTGATGGATTCAATTGTTACTGGGAACAAAACCTGGGCCCACTACATGGTGCCTGAAATGAAGTAACAATCCCATCAGCAAAACATCCATAGTCGCCAAAGCTGTGGAAGTTCAAGCAAACACTGCTGGCAAAGTGATGGCGAGCATGTTTTGGGACAGGAAGGGGTTATTGCTGTGCGAATTCATGCCAACAATCAATACTGACCACTACCGTGTGATGTTGAAGAACCTGAGAACAAAAGGAGAGGCAAGCTCAAGAGGGAGTGGGTTTCCATCACAACAACACTTGTCTGCACACTGTTTGTGTAACAACCCATCTTCTCAACCAGCTTGGATGAGATATTGTCACCCACCAACCCTGCAGCCCAGACATAGCCCCAAGTAATTACCATCTCTTCCCTTAAATAAAGAAACACCTGGGTGGGACTCAATTCATAACCGGAGAAGTGCCAAAAGACAGAGGCAGCCTTAAGGGGTGGCAGTCAGGGCAATCGTCTGGGGCCTCGCTCCCGAAGAGGCCTCGTGCAGCAATTGGAATAGGAAAAAAAATATATTTAAAAAAATTGTTTTGTCTTTAGCTATTAGTTATAACAATGAAATAAAGTTGGTTAATTAATAGTAAAGTATATATTAATAGTAATAAGTACCTAATATAAATTTCTCATTTAGATTTATTCACTGACACATTCGTATAAAAAGTAAGAATAACAGTATTAAAATTAAATAATTTATCTACAAATAATAATATTTTTTTATTGTTTAACTCCAAAACAGTCAAAAAAAAAAATTACTATTTGAATATTGTGTCTCCCGCATAAGAAAATCCATTTGAACGTTCGGTTATGTTACTTTCATCATGTTTTAAGCTCGGAGAATCCCCGTGTTTCATTTTGTCCATCAATTCTTGTCTTCTTATGCTTATTTTGCTAGCAGCTGTAAGGTTGAGTCACACTTCGCTGATAAAACTCTGCACCATCACTGTATTGACAGAAGGCCGAGTGAATGATCACCCCACCTGTGTTCACACTTGTCCCTAGCTCAGCTGTGTGACGAACTTGTTTCTGCTATTTTCAGTCTCCTTTAATGTTTTCACTTGGTTCTTTCCATAAAGGTGAGTTGGGGGTCAACGCCAGGGTTGCTATATTATTCTTTATTTTGCGTAGGCATACTTTATAATCTACAAAAGTTATGAAGTAGGTTCAAACATTTTCTTTACCTGACTCACATTATCACCTCACTAGTTGATTTTTTACTTACAAAAATAGTACCCAAGCAACAGTATTTTTCATGCTATACTGGATTTAAAGATTTTTTTCATTTCTGAACACAATTACAATGAAATATCAAACGTCAATCACTTTGCTCTTGACGCATTTGTTTTCTTTTTTTTTTAGGTTAATTTTGATTCACTCAATAGTTTTTACTAATAAAGAATGAGATCATTATATATTTTGTGGTCTCAAAGACCTGGACTCAGTGTTTTTTCCAGGTGTGCAATGCACATCTATTATAGTCACCTGTTTTAAACTAATAAATCTTACCAGGAATAGGAAACCTATAGTTTAACTTAGAATTCCAACCACACAGCATCCTAGCATCTTCATATTAAGAAATCAAAGCTTTTCCAGAAATAAAGATCAATTTTAAGGAATGAAAATAAATGCAATCGAGACCGGGATTTTAACCGTGGACCTTCCGTAATGCAATCACATGCCATAACCATCTGAGATAGTAGATCAATCTAGAAGTAATGAAATATATGTATTCAAACATAATAAAATAAATCTAATCTTTTTCTATATGATGTGCTTTATGTTTGCTATCCCAAAACACCAAAAATAGGGTGCTACCTTTGCCACAGCATGAAATGAATTTTTATGACTGTTTCAGAATGGCACAATCTACATATTGTGACCAACTGATGAACATAGAAGTGGGGATAAAGAAAAGATACTTTTTTTAAGACAATCAATAACATGGATATATCATTTGGTCTTGAAAAAGCGGAAATTTCTGAACTCCCTCCATATGCTTCTCCACATGCACCGGCCCAACACTGGACCGCGCCATCAAAAAGTCAACCAAAATCCCAGATTCCAGCTGAACAAGAAAGGCAATATTGGAGAGATAGTTTAATGTATTTGCAATTGTAAATTTTCTAACATCTCACAATTTGGCCTTCAGAGGTCATTGAGATAAATTAATATCTGACCCAGATTCAAGTGACACTAGCTGAAACTATAAATTTAGTGAAGTTAATATCTTGATTTGATCCAATGTTATGACTTCACTTAAAACAAGTAACAGAGAAGACGATTAATGAACTTATCTCCAAAAAAATATTCAAAATGTGCTTATACAATTAATGACAAGTCACTTGAAGACTCAAATTGTTGAAAAGATTGTAAAAATTCATACTTAATTATTTTTGATTGTACTCATTATGTTTATTGTGTTGTACAACTGTCAATTATAATAAAAATTTAAATACAAATACAGCTGACATTGAACATTTTACTGGCTTCTTAATTGTTGGAAAAACCACAGCTGAGAGTTTCAATAATTATATAATCACAGCTCTAGAACAGCTGAAAATATCATTGCAAGACTGCAAATGTCAAGGATATGATATTGAAGCCAATATGCGTGGATAAGAAGTGGTTTCCAGAAATGTATACACGAAATTAATCCACTTGCTTATTTTTTAACCTGTGGGAGTCATCACTGGATTCTCATAATAGGAGATGCAGCATCGTCATGTGTTCAAGCAAATATATATATTATTTTTGGATTGCCACAAATTCTGTGCACTCTGTCAGCTCGAGTTATCAGTGGGTTATTTTAAAAGGACATATAAAATCCTTTTAGCTAAAACCACTTCCCGAAACAAGATGGGAATGCAAAAGGCCTTTAAATACCAGCCAAAAAATAAGATGCTTTGAGGGATTTAGCAGAAAATACAACAGATTGTCAGTTAGTTAGTGAGTGCCAGTCTATGGAAAAGGAAGTAATCAGTTACAAATTTTTAGTTTCTTTCATCATATGATATGAAATTCTTACAAAGATGCATTATAAGAAAAATATTGCAGAGTGAAAAATGCACCTAGATCCAGCAGTACAACACTTACTATAAGATGCATTTACTCATTGGCTTGATAATGATTGGGAAAAAGGATTCTAATCATCTGTCGTAACAGCAAGAGAAAGAACTGATGAAAATGATATTGACAAAGTTCATAATCGTGAGAAGCAAAACAACGAAATTTGATTATGAAGGGAAAGATGAAGTTCTTAAATTGCACGTGGAGGAGATTTTCAAAATCAACTATTTGTATGTCAGAACGAAGGCATTCACGGTGTATCAATGATATGAAGTCTTTACGGGTTCTCCGCCACATAGTGTAGAAGAAAGACAACAACGAGCTTTCAGTGGCTAGATTTACCTCGATCTTCAGGTCTGATGTAATGCAGGGAGCACCATAGCTGTGCTGGCAATGTCTGGCCTCTGCATGCCTTTATATGGCTTGGCTTCTACCCTCCTCTCATTCTGTCCCACTGCTCCCTTACTGCACTCATGGTTGATTGGTTGGCGGACTGACTGTCAAAGCCAATTATGGTGAGCGGGAAAATATATTTCCTGCTGGCTCCTCGCCACCTCTCTGATTGCAATGTGAATGTTTCAAAAGAGACAGAGCCAGTTTTGATGCATCAATAAGCCAAAGACCCGTGTCCCTGTTGACCGTATTATTATCAAGCAATAGTTTTAACGACTTTTTGATTACTGACTCCCAGTAGAAGGAACACTTGGCCAGCACTTTTACATTACTGAAGTCCATTTTGTGACCATTTTCAATCACATGCTGAGCAACTGCAGATTTCTCCATCTGGAACAAGTGGATGTTGCGTTCATGTTCTACAACACGAGCCTTGATGGTCCTGATCATCTAACTGATACCACATTGGCATTGTATGCTGTAAACATCTGGAGTCATCAATCCCAAGTCATCCTTCATGGGTCAGAACCAGTCACGGATCTTGGCAGGAGGAAGGAACATGCTTTTGATTCCATGCAGAGCCAGTATCCTACCTATTTTTCCCCGATATGTTACCTGAATATGGGTTGAAGGCTAGAGCCTCTGGCTGAACTTCTGGATCTATTGGACATTTCTTTGCCTTTTTTCTAATCACCCACTCTATTACTCGATAGTAATAGCCTTCCTTCTTGAAAGCATTGCGAAGATGTTCAAACTCGGATGGCAGGCAATCCACGTAGGAGATTTTCCTTGCTCTGTGCAACAATGTGTGCAGTACGGTGTTTTTCTGTGCTGGGTGGTGAAAACTCATGGTGTGTAAATAGCAGTCTATGTGTGTGTGGGTTTTCAGTACACACTATGTCAGAAGCTTCCATCAGGTCTCCATCGAATAAGGATGTCCAGGAAAGGCAAGCTGCCATTCTTCTCCAGTTCCATCGTGAACCGGATGTTTGGATGGATTCCTTTTAGGTGGTCTAGGAATTCATAAAAACTATGGATGCCATGTGGCCAAATAACAACATCATCAACATAGTGATAGAAGCATGTCGGATTAAGGCTAGACCCTTCAATAGCCTTATCCTCGAATTCTTCATGTACAGATTGGCAACCACTGGCGACAATGGTGACCCCATTGCTACACCATCCATCTGTTCATAGAATCTCCCACAGTAGGTGTAATAGGTGGAGGTAAGGACCAACTTGAAGAGGTCTACGATGTTGGATTAAAAAATACGGTGCAACAGCTGTAGCGTGTCAGTCATAGGAAGCTTGCTGAACAATGAGACATCAAAACTGACCATGATGCCAGTGTCCGAAAGCCCTCTAGAGAACTTTTGCACCCAAGCTGGCAGACAGATAAAACTAAAAATTTATTTTTATAAAAGTTCACACTACCATTAATCAAAATAATCAGTAAATAATGAAAAGTAAATTTCTTCTGAAGATTATGTTCATTAATTTTACTTCAAGTTGAAGAACTAATTTATTTTTACAAGGTAAAGTTCAGTGGCAGTTAGAAATACACAACATTTCATTTTTTAAACACAACCGTTTTATGAACTACAACCCTTCTTTCAAAGGCATTTTTTAAAATCTTTGTCCAGTTCCAGTTGATTGTTGATTTGCAACTAAGCATACTGAAATCTTGGTACCAGGTATATCCTTGAATTTTCAGAATACCTCTTGGCCAAACAGAGATCCAGGATAAAATTGTTTTATAATTCGATTCTTTGTATCAATCTGATAAAACACATCTTTAGTTTTATCCAACACCACATCTATAATTTTTTATGAATCACTATGGCCTCAATCAACCTCTTGGATGGAAACCCTTACATAAGTGCCAATAGACACTGAAGGAATCTCCTTGCTACATTTTCCCTGCCTGTTCTTGTTGTTTATCCTTAGCAGTGTAATGATTTTTTAGTGCTACTAAATTTTTTGAGAACAATGGGCTTTGCACTTTAGAATCATACACTTTCTTATTTGATTATTACCACAGTGCAAATTGAGTGCATTTTCTACAAGTATGAGCTTCAGCAGTTTCTTGTGAATAGACATTGGAATTTTTCATCTTTCACACTGGCTGGGGGTTGCATGTTTGCTTCTCACTGTTCTAACTTGTTATTGGTGACTTGGCTTGGCTCTTTATTTACACAGAGGATTTCAGTTCCATTTCATTTTGGTCAAGGTACTGTATGATTTTCTCAAAGTCTTCTTCATTTTCAGCACTTGGCATGAAATCATTTGGTAACAATGGATCCATTTTACTTTACACACAAAAAGGGACTCATATAGTTAGCTACCTTGTTTTTCATAAGTTTTATTAATTTTATAACCTCACTCCAATCTGAAAACTCATTGTTTTGCATTTAAGTGGTCAGCATATTTTTTATATCCTGGTTTGCTCTTTCCACTCTTCCCTGACTGTGTGTGCCTGGACTTACCATGAATAATTTTTAAATTAGGCCAATGGTTCTCAAACTTTTAGTAGCTCCATGTACCCCTATAAAATTTCCCAGGAAATGGCGAACCCCATTAACAAAAAACTGCGACCTTTTTTAACTCCACTATTGGCAACAATGAGCAATATTCATATTTTTGTGTGTTATATGCTTGAGATAGCCTGTCTGCCATTATGTAAATCTTGTCACGCACCACCTACGATCAAGTGGTGAACCCCTAGGGGTTTGTGTACCCCAATTTGAGAAACACCGAATTACGCCATTGAGTTTTTAGAATTTTCAATAATTTTGTTGGAAAATTCTCTTCCTTTGTCAGACTCCAGAACAGCAGGGGCATCCAGTAATGTAAATATGCCCAACAAAGTAGAAGTTACTTAGTCAGCTTGATTAGATTTAAGAGTTATTAGTACAACAAAGTTTGTTAAGTTCTCTTGAAAAACAATTAACAATTTGTTTTCACCATCAAGCTGAGAATTAAAACATATCAAATCCACTTGGCACCTTTAGTAGAACTAGAATATTATAATAGGTTCTACAACAATTCTCTTTATAACACTTTGACTGCTGTAGATGCATTAACACGCATGGCTCCTACTGCGCCCAGGTGCTCTAGACATATTCCGTGCCCTTGTTCCTTCCGTCTGGTGCTATATATCCACCGCCTTGCCACCCGTCTGTGCTCTGGACATGTTAAGACGTCTGGCTGCTCGGGTCCCTGTGTGCTCTGCATGGGTTAATATGCGAGCCACGTAGCGCACAGGTCAAATAGCCATATTTCCAGCCCAGCTGGTTAATTGCTTTCCAACGTTCGGCCCGTGACTGTTTGCAGGTGTGATCTTATTTGAGTTGCTATTTTCAATTTAGTCTTCACTAAGAAAATGGCTCACCATCGTGTTTGAACAAAGGAAGAAATCATGGAGATTTTTACTAGAAACAACAGTGAGAATGATCTCTTTGATATGGATGATAGGATAGGATCTCGAAGTTATAGTCCTAAAGCCTTGTACATCAGCTAGTGGAAAACGACAATCTGTCTCCACAAGAGGTGAACATTTTCAGCATGGTAGCTTCATATCGTGAGAGCTAAATGTGTGGAAAAAGTGGTTGCTTTAGTGATAGGTTTGACTGGAAGAAAAGCGATTCTCATTCTTTTGTGCATGCATTAGACGATTCAGCTGCATGACACAAATATGGGTTAGGTCAAAATTCCAGCATTCTGTCATTTTTCGGAATATTTTCAACAGACGATCTTATGAAATCTATTGCTGAAGAAACCAACAAATTTTATTTATATACCAAGACAAATACGCCAGAATCAGTTCACTCTAGATTTTCAAGGTGGAAGGATTTACTGGGAGATATTTTAGAAATATTATTCATATTAAAAATTCAAAGAAGAGCACCCCAATGTGTAGATGTGCTGGATGTTTGAAACAGAAAGTGCATCTAGAAACCAGGTACAAATACAGAACATGCATTGTACAGTACCACTGTATGTTGTGCCATGTTTTGAGGCTTGTTACATGGCAAACATTTATTAACCATGGGTAACTGTACTGTAATAATTACATTACATTTATATGCCTCTAAAACTAGGTGAAATACAAAAGAATAAAAAAAAAGAATAATAATTTCTCCAGTGATGGTCCAAAGACCAGAACCAAAAGAAGGATGGAAAATATATGCAGAATTTGTGAAAGGTATTCGAACACTTAACTTCGAAATTTCCTCCTGAAGAATTACTGCTCTAACAAACACATTTCAGTTGCTGTAATATCTATTTAGCATATGAAGGACCTGTGTGTTTGTCTTCGTGTACATTCACTTTTAGAGGAGCTTTAAATTGAAAAACTTTAGATATCAGAGCAACTGCATTTATTTTGTATGTGGGGGTACAAAACACATAGTGACATCCAAAGGCCGACACACACAATGCCTCAGAAATATTCAGCACAGAGTGGGTCGGGCAGCGTGCCAAACTCAGCAGCACAGGTAGAGGCTAACCGCAACCTCTCAGCGCAGGTAGACAGCTTAGGCAACAACAAAGAAGCATCCAGAGTGCACTCTGCAGGGCAATACGTAGAAGTTAAAGGGTTAATACCTTTTAGATTTTGTTGAAGTGGCTCATAATACTGAATATAGGTTTCTATATACAGGGTGTCCACAAATGAATATCGGGGTTTTAATGCTTTATAAGATTTATTACATTATCCTTACAGTTATAAATGATATGCCAAATGAAATAGCAACTCAAACAGTTTTGTTCGTTGGTACTAGTGCGCATGTGCGTGAAATGTTTCCGCTGCGATCCGGTAGAATGCGGTAGTAGCAAAGATGGCGACTAGTGAAGAGAAAGCGTTTTGTGTTTTACAGTTTGCAAAGACTGAATCTGTAGTTACTGTGCAGCGTGCGTTCCGCATTAAGTTCGGGCGTGATCCTCCAAGTGACAATAACATCCGTAGATGGTATCATCAGTTTGAAGATACAGGCTGCCTTTGTAAAGGGAAGAGCGCGGGATGACCAAGAGTTAGCGAAGAGACTGTTGAGCGAGTGAGAGAGTCGTTCACTCTTAGCCCAAAGAAATCTGTTCGGAAGGCTAGTCGCGAATTAGAAATTTCTAAGTCGACTGTTTGGAAAGTTTTAAGGAAACGCTTGCAACTACGTCCTTACCTTTTACAGTTGTTACAGGCTCTAAAGCCTGCAGACCATGGTTTACGTGCCAAATTCGCTAACAAAATGTTGTTACATGACAATGAAGATTTTCTACATCATGTTGTCTTCAGTGATGAATAGACCTTCCACCTCAGTGGACATGTTAACACTCATAATGTGCGGATCTGGGGCTCAGAAAATCCTCAAGAAATTGTACAAGTGCAACGAGACTCCCCTAAAATCAATGTTTTTTGTGCCGTATCCTGGCGGAAAGTTTACGGACCTTTCTTTTTTGATGAACCGACTGTAACTGGTACTTCTTACCTTGATACACTAGAGCAATGGCTCTTCCCTCAGTTGGAACAATATGAACCAGAGAACTTCATTTTCCAGCAAGATGGTGCGCCACCTCACTGGCATAACGAAGTACGTGGTTGGTTGAAAGTAACTGTACCCGACCGCTGGATTGGCCGCAAGGGGCCCAATGACAGAGCTTGCTATGCGTGGCCTCCACGTTCACCTGACCTAACACCATGCGATTTCTAGCTTTGGGGTTTCATCAAGGATCGTGTGTATGTGCCTCCATTACCAGTTGACCTCCTTGAATTATGACAGAGGATTGAAGCAGCTGTTGCAACAGTTACTGAAGACACACTGCTCAACGTTTGGGAAGAACTCGGCTACAGACTTGATGTGTGCCGTGTGACAAATGGTGCCCACATAGAACACTTGTAAGCTTGTATATAAAACTGTTTGAGTTGCTCTTTCATTTAACATATCATTTGTAACTGTAAGGATAATGTAATAAATCTTATAAAGCATTAAAACCCCGATATTCATTTGTGGACACCCTGTACTTATGCTATGTTTTTTAATTACTCCATACCTCTTTTATTATACAATATTTTTCAATTTTTAAATGCATTCATTTAATATGTCACTGCTACATTTGTAGTAAAGTTTATTACTTTAATATACTTAACAGGAAAAGTAAGCTTACTTTTTTGGCCCATAGCAATGATTCTCAATGGGGGCAGCACAATCCACCAGTGGATGTCTACTCCATGCAGTCGCACAAATGATTATTAAAAACTTGAATTTTAATTAATCAACCAAATCATGTTAAAACTTTATGACACTTACCTTTCCCAAAGTTTTGCAATCTGTTTCTCTACTGTAAATCACTTAATCATGGAAATGACTTGAAGCTATACCTCCAAACCAAGTATTTCTATTATCCAGAACTAATCCCCGCTCTCTGTGGTATAAGGCAAGGCGCAAACTGAGATGCGTATTGCGCATGTGACGTGACGTGACATGAGCGACGTGATGTGCACATGAGACACGCATAGCGTGGTGGTCCGCATATTGATACACAGTTTCCGAGTGGCATGTGTACCACTTGCATATGAAAATACACAACACGCAAAGAAAACATTTTTTATTATTAACATTTGTTGTTATTTAGAATCAGATGGTGCCGAACATGGAGTTTTGCTTTAATCATAGCTGAATAAGAAAGTTATGTAAACTAACGAGTATATTTTGTCCAAAAGGAAAAGTGGATGTGGATTAAAAATGCCTCACAGTTGATATTGGAGCTATGGGCAGATTCATCAGTGGAAATGTATTTGTTAGTAGTGCATTGGGCATGAAAATAATGTAACACATGTTACTCCTTCTGTCTCCTGAAAGTGTACCGCTGATTGCTAAGCCAATGCCACACTTTTTTTTTTACATACTTTAAAATAATAACTGTCGAGATACAAGTATCACAAAGATGAAGATGTAACATACCTGTTTCATTGGAAAACACATTAAAAATAAACTTATTAACAATAAAATCATGATTTTCTAAAAAGAAAAATTAAGACTATATATTATGTAACATACTATGCTTTAAACCAGGGGTGTCCAAACCAAATGATCCTACGGCCCACATTGGAAATACAACATAAGTCCACAGGCCGCAAATAAAATTATATATTCCCATATTAGATTTAGACCCACTATAGACATTTTTTGGAGTGAAAAATTGAAACATAATGAGTTACTATTATTGTGTTTGCTACTATTCTTATATGTAAACATAGATAATATAATAATAATGATACTAAACACACATTTTAAAGAAATATATAACACTTAAAATGATATACAGTAGTCCTCCAATCATCTGAATCAATTGGGACCGTTCCCCATTCGGATAATTAAAAATTGGGATAGTTGGATTTTTTCTGAAAAAAGGGTCTACTTTAATTGATATGTGGAAAATGGGAGAAAAACAATTTTTAAAGAAAAAGAACTTTTAATTAATTAATTAAACGTACAGTTAGAATTTACATGTGATCACAAACTGGCTGACGCTCCATCCACTTCAACGCAGTTTCAAGGCCAGTAAATGCTTGACTGACTTCAACATTAAGGTCATCTTCTTCATCAACACTTTCTTGTCTCACACTTTCAATGAGTTCATCATCATTTAGAATTAATTTCTTACCCGGGGTCTGGCGAATCACACACCACCCACTCTCCTATATCTCCAGCACTAATTTCTGAACGTCCAGGAATTTTCAAAAGAATGATTCTGAAATCCTCAAGTAACAACTCATCCCCATCTTCCCCTGTCTCTTCCCTTTCCATCTTAATTAAAAAGTGATTTGGATAATCAGTGATTCGGATAATCGGAGTTCAGATAATTGGAGTTCTACTGTATAAAAAAATATGTAAATTTAAATGTAATGCCCTGGTTCGTAAATATTACATAAGATCTTCATTTGATGGGGCTAGAACCAGAAGATGCTTTAAACAGAGATATGTTTTGGAAGAAGTTAATGACAAGTGGGACAAGCCGAGACGAACACTCCAACGGAAGACGCAGTACACTTTGGACAGAGGAGCGCAAACAGGCACATTCAAAACGAATGAAGGAGTTCTGGGCTCAAAAGAAGAAGAAACTCGCTGCCAAATGCACAAAGGCTTAACATGGACCTAGTTGGCCCCAACGAATAAATAAATATATAAATGAAATAAATTTTGAAAATATGGATTCACAAATAATGTATTTTTAGTACATTGGTTTTCACTACTTAGGCCGTTATAAAATAAATATATTTTTTAAAAGTGTGATGAATCTCATAGGCTGGAAAAATATTCAAGGTCGGTCGCATGCATCAGTATTGAACCTTTTTATTATCTTCCCTTTCTTAATTCTTTTCAGTCTCATTTCTATTTCTGATACAACAATATTATGATCAGAATTAACATCAGCTCCTGGGTAAGTTTTTGCATTTTTTAACCAATTCTTATACCTGTTCTGGATTAGTATATTGTCAATCTGATACCTCTTTCACTCAATGGGAGAGGTACAAGTATACCTTCTTCTTTTGTGGTTTTCAAAAATAGTGTTTCCCACTATCAATTCATTTTCCATACAGAAGCTTACCAGCCTCTCTCCTCACTCATTTCGCATCCCAAGTCCATACTAGCCAATTGTTCCCTCATCCTTTCTCTTTCCAACCACTGCATTCCTGTCCATCATCATCATAAAACAAGAATTTATATTTTCCTGGTCTATAATTTCCTCCAGCACATTATAACATCCCTCCACTACCTCATCTGAGTGCTGGCTTGTCGGCATGTAGACTTGAAATCAAAATTATATCTTTATTTTCTCCTTTTAGTCTCTTATACATAATACTACCATTTATACATTCCACTTTCATTACATTATTATTCATAGCTTTCCTGATTACAATGGCTACTCCTAAATTCCCACTTCTCTCCTCTCCCGAATAATAACAGTGATACTCTCCGCTTTCAAATTCTCCATTCCCTCCCCATCTAACTTCACATATTCCTAAAATATCGAACTCATTTATCTTCATATCCTGTTTTAAATTCTCTAATTTTCCCGCTTGCAGGAGAGTTCCAACATTCCATGTTCCTATCCTCATCCTCTCCATTGTCTGTACCCCATTCCCACGCTTCAATGTATTCCCCTCCCAGAGATCCCAATGAGGGGATATTACTCCAGAACATTTTACTTGAAGTGCCATCACCATGCTCTTTCTAGGGAATCCTTTAGGATCTTTAATGTGGTGGTTTCCCATTGCCTTCCACATTCTCATGCCATTGACCATATACAGGTTCCTACGCCTTTAAGGATGATATATCCTCCCTAGGGCAAGAGATTTCCCTGGCTCTTTACACACTCGTGCGCCCCGCAAGAGGCTATTGGCACTTGGTAGAGGGTGTCTCCTTATCCCGGGAGCTACTCGGCAGGTTGCTTGCCTTGTTAACGCAAGGGCAAGTTTTGGTCCGCCCCGGGTATTTAATTTCTCCAGTACCACCCATATCTAGGAGGCATTCCCCAATCTGACACCTGGGGATGTGGCCGATGTGGGACTAGCAACCCCCTACGGGTTGTTGAATATGTAAAAAATAAATAAATATAAATATCTGGCAAAACGGTAAGCAGGTGCCTAACCCCATACACCACAACATAGCTTTCAATCTGAGGCTAACAATTTTCTTCATAACTACGGTTCATGTTGAAGAAATGGTTGTAGTATAGACATATGGAGTAAATACTTTCAACATATATTTGGGTGATCAAAATCTGTTCTCAACATGTCTGATGGTTTCCAAGTTAGTAGTGGTAACAGAAGATGTGAACGATACCAAACTGTTGCGGCAAACTCAATCACTGCACGCACAAGAAACTTAATCAGCTAATTTCAAACTGAGGAAGAATTTCACTTATTGTTTCCACAATTGAACAGCAGTTCCATTTCTAGGTCAATCCGTTATGATTAGAAAATAGTGACAACATACCACACTCACATTTGTATATGTTTTACATTCTATAGGTTATGTGGGGTCATGTTAGAGAGAAGGTTACTTTTTGATGTACTAATTAGAAAAATCCTTTCCTTAGTATGTACGATATGTATTAACAAAAAATTGTGAAATGGCTATTTGTGGAAATGTGGGTAGCATTAATCATCCTTCAGATTACAGTTATTTGCAGTGACGCTCCAAGTCCGATTCTTCAGTTTTTTTTACATGTTTTGAATAATAAAGCTCTTTGTGCTACATCACTGCCTCTATCAACTTTTTCTTATAAAAAGGCACAGATTTGATGGTTAACAACACCACACTTTCACCCGCGTGGCGCGAGAAACTGTGCCTTGACCACAGCACCGCGCCTTTGAGCAGTGGTGAGTTGTGCCGTGTAGCGTCATGTTCCCAATGTGCGATGTTGTATTTGATTCTGTAGTTTACAAAAAAAGTACGCTGTGCTGCATCACATCACACGCACTATATGTGTCTCAATTTGTGCCTAGCCTAAAACTATGACCTGTTGCTTTCTTTCAACCTTTACTAACATTTAGAAAATTTCCTTTCTCAATTAACCAACTTAAACAGTCTTTTAATTATTAACAATAACAATTTCCATCCCTCCTATTGGATAAGCTACTTAAAACTTCATTTTATATTTTCTACTTAAACTGTTATAAAATCAATAATTTAAATGGTTTATAAGTGACTTGGATGCCATAATGAACGATGGTGACATGCATATGCAATAAATGTTTAAGTGACACTAACATCCCTGGAGTCACTATGAATGCTATTTGTGAAGAGACAGTATTGAATTAACTATAGTAAAAAAGAGAGGCTAAGGTAACATTTTGGAAGTAATTAATTGTAAAGGCTCAGATACTTCTCGATGCATTGTTGAGCATGGTGGTGCACTGTGTAGAAAAGTGGTTGTTGAGTTAGTCGGAAGCTGGGCATCGTGGATGCCTGACGCTAAGTAAAAGCTTGGCTCAGTACCGGATTAGCTCTACAACTGGGCGAAAACCAAGAGGGCCTCTTTCTTCAGATTGCTACGGACCCTGCGCTGTTGTTTGCCCTGTTTACACGATGCAAGTTGACTGGAATGAGTGTACTGCCTTGCTGCGCACACAGCACTGGGTAGTCCACTCTCCTCGTGAGAACAGGTACAAGACAGACAGTTGACTGAGGATAGTGGACTCGGTTCATGACCAACTTTTGGCGTGTGAATTCAACAATCAAGATGGCGACAACTAACAAGTCGCTTAAGTGGAGTGAAGCAGAGGCATTACAATCTTTAGAACTGCATTCCGTGGAATTTTAAGAATAAAAATTATAAGAACAAGGATTTTAGAGACTGCTATCAAAAAACTGCTTCATAGCAGTGTCATTTTTTAAGTATCGGAAAAAATATTTCGCAATAGCTCTTCAAATTGAGATACAGTTGGTCTTAAATGATTCAACTCTATATTTTCACTTGCAACTTTATTTTTAAAAAAAGGTGTTTAGGCATTTAAAGCAATTCTTTTTAATATCCACTCTTTTAATGTTTTATTTTATTATTATTCATATCATTCAACATTATAATCAAGAAAAGTGGACAGTGCACTGTCTTCTAATTATTACTAGCATGCTAGTCCACTCTGTTACCCCCACTACCAACGGTCCGGCCAACTGTTGTTCCAGTCAACTTTCATCGTATAAACACGACCTTAATCTGGCTCTGGCACGGCTTATTGTGTTAGTAGTGTGGGTAAGGCTTCTCTTTATTAGTTATAAAGTGGACAAAAGGGCAATTTAATGCCGTCTCCTTAGCTTTTGACTGAAGCTGGTTTTTGCCAGTGCCTGATGCTGATTGATGATTGAGATCGTGGCATATTGTAATAGTAGTGCGTGCTAGGCTTTATATTGTTCATTAAAAGGGTGGACAAAAAAGCAAGATAATGCTGTCCTTTTAATATGAACTAGTGATATTGTGACATAAGATTCGAGCTAGTATTATAGTGGCCAGTGAAAGACATGCGATTTATATTTTTCTCCTTAATCATGATATGGTTGTGTTGTAACCTGCAAAGGCTGATTTGAATGTCATGCCTTTTGAAAACCGCACTTTCGGGCTCGCCGACGCTGTGTTCGACTACTGGCCCTCACCGACGCAGAACTTCATGAGGCCTGCGGCAGTTTTCCAAGATATAGAACTTCACACTGTCTATGCCCTGCTTCTAGCAATGCAGTTTGCATGCACGTTACTACTGACTTCAGCAGTTTCTTTTTCAGCGCAAACAGCTGTTTGCAGCCTGTCCAGGAGACCAGACATCTCAGCTTGACTCACTCTAATCTCCAGCTAAGCATGCTGCTAGCTGCAAATAAGCTTTTTTGTGAGATTTCACAATTGTCTACACTACCTACATGTGTAATGGAATACCATATAGCAACTTGTTCTTACAGGAAAAGAGAAACGTAGTGAATGTGCACATTTCTGTACGTAATTTAAAGTTAATTAGTCATCACAATTGCTTAACACAATTTTCAGAGCAAAAAGGCAAGCTTTTCTGTTGGCTACAGATTAAAATAGTGTTGTTATAATGAGTGAGGCCAAACATGTGAATCCTAAATATCTTTTTGTAACATCCTGCGACCACAGCATTGTATTTTTGCACTGCGTTTTCAAAATACAAAGCATTTTCAAATTGTTTAAATTTAAATAGTAGTACCTTTTTCCAGCAACATTTTCTGATATTAGAAGTAACAAGGTGTATATTGTTACATAGTATTATAGACGACGCAAATGATATGCATTTCTTGGGTCTGTTGGAGATCACATTTCCGCTACAACAACATTAAATAATATCATTGTAATACTGCTGTAGTCAGTCACAAGACGTATTCTTTTCAAGCAGTAATTCAGTTGTAATACAGCATGGACCATTATTTTCAACCAGAAATTAGTTTGAAATACAGCCTGCCCCAGCATGAAACAGTTTAAGGTACTTCGGAAAGAATTTCTAGAGGAGTCTTGCGTTTGACCACTGCAGTATTATGATGCAACCTCCAAGCAGAATCGCGATCTATGTTACTATGTGGTTTGTTGCATGATTTTCGTGACACATATCAACAAATTTCTTGTTTCCAGGCTGTATTACATCATAATTTCTGGTTGAAAATTATGGTCCAGGCTGTATTACAACGGAATTACTGCTTGAAAACAGTACGTCCTACGACTGACCACATTAGTATTACAAAGATATTATTTAATGTTGGTGTAGTGGAATCACAATCTCCAATAGACCCACATTCACTATGGAGGAAAACAATTCTCCCCTTGATAGGGCTGCAAATAGAGTTGCTTGATGAGGTGGAAATCAATTTTTTACCTGGTGAGGACATCCCTAGAACAGAAAACCGATGTTGCACCCCTCACTAGACAAGATGCTCATTTGATAGTAATGAGTAGTACCCCAGACCAGTTGGTATCCTGTATCCAACCAGAGTTATGAATTAGGTCATTCTCAGACAATGACATCGTGAGTTTTGATAACACTTAAGTACACCAGGTTCAACCAGTATCTGCAGAGTATAGAAAATTATTCCAAATGATAGTCATTCTTTGAAGAACAGACCAAACAAAACAAACAAATTAATGAAGCACGGAGTAAACAGTTCAAATCATTTAGAAAAGAAACATATGAAGCACACGCTGAGCACATCAGATTGCTCGAAGTCGTTTTCAACCAAAAATCCAAGAAAGTACCTTTAAGTAATACTGCTGTTACAGCCCATTGCAAACCTGCTACACCATTTTCATATTCAAATGTCATCTCAGCTGCAACAGAAAATCAGGATTTGGTTTTTCTATAGGCGGCCATAGTCCAGGCTAGGCCTTTAAATGATACTAAAAAAGTTCAGGTTTTGGTTTCCACAGATATAGCTGAGGTCCAGGTGGAAACACCTTTAAAAGATACTGTTATTGCATCCCACAATGAAGCCAACATACCAGTTCCACATGTTAATGTAGTAGCAGCACCTGATATACCAGTTTCAAGTGTTAGTGTCATAGCAGCTGCAACAGATTATCAATAGTTGACTCCAAAGGTAAAGGTCCAGGTGGTCAAACCTTTAAGTGATGCTGTTGCCAAACCATGTCATCAATCACAAATCTTCAAAATACCACAATATCCAGACACTTTTCTCACCGTACCTCAACTGTAGGCAAGTGGATCCAAGTATAGTATATGCACAATGTTCATTTTTGTTTATCAAACTAAAGTGCTCCTCCTTGTCATAGGTAGGCGAGGCACATTACAAAACAATTGTTTTCTGTATGCTAGAGGCTTAAAATGCAATGGAAAGTAAGAAAGAAATTATTTGTTTTCTTTTGACGAAACATTTGCTGCTTGTTCAGGAAAAACAAAATAAATAACTCTCTTTTTGCTTCTGACCATGTTTTTTCACACCTTTTCATATTTCATTTTGTAACTTATCAAGACATGTTGCTGTTTTAGTAGCACAAGCCACATAGAGGTTTTGCTTTTGTGTACAGAATTTCAGTTTATGTAGAGAGTTTGATTATTTTCTAAGAGCCAATTTTCATGTCATACCATATGAGGCTACAATAACTGTATTAAGGGAATAGCAGAACATGTTTCAATGATGAAATCTTTGTGTGACATATGGCGTAGTACCTACTGCTTACTTTCATTTGTTTATGTTTTATTTTCTTCATACATTTGAGTATAGGAAGCACGATAGCCTCAAAGAAACTTTTCTATTTCTTTTTGTGTTCAACTGTGTAAACATGAGAACGCTTATTATCAAACTCATGAGAAATGTTTAGAGTGATGGGATAAGGTTTGGGAAGCACAAAGAATTTGTATATCTCACCACCTACAGTGTTTATTTGGAAGGGAGGTTATGCCTTGCAGTATTGCCCTGGAAATGATTCATTTTTATGTTTTTATTATTATTATTATTATTATTATAAATGTGTCTTTCTACTGACTGTAAGAGTATATATATTGACCAATTTTGGTTATCATGATAACAAGGGAGCTAATTTCTTGTGTTATTGTTTTAGTTTCTCTTTCATGTGGCGCATGTTATGTATCTATTATCTCACTTAAACTGTTCAGCATGAGGCGAGTTACATATAACGCATAGCAAATAACTTTTATAATCACGTTCAATGGTAAAGCACTTTTCATCTCGGAACATAACCTGGTTATATGTCCATTATCTTGCTAAAACCATTTAGAAAGGGGTAAATCTCATATAGTTATACAGTAAAGAATTTTTATAACCATTTTTTAACAAGAAAGCAATTTTTAAATCAATTCTGAAACATTTTTGTAAAAGACATAAGATTTAAATAAGGTTGTTTTTCACTCATGATGAATTTTGTTGCATTCATTTCCACTAAGAAAGCAGAGAATGACAATCACTTTAAGGTGGTTTTTGTGTGCTTTTAAAATTTATATAAGGAGAAATTTCAAATCAAAATAATTCGCTATTTTTAGAAATAAGAGCTAGAAAGATAAAAGTATGTTTAAACGAAACAGAAAAATTCAGTTAATAACAAACATATAACAGTTCAGAGATACCTTGATGTTTAAAGTAAGAAAAACGAAGTTTTAGTGTTGACATATGATAGCATCCCCATGTGTGACTTTCAGAAATTAATAACTCTTAAATGAGAATAATTATGAGAAAAGTTGTCATGGAAAAAAACATTCGGAATAAATTAAACTATAACATAGTAAAATTTAGAGAAAATTCAGGTAAAATTAGTGTTCCACAGGATTGGGGGCTTTTTCTAATTCACTAAAGAATAGTGTATCCCCACGGGAATACACCAGTGTTCCATGGCTATTCAGCAATAGATAAGTCTAGCCTTAAAAAGCAGACCAATGCAGGCAGTCAAAGATAGTTTTCAAACAGTTTTTCAAGCGGGCGGTTGAGGCGAGAACAGCTATGTGAGGGGCAGCGAACTATGAGGCTGTGGACTTTGAAGATTTTTAGTAGTGGTGAAACGGGGAGCTTAGAAAATATCAAGTTGTTATAAACTTTACATTAACAGTCAGGACAGTGGACTCTGATGCTGATTCGGGATGCCATAGGATGATCTTTTGAATTTTGGGGGAATTTTCTGAAAGATTGCCAATCAGTGTGTGTGTGTGTGATGTCAACCTGCAATCTAATTCAAGGAGACAATAGTTATGATGCCTTATTTTTCTGGTACCTCAACTTGTACTGCGTAAAATTCAAGAATATAAACTTTGTTTATGCAAGAACTGTTTTAATCCATAAACCTTTATCTCTTGGGGTAATTACGGGGGATTGGCGACTGTATAAAGAACCTATGCAAGCATACTTTAAAGGTACCAACCATCGTGATCAAGTTAATGTGAATGTTGCATAACCCCAAGCAACGTTATGGTATTACACCCAGTTACAGGACATTGCACTTTTGGTGATTTTTTTGTAAATTTTGGATGCAAGTGATATTTTGTTGATTTTGGGCATTATTTTGGATGTCATTGTATTTGTGATAGGTAGTAATGAAAACTGATGATGTAATTATTAGATGTAAATAGTAGCCCATTACCAACCAAGTTTGAAAATCTGAAGTAGAGATTTAGTATGTGTAGGAAGTTATTACCAAACCATCTTTTGATTGGGTTGATTTATTTTTGCTATTGGGCACTATGCTCTGCCAAGTATCAAATATAAAACCAGGGGGGTTGTGACGAAACATTATTGGATTAGCTATAGGAAAAAAGAGTGGATAAGAAAATATTTTGGAAGTAATTATTGTAAAGTCTCAGATAATTCATGATTCATTGTTGAGCATGGTGGCATGCTGTGTAGAAAGGTGATTGTTGAGTTAGTTGGAAGCTAGCTGTCACGGATGCCTGGCACTAAGAAAGAGTGTGGTTTATTGTATTAGCACCGTGGGCCAGGCTTCTCTTTATTTGTTATAAAGTGGATGAAAAGGCAATTTACTTTACTTTATGGCAGAAGCTGGTTTTCACAAATGCCTGACACTGATTTAGAGCATGGTGTATTGTAATAATAGTGTGTACCATGCTTCATTTTGTTTATTATAAAAGTGGACATAAAAACAAGATAAGGCTGTCCTTTTAAAGTGAATTGTGAGTGCTTTGTGGAGAATATTTGACCCTGTTGGCTTTGTGCCCAGGACGTTATGTACGGAGTTGTCAGACCATAGCATGGTCAGAACCTATAATTTGACGGTAAGAAGAAGTTTCTTGATAGCCTTATCCACAGTCTAGAAGCTCAATTAGTGGTGGTGATGGGTAGTGTATGTGAATTAAATCAGCATAAACCAAAGATCAACCCGAGTAATTATTTCAGTACAAAAAATCGATCCAAGCCTTAATAATCAGCATAACATTATAACAATCCCGAGCCTCAGTGCTTTATCACGACACGAGACACCCTGAATTTAACACATTTCTGATTTCTGTTTAGGAAATGTATAGAATGTGAATAATTAAATTTAATTTACACATTTCCTGTTGATTTTAGACATAATCTACATTTATTATCAATTATGTATAGTGACACATAATATAGGCCTACATTTCCAGAAATTTACATAAGTATAACAAAAAAAATTACTACAGTTGAAAAAATTTATTGTATTTTTTAATTTAAAAAAATACAATTTATTTTTACCAAATATTTATTAGTCAAATCATTAATTTCTCCATTGAATGAAAAAAATGTTTATTTATTAAAAGATGTTATGGTATCTGCTGAGGAATAAATTTTTTTTCATGTGAAAACCATAACTTCCAGAAAGATTGATACAGATTTTTTGTATACTTTGGCAGATTAAATTTTAAAACAACCTTCCATTCATGAAAATTGTTTGTATGCTGTACTAATCATTGGGGCGTAAATAAATAGATGAACAGTTTGCTATTCTTCATCACTAATGAAAAAATAAAGAAGATATAGATATTGAATTATACAATTTTATAACAGTTTCAGCAAAGATAGTTAGGTCGATTAGGGAGTGTGCATAAACCACGTAGCTCCATTTTGGCCTCCTGTGAACCCCCCCCCTCCCCCCTCACATAGCCCTATGTGGCTTTTGCCTCTACCCCCCCGTATGTAGCACGTAGCTTTTTTCCTTTTTGATTTCAGAAGACATTTTGTACTGTTTTCGCTTGTCAGACTATTGTAAATTACATACGGAGATATTAACTGAGGGGAAATAAATATTCACATGCTGTTGTGAGTTCTGTTCCTCATGTTAACTGTGAAAAATGTTATGAAAGGAAAGCTACGTGGTCTGGTTCGGAACCTCCCCCCCTCCCCCCACGTAGCCCAGCGTAGCCTTCCGGCCAACCCCTCCCCCCCCCCCTGGACTGAGCCACGTAGTTTGTGCACGGTCCCTTATGTCATGTGAATGGAGTTATTTCAGATCACATGAATTTGTTTAAGAAGAGTAAAGATTCACTTCTATAAACATGCATTTCTGATGAATGACACTTATGAAGAGTTAATGTAGTCTTCTCAGGAGACTAGGCAAGTGAGCAGAGAGAAACTTTGATCTTATGTACTTCTGAAGATTACTTTTTTAATCATAAGTCATAAGTGCAACTGATATAAAGTTCATTTATGTGATATTACTTGTTCTATTCACAGGCTGCAATTTATATTGGTGATGCAATAAATGTACTTTAAAATTATGTGATATGTTTATTTATGTACATGATATGATATACTGTATTTTTAACTGACAAAAATTATTAGTAAGATATTTTATTAAATCCCTCACCTTCAGATTCTTTGTGGAACACATACTTTTGTTGCACTTTAACAGAACCCAGTATCTGATACTTCCAATATTATCTGTAGTATAAAATTTTAAGTACTACTGTTATCATAACAAGTGGAAACTCTTTTCAAGATGTTTTACATTAATTTATTTTTCATATTTCCTGGAGGAAAGGAAGTTTCAGCAGAAGAAATCTTCCTTCTTACATTTTATCAGTACGATGTCTTTGAAGACAAATGATAGTTTATCAGCAGCTATATGCAACTGCTTTAGCTATAATTCATTTCAGTGATTATAAATTTTCTAATCATTTACATCCACATATGATGGTTTAAACTGGTATTCAGCTTCTCAGTTTCTGGACAATTACCCCTGGTGAATAATGATCGATTACATAGTCTATTTCAGTCATAAGTCTCACTTTATTTTCATTGCAGAGAAAGTAATCTTATCACTTCACACAGATGAAAATAAGAGGACAAAAAGACTAACACACTTTAAATATTACAATATAATATCCTAAAAAAGTATAAGTTTGAGACACATGGCAAGGAAATCAGAAGTGTTCACTCTGAGACTCTTGAGACATTGCCTTTTGTATCCATATCCATCACACTGGTGTTTTTTAATTTCTAGGTATTGTTGCAATCCTTCCATTTTTTCTGTCCCCTTTAACATTGTCCTTTAAAGATAATTTCTAGTTAATATTTTCCACTCTTTTCATTACCAGCATTGCCATCTTGTGCTGTACAAGTTTTTCCTTTTGTTCAATTTATTTAGTTTACATATTTCTCAGATTTAATTAATTTTTCATTCCAATTCATTTTTATGGGTTGAGTGCTTGTCAATAGTATGGGATAGGGGTTCATTATACAACACTCTTCACTGAGCTTTAACCATGCCTGGTATCTTACAGTTTCTATCTTATGTCCACCAATCTATTGTTCTACTCAAACAGATAAAGGTATGTAAAAAAAACAAAAGGAACTTTAAAATGATATAATATCAGAAAGTCAGAAATACATTTAGTGGTACCAGAGAATTTCCAAAAAGCATCAGACTGCAAACCAAAAATTAGAAAATGAAATTATTCATTCTCATTTGTTAAGCAACTTTTTCCTCCGCTCCTCTCCCCTCCACCCAATAGGAATGAAAATTATAAACCCACATGAAAGGAATTTTGATTGGCATCACTGTTGTGCAACTTCTTAAAAATTTACCTACGTTCTCTGTGTCCTACACACCCATCCTCACTGAAGCATATCAACCAAAATACTGCTCGATTTCTTTGTCTCGGCTTTTATGCGTTCTCAATATTGTTTCAACAAAGAGGACCCTTATTTTAAGTCCTATCATTCTGAAATTTTGATATTGATAGAGTATCTTTTAAATGTTATTTCATCTTATTAGAGTCTTTCTTCTAGGTATTATTCTATAGATAAAAATTTGTAAAAATAAAAAAATCTAAATTTCCTATTTCTAAAAATTTTGTTAATTTGTGATCTGATTATAATATCAAACGATTCTAGAAAAATTTCTCAACTTTTGCCTCATACAACCTGACTCTGATAGCAGTTAATAGTGAAAACCAATTTTTTCTGACATGATATAATGATATATTGCCATCAAATAATGATATTATCTGTGATATTATGTGGTGATCTTTTTAATAAAACATGACGTTTCCTGCTGACAGAAAAGTTATTATGCACAGGTTCAGAAAATAGCCTTAGTCACCATCCAATACAGGAATTCATTAATATTAAATTCTTAAGACGGATTTGTCTCTAAAGGAAGTTGGCAAATAATGGTTTTTGACTAGGCATACAGTTCCACAACAGGTTATTTAAAGTCACAAGATTCTCAGTCCAGTACCAGTCATGTATTACAGTGTGCTAATCAATGTCCTCGCTCCCGAAGCCTGCAGGTTTACAATTAGGAAATGTGTACTTTAAATGACAAACATTTATTGTCACTGACATAATCAATGGAAATCAATCAGATCTACTGTCACATGGTTCGATTTAACATATCTTGGACTAGCTTGGGACAGACAATGGCACAGCTAGTAATCCACGTGGCTACCGCACTAACTTCACTTCCAACCATGAGGTTCTTCTGTCCATTCCTAACAAGGCTGCTTGCTTCTTTCATCCTTCAGCCAATCATAGCTTCTCTTATTGTCTCATGGGTCAATCTAGCCAATTGTATATTCCTTTCTCACTTAGAACACCAAAGATTACTTCTTAGCTAAGTTTCTACACTCTCCACTTTATTCTTTGAGTCTCACCTAATTTTATTGTTCTCTCTTACCGGCTAGAACTTTCTCTACTGGTCCGTCACCTGTATCAAATCATTTTGGCTTCCTAACACTTGTGTTACAACCTCCACCAAAAATGACACTTGGATGTGGAGGTGTGCCTTCAAAAACTAAGGACATTTTTCATTTTGAAGTGTCCTCTCTGAAAACTATTCCTTATTCCTTTATAATCTACAATTTCATACACTTAGCATCCAAAGGTCCACCTAAATATGCTAATACTACAATTTTCCCTATTTATGTCTGGTACCAATTACTGGTATCTTACAGAATTACATACAGCTAACATATTTCAAACTATTTTCCGAGCAAAATGTGATCAAGTTTTACAACCTTTTGGCATGCACATATTTCTTAAATTCGTTAAAAATAAGCTATATTTCATCCAAAAAAGCAAGAAAGAAAAATTACATATTATTTTGAAATGACATCTTAATTTGTCCTTATAAAAAAAATACAAGAGTCCTGTTATGGACAAGTGCATGTAAGCTTAAGTTATTTTCAAAAAAACTGCCTTTTGTATGTTTAGGTGCTGTAACACCCTTGGTATTTATAATAGACAAACATACCAGGAATGTGCAAGGTGATTCAGTTATACAAATAAGGTGAAAAACATGCTAGTACATGTTTCATTTTTCAACGTAATAATTCGGTCAATCGCAAATGGTTGAGATATATAAATTTGTGCTGTTAAAAGCTAACAGAGGTATAATTTTTTCAAATGTGGCCCAAATTGTGGCCTTATTCTCCTATAACCAACACATAGTTTGTGCATGAGCCTCTCATCTCTTTATGAACTCGCTCTTAGTATAGTACATGATGCAGTTGGAAGTATTTAAGAAACAGTGATGCTGTCATATTTCCCACCCTTAAATGGCTTCAGATCATTTAAATTATACTGTCCTTTTATGAATTGTGACTTTGGATCTATAACTACATAAGCAATAGTATTATGGATGTCTTTGACTCTGTATGGTCCCTTATATAATGTTTAAAAAAAATTAATCTCATTATTAGCTGCAGATGACTTATGATGTGTTCTAATAAAGACTAACGCTTCCATATGGTAGGTGGTCTGTACAAGATTTGTATCATGCCGTTTCTTTTGCTGCAAGGCTTGTTTTTTGCAACACAGCCAAGGCAGCATTAAGCTTTCCTGCATAATCATATGTTGTCTGTAGATATGTTATATACTCCTTCACCAACGTAGGGGGCTCTTTGTGAAATATTAGTTCAATTGACATCATATTGGTGGAGTTGTGGGGTAAGGTATTTCCTATATCTTTGATGTTTGGTAACTTCCAAACCCAACTGTTGTGGCTGTATGAAACGACCTGCCTAGGTTGCACATTATGTGCTTGGCTGGATATCCCTAAGGTGAGTAATGGGATGTCATTAGGATCTTGATATGTAGCTGTGTGAGAGAGACTTCCCACAATTTTCCCTGTAAATTGAGGGCCATTATCCCTTAAAATGGCATTAGGGGTGGCCAGTTGTGGTCTATTGTGATTGATAATTTTCTCTGCTAGCCCATACCCTGTATCAAAATGGTTCAGCTTCCTAACACTTGCATTACAACCTCCACCAAAAATGACACTTGGATGTTGATGTGTGCCTTCAAAAACTAAGGGCATTTTTCATTTTGAAGTGTCCTCTCTGAAAACTATCCCTTATCATCAACAATTTCACAGTCTTAGCTTCAAACTTTAAAAACAGATCAAGTATTACACATATCTGTGTTACCCATCCTCTAGACCGTGTTACTGGGCCATTTGTATCTAATGCAATTAGGACGCGAAGTTGAAGAGGTATAATGCTCTGCATCTCTCCTTCACACTTGGTGTTGTCTATATTGTTCAATTGGCAAACTCTACACGTAGTTATGGGATTTCTAATTTGTTTGTACATATTATTGAAATAGAACAGGCATTTCAATACCTGATAATATATAATTTTTTTTAATCTGCTTAACGTCTCTCTAACACCAAGGTCTCTAGAGACGGGAAAGGATGGGGGGCAAGGAATGGGAAGGAATTAAGCCATAGCCTTTTGAAGGAAGCATCCCAGCATTTGCCTGGAGTGATTTGTGAAACCATGGAAAACCCAAATCTGGATGCCCGGACAGGGATTCAAACCACCGTCCTCCAGAATGCGAGGCCAGAGGGCTAGCCGTTACACCACCATGCTCGGTCTGATAATATTTGTTTACTCCAAAATGCCCATAGCTTAAGTGGTGATGCCAGATCAAGGTGCCCACATGGTGGTCTGGTATCCCCAGCTTCCAGTGTTTAGCTTCAGCATGGTCTCTTTTGAATAGAATCCCATTCTTTAGACAGTAAAATTGTTGTAACATCGCTGGTAGGTCATCTGATTCTAGTCCCTGTACAATCAACTTAAAAGCAGCATCTTTCTTAGTTGTTTGCTCCACATGTTTGCAAAATAATTTCTAACATGTTTATAACACTGG
Source organism: Vandiemenella viatica (assembly GCA_031002005.1). Taxonomy (NCBI): domain Eukaryota; kingdom Metazoa; phylum Arthropoda; class Insecta; order Orthoptera; family Morabidae; genus Vandiemenella; species Vandiemenella viatica. The sequence continues at coordinate 169,411,915 of JARYHS010013630.1, read as the reverse complement.
ACTCCTTTAAGATAACGTAATTTTGGTGTGTTGTTGGGATATGTGTCTGTGTTTTCCCTATCCATACCAACTGTCAATCTGAATAGGGCACCGGCTATGACATTTTGGTCCCCTGGAATATATCAGACCTCATAGGTAAATTCTTGCAACAAAAGTGCCCACCTAGCCAACCAACAATGGGCATGATCACACTTTTGAAGAAATGACAGGGCTTTGTGATCTAAAAGCAGGTAACTGAATTTCTGAAAGGTAAATACAATGGACAAAGCTTCTTACTTCGTAATTCCATAATTGGTTTCTGCTGGCTTAAGAAGCCAACTTGCAAAGGCAATGGGTCTTCTACCAAGCCCATTATTATTGCAAATCTCTTGAAAAACTTCTACACCTAACCCGTATTCTGATGTATAAGTGGATAGTTCGTAATTTAAATCAATGCACTCCAGAAGTTAAATCGATTGCATACAAGTCACTAGTACGTCCTCACTTAGAATATTGTTGTTCTGTATGGGGTCCCCATCAAAAGGGGTTAATGGAGGAATTAGAGAAGGTCCAAAGAAGAGCCACCCGATTTGTGACAGGTATATATAGTTGGAGGGAAAGTGTAAGTGTGATGTTGAAGGAGCTAGGTTGGGAAGACATGGAACACTGCAGGCGTTGCTTTCGAAGGATTTGAAAAATTCATGACTGATATATTTCGGAATGACAGCCAGCAAATATTGCTACCAGCAACATTCATATCTTGGGGTGACCACGAAAATAAGATAAGAGAAATCAGGGCCAGAACCGATTCATGTCTGTACTCATTTTTCCGATGAGCGATTATGGAATGGAATAGAAAGGATTTACTGGGCGAGTAAACTTAAAATCCGACGGGAGTAGCTTTCAATAAAGCACTCCAGCCATCCTGATCTGGGTTTTACCGGATCACTCCAGCGAATGCTGGGATGGTTCCTCACAATAGCCCATGGGCGCCTCCTGCCATATCCCGTATATCCCTTCCAAACTATAACTCTTTTAGATAGGTGCAATGCACCCTTCACCACACACTTTTAGTGAATCGTGGAGTAATAATAATAATAATATACATATAGGAAATTCCTTATAGGGAGAGTAAAATATAATGTTTTGTAGAAGGGTGTCCTTTGTCTTCTGAAAATCACGTTCACATTCCTCTGTTAATTTCCACTTGTTATTCTGTTTTCTCAATGCTGCAAAATGGGGACTATTCGAAATTTGTCCTGGTATGAATTTGCGGTAATACCTGCATAGCCCTAGAAAATTATTGTGTTTTGTTGGCAGGAGACAGGAAAGTCTTTATTGCCACTAGTTTATCTTCAGCTGGAGTAATGTCCATTGGTGTAATGACGTGTCCAAAGAATTCGTTGTGTGAGGTGAGAAAAATACACTTCTTTAATTTGAGTGTCTTGCCTCCCATTTTCAAAACGAGGACTTCCCTCAGTTTTTCCTGGTGCTATTCAAGTGTCTCACTGGCAATAAAGATGTCATCCATGTATACATGGAACTTTCTGAGTAGATCCAGTCCCAGAACAGTGTCTAGTGTCCGGATGAGACTTGAGATGGCATTGTTAAGACCAAATGGCAAAACCTGGAAATGGTAACAGTGTCCTTGATAGAGGAAAGCTGTATACCTCCTGGAATTTTCTCCAATGGGGATTTACCAATAAGAGGAAGTTAAATTTAAGGACAACAGGTAACATTTTCAGTCGAATTTGTGTAAGATCTCATCAATTGGGGTTAGGTGGTCATGTTAAGTTTGGAGGAATTTGTTTAGTGTGCATGCATCTAATCAGTGGCGGCCCTAGAGCGGTGCGAGCGGTGCGACCGCACCGGGCGCCGTTTTATGGGGGGCGCCGAAAATGCAGCGAGAGATCATCTGCGCAAAAAATGAATTCTATAATAATTAATATATTATTTTAACACACATCATCTAGAAGATTTTATAAAAGTAAGAGTTTCAGCTTAATGCATAGTCGTATGGTATCATAGAATAGAGTCAATTAGAGTTGCTACTCGAGTCAGTTCGAGTTATTCATATCATGAAAATCACAACTCGTTCCAAACTTAGCACCATCCCTTGCCGCGTTGCGCCTCTCCCGCACCTCTTTCATGCCTTCTCGGCTGTAGTCTGTAAAGTTCATGCATGGGGCGAGATTCAACCTATCTCTCTCCTTATACCATATTAAACTTTCGGTGATCACAATTAACGTTGGCATCATAAATATTTACAAGGCTTATCTGTCTTTTACAGACAGGAGATGTCGCTAAAGTAAAAAAAAAAAAAAAAAATCTGTATGGCGCACAATACTTAAAAGAAAACAAAATCAAGACGAAATTGAGAAGGCTTCAAAATTGCTGGATTTTTTTTTTTTTTTTTAATCGTTGTCACCAGAACCAGTTCAACACGAGACGGAAGAAAATTTTTAATGGAAGTTATTCAGATGAGGCTTATTATGAAGAGCAGCATGTGCGAGAAGATATATCTATGGCTAGAACGTCATCTGCAGTTCAAAAGATTACAAATGGGTATACAAGACATACCACCACAGTCGCCTTTTCAAAGTATAAATTATGATGATATTTCAAAATTGTCGCTCATTGACTCTGCTGACAGAGATGAAATAATTATTGAAGCAACGAAAAAATCCAATAAAAAAATTATGGGCGTCGTTTTCCAAATAAGTATTTTCAAAAACACCAAATGAAGAAACTTATGAAAGTAGATTGTTCCTTTATTCTAAATCTGCGGATAAAGTCTATTGTTCATATGTAGTTTATTCAACAGAAGGTCTCATTTTTATTTGGGAAACAAGGATTGGATGAATGGATTTACTTATCAGAGCGTCTCAAAACTCACGAAACTTCATCAGATCACAATCACACAATGCTCAGTTGCATAGAAGCGTTAAGTCCATTAAATAACTAGACAAGCATTTGCATATACAGACTGAAGACGAAAAATCACAGTGGGTTGCAATCATCTAATGAATGATATCTTGTTGCAGAGGAAGCTTTGGATCTGAAATAGTAAATAATTCTGATGATGGTAACTTCCTGGGTATATTGCAACTGCTAGGAAAATATTACCCTGTGGTGATGGAACATCTCCGCCGTATTGCTAATAACGAAAATATCTTATTAAATTGGCAAAAGTATTCAAAACGAATGAAGTGCGTGATAAAATTTTGACTATGGTTAGGTCATCTAAATATTTTTCCATCATACTGAATTGAACTCTTGAGGTAAGTCACGTCGAACATTTATCTTTGACTTTGATTTTTGGTGACACTAATGAAGACGAAGTATTACACTGTGCCTACAATCCGGAAAGTGATTCTTTGGGGCGCTGCCCTGTTTAGCATTGATACTTAGCAAAAGTTCGATTTGGATATGAACGATTGTCGAGGCCAAAGATATGACAGTCGATCTAATTTGGTAGGAGGAACAAATGAGGCAAAAGCAAAATTCTGAACCAGTATCTTCAAGCATTTTTTAATTAAAGTAACTGTCATTAAATTTGGTAATAGCTAGTGCCGCCAAAATATCAGTTAAATCGGTTTCCTTGTCCGGATTTCTTTGAAGAATATTTGTGTTATTCTCTCGATCAAAAAAGCGATGGGAAGTGGTATTCAAGCACTCAGAACTACCGTCAAAAAATTTGCGAAACTCGTTTCAAGAATAGAGTTTCTAGCATCCCTACAGTTCGTTATTCTATCACTACTCTTCAGTTCGTGACGCCATTCTGAAACGAATTATTCAGTTGCAGCAACGGATACCTTGTCCCTTAGCCAGATCATGGATCAATTTGAGTTAATAATTACATTGGTGACTTGGAATAATACATTGTTTCAAAGGCTATGCAGACGAAAGTGGATTTATGAAAATCTTCAAATTTTTTGAAAAACAGCTCGGCGATGGACGAGGATATTCTCTAGTTGAAATTTGTTTTGACAGCTTCGTTATAATGTCCTCTTCACGTTTTATATCCTCCTTTCTCCGAAAAGTCGCTACGAATTAAATTAAAAATGCCGAAATGTGAGAGTGAAGCGCAGCTATTAGATGCCTCAGGCACTCAAAAACAATGACAAAATTTTGAAATGATGGTTAAAACTTAGTTGTAATATTTTATTGCCGTTTTAGCTACATTTCGTTGTTAAAAGTCGTACGAAATTAACAGATAGAAAATTTTTATCCGAGATGCAGTACAACCATGGAGGAAGGAAATATATGGAGACGACACAAGAGTCCTTCACCACGTATTGAAGTGAAGCAGGGCGGAGGAGGAGTGGGGGGGGGGGGCTTGGCCGGAGTGGAAGGGGCATGGCCGCTTCCATACACGGGGAATAAATACAAAAACCTCAAGGGGACTCTAGGATAAACGTGACGCCGCAATCTGGTGATGGATTATTATGTAACTCGATGAGACAAATAAAAAATGAAAAATAAATTTTTTTGATATCCTGCTTAGTTTTCGAGATATTCTGTCTCAAATGTGAAATGGTTTTGGTTGAAATTCAGAAGAAAAAAATTGGTCAAAGTCAAATTTGATGATGGATTCTTATTTAAAAAGACGAGACAAATGAAAAATAAAGAATAAACATTTTCGATATCTCACCTAGTTCTCGAGATATACTGTATCAAAAGTGAGGTGTCTTGAGTTGAAATGGAGAAGAAATATTTCGCAAAAGTCAAATTTTATGATCGATTCTTATGTATCACGACGAGACAAATCGAAAATAAAGAATAAAATTTTTCGATATCTTGCTTAGTTTTCGGGATATACTGGGATTGGATTGATATGCGGCCTGGACCAAGAATTAATTCTGCCAAAGCTACAATGAATTACATGCAGAATGGATATTTCAGTTTTTTTACTACCACCTTGTGGTTAGGTTGAAATGCGGCCTAGACCAGAATAAAAATAGTTATCTTGTTAACATGCATCGTAAGCTTAATTGGAAATGGCTGAAAGTAGTTTCCATCGCGATATATGTTTTGTCACTAACTTGGTTCTCATGAAATTACTAACAGTAATAGATAAATTCTTTGTCCCTCATGGAACAACAAAACCATTCTGGTACATACTGGATTTAGACCTAACCACAATCTCCATTAAATTGCCATACAGAATCAAACTATGTAGACATACCCACACACGCGTATTTGAATCGCAAACTGTATTTGCAGTAACAACATCGTTTGCTTCATCAAGATTCCTAGACTGCATAGCATAATTTAACACATTTAATTTCATCATACAGTATAAACTGCAACGTGACGAAAGAAAGCGCAATACTAAATTCACTGAATCGCGATGTAAAACACACCCCGTTAAATCTCATTTTCAACACTCGTTAAAAAGTAATGCTAGTCTATTATGTGAAAATAGCAAGGTATGCTAATTTTCTACACTACACCAACAAAAATTTAAGAACAAAGTTATCCCATTGAAAGCTATGACTAAATATTTATATAAAGACATCGAAGTTTGTAATTCCTACCGCCCACTTCAACATCGATAATTAAAATTCAACTTACTTATGAAATGATATTCCAGGTTCTTTCCTGTCTGGCCTATTTGTGTAACCGTACGCAACACTAAATGGCATTATAAAACACTTACACACATTACAAAATGAAATAATCTCTGCATCTAAAACAATGTGAACTTCGAATTTTTTTGGAAGCGCAATATCGCCGCTGCCGCCACTGCGCATTCGCGAGAGTTTAGAGCCTGCTTCACCGATTTAACTTCACTTCTCCTCCATATATTTACTTCCTCCATGAGTACAACAAGGCTCGCCATCTTAGAATCGATACAAGCGATGAGAGATAATTGATTGCTTCCGTTGTAAACAAATGCGTCGTTCCTGATATAGATGCCGCAGAACGAATTTCCCGTAAACTTTTTACTCTTGGTCCAGTCCGAATTTCAACCTAACCACGATCACTATAACAGTATTAACCTGTTTAGGTTGATATGATCCCTGTACCAATAATCTTTGTGCCATTTTTGATTGTTGCTACCATTTCGCGGTTGTGTATCGTCTCACATTTCGGCATTTTTAATTTAATTCGCAGCTACTTTTCCGAGAAAGGAGAGTTCAAAACGTGAAGAGGGCATTATAACTAAGCAGCTAAAACAAATTTCAACAGTTCAGTACCAGTTTCGGGGCGGTGGATAATATCCCCTTCCACCCCAGCTCGGAATTTGAGCTCTGATAACTGGCAGCTGGAGAAGTTGATTCTCAGACTGGAAAATTTCCTATTATTAACCCAGTCAGATGCCGAAGAAAGTAAAGATTTTTGGAGTATTAGCCATATATGAAATAGCAACAGATCCAGAAGAATTGTTTACAATGAACATGTCATCGATAGAATAGAGAATCTGGTGGTCACCCTAGTAGCACAACGTCCCAAAGGCGTAGCCAGGATTGGCTTCAGAGTGGAGCAAAAACAATGAAAAATACTTGTTGATAATGGTTTTACCTGGGAGGCGGGGGGGGGGGGGGGGGGAAATAAATGCATTTAACCTGTTTAAGAATTAGTTCGCGATGGTTCTTGAAAAATTTTGGCAAGGTTTATTTTTCGGAATTAAGAGTGGGAATTTTTATTTTCATACATTTTATATTATTAAATATTTTAAAAAATTATTAAAAACTGCTAATTTGACGTGTAAGTGAAGTGAGCATTGTGTTCGCCACAGTAGCTCATATAAACCTTTACAAACATATAGAATTCCTTTTTACTTTCGTTTCTCATTCATACCGCTGCTATCCTATACTAATCTTTCCGAGGTTTGAGTTATTATCACATATAAAGAGTATCTTTTGCCCGCGGCTTTGCTCATTCATAAAGAATTCATATACATATTTGTATCCGAATCATACGGGAACTGCTATTTAGTATAAAAGTAGATGGCCAATACATTATTCCAAATTTATCCTAAGCAGTTCAGTAGTTTCGTCGTGAAATAGAAAAAAATCCGAACTAACAAACTTTTACATTTATGACATTAGTAGGATGTAAAAACTGTATGTTATCTTCAATCTATCTATATGGACAACTTAATCACTAATAAGAGATTGCTCATTTGGGGCGCCACAATGAGATCTCGCACCACATGAAAAACTTGCTAGGGCCGCCTCTGCATCTAATACTAATTGTTTTGAAAGATCTGCTTTTGTAACCAGCACCAAAGGGTTGTAGTACAGGCTGTTGGAACAATCTATTATTTTCCAAGCAAGCATTTGGGTCATCTACAAGTTGCCACTTTTATAAAGGCATAGTTTATGACTTTACAAAAAATGGAATTTGGCAAGTGACTATAAAAATATACTGGTAACAAGTTATTAAATCTTGTAGATCCAAAAAAACATCTGAAAATTTGTTAAGTACGTGTGACAGTTGTCCCTTTTCTTAAGATACTGTTTTCTGATGAACTCTGTCCACTTTATTTTCTAGCTTCACCGGTCTTGAGCTGATATATCCAAAATTGTACCAGCTTGGCATAAAATCCTGCTTCTCTAGTCATATTGATATCCCGGTTCTTAAGTAGTCCTTGTATTGACTTCCCATTCCCTGGTTTACATCCTTGAGGTAAAGAAACTAAATATTTCTGGCCATTTGTATTTATGGAAAGCCTACCTTGCACGCAGTCTAAGGAGACATTTTTAGAGTGTACAACCAATCTAGGCCGAAAATACAGTGATTTACTGGATTTACAAAGGTTTTCAAAGTAAGCTTCTAATAAAGCTTGAAGTTTGATGGGTTTGCTTTTCTTGCCACTTGCAGTGATAGCAGTCATGTTTTCTAATGGATATGTTGCTAGTTGCTTAATATCTTGGAGTTTAAGAAAAAGAGATTGGGAAATGCACAAAATCTCGGCTCCAGTATATGGGTTTCGTAAAAACTGTTATTTGTATCACTGGGACTGTGAAAAGTTGATCCTGAATCTTGAAATCTTTATGTAGCAGGTCTTTAGTTCGATAATTATGATAAATGGAATTTGTTGACATCTGTTGCAATGGCCCTATAGCCTGTGTGGCCTCGTTTCAGACCTCAACGTTGACCGTTAGCAATTTTTGTTTGTGTATCAGCGCAATGTTGTGTTGAGTGTGTGTCAGTTTCTTCTGCCTGACGACTATCATATGTTGGTGGCAGGTTTGAATTTCTGCCTCTTCCTCTACCTAACACTATATTAGTCAGTTTTCCTCTCATTGTACCATTTGAAATGTTCTGTTATTGTTAATACTACTACCATGAGCTTGGTACCTTTGGTGGTGAATGTTCTCATTATTTGTGTATGTGTCGCCTTGTTGTCGCTGATTGTTGTTATTTGCATATGTCTTTGGATTTCATTACTATCTCTATGATGATATTAGTTTCTATCAAGTTAGGTGTCAATATCATGCTATATGCATCTTGCATCTCTAGTACTGCTAAGTTTTTCACTGCTTCTTCCACAGCAATAACACCATACAATCGTTCTTGGATCGAGTTGAGCATTCGACTAATAATTTATCTATCTCTTCTGACGATGGCATGGAGAAATAGCTTGTCTTTGCCACTTATTTGTAAAAAAAAAAATCTGCTAATGTTAAATCTCTCGGGTCATAGCAGTGACCTGTATGAAGGTCTCATCATATATATTATTTCTATAAGGTATTTTTTTGTCACAAGCCTGTATCTTCCTTCATACTTAACCGAAAACAATGAATGAGGTGTCATTTTAAAGCTTATGATCTTCCCTTTGGTCACATCATAATTTAAGAAATGAAGTTTTCGGAATTCGGCCCTTAAAGGGCGAAAATGTCAATATTTCTAAAATGCTGTTTTCTGTGTTATGAGTCAAATATCTCCCTGGATACCTATCTGAGATCGTTTAATGAAGTATCATTTTAAAGATTAAGATATCCGATTTAGTGACGTCATATATTAAGACAGAAATTTTTCGGAATTCAACCCTTAAAGGGCAAAAGTATCAATATTTTTGCAATTCGTTTTTGTGTCACGAGCCATTTGTCTCCCTTAATATCTAACTGATATAGATAAATGAGGTATCATATTAAATATTAAGGTCTCCGCCGTGGTAACATTATATTTTAGGAAAGGAATTTTTCGTAATTCGACCCTTAAAGGGCGAAAATGTCAATTTTTTTAAAATGGGTTTTTTGTATCTTGAGCCATTTATCTCCCAGGATATCTAACCAAAAAGAATAAATGAGGTAGGATTATGAGGAGTATTGTCTCAGCTCTGTGACATCATATTTTAAGAAAGAATGTTTTTGGAATTCTACCCTTAATGGGAAAAAGTATAAATTTTTCTATAACGCATTTTTGTGTCACGAGCGATATATCTCCCTTAATATCTAACCGATACAGATAAATGAGGTATCATATTAAAGAATAAGGTCTGCGCCGTGGTAACATTATATTTTAAGAAAGGATTTTTTCGTAATTCGACCCTTAAAAGGGAAAAATGTCAATTTTTCTAAAATTAGTTTTTTGTACCTCGAGGCATTTATCTCCCAGGATATCTAACCAAAATTGATAAATGAAGTAGAATTATAAGGAGTAATGTATCAGCTTTGTGTAATCATATTTTAAGAAAGAATGTTTTTGGAATTCATCCCTTAAAGGAAAAAAGTATAAATTTTTCTATAACCGATTTTTGTGTCACGAGGGATTTATCTCCCTTGATATCTAACTGATATAGATAAATGAGGTATCATATTAAAGAATAAGGTCTCCGTCGTGGTAACATTATATTTTAAGAAAGGAATTTTTCGTAATTCGACCGATAAAAGGCAAAAAAGTCAATTTTTCTAAAATACGTTTTTTTTTGTCTCGAGCCACTTATCTTCCTTGATATCTATCCAAAATCGATAAATCAAGTACGATTGTGAGGAATAATGTCTCAGCTTTGCTGACATCATATTTTAAGAAAGAAGTGTTTGGAATTCAACCATTAAAGGGAAAAAGTATAAATTGTTCTACAACGTATTTTTGTGTCACGAGCCTTATATTTCCCTTGATATCTAATCGATTTTGATAAATGGCATATCGTATTAAAGACTAAGGTTTCCGCCGTGGTAACATTATATTCTAAGAAATGAATTTTTCGTAATTCGACCCATAAAGCGCAAAAATGTCAATATTTCTAAAATACGTTTTTTGTGTTTCGAGCCATTTATTTCCCTGGATTTCTAACCAAAATCGATAAATGAAGTAGGAGTATGGTGAGTAATAACTGAACTTGGTGACATTATATTCAACCTCACTATTCATCGCATTTTATTCGCGAAATTTTCGCACGGGTCGTCTAGTGTAGCTTTATATTGTTCTTGTGGGTACCAATAGTGTTGAAGAAATATATGTGGTACAGTTGCGAATATTAATTTCACCCCAATATCGGCTGTTATCCTGCACATGTTGAAACTCGCAACTGATTTTCTCTTGATCGGTGTCTGAATGCCCAGTACATCTCAAAATTACTGAGAAAACTCACTGGATGGATTAAAATGTTTTACATCAAACGTAATGGGAGTAGAGAGTGAAGCGTCCATAGACAATACAAGGATACTATTAGGAATCCTTTCTTTACAAGTTGTGACTGCTTGTAAATCATTTTTAAGTACCTCAATGTGCTGGGTACCTGTTTCTGTATGAGGATATGCTCGCTTTGGATACTATTTACTTGCATAAGGCAATCTTTGTAATACAGCCTGAACATGATGTGTATTGTGATTTGTTTGTGTTTTTGCAATATCTAAATCCTGTAACAGTAAACCTCTTCCATTTATGCACTCTGTCTTGTTATACTCTATATATCCTTGTAGAGCCGCAGCTGTTTGTTCATGACTAGAAATTGGGATTGTCTATTTGTGTAGCAATGTCAGTGACATATTGTGTTAACTCAGTAGGGTTTTTGATGCACTCTTCTTTATAGACAGTGAGATTCTGCTCTAAAGATGATATTTGTTGACTTAATTTAGCCATCTTTTCTATACATGTAAGTAATGTGGTAGGCAGGTCAGCTTTTTTATTAGAATGAACGCTAAAAGTTTCTGAAGTTTGTTGAAATTTTGCCTCGAAATCTGCCTTAAGAATATGCGATAATTCTTCGAGCTTGTGTCAATGGCTTTAGCTTGTATGTCGGTGGCTTTAGTTTGTGTGTCAATTTTGTGATCAATGCTCCTCAGTTCTTGGGATTGATTATCAAATTTGTTGTTCATGTTTTGAATTATTGTGGCTATTTCTCCTTTTATGTCAGCTTTGTCTTGTTTTATTTGATCCATGAGAGCATTGAAAAAACTGGAAGATCGATTTGATTAACCTGACTCGGACTAGTTGCGGTATGAAAAAGTAGTGTTCGCTCAGGAGTATTAAGTGTAAATGCCTCACATTTGCTACTAAAATCTGAATGAGAGATGAGATTTGTAGTTGGAAGATAGTTTGGTGGGGTACTGAACCAAAGGTGCAACCACCTGATTTTGGTCCAGGTTACATATCTCGGAAATTTGAGCTATCACAGGCATGGTACTATTGTTAATATTTTCTGGAAAGTTATTGGAATGAATGGTTAAACTATCTGAAAGTTGGGACAAAGTAACTAGATAGCTTGTTCACCTATTATTTTGTCTTCACCTAATGAAAGATGGTCAATACTATCACCTTGTTGATGGCCATATTACCAAAATACAAAATCACAGAAAGATTGGTAAAATGTATAAAGAAAAATGCCACAGTTCCAAGTAAAACAGCCAGAAAGTTGAGAAAAATGTTAAGCCTGGAAAAGATGAGTACCACCACTATATGGATTGTACTATATCGAAACTCAAAACAAATCACGAAAATTAAAGTATATACAAAAACAGATCATTACAAACACTGTCTGATCTAGCATATAAGCACATCTTTAGTGTTGTAAGATACAAGCTTAATGGAAGTATTGAAAATTAGGGTCTATTGGAGATCGCGATTCCACTGTGACAAAATTAAATAATACAGTTGTAATACTGCTGTAGTCAGTCACAAGACGTATTATTTACAATCAGTAATTCCATTGTAATACAGACTGAACCAGCATGAAACCATTAAATGTACATTGGAAACAATTTCCAGTGGAGTCTTATGTTTGACCACCACAGTGTTATGATGCCAACTCCATGCAGAATCGCGATCTCCAGTAATCCCGAAAATTGTTTCAAAGCCAAAAAATTGATGATAATATAATGTTTTGATCTGAGTGTAAAAGAAATGAAACAAAAGAAAAAATCTTAAGCATCTCTGATCAGTTTGTTAGAGGAACACAGCAATTATATTTGATAAAATGGCTGGCATACAGAGATGACATTGGTCGAGCAAAAACAAAATTTTAGGTTCGCAATAGTAAGAAAAATTCTTGCATTAAACTGGGGGGAGGGGGGAACAACACTTTTTTTTTCTGTCAGTATGCCATCTTATTATGAAAGTTAACCAGTTAATTTACAATAATACTGTATACAATAATTACTGAATACTAGTTACAGGAATTATCTTTGTAATATCGGGCATTTCATTTGAACAAAATATAGTAACTCACAAAGGATGTTATAATCTTGAGGCAAGATATTTGTGATTACATTGCAGTAGTTAACAATCAAGAAAGTTTTTATGGCTATAATGGTAAACAATAGGTTACAAAATTATTGCGCAAATCAGTTTTAACAAACAAAAAAATGTGGAAAATGGCACATGTGAGATAATTTTGTAAGTAAATTAATGATAGAAGAAAATGTACACAGCTGGAATTAGGAGCCATCAAGATTGGTGAAAAAAAAAACCAGTTTGCAAATGATAGGTGGTTCTCAGCAAAAAAGTGAGAACCTGTCTGACTTGAATTTTATCACTTGCAATATTTAATTAATTGATGAGAATTGTTGCAATAATTTGTGTTTCTTATCACTTAGCTGTAAGTTTTGGCAATATAGCCATGTATTGTTGTCAATTACAGCCATTGCCTGTGGCAACACGAAGCCGCCGGTCTGGTCTTCATGGTAATGTAGGATGGAGAAGTTGTTCCACGATGTTCGGGAACTGGTAGTAGGTGGTACCGCTAATCCACCCTCAGCAATTGTTGCTGCACATGTCGTTTCAGTTGGCTGATGATCTGCTGCCATTCCTAATTGCACTAGCAATAGATATCTGCACTATATATCACCATATATTGATATTGTCTGTGATATTATGTGGTGATTTTGTTAATAAAATGTCAGCCTTTCCTGCTGGCGATCATGAATGGGAAATTCTTAAGTCGGATTTGTCTTTAAAGGAAGTCTGCAAATAATGGTTTTTGATTCAGCATACAGTTCCACAATAGTTTATTTAAAGTCACAAAATTCCCAGTCCAGTAGTAGTCACATATTACAGTGTGCTAAACAATGGACCTCACTCCCCAAGCTTGCAGGTTTACAATTAGGAAATGGCTACTTTAAACGACACACATTTATCGTCACCGACATAATTGAGGGCAGTCCATCAGATTTACAATCACATGTTTTGTTATTATATATTGCGGACTAGCTTAGAAAGGACAACAGTATGATTAGTAATCCACATGGCTACAGCACTAACTTCACTCCTGACTAGGGTTGCCGACTGTCCAGTTTTCGACCGGACTGTCCAGTTCTAATGTGATTTGTCCATGTTTGGTTAACTACATGTGCCCGGACACAAAATTTCCAGTAATTAAGAAATTTTAAAAATGGTTTCTCAAATGTGTAGAAAATAAACAAGGTCACCGCCTCCTGTTCCTTACTCCCCCATTCACTAAACATAATTAAAATTTTGCGCTCAATGTCCAAACGTTTATGACAGTTAGTAGCAAATACAATTATCATGAAACAATTGGATTAATGTTATAGTTACCTACACTATGTCGAAAACAGAAATTCATATTCGTCTTGATCGTGAAGAATTAAAAAATGAATAAGATTGTTAATTTTCATGTCACAAATAAATGATAGTGAGTTACCAAAGAAAATAGAGAAACGTTACTGTCTAATAAAGGGTTTATAACTTGACTGCGAAAGGAAGACAATTGCACTGCATATTGTAAAATGTGTAAAATTACTTTCACTGTGAAATTTAATCTCATAAAGGCAGTGAAATATGGTATCTTCTGCAAAGTATTTGTTATTGTCATAAAAATTATTGACCAAAATAAAAAAATAATTGCCCAATAAATTTCACTTCTTGTACCATACTTTCATTTTTGTATATTTGCAATGTGTTAATGACTTACTTATGTCTATCCTTCTGCAGTTTTCATGCTTTCTTCTTGGCAAACTCCACTAAATAAGGGTCATGTCATGAGTCTCAATGGATACTAGTTTGATTCCTTTGTCATATATCTTATCCCTATAAATGGAATATTGTAAAGTGTGTTACTTTTTATGTGTGTTTTTTTTTAGTTGCTCTCCTTTATCCACATGTTTTAATTGGTTGCTTTACTTTCTATATCCCACCTTACTTTCAACATCTGAAAGCATTTCTTTCTCAATATTATTGTAATTCATTTCTATTCAGATATGTACATATACTTTCTATGTTGAAAATGCATTATTCAATTTGTACAGCCTAGAATCAATGTCTGTATGATCTACAATTTTATTTTCACCTTCTAATTACATCTATTTATTATCATTGTAATTTTACATGACTTAATTGGTTACGCATCTTTTTTTCTTCCAATCTCTCTCAGATCTGTTAGATGGTTATTTGTGTTTCGTTGTATCCATATTTGGAGTTGGGTGTCTGACGGCCATTATTGGTGATGTGGCATCCCACTTTGGTTGCACGGTGGGCCTTCATGATGCCGTCACCGCTATTGCATTCGTTGCATTGGGTACCAGTGTGCCAGGTGAGTCCCTCAATTAGGTTGCTGGTCCTGATTCTGGCTAAATCGCTTTAGATGCTACAAATTCAGTGTCATTGAGTTTTTTTGTTTTGTTTTTTTATATAGTTTCTCCATGCATTGCAGCAAATCATAAAGGTTTATTCCCCTTCTTTTTAGTATTTTTGTAGTGTTTTTGGCAACCAAGGCTTACTTCATCAGAAGTACAAAACTCAGAGCATAATTGACAAGTAAGTAATCTCATACTTCCATTATGTCAATCCTTTGTCTTAATAAAAGAATTTTCATTTGCAGTTGAGTTTCTATTTACTAAATTGGAATTCTCATTAAATGTTGCAAAAAATAAAGGTTTTTGTTAGTCTATATGCTTAAGGGTACCACCTGTTGATCATCTGTTGCCTCTCGATAACAGTGTCATTGGTATTTTTTTTTTTATTCAGACTTTATAGATAGTGGCATTATTTCCATTTAGGCAAATGTCTCCACAGGAGGGTTTCCACTGGCAGATGAAAGCTGATTTGCTTTGTGATTAACTTATACCTTATTTTGTACTAACATTAATTTTTTTTTTTTTTCTTTTTAAGTTTTGAAACCACATTCACAGTACAAGTTGATTGAGGATGGAGAATGCATTTCATGGCATGTATTTCATAAAGTTTATTGTGTATCCTTTTTCAAAATGCCATGATTTCTCATTATTTTTTCCCTGTTCTAATCTAAATAATAAAGACTGCTTAAAATACTCATACTAACAGACAAGAGTTTTAAGAAAACATCCCATCTTTTCCCAAGTTGCTGGGGTGACATTGTACTGTTAAAGTAAGTTGAAGTACTAGGTGAACATTGGTACTGTGATAGAAACTTACTTTTATGGTGTCTATAGCTCTTGCTGGCGGGTGGGTCTGTTTCTGGACATCCATCATTTGGGTAGGCTGCCTGACAGCAGTGATTGGTGATGTAGCTTCACACTTTGGTTGTACCATCAATCTGAGGGATTCAGTGACTGCCCTTACATTTGTCGCTCTGGGCACTAGTCTGCCAGGTAATGAAATTTCTGATTGACTTTCCTAATCTCCAAATGACCAGTTTCATCTCTGAGTGTTTTATGAGGTGCAATTGTTGCACTACCACATTATAACTCATTTATAGTTTCCAAGGAGTTTTTGCTACATCTAGAACTAATCTATGCATATATAGTATATACTAACATGACCTTTGTTTCTAATAATGGTGAGTAGCTGTGTCTGGAACCTCTGTTTTTCCTTATGAGGTTGCCCACTAACCTGATTGGACCTGAAATGTGCTTCATTCCCATTCATTCATTGCCAAGTACTTTCTGATGATGTTAATGATAATCTAGACATCTATACTAACATCTGTATTATCTTCAAATAATTCTTAGTATTGTGTACTTGTTTAACATAATAATGTAGATTTATTGGAAAGTTGCCCATAGACCATACGATGCATCACAGTTAATAATGGTGGTAACACTTGGAACAAGCTACAGGTAAAGATATGTAAATATTGTTTGGTGTTGGTAAGTTTGATTTTTTCTGAATGCTCAGTTCCCTTGCATGCCCTGTAATGAATTAAATTATATTTATGCATGCACACCCCTTTCAAACAACAGCTTTATCAGCAAATAACTTTTGTTACATTTGTTTGACTTTATCAGATAGTCCTTATCTTTATAAACAGGAACTATACTATATGAATTATTTTTACATACTTTTACACATGTAGCCAGCAGTAACATTTGTTTGTATCACCTGATACTAAGATTGTATCACTAATTCATATCGGAAATGTGAAATAGACAGGGTATCATGCAGGGTTTGTCAACATGGAATGAACATGAATGCCAAGAAGAGGCATCTTATTAGGTACACAGATTAAAAAATAAAAGATTTGTTTATGTTTGTGCTGTTGGGAAGGAATTGCTTGTTAATAACATGAAGCATAAATATCTTGGCAGAACATTTGATAATAAGCTCAATTGAATAGCATACATTGAGCAGGTGTTAGGAAAATGTTTCAAAATCCTTCATTTATTGTAGTGGATAATGGAGGGATATACCAGAAAAGTGAAGGAAATTAGTTACAAAGTTTCAATCAGACTAGTGTTTGTATATAGTGACATAGGCTGGTCCCACATTTTTGGTACCAAATACAGGTAGTTGGTGGAGTGGAAACGGTACAGCTAGATTTGTTGGTGAAAATTACTGCAGAAGACAATCATCAACTGGAACAATAAAATGCTGTGTTTTGTATGTGTATTTGATGATTTCTGTTTTCACAGCCGTTCTTCCTTCCACATTGGTAAAGTTAATTGGGTGCTTTATCTTTCATCTTCATATTTATTGGAAACATCAGCTACAGATGCATATATACATAATATCAAACCAGTCATATATCTTGTCCTCAAAAAAATAAGCAGATGAAATAGGAAACAAATTATATGACACTTTCCCATAGGTCCTATACTTTTTTTGTGGTTTACTTCAGAACAAATAAAATGAGGATTTTTAGATATTTTAAATCATTTGATACTAGCTGTACAAAGCTCAATTACATTCCAACAGTCTGAAGGTATCCAATAATATTTCTTTACTTCTCTTATGTGATGTGTATTAAGAATCACAAGAAAGTCTCATTACACAACATTCCCAATCTTGTAATTCTCTCAGATGTAGAATGGAAACAAAATATAATGACACTGTCAATTATATTCTCACTGTCAATGTTTCTCTGACAATTTATTTGTGACATTAGTTTTCTCCTTGAATACATCTTTACCTGCCTTCAAACCAATCAGAAAGATTTTATTATGTCAATGCTTCTGTGTTGTACTCAGACTCTGCCTTATTGCTGGTCGGGAACAAATTAACTGACCATAGAGCATTAAGCCTAGTGTCATAACTATACGATTGAGGCCTGTGGCAAATTAACCTTATGGGGCCCTCCATCAGTGCCAGATCTAGGAAGGGGGCACCCAATTTATTGGTGACTGACAACCTTGCTTTGCTGCACTACTGCACCAAATGGAAGCTGTTTCAATGGGCAGAAGGGCCTTTCAGGCCTTTATCTGGGAGCCCCTCTGGCTGGTGGTCCATGGCATTTTGCCCGTTCTGCCACTCTATTGTTATACCACTGATTGAGCCTTATTTTCAGTAAGTATAGAGTGTCCTAGTGGCTCAGTAGTTAAAACATTTCTTACAATAGATCGAAAGATCCCTGGTCTGAATCCACATATCAGCAGGTATTTTCTTAAACCCTTCAGCTGATTTTCACCTCAGGCACAGCTTGCTGTGTAATGTGAAGTATGCCAGAATGCATGTGTGATTTGGATTGCATGTTGAACTGTAGGTACTCTCTAGGGCTTACAATCCCAGTTGTAACATAAACACATCCAAAGCAAATCTGAGCCAAACAAAGAGCTCATAGTTGGCCCAAATGAACATACATCTATTCAAATAATCATCAGTTGCTTACTTTAATTAAAAGATGTAAAACTGTGATAATCTTATCATTTTAGTAAATTTTATGACACACAAAGAATAAATTCTTGTATAAAATCATAAATTGCTTCATATTTAAAAAAATATCATCTCTTTACAATGAAGCAGTACATATAATGCAAGGTGTGAATTATTAGGTTCATTAATAACATTTTAATAGTTACTTATAATCATGTGCTAATCTACATTGTTATTTTATGGAAGTCTTTAAACGGACGTTTCTTTTTTAAAAAATATAATCTGTGTTTAACTGAAATATTCATCATAAGCTCAACCGTCTTTGTAGCTTCCTTTGCTGTTATTTCTCTGAACTGTACTTTTCCAAAGTGTCCAGTATACTTGTTGCTGATGATTGATGTTATTATAATTATTAACATCATTATTATGTGTTTTCAGACACTTTTGCAAGCAAAGTAGCAGCATGTCAAGATAAATATGCAGATGCTTCGATTGGGAATGTGACTGGAAGCAATGCTGTCAATGTATTCCTAGGCATCGGAATAGCTTGGTCAATTGCTGCTGTCTATCACTGGTACCATGATCAGATATTCAGGGTCGATCCTGGAAGGTAAGTGCAGATACTCTATTTATGAACTATGTATACCATGTAGATAGTAAACTTCTATCATTTTTGTACTGAGACTTGCAGCTTCATAAAATTAAGGTCTCTCATTGTCGCAAAACTGTTGTGATTCAGTCCAACTTATAACTGTGATGATTTAAGAACTGATTATAACTACTAAATAATTCAGTCATTTTTCATTCAAACAGTTTTAAGTTTATTGTATATTTTGTAATCCTCTAGGAACAACATTGAAACTGGATAATCTCTGAAGATGCAATTTCATTTCGGCAACTATAATTCCAAGCAACCTATCTATGGATCTACGCTGATAGCCTCAATATTTATTATTTCTTTATCTCCATAGCAACCTATACTTTCCTACCCTTTTTCTCAAGGAGTAAATATTATTGATTTTCAACACTCGAGGGAAAAATATGATTTCCCTATAAAAAATATTTTGTGATGTCATCATCCCACTACAGATTTTCTTTGCACTGTATGACGTGATGCAATAATAGCTTGTTGTCTCTGTGAGAACCATTTAATCATAAATAACATATTTTTTATGATTCTTTCAACTAATTTGCATTAAAGTCCTTTCAGACAAAAAATAGTTAGTTCTTAGTTAGAAGGTAAATCATAGTTCCATATTTTAATGACACTGTCATTTATGAAGCATACTGCCACAAACAATGAAGGTCATTATTACTGACTTGTTTTATTTCCAGTTATTTTTTAAAATGAAGCAATAGAAGTAATCATTTACTACTAATGATTAAATAATAATTTAATATTCCAAAGAGTTTTGCAATTTAAAAGGGAATCACTTTATGACATTCACACCTTCATGTCAATATTTTTGTATCAAAATGTATATCTCTCTCTGAAATTAATCAAAACTATTTTGGTCAAATGTAAACCTTGCATCAGTAAAGAAATATGGATGATGTCATAATTGAAATTATGTGCCAGCTTTTTATTTGGTAAAAAATGAAAACTTTTTCAAAAATACATTTACATTTTGTTTGTTAAGCGTCTGATACTATGAAGTGATCAGCTTCTTCTATTTATCATTGCAAGTATAAATCACTCATTTCTGCCATACAACATCATTATTTACTAGCAGTTACCTATAACTTCGCCTGCTTGAGAGTGTGTTATGATATAAAAGTTTTTGTTACTATTCAGAGTACTACCAGCAGAATAGTTTCCCTTTAGGTCTGAAAATATGGTCAATTGCTTCCTTGACTTTTACCTCAAAGCCAGGACATAGGTAACAAAGGTGTAACATGCGCTGAAGGATACAGTTACATACATTACTCACTTAGCATCAATAGACATCTTGAGCAGATTCTTATTTCATTATAGTCATAATTCGGCTTGGCAGCCACATTCTGCACTCCAAATCCACCATCGAATATTAGTAATCATTCGGGTCCAGGCTGTGTTTCAACCTTACCACAACCTTCACTGTTATAGCTCCTTGGAAATCAGCACTTTTTTTTCAAATATAAAGTTTTCGCATATATTGTGACCTGAGATGTCACAATGTTTCATGTTCGCAGCTGAAGTCATCTTCTTGTAAACTTACTGACAGTATGACTTTAAAAGTTTTTTAGGTAGATAGAAAGATAGATAGATATGTTCTCTTTGATCACATGTGAGAATACTCTCAGGGATGTGGAACAGTACATACACTTATTTTTAATGTCAATATTACTATATAATTCATAATATTATTATATATTGACAAGTTAGCTACAACCCATTAGTATAACCAATATCTCCTGAAATCTACACATACAATCCCGAGTTAATTAATACTTATTATGTGGAACAGTGTATCGACTTGCTACCAGCATCTAATAACCAGTTATTTTCTTACCAACCAGTTACCATGATAAGTTTCACAGTAATTTGTGACTACATATTATATCATGTTAGTTGCTATTTATGCGAAACAGTACACACACCTATTAACAATATCAATTATATTACCAACAACTCATAAGCTGTCAATTACTTAAAAACCTGTTAAATAAGAAAAGAAAGGGAAATTAACCCACCACATACCAAAGTTGACGGATGCGATGAGAGGGAACACTTATGCTGACAAACAACTACACAATATTTCGGCATCTGCCTTGTTGACAAGTAGAAAAACGGGCCATTAGGCTCAGAACGTGTGTACACAATGAACGTTACCTAATGACTTAAAAACCTGTTAGTATGATAATTTTTCACAGCAGTTTTGAGTGCATGCTATCCCATGTTAGTTACTATATATGAGTAAAATTTTGTAAACAGTGTAATTACTTCATTTGTCAAAAGTTTCAACAGAAAAAAAACCATATATCATTTTAGTAATTGTGGACAACTTTTTCACCTTCCCCTTCCATACACCATATATACTATTTTATCAGTCATTCTTAGTTACCAAATTCCAAGAAGAAACTTCTTCCACAGAGTAAAATGGGGTCTGAAGCAGAAACTCTTTCAGTTTGGACTTAAAGTAGTTGGGTTTTTTGTAGATAACATTTAATTTCTGTTCGTAAGACATTGAATAAGGAAGCTCCAGTAAATGTTGACCCTTTCTGTTCAATTTACTGATTTTTAATCCTTGTGAATATTATATTTATTCCTAGTATTATGGCTATGTATGTCAGCATTAAGATTGAAGTGTTCAGGATTTTCCACTACAAATGATAGTACGGAGTATACATGCTGTGCTGGCATTGTTAGTACACCCAGGTTTTTAAATAGATTTCTCCACGACGTCTGTAGGTTTGCTCCACAAATTGTTCTTATAGCACGCTTTTGCAATTTAAATACCCTCTGTGCTTGTGAGGAGTTTCCCCAGAATGAGATGTCATATGTGAGCAGGGAATGAAAGTGTGCAAAATATAATAACTTTCTGGTTTCTATATTACCTATTCTAGATATTACCCTCAGTGAAAATGTTGCAGAATTCAGTTTTATAAGAAGTTGTTGAATATGTTGTTTCCAGTTCAATTTGTTATCTATATATAAACCCAGGAATTTTGTGAAACTGCCTTCACTCATTGCTTTTCCTTCTAATATCACATTATAGCTGTCCTTTAGGTTAAGTACAGATTTATATTTCCCACTTTAGAATTATTATTATTGGCCTTTTGATACAATTTTAAGTACAATGCAATACATGTTACTAAATTGGCACTCATTAAAGCGGCTTAAAATACTAAAAAGTTTGAGTTGTCATTCTGGTTCCAGCTGTATTTCAACCTAGCCACAAACTCCACCAATATTGTCACTATAAAATCAAGGGTTCTATCACATGCGCATTAATACATTCACTATATTTCATGTTAGTGATGTCATGAATTGTGATATAAACTTGATCCATAATTTCAGATCGTGGTATCAAAGCATCTGCTAAAAACTGTCTGAAAAATGACCTTTGCAATATGGCAGTCGTAAAAGTGAAATAAGTAATGAATACATGTGGAACTACATCCAGTCACATGAACGATAGCATTAGTATCATGACAATTATTAAAGTAACGTAATTTAAAAATGTATACTAAAATGCTTGTAAGTTATGCTGTACAACAGAAAGTCCAGAATTTATTACAACTCTTCACAAAGCTTACATTAATATTGCAAGTCATGTTTACATCGCAATACAGTGATTGTGTTAGTGTGCATGCTTTAGTCCAGCTGCAAATTCATACTGATGGTGTATGATAAAATTAATTGTGATAATTTATGCTGGGCTAATAAGGAATCCTGATATAGAAATATGTGTAAAGGTGTGTATGTATCATGTGATTTTGTAGTGGCAATATTAGCGGAGATAGTGGCTAGGTTGAAATGCTGTCTGAACCCAATGTTCTTGTTGCAGCATAAGGCAGTAGAAATTTAGTTGTTATAAGTAATGAATAAACTGCTTTCATGAGCACCATATTAGTGATGACGTGTATCACAAAGTAAACTACTCCTAATACATTAAAAAAAAAAAGTTTTGTTTAACATAGGTACTGTTTGACTGATTTCTACAAAAATTTCGGACAAAAAATGGTTAGTTATCTTCTGTTAAGTTTTAAATTTTGTGAAAAATAAATTGTAATGTTACAGAGAGTATAAAGTAAAAAAAAAGACGCACAGGTAATAAATCAACCCAAGGTGGAATCAAAACCATTACATATTTGTCATTTCACACATGACCATTTTGTCACTTTTAGTGAACCAACTTTTGTGATGGTATATTCGTACCGGTAGTATTGTACAATTTTCTAATTTTCATTTTATTTATTTATTTATTTCCAGGCTTTGATTTTTCACATATAGTATGATCAGAATTACGGTGTAATACCTGAGGTGTTATACCATTTCATGTACACAACTGAAGACATCTCTTCATAAATGTACTGATAGCGACAGTACAATTAAAAAAAAAAAAAAATTAAGGTTAAGAACAGACTCATGTTTACTGCGTCCTAGCTATTATTTGTCATGTGCATAAGTTTTAGCACTTTTAGACTAAACACACACATGCATATATCAAAAGGTTTTGCTTTTATTTCTGAAAAGAAGTGTTTGTGATCTACATAAAAAGCAAAGAGTAAACATAGCACTGCCGTTTATGGAATAGGATGCTCTTTGGAGTTTGCGAATTTATTATGGCAATTTCTAATGGAATTGTTCGTTTTTGTGGGATAAAAACTATCCTATGACACTTCATACACAAATTACTAACTTCGTGCCAAATTTCATTTAAATCTGTGGAGCTATTAAGGCATGCTTAAGGGAGACAGTATATGCAAACTTTCTCATTTAAATTGATATAGATGTGTTCAGCTTTGTTACACCCACAACAATTCAAATTAACATAATTTTTGTGGTTGGTATTCAGCTACTCTCTTTTTTTCCACATTACAATGTTGGAATTTCAATTATTTTAAATAATTTCATATGAATTTCTCTCCAGCAAATATCACAAAGTGTTCTTTTAATTGTTTATCCTTGGGAAACATGTAATGAAGGGTCTAGCTTAACAGAGATCCATATGTGAGGATAATTTAAAGTCTTTTACATTCTAAATAAATGATATTAAAATACTCTTCAAGTCAAAATAAAACCAATTCATTGTAAACACTTAGAAACTAAAGATGAACAAAATTAAAACTTAAGGAAAACTTTGTAAACGTTCTAACAGGTAGAACTAGAAAACATCAGCATTTTGAGGGATCATTTGTAGGGTCTAAAAATATGATTTAAAACAGTATAGCAATTTGAAAGTTTATTTGCTAAGTGATTGGGATGGTGAAATCTGCAATGATGCCTCACACAAGAACAATAGGTTTTATATATTGGGGGGGGGGGGGTATATAATGAGAAGACCCCTATTTAAGTAGATAAACTAAAATTAATTATGGCAATATGTTGTCAGCACCCAGGAACACTTCCTGATGAAAAATGGAAGTGTTTTTTACACAGATAAAGCAAGTCAACTCATAAAATACAATAAATAGAAAGCTGGAAATATTATTACTTGATAGACAATATTAATCATAATAATAATACAATAACAATGTAAAGCTAAAAATTAGGATTGAAGTTTGTTTACAAGGTTTTTGTATCTAAGTTCATTAATTACATCATTGTAAGTGTGTGTAATGCCACATGCCATTATGTGGTTAAGAAAGAGAAATTTTCTAAACGTAAAATAAACCTCAGAAAATAAAGCATTAAATTCAAGGAATAATAATTTTAAAACTATAATCATATAAATGAGTAATAATGAATGGAAAGAATTTAATAAAACCAATTTGAGATGCCATACACTACACGACGGATGGTGCACACCTAGTGGTACACTTTTTGAAAAAACTGCCACACCTAAAGACATGAAATTGAACATTCTAATTCAAAGTCAATTCTAGATGTGCCATCAATCATTATTTTCGAAAAAAATTTATAATTATTTTATACATGCGTGCTGGCAAGGAGAGGCCTTCAGTTGGGAAATTGCTATCGTAGAATGAACAAGTCTGGTAAATAGTATGTCACCTGTGGTTTCTCGCCCTAAAGCGGTTCTGTCTGGTGGGCCTCCACTTAAGAGAAATTGAGGATTAAAAAATGAAAAATTGTACCTAAACTACATATAACCCTATGGAAGACCAATTGTTAATAACGTCAGTTTAGCCGTGCATATTGAGGTAGTTGGTTGATGAGCAGTGGGCCCTCAGTTCAATCCCACCAACCGTGGAAATTTTTTATGTTTGTATTGTTTTTTTTTTTTTAATTGCTATTTGATTTTGTAGCATTTCATGCTTGTTTTGAAACATAGTCTCTAAATTATTTATTTTTCTTCGAGAAATACACAAATGATAAATGATGTAAATCATTGAAACATTTGAAACAAAAATTACTTGCACACCAAGAACATTTTATGATGGATATCCTTCCCCAGTCACTTATTCTCCATAAAGTGAAATATTAATTTCATTTTTTGTATTGAAGATTATCCATGGTAGTTGAATGGTTTTTTTTGTAAATAAATCTGTGACTTGTGTAAATGTAAATGCACCAGTTTTGTAATCATACACAAAAAATTCCGTTCCTTCCCATAAACAGTTATCTAAATAACTATTTTATCTTACTGAAAGACTATATAAAGTTTAATCAAATTTAATTAATAAAAGGAAGGTACACCTAATCGGTATGCTTCAAACTTTAATCAAAAATAACTTTGCCACAAACTGAATGGTTGATGAATGTTCTTTGTAAAAAAAAAATTCTGTGACTTTTGTAAATACAAATCCAGCGGTTTTGTAATGATACAAAGAAATACCGCTGCCTCCCTTAATTGTTTATTTATATAACCATATAATTTTAATGATAAACTATGCAAAGCTTAGTGACAATTGGAATTAAAGCACATTCTACATGGAATTTTGAGAACTGTTTAATGGGAGAAATATGTTTCCATGTGACTGAAACAAAACCAAAAATACACAGTAGGTTGGTAGTTTCATGAAGTCACCCAAAAGAACCATAAAATGTTTACTAAAACGTGAGATCTTACTATGCAATGGAATCACCCAGAATCTGCTTTAACAATACTGTCTGCATTTCAAAGATAATGGCTATGTCTCCAAGATTACCGAGCCTCTGATATCGACCAGTTTCTGTCAGTGAAGTGACTCAAAGAAAGCTGTTTTCATCACTGTATCTTCATAAAAATATTCCATAAATTTCTGTATTGTTCCCCTCTCACCACGAATTCCCAGTTGGTTAACACTCTGGCCTCGCATTCTGGAGGTCGCAGGTTCGAATTCCTACCCTGGCATTCAGATTTTGGTTTTCCATGGTTTGGCCAAATCACTCCAGGCAAATACCGGGATGTTTCCTTCAAAAGGGCCTTGGCTGAATTCTTTTCCATTAGTTGCCCCCAGTCCTTGCTGGAGTCCTACTACTTAAAAACATTCTACAAACATACACAGCCAGTCAACTGTGTGCTTCAATGTGGAAGAAGGGGCGTTATTCTGTGTTATTACTATAGAATTGTGTGTCATAGCTTTTTGATGTAGTAGAATGATGAGTTGTGTTAAAGATTATCGAGTTTTATGAAACGATTCAGATCGAGGAAAGTGACAACAGCTGATTATTTTTATTTGGCTAGTTTCTTTAACAGGACCAATTTCTGTGTTATATGCATGCAATATATTGGTAACTATTCAGTTTTCAGATAAGTCTACTGACTTTTTGTAATGGAAGCACAGTGGCTTCTATCTTTATTTGCCACTGCTGCTCATAACTTTTTGAGGAATTGACAAAAAAACTTTGTACCATAGGAGCAGCGAGGCACATTTACATTACTGTCCTAACCACACTTCAAGTGGTCACCATCCAGAAACTTTAAAACAAAACTTTAATTTTTCTACCGAAAACAGATAAATAATAGGCATCCACAGTTAGTTCAGTTGACTGTACGGCATCTGTATTTTTCATACAAGAAATTGTATAGATCATTCGGTAGGGAATTTCGTTTAGCTAACAGTAAATATGCATTACACTAAGGTTACATGTTCTGTATCTAGGTTACATGTTCTGTATCTAGTCTACAAATGTTTGAAGGAGAAAGCAACTGAAAACTTCAGGAAATTTTTGAACAGAATTGAAGTTAAATTTTTGTATGTAGTTGAAATGGTGTGTTGAAATTTTGGTCAACTGGTGCATTTTCCCTTGTGTTCGTGGTTCGTATTACACACTTTCTATGATTCTCCACGTACATACTGTAGTACGCGGGTAGGATACACAGTCCAAGATTCAATGCTTTGATTTTTTTTCTCTATACTGTAATGAACATAAGTAATCCTTCAGCTGAAAGGTGTTTAAAATGGCTAACAATAATTTCACTGTCGGGTATGCATTGCTTTAATTAAGTAAGACTTTTTGAGAAAGAAAAATTAATTCTTTTGATCAATCGAGTTTTCCTTTAAGATGGAAGTAAGGTACAAAAATGTTGCAATGAAAAAAAAAATACACATTGTGTAATGATAAAGTGGCGTCTGTTAGCGGCGATAATGCACTAGCAGCTTGGTGTGGGGTAATTGTTGTTTGTCTCGGTATCAATGGATTGCAGGTTCTTCTACTAATAATTCACAAAGTCGCCAAAGGGATAAACTTTCAATTTATTCACCGAACATACAATTACTAAGCTGCCACCACCAACGATTATAATTTGACCGTATATAAAAGGTATCCAGGACTTCTTCTCCTCCAAACTGCAAGTTCTGAGCTACACTATTATCACTTGGTTTGGATGCTTTAGTTCAACTCCCACGAGTTCACTGCTATTTACGAAACACTGCAGTTTATATGCACGACAGCGGCGTACTTATAAAGTTTCATCAGGTCCACACAATACTGCCAGAAGCACCGCCAAACAATCTCTGCCCCGCGCAACCAACCGTGATCGACCTCCAAGACAGTGAGTCACAGACTTCCTTCAACAATCCAACTCGCATCTCGTGTCACACTTTCAACAATCGGATCATCCCGATTCCAGCGCTCAACACGAACACACACATGGCTTTTATACTGTCTCGCCACAATTGTTCATAATTACCTTAAATATCAATTCAAACTTTCCTTTTCGGATTAAAAATGTTGAAATATTTCTCACAATGAATTCATACCTAATAAAAGCACGTACAATGCTGACATTTTCATTCTTATATTACTATTCCTGTGCTAGAAAACCGATATAATATCATTCATCAATTATGTCCCATTAAAATTTTTCCAATCTCGACGAATGTCTCTGCAAATTTTGCAAGTCAGAATCTTTCACTGATCTTATTAGGGCGAGTGACACTAGTTAACAATTTTTAGATTTTTGTGGTAAATGTTTTGAAAAAACTATTGTAAGTCCAGAGGTGTAATTGAACATAATTTAGCTTGCCCTAATAATTCAGAGTTACCTCTAGATGCATCATTAATCATTATTTTTGAAAAAAAATTGTAATAATATTTATTATTTTTATTAGCATATATATGTAATGCCATGAGTGATAATGGTTCATTTTGAAAATTATTTTCATTCAACTTATAAAAATAGTGGTTGTGTTCCGAATCCACTGACAACAAAATTTTGTAAAATTCGGCATATCACTTGTACAATAATAAAATCTCTATAACAACTAGCTTCCGCAGTCAAAATTCATAAAGCTTAAGATTTAACATTAAATGAAGTTGCTGTAGATTTTGTTGGCTTAACTTATGTTAGGTTATAGAGGGTAAAAACTTCAGAAAGTCTAACATTAAATAGAAGATTCTTATAACAGAATTAGTAATATTAAAAATTTGAGTATGTTAAAATGTAGAAAACAACAAGAAACTTGAATAAGAAATTTAGTATCTGATTAAAAATAAATTAAATAAGTTGATATTTTAAATATTTAAATCGTGTGTCTTATTATAAATGTGCCTAATTCTTTTTCAACAAACTAAAATCATGGATTTTGATGATACTAATTACTTTAATTTTATATAATATTTTTTATAACTAAATTCGTGAGCCCCTACAAAGCCATGCTTTTATATTATTATAACAGCTGAATAAAAATGGTCCCAGAACAAACTTTTACACCAAGTTAAATAGGAAAGAAAATCAACTCTGCTCAAATGGATATATCTGTGGGGAAATGAAAAATAATTAAAATTACAGGCAAATAAATAAAATAGTCATCAATTACAATTCAGGAATAAATGACAGTTAAACAAAAGAATTTACTAATAAAATTGTTATAACATGAAGGTCTCAGAATAACTAATTATTTAAAATAGGAGAGTTTGGGGGAAATTCGAATTAAAATAGGGACCAAGTTTTAGAAGATTGTTATATTCCCACAGTTGGAGATTATAAATAGATTTTTGGGTTTTCCTCATCATGCCAGTTTGAAGGAAAGCATGGTTTTCATCGTGTTAGGGCAGTTGCAGTGCTACTTGTAAATTTTTCATATAGCCTTCATAGATGGAACATATTTAGGCAAGTCGATTTTAAAAATTTTGCAAGTACCGGTATAGTTTCAGTGATAAACTTTTAAATTATTTGGACTCCAGTTGAACCTTAGTACAATTTTTGCAAAAGTTTGGGGATTTTGAAAGATTATTTAGGTGGAATAACTATTGAATGTGAAGTTGTGATGTGGATATCTGCCATCTTCAAATAAGGATTTCAAATTGTCAGATGTTAGGACTTTTAATATATTATCTGATATCAGTTTAGATTTAACAAAATTCTTGAGCAAAGTGACTTTTTATTTTGATGTATTTACCTTTTTTAACCATTATCTGTTGCATTAAAACAGTAAAACAAATTGGCAACTGTCTTACAAACTATGCATTAACTTCAGTCAGTATCATTTTCAAGCATTACATCTACAGTTAAAGTTTATGAATAGTGCTGTTTCCACAACAATATGTTTAACTTATATTCAATGTTCCTACTTTGTTGGTGTGTATATTGAATCTCAAATATTTAAATTCTGATAGCTGTTCCAGGCAATCACCACACAAACAGGTGATATATCTGTGACTGGAGGGTCACATGATGAGTTTCAGCAAATGAGTCAGTGAAGTTGGGAGTCAGTGGAGTCTGGAGTCAGGAGAAGAACTCAGAACAGTAGTGTAGCTGATGTGGTTGGAGAATAATTTGGTTTAGGTATGCTTGTGTTAATGCAGACAGTGTAAACCAGAAAAGACAGTCTCTTTACAGCAGAGTGTTGTGCATGTGATTTCTCAGGTAGAACAGTGACAATGCTAGAGGTAAAGCAGAAAAGGCAGTCTTGCAGAGTATTGTAAATCTGATTTAGCGTTGATGGTGATGTCAACAATGCAGGAGCCTGCTTTCCTCGAATATGAAGTTCCAATTAATAATTCACGGTCATAACTGTAATGCTGAACATTCAATGAAATAAAAGTGTTGTTACCTTGCAACTGCTGAACAAACATTTTCAAAACCCTAATGTTTTCTGGACTATTTTTAAACGTTATGTTGGTGGCAACCGGGTCTGAGCATTGTCCATTAATTAATTGCAATGAAACATGTAACAAATGATACAGTTATATGTTACATGGCTCCCAGACAGTGACCAGGCAAATTTCAGCTTGAAAATAATTTCAAGATGTTTTTGTAAGAAATTGCATTTGTTGGCTGGGTGAAAGTAATGAGACAGGAAAAAATCTTAGTTATTTGTGAAAAATACAGTAAAAGGAGTAAGACTGAGTCAACAATGGGACTGTATCAGCAGGACAGCTGAAACAAGAGCCAAAATGGCTGAGGGGAAAGACATTCTACATACCTACGATTGGTGTGGCTGTGAAGTAAACTTAGCAGATATTACACTCTGGGTAAGGAAACAACAGTGGCACCTCGTAGCGTCAACAACTATCACTACTCATTCTGCGAGGATGTATTAATTTTGTTTGTATATCGTTTCAGTCTGGTGCCTCTGTTTTAGGTAATTTCATAATTTCTTGTGGGATATAACTTTATTCTCTTTTAACACGGTTGCCTTTATTCTTTAGTTTATTTTCTACAAAGCATCTACCTGTGAAAAGATGTACAAACCATTAATTATTCTTAAAATAACTTTTATTCAATCAGTTAATTATTTCACATTTTTCCACCAACATCAGCAGAAACTAAAAACTGTTACTTCTATATCGGACTTCTTCCTGATACTTCCCAATTCATATATCAAATTTGCGAACCTAAGATAATGACTAAACCTGCAAGCTCAATTATGTCACTCTTAGCAAACAACCTCATCTAAAACAACCACATGAATGATCAAACTTCAAAGAATATATGTATATAAGTATGCTTGCATACCATGGAATAACCTATAAAATATGGGATCATCACAACCCCCTCCAGTTTAGTGTTATATTTTAGAAGTCTGGTGACTTCAATATGTAGCGTTAAACTATGAAATTAGGTTTGATCACATTACTCAAGATGACTTAAATTTTTTTTAAAATGAGGTTCATATATAACATCTGGTGATGGGGTAGTTTATATATATATATATACAAAATGTTACATTATAGTATCATTTTTTTTATATAAATACATAAATAACATTTACATTTTTTTATTTAAAAAAAATAAATACACTCATATAAATTGTCAACCTTCTTGAAGATATGTGTTTGGTGTCCTTCATTCAAAACAATTTATTCTGATGAACCAAAATATAGGTTTTGTTCCCTAACTTTGTTCCCATCATACTTTTTTTATTATTTTCTCCAACCAAAAATTGCTTGGGGCAAGGAAGTGACTCTGTAGCTCCTCAGCACCACAAGCTGTTTTTTTTATTATATATATATATTTCCAATTTTTTATTGACATATCATTGGACAGGTTAAATGTCATGTATTGTTCAAAACACTTCATAAAACAGACTGGGTGTATACCACCCTGACTCACATCAAAATGCTCAGTTAGTCCTATGGGTAAGTGCGGACTATCTACTGACTGCAATTGATGCATTAGTTTATCCTCTCTTTTTTTGTTTTTCTTCAAATCTATCATTGATTTTTTTATTCTGAGTCTTTTGGAGTTTTTCTCCCAATTGTTGGTGTACAGCATTACAACTGTGTTGCAAGTGAACTAAGTTGGCATTGAATCTATTACATGTATCCCAAATGTCCCCTATGTTGTTATGTATATCGATGTTGGTTTCTTCTACTATCAATATTCTTGTCTCTGTTATATTGCTTTTCTCTGCTATTTCTTTGTGAAATGTATGTAATTGTACATCCATCGCCTTGAATCTATCTGTGACCTGTTTTTAAATTTCAACATTTGAGGCTGTTAATTGACTTTGTAGACATAATGAAGTTTCTTCTATTTTATCAGTGATTGTGTTATGCAAAATCTGACTGGTAGCTGAACATCTTTAATCACATGCTACGACTTTGTTGTCCAAATTATGAAGTTTCTTGTGTCTGTCTCCTATTGCCAAATGGAAAACACCTGACCATTCCTCAATCGTGATAGATTGGTGTTACAGTTTATTGACTGTGCTGTTATTTGAGTCTTTAGTGATTTGTTTCAAATGACTATTGATCAAGGTGATTTTTTTAGTTCAATGGATTGTGTTTTGAGTTTTGATTTCATATCAATAGATTGTGATTCAGTTTTTGAGTACAATCCTAATAAAAGGGATTTCAGCTCAAGTTCACTGCTTAGTGGGTCACCTAAAGACTGTAAATTATTTTCATTCAAAGGTGAGAATCCTAAAAATGGAGGTAAATATTCTGGTATATGTGTTGAGGTGCTATTTGCATTTAAAAAATGTTTAGTTGCTTCTGGTGACATGACATTAGGTTCTACCCCTAGAACCAGACTCTTAGAAGCATTGCCTGACACAATATTACTAATGTTATAATTCATGATTATATATGAAGAAATATTGTTTTTCTGTTTAGTAATATTCTTTATGCTAAATAGTTGCAAAGATTAATATATATTTCCACATAAGTAACTGTACCAACTTGATACACTTGTATCCATGATTAAATGTATTTTAAGCTGTGATGAATATAAAAAATTTAACTCGGTATTATGTGGAAATATATATCAAAAATTCTAAATTTAGATGGCAACTATATAACGTATACTTTGGTTCACCCCTGCTATAATTTTTTTAAGACAAAATTTAAATTAATTAATGGTGAATTCGTGCAAAGTATTCATCTTGAAAGGTAGAATAACTGTCACGTTTATGCTGGTCATTCGGTTACAACATTTATTAATGTAAACCTTATAAATTTCAGTGCACTACTAGTTTCTGATTTTTTCTCTGATGGCTGCCTACCAACGTTAAGTTGGTAAATGAAATGAAAGTGCTCCTTCTTATTCGAAACAGATGCATTTAATAATTTATAGGATAATTTCGCTCCAACTCCTACCCTTTATGAAAGTTCGCTATCCGTACTTCAATGCTTTAAGATTACATGTAATGTGTCTGATAAATTGAGACTGAAAGCATGCACCATTACTAGTTCTTAGACCATACATATGGCCTACCATGAAAACAATTCATAAAAATCCTGCAAACACTTGTTTCATTACTAAAATTCCTTCATATCCCCAAAGAAAACACCTTCTATGAGATTAATGTTTCATCATAATAACTGAGAGCAAACACGCGATCTCGTCGACTGTTCACTTTCCCGACAGTTGCTGACTCCATGACCAATGGCAGACTGATTGCCCGGAAGCCTAGGTGCATCCTCCTTCCTAGTGCGCCATGCTCCCAAAATTGGGGTTTACACCCCCTTCCCCACAGACTCGGCAAATGCTGACGTCACTAGATGACAACCAGTTTCAACCCATACTTTAAAACAGGGTTCTACCTCCCTGAGCCCAGGGACTTGGTAAATGCTCACGTCACCAGACGACCATGCCAACTGACACTATATAAAACTTTTAAACTTCTCAAATTATCTTCCAAAGTAATGGGGAAATGCCATTAACCTGTTACAGTTCACGCATCGAAGTTGGCAGTAGTGGAATTCTCCTAAATTGTATCACTGACAGCGTCTACCATGCTTCAAAATTCATTTGGCTGCAATCTGTATTTTCAGGTTTTCTTAGTCACTGTTTTGCTTATTTACAGCCATCAATATCAGGTTGGAAAGAGGAACTGTCACGCATCATCATATATTAATTTTGTTCATGTATCGTTTCAGTCTGGTGCCTCTGTTTTACGTAATTTTGTAATTTCTTGCGGAAAATAACTTTATTCTCTTGGAGAACATTCACCTTTCTTCTTTAGTTAATTTTATGGAAAGCATCTAACTATGAAAGGATGCACAAATAATTAATTGTTTTTGTAATAATTTTTCTTCAATCAGTTAATTATTTCACATTTTTCCACCAAAACCAGCAGAAACTATAAACTGTTGCTTCTATTTCAGACTTCTTCCTGATACTTCCCTATTCATATATCAAATTTGCAAACTTAAGATAACAAGTGAACCTGTAGACTCAATTATGATGCTCTCAGCAACCACCCTGATATAAAACAACCACATGATAGAACAAACTTCGAAGAATATATGTATATAAGTATGCTTGCATACCATGGAAAAACCAATAAAATATGTGATCAGCACAGGGAGACATAATAGACATCACATCACAGCTTACAGTGAACGAGTGATGTGGAGGCAGTGCGAAAAACCAACGGCAGCTAGCGAAAGATGACTTCTAAAGCTAAACAGCACCTAAAATATTACTCCTTTCCTATTTCCATCAGGTTTCTTGTACATGTTCCGAAAATTTGTAGAAAATTCCTTAGGGAAAGAAACCGTAGTGTATGAGATTACATCTCTCATAATTATTACTTCGAGCACATTTTGTCATGAGATATGACGTTGTAGCTTTGCAGCTTGCTGCAAATGTAAACCTGTAGTTAGCCCTTTGAAGGCACGCAGGTTGCTTTGGTGATTTTTCTCTCTCTCTCTCTCTTTCCTCTAGTTTTGTCGTGCCCTATTTCTGCGTTGGAGCTCAGTCGTGTCGGGAGGGTCTGAAGATCACAGGGTTTCAATGAGGGAATTTATGGAAATTCTAACTGCTCAGCTACAGAATCTTGAAGATAAGCTTGTGGAAAATGTAACCAAAAATTTTGAAGACAAGCTTATTGAAAAACTATCCAATTTTGGTAAAAAGCTTGGTGCAAAACTAAACAGTTTTGAAGATAAGCTTAGTGAAAAGCTAAACAGTTTTGGGGAAAATCTCAGAAAAATATTAGAACTCGGTTCCAGAGTCTTGGAGAAAGTATAAAAACTTAGAATGAGAGTCTAAAGCATTTTATGGATGTGAAATTTGCCAAAGCTAGGGAGGATACAAAGGTTAACAAATCCCTGATAGAGATGCAACAAGATGATCATAAGAGGACAGATGACCTCTCACAAAGTATTTGTGGATTGAAACCATGGGAGAAGATTGAAACGATGAGGGCAGAAATATAAGGAAATGTAGAAGGAGGAGGGAGATACTAGGAGTAAATCTGTTTGCTGAAGGGAGAAATTTATTAAGGTTCAAGATTACTTACAACGTGATGATGCTGTGGTGCTATGGTGTTGAGGGGTAGTAGAGATGTGGCCTTCCAGAACTCCGAACATGCTAGGTCCACAGGAAACTGCAACCAATAAGCTGATAATCTTTCATCCAAGGGCCTTATTTTTCCCTTTCTGGGGAACCAAATATCTTGCTATGGCAAGAACACCATTTAACCCATCCATATCCCTTCTGCATTAGAGAAGAGGAAGGTGAAGATAGCAGCGTTGGGTGAATGGTGTTATAAGTGATTACAGGCAAAATAAACCAAAGCGTGTGAAGCACTATTAATGTAATAGGGTTTATGTATTGTTCTTTTTTCTTTTGCAGGCGGAATGAACTATAAACTCATTCCAAACTAATGGTGTTATACATTGTTTGGAATTATTGATGTTTGGTACATTTTTATTCACATTCAACATGTAATTTTGTAATGAGTATTGTTGTGTGGTTTGGTAATATGTGGCTTTGTAGTTTTGGAGAATTCTTTGAATATGTGGGAATTGGAGTTGACCCACACTTGGAGGCCGACTTGGCTTATGAAGAGATAAAAATAATTTGTTAGTGGTATAGTAAGAAAAGAAGCTCAGACAACCAGTGGAATTTATGGCCTATTTTGGTAAAGCGATGGATTAATCCCTGAATGCTGTAATTGTGGTTACAGTTGTAGTGTAGTGTATTGTCTTGGCAATGTTGTTCTGTTTGTGTTCTAATGTTTATTTTCATGTGTTGAATAGTGTACTTTGGAATGAATGTGTAAATGTAGTGACTGCCACTTTAGGTAGGTTTTGTATTGGTTTAGGGTAACACAATGGAGGTGGTGATTTTCCTCATGTACCCTACTTCTTTTTTTTTATGTCAAAATCTCCGTTTATAAAAGTTTATAAACGGATCCATTGACACAGTTTATTGCATGGAGGTGAAAGTACACAGGGGCAAGTAGGTGATATACCTGTGACTGGAGGGTCACGTGACGGGTTTCGGTGAATGAATCAGTGAAGTCAGGAGTCAGTTGAGTCGGGAGCAGGACTCGAAAGAATAGCTGCTGATCTGGGCAGAGAATAAGTTGGTTTATGCATGCTCATGGTAAAGCAGACAGTGTAAACCAGAATTATTGGTATTTTGTTTTTACTTGTGGCTTTATGCTTCATAGGCGTCAAGGTTATTAGAGGCAGGATGGGACTGGGGACAAGGAATGGGAAGGAATTCAGCCATGGCCTTTTGAAGAAAGCATAATGGAATTCACCTGGAGTGACTTGGGGAAACCTTACAGGGTTTGCACTAGTGTCCTCCTGAATATGAGACTAGAACATTAACCGCTCACCCACCACGCTCGGTGTAAACCAGAAAAGACAGTCTCTTTATCGCAGAGTGTTGTGAATGTGATTTAGTGGGAAGACCAGTGACTATGCTAGTGGTAAAGCAGACAGTGTTAACCAGAAAAGACAGTCTCTTTATTGCAGAGTATTGTGCATGTGGAAGTGTTTGTGGTGATGTTAACAATGCAGGTGCCTGCTTTCTTCGAATACGTAGTTCTGATAAATAATTCATGGTCAAAATTGTAAAAGGTGGTTGGTCACACTAAAATTTTGATGAAATAAATGTGTTGCTACCTCACAACTGTTGAACAATTATTTTGAAAACCTTAACATTTTCTGAACATATTTTTCAAAATTATGGTAGTGACTGGGTCCAAGCTTGTTTATTAATTACATGTACTAAAAACAATAACAGATGTAGTGAATTACAAATACATACTAATTAACTAGTATTAATTGTCCTGGAAGGTTTTTTGTTCAAGTGTACCTTACAATAGGTGTTTTACATCCATGAACCTTCAAACTAGCAGTATAACTTCAGGAAGGAAAGATCTGGCTGAAAGTTAAGTCACTGTAACTTTATGATTTCACTATGCCCCACTGCAATATTGAATGATTTCTGGGACCTGCCATTTGTTCCATTTCATAGTTAACCAACTTGAAAATAGCTCCAAGCCAAATGAAGGAGACACTGAGCAAATGGATTATGAAAACTGCAGTAAATATTCTTCTATCTGAACTGAAGATATAATAATTTCTTAAGTTAAATGAGAGAAAAAATATGAGAGATTGGATTTTTTAAACATTTTGTTCATAAATATTTTTTGTGCAACAAAGTTCTTTTCATTACAATGCTGGTTTTCTCCTTTTTTTATCCAATTTCATTTTAATACAAAAATTTAGACATCCCAGAACAAAAGTAGCTAAAATGCCCACCCAGAACCCTGACCACCATGTATCTTATCATGTCACCACACATGGTACCAACATTTATAACACATGTTTCTCGGTCCACGCCATCAGAGTCCTCTCAGATAAAGGCAGTACTTCAGAACTTAGAAGATGGGAACTGGCTTATCAGTACCAACTGGGCACCAAACAACCACCAGGTCTAAATTTAAGATAACACCAATTTTCCTCCCACCCATCCCCCTCACCTTCACCTTCTCCCATAGAACCGCCGCTTACCAGTACCTATCTTTATAGATTATAACTTTGAATTTTGCTTATTTTTAATTTCAAATTTCTGAATATTTTGTTTTTCAGCTGTTTGCACATATTTTGATTACTTAATAGGAATTTAAGACCATTAACTGAGATCTACTGCACTTCTGCGATGGGTCCCTATGTACAGTTTTACTTTCAATTTTCTATTCATTATGATTTTCCAGCCTAAGCTTTTCTACCCTCACCCTCATTTCCTGCCATGTTGTTTTATCCCCCCCCCCCCCAACCACGAGCTACTGGCATTGTAGCTTACACAGTTGGCTGCCAGCTGCCAGCTTGCAGCATTCTCACTCCTACTGATGAAGAGCCATGGGGCTCGAAAATTATATTCTAATATTATGTGTGTTCGTGTGTTTTTTGCATGTACCAATGCTGCAACAATCCTCTTCTATGGTAAGTGGTGGTTTTTATCCTATCCTAATGTTATATATATAATGTATATATATTTCTATCTCCCATTATTTTCATCTATAATCAATCTAAATAAAATTTAACTTTTTGAATTATGCTACACAAAGATTATTTTGTTTCACTTTTATCGCTGGTGTAGCTTATCTCTCCCCCCCCCCTCCCCCCCACACCCAGCAATTCTACCACAACCAGCATTTTCCGCCTATGCTTCATTCATGTGGCGGGTTGGGATGTGACCACATCTTTCCCCCTGCCATATGTCTCGCCTCTCATATGATTAAGACTCGTGTCGAAATATTGTGCAATTTGTTTATGTTTTTGTGTTTTTACGTGTTCGTCTCACCCTCCTGCCTTCATCTGTGGTAAGTGACAGGTTTCTATGTATTTTTCCCTATCTTATTTTCAGTGCCTCGCAGCAGTTTCTTTGTTTCCATTATCCAGAATCATTCCTTACTAAGACCTTTCCGTGGACTCCCATAATTGCATTTTAATATACAGTTTTGAAGACTTTCGCCATATCAATTACATCTAGTAATTTCCAATAGCTGCACTCGATATAAAAATATAGCAAACTTTGACACTGTGAGGCTAATTTACTTTCCCACATGATTAAATAGTCATGTAAAGTATCACATGTACTCTCAAACAATTAATAATTTAGTAAGTATTGTAAACAATATAATAAATAAAAGCCAGTTGGAATACTAATGTGGTACTTAGTTACAAGATTAGTGATGGAAATGTGTAATCAAGTTTATATAGAAACAAAAAATGTTACACTGACAAAATGTAGTAACTGACTGTCAAGTAGGAAATGAATATTTCGTGAATCTTATCCAAATTTAGAGCTATAGTATTGTGAATTATGTCTCATGTTAGCAGAGACCAAAACAAGCATACAGTGGTTTAGTACTCCATGATTTTGCATTATAACAATAATTGTCAACAGTCAGAAGATGCTACATGTAATTAGAATACATTTGATTAAAATGTTCATCCTGCTGAGGACGACACCTGTTCAAGTAACTCTTCATCATCATCTCCATCCATCTCTAGTTTCCCAATTGCGGTGGAAGAGCATTCACTACCTTCCTCTTCTTTGACTCTGTACCAGGATCCCCCTCTCTCCAGTAAATCCAGTTTTATCAGATCAAACCATCACCTCCTGGACCAGCCACAAGGTCTTTTAGGCTCTAGTTTTTCTTCCAGCCAAATCCTTGCTACTCTCATTGGGTCCTTGCTTTTGACATATCCCAGCCATCACAAACTGGCTTTAGAAAATTTTTCATCAGGGGTTTCATTAACTGGGATCTCTTTACAGCTGAATTTATTTCTTGTCTCTTTTCTTTTCTGTACCATATTTTTCAGGAACTTCATTTGTGCTGCCTGGAGTTATAAGACCCAAGGCTGATACTGGGGTTGAGTATAGCCTTAGTGCCTTAACTTAGACTCTTGATGTGGACTCAAAGTTCTCTGTAAAACTTACGGAATAATTTTGATTTGACCATGTAGCCTGGATAGTTCAACTCGAATGCTTCAGGTCGCCACAATATTTGTAGACCCACAAATATTGAAAAGGGTTACTATTTAGCTAAGAAATGACAACAGTTCAATTTTCAAAACTCTTCCAATTTATTCAAATAAAACCAAAAGTTCAAAATAGCATTCTAAAAGTTGATTTGGCTAATCGAACATACGTTTCCAAAAGTTACAGGTTGTGGAGAGAAATTGAAACCGACCAAACCCCTTTAGTAAATTTAAAAGTTCATGTTAGTTATTAAAGTGAAGATATGCCACGACACCCAACATGGTCGCAAACAGTTCACTGACGAGCATAGCCAGTCATGACACCACGACGAAACCGAAGTAATGTTCCTTCACATATTTATCCCGAAGTACAGGCCAAACGAAACCGAAAGTAAGAAGCAACAGACTACATTTTCTAAGTTATACTTTTACAAATCACTGGTCAAGTCATTCGCGTAGTTGCTCGATCACTTCCCGGCGTACGAATGAGACCAACGTGTCCTAACCGCCCGAACTATTATAGCCCGGCGTGCGCCTATGACCTTGGCAAAACTTTCTTTAATTAATATCTGCAAAAGTATATGATGGTTTAATTTGAGATTTTCACAAGGACTTTCTATCATCCTGTTCTATCGATTTTAATTTAATTTATTATTCCAAAAGGTTTCTATCGTCTTAAAACTAAATTCATCACGTGACCAATCTTGGCGGACTTTATGGACTTTCCCGAACTTCTCACCTGACAATCAATTTTCAAAAACTTAATTACCGGTCAAATGCTTA
This sequence comes from Vandiemenella viatica, assembly GCA_031002005.1. NCBI lineage: Eukaryota > Metazoa > Arthropoda > Insecta > Orthoptera > Morabidae > Vandiemenella > Vandiemenella viatica. Next base: position 169,371,021 of record JARYHS010013630.1, on the reverse strand, counting down.
AACTTTTTATGAAAACCCATATATGTATGAAATTGTCTTAAATAGGGCTATCTGCTGATGTAAATTTTAATTTAATATCTCTTTTAATAAAAAAGCTTATTTTTTTCTCTTAATTAAAATCACTAATTAGACTTTACCAAATTATTTAATTTTATTACCAAAATATCGGGTACCATGCTGACTACAGCTGGTGATAAAAGTTCGGTTGTAGCTTTACGCGATTTAAAGATATTGCAAATCTTAGTTTTTCACTATTCTGATCGCGTGCTTCAAAACTTGAACAAACGGGAATATCTCTTAAGATAAACGTTTCTCGATACGATAAATACACTTTAAAATGATTTATATGGTGAATTATAACTGTGGGCAAGATTACGGGAAAATTCCTTTGAGTTGAAAACTGCACTTCTCGAAATTTCTAAGTCCCGCCTAAGCAAAACTAGAATTTGCCAAAATTCTAAGGTGCTTACAGAGTCTGCTGTCATATCTGTAGGTAGTAGTACATATCTCCAGAGCATATGTTGTGATGGGTAAGAAGCTGGTATTATACAGTGAAAGTTTGACTCTAATTGGAAAATGTTTATCCCACAAAAGCTGCTTAACTTGATGATAGAACCGGGCTTCTTTTTGTACTCTCTTAGTAATTTCACTCTGAAATTGACTGTCAAAATTCACTTTATTGTTAAGGTACAGTAAACTATTTGCATGCTTCAGTCTTTCTCCGTCCATATAAATATTAGGCTTCATACTAAGCATGTTGACAGCAATTACCACTGTTTGTGTGTAGCTTAATTTAAGACAAAAGTCCTTAATTTACTTATTCCAGATGTTCATATTTTGTTGTACTTCTTCTTCTGTATATTCCCAGATCATAACATTGTATGAAAATGATTTAAAGTCATCAGGGTTTGCCTTTTAGTCTCTTCATAATTTCATCCACTGTGGTGATGAACAAGAGCAGCAATAGTGCTCTACCTTTCTGAACACCTTTAGCTGTCATGAACAATTTTGAATTGCAGTCTCTGATTTGAAAGCACCTTTGCCCATTCATTTAAAGCATTCTAATCTCAGTGATCAAGTTTGTTGGTACCTTCAATTTGTTTAGATATTCCAAAATTGCATTTCTAGTTAAGCTGTCACAGGCTTTTTCACTAAAAGATGACATCACTTCCCTTCTCCCAATACTTCTCCATGGTCATTCAGACAGTGAAAATGAAATCCATTGTTGATCTGTTAGCTCTATAACCACACTGTTCTTCTTCCAGCTGCAGTTCAATGACTGTTCTCAATCTACCTTCTGTCCCCCCCCCCCCCCTCCTCTATTAGTTTGAGGTCATGGGCTAGAAGTGTTATTCCTCTGTACTTATACAGTTTATTCCACTACTACCTTTTTTAATTACTTTCACTACAATTCTCTTTGTTGAGCCAGAGGGGACCTTTTCTTCTTTCCAGGTGATGGTAATTCACTATATTACCAGTGAAGCCAATAGATTCTTGCTTCTTAGATCATATCCATTTTACTTCATCTAGGCATGGTGATTTGCCTTTAGACATGCTTTTCAGGGATTCTTAGACTTTTCACAATTTGAGAAGTGACTCTGTACCTCCACTTTGATTTCCTGTTCCTGAATTGTTCTCTTCTTTGCTTGTTGTCCCATTCCTATTATAAATATGGACAAAATATTTCCTAAACACTTCCCTTACTTCATCTCCTTTCCAGATGATTGTTCTACCCTCTTTCTCCAGGGCCTTTGAGGGTTCATATGTGTTCCCTTTGAATTTTACATTTTTGTACAACAGTTACTCATTACTCTGGCTATCTTATAATTTCTTTGTAAATTCCTACCAGCTCTTTCCTTTTATGGTCTTCTTAATTTTCAGTTTCATTTCCCTGTAAGATTAGTCATGTCTCCTTGGTTTATCTTCACTTCTTCCTAGATCCTTCTGGTTTTCTTTGTCCTTATGTCTTTTGACCAAGTATCTTTTTTATGACATTTTTTACTGTAGTATTCCACCAAGATTTTTCTTTATCTTTCATTCTTGAACTAGTTTTACCAGCTACAACGGTAGGTATGTTTCTCAAACCATTCTCCATTCTTCTTCTGTAAGTCCTATTTCAATTTTGGGTACAAGGTCACATATTTATTTTGATATTTTGCCTGTTTTTCTGGAGACTTCAGTTCCCAAACTTTTATCTTGTTTTTATATTATTAAAGTAAACATTACTGTGCAAAAATAAATGTTTAGGAAAATATCCACTAGGACATAAGTCCACTTGCAAGTAGTATTGATAGTAAAAAGATTATTTTTTCTCTATTAGAGACATTACATAAATTCATCATCATCATCCTCAACAGTTTCCAGTCTCTGGCCGAGTCTGCTTTATGCACAAGCCTCTCCATTTGCTTCTTTCATCCCACCACCTCTCTGTCACCACTTCATTCCAGTCCTCTCCTCTCTTCCGTACACCCTCCTCCACTCCTTTCAGCCATCCATCTCTTGGTCTTCCTCTGGGTCGTTTACCACGCATCTTAATTTCATGAATTTTTCTCGGGATTCTCTTGACATGTCCATGCCATCTCAGTCTGCTCCTCTGTACCCTTTCCTGTAGGGGTTCCTCTTTTATGGTGTGTCTAATCACTTCATTCCTTATTCTGTCCATTTTAGTGACTCCCATTCTACCTCTTAAAAACTTCGTTTCACTTGCTTGTACACTGCTGATGTCCCGCTTTTTCATTGTCCAAGTTTCAACAGCATATGTTAAGATAGGCACATAGTACATATGATAGATTACTCTCTTGCTTCTCTGTGGCACCTCTTTATTCCATATCAGGCTTCTAATGCTCCTTAGGAATGCCTCTGCTTGTCTTCCTCTTTCACTTATCTCACCATCATTTCCTCCACATTCCTCTAATACACTCCCCAAGTACTTGAACCTGTTTACCTTCTTTCGTTGTTCTGCTGCCATCACAATTCCTTGGGCTACCCCATTCTTTTTCCTGGTTGTTACCATGTACTCAAATTTCTTTACGTTAAATTTCAGGCCATATTCCTCCACACTGTCTGTCCATACATCCAACTGCTGCTGCACTTCCTCTTCTTCACCTCCCCAGATCATCCGCAAAAGCCATTCCCTTCATGTTTTCCTCTACCATCCTTGCTTCCACCTTCTGCATTATTTCATCCATGATTACAATGAAGAGTAGTGGTGATAGTGCACTTCCTTGTTTTATTCCATTCCTTTGTTCCAGCCAATCTGATCTTCCTTCCCATATTTTCACATAGCTCACACTTCCTTGGTACAGTTCTGTCACTCTCTTGATGGTTTCTTTGGGAACTCCTCTCTTCTCCAAGGCCTTCCATACCTTACTCCTGTGTACACAATCATATGCTTTCTCAATATCGAGGAATACCAACAGTAGATCCTTTCCATACTCATAATGTTTATCCTGCAGCTGTCTCATAGCACATCAGTTTAATCCCTCTATAGTTTTTAAACTCCTTCCTGCTCCCTTTTTTAAGTATAGGTACAATTATTCCTTTTTTCCAGTCTTCAGGAGTTGTGCCCTGATTCCATACCTTTCTCCTCACATGGTATAGCCACTGCTTCCCTACTACTCCTGCTGCCCTTATCATTTCCACGCTCACTTCATCGATGTCTGGTGCCTTTCCACCCTTCATCTTACCCAGAGCTGTTTCCACTTCTTCCCAAGTTAGATCCTTCTCTTTCTCTCCTACACAGTTGTTATTTTCCTTCTTCTCCTGAACAACTATATCATCCTGTGACCAACTTGGGTTCAGTAAGGATTCAAAATACTCCTTCCACATCCTTTTTAGTTTTTCTGTGTTGTTTATTTTGTTTCTATCTTAATCCAGCATGATGACATTTTCTATCCTCTCCTTCTTACCATTCCATATAATACTTTCTTATTTCCTTTTGCTATCTTCTTCCATCATGATGGTCCACTTCTCCAGTCCCTTCCTCCTTTCCTCCGTTACTATTTTTTGGCCTCCTTCTTTTTCTTCACGTAGTCATCCCTTGTCTCCTCTGTCCTCTGCTTGAACCATTCCATAAGACCCTGTTCTTGAGTTCCACTGATTGTTTAACTCTATCATTCTACCATCCTGTTTCCTTCCACCATTTTGTGTTACCAGTCCTTCCACACACTGTTTCCGCTGCTTGGACTAATGTTGTTTTAAAATATTCCCACTCTTCTTCTACTGTCCCCATTTCTGCTATTGGTATCTTACTCCTTATTATTCTCTGGTATTCCTCTTTATTGCACTTCTCTTTCAAATTCCATATTCTTAATCTCCTATCCTGTCGTTCTGATTTTCTCCTCTCTGTCGCAATCCTCAGCTCCATTACTAATAGCCAGTGATCACTATCCAGTGCCTCTGATGGTATTACCTTCACATCTCTCACTCTCTGCTTTAATTAACCATTAAATATAAAGTAGTCCACAACTGACTTCCTCTGCCAATCGCTACTGTACCATGTTACCTTGTGGCTTTTTGTACCAGGAATTTCCTATTTTCAATCCATTTCTTTTGCAGAGATCCAGAAGCCTTTCCCCTTCTTCATTTCTGCCACCCCATCCTTCTGTTCCTATTACTTCCCCATACCCCTGCCTTTCAGTGCCTACATAGGAATTTAGGTCTCCCATAATTATAATATTTTGCCCATTTAACTGTCTTTGCAACTCCTGCTCAAATTCCTCCTCCTATTGAATTTGACTGACTACTTGTGGAGCGTATACTTGAAGTACGTCTAGTTTTCTCCCTTTGACTGCTATCCTAACCTTCATCATTCTGTCACTAATCTCTTCCACTTCCTCTTTCAGCCCCTCTCTTACAACTATCCCTATTCCATTTCTTCTCCCTTTAATTTAATTGCAATGGAGCACAGGCTCCGGTGGCAATTTCCCTACACACCCATCTTCCCCCCTATCCTGCACCTACCTACATTTGCCCTCTACAAATTTTATCTTTAAATTCTTTCACAGTTTTCAGTAAATTATTCATCATTTCTCTTGGTAACTCATTCCAATCCCTGACATCCTTACCTAAAAAAGAGAATCTTCCTATACCCTTGTGCCTGAAATTGAGTGCCAGCTTGTGGTCATGGTCATCTTTTCCCTTCCATGCATTATTTTTCATACCTACTGCAATATCTTTCTATGCCTCATCGCCAGTATATGCCCTGTAAACTCCCATGACCCTCCTCATTCTCCTCCTGTCTTGCAATGAATCCCATTCCAGCTCCTTTATCATATTGAAACGCGCTTCGCTGTTAACTTCTTCTTTAATAGTTCCTTTTAGAACCAGAAATAATTCCTATATATATATTTTCAACGAAAGAAGGCTCAGTTTTTCATAAATTCATTTTAATAAGAACGATAACTAATCTAAACCAACATCCTGTCATACAGTTTACATGAGCCCTAGCTTCAACTTCATTTCCAAAAAATTGCAGGTTAGTGAATTAGTAATCTCATTTCCCGAAGCGACGTTTTCTTTTAGAAGGTTCGAGTTCATCTGTCTGTCCGTTGATAATAACCAACGAGTTGTAACCGAAAATCCAAACCACATATACATTTAATGTTATACATGGAACTTTAATCTTTCAATCAATTTTATAAAGTTATTGCGTTTTAGTATTTATCAGCCCCATTACAATATCCGTCACTGATTGCATTCTGCGATAATTTCCAGAAACAAATCTAGCAGCCTTTTTTTGCACCCTCTCCAACTCCTGTATTTGATACCTAAAATGAGGGTCCTATACTATACTACCATATTCGAGCAATGGTCTGACCAAAGTTTTGTAACCCAATTCCTTGACTTCTCTCGTACATTCCCTCATCACTCTCTCCAACAAGTGCAGAGCTTTGAAACCTTTTCCTACCACCTGTCCTATGTGTCCTGCCCAGTTAAGTTTGTTATCAAAAGTAATTCCAAGATATTTACATTTCAAGTCTTCAGCAAGCAATTCTTTCCCCACCTTGTATTCATAATTAACCTTTTGTTTTTTCCTCATTTCCATTCCAATACAATTGGAAACCATTTCTCAGTTCTCTTCTATCCTTTCCTTTACACTTTTTCTCACTCAACCCCAAAGTATCCAACTTCCTTCTCTCCATCATGTCTACAATTTCCTCCACTTTCTTGGTTAATGTCCGTATATTCAAGGATCCAAATCGTAAACTGTTTCCATAGCCATGTCGTTTGTCCATTGCTCCGTCCTTTCCGAGGCTTGTTTTTGTTTTGAAAGCAGAATCTATCCACTACTTGCTTGCTAGGCCTGACGTAGCTGCCAATTTTCAGGGTTCCTGTAGGGCCTCCACAGCTACCGTATCGGTCCCAGGGCACACTAGATCCCCACTGTACCTCACCCCCACAGGAAATCCCCTACTTTATGCCATTGCACATCTCCCACCATGTGGAGGAGGGGTTGGACTTTGGGAGATATATTACATAAATTAAATTCTATAAATATGATAATTGTGTTACTGAAAAGGTTGTTAACCAATTATAATAAAGAAGGTAAGAAACTGTAAACCTATTACACACCACAGATGAAGGCAGAAACATCTTGATAAATAAATACACCTGAAAAAAACTTTATAATATTTTGGTATAAAAGTGAAAAATCATATTTAGAGCTGAGAGATATTGCAAGAGGATTGGATATGTTTGTGTTCAGTTGCTCATCGAGGTCCTCCAGCCTTCATCTATGGTGAGTGATGAGTTTACTTTCCCTATCCTTTATTTTCAAAACAAATAGATACATTTTGTATTTTGGTATTACAAACTACATGTTTTCAATTACTTCTAATGCATTCAATAATATTTCTTAAACTGCATATGAACTGCCTATTGAAATTTGTACTTAACTCAAAATAATTATCTGTTATTAATGCACTAAATTTCTTTTGTTTTAGCATGGCGTTTTCAGTTACAATCTTCTGTACTGAAGCTGCTGTTGCCATCATAATTTTAGTTTTAAGAAGATCTAATATTGTTGGAGGAGAGTTGGGAGGACCAAAATATATAAAATGGACAACAACATGTATACTGCTCTCGCTGTGGCTTATATACCTTATATTGTCCAGCTTAGAAGTGTACAATGTTATTAAAGGGTTCTAAGCTTGAAGAAACTTTAATAAAAAGTGACACACTTATGGACCATGGTACAGTTCCAACTGTCCAAAGATGCCATTCAGGGATTTCCTCCAGTAATTATGTTTACTGTGGATGATGGCAGATATTGTTTCTGCAAATATCTGCTCGAACAAACACCACAGTATGTTCTCAGTCGCACATCACAACGATTATAATTATAGCAATTCTTAGTGGACTGACAGCTTTGTTAATAGAATTTGGTTAAAAATATGGAATATGGTGGTTTGGGATCTGCTATCTTTTTCACAGTCTCAATGTGAAAGTATGCATGTTACAAATTAACACCTTAAAACCAGTTTATAATTCATGCTGCTACTGCATTTTAATTTTAAATGCAGATTAGCTAAATTACAACACACTGTGGTTACAGTGCTTGTTCTCAAAGTTGGTCTGAATTTATAAATAGTATTGAAATTAGTATGTACAGATAACTCAGCCCAGGTTATGTTGCTGAACCTGTGACTGCCAAAAGTGTTGGAAGTGGCCTTAATAAATTATATGATTCTTTATCAAATAGTGATTTCACCTGGTTTATCAAGTAGTCCATTCTAATTTACATTTATATCCATGACTTGTGAGCTGAGTTTCAGGTCATTGCACTTAAAAATATGTATTAAGAAGTAAAAATATTTGCAATCAAAAGTAAAGAAAAACAAAAAAAGTTTCACATGCTTTACAGTGTTTGTAACTTTAACATCAGTGTTCTCCATATCACAATTTTATTTTGCAGAAGTGAAACAAATTGTTTAAAAATTAAAAAGAAAGTATTTTTAAATTTGCAACATATTTTATTGCTATAACAGTGCTTCGTAGAGATAAATAATGACATGAAAATAATACAATACAAAGTTGAGAAATTAAGCAGAACATGAAAAATGAGTTTTAATATAAGTGAATCTCTGATACAAGAAGACACATTCCCAATGGTGAAACTTTTGATTATTGTAGTATCCTTCATCTATACAAACCATCATTCCAGTTGAGTATGAGAGTCAGAAATCCATAGATATTCTCTGCATTTCTTGAATGATTAGAGATACCCACAGTTCAAACTAATATTTAAATAATAATGAAGGATATCTTATCCTTATTTATTTTCATTACTTTAAAGAATTTTCTTTCTCATTATTATGCTGACATTTACATTTGCTCAATAAAATATATTTACAATAAATTTATTCTAAAATAAATTGATCCAAGGTTAAGCCCACTGTTTCCCTTGAATTTTACTAAACTTTTTTTAATGTGCTGTTTGTGTATGACAGTCCAGCATACAAAGAAACCAAAGCTTTATTTGTTCCTAACACAGTGTATAGAAAAAGAAACTACATGTAAGTCAGTGGATACAACATACGAATCGGTATGCATCTCTCAAATCTATTATTCAAAATTAATGCCTGAAACTGTACATATCATAAACTAATAAAGCACATCAAAAACTCACAATGAAGAATTATTTAAGGAAAATATAGGTATTTATTATAACAGAATTACATTTATTTCATAATTGGTCTTGTATTTTTTGATGTGACAAAAGACAAATATTTTCAGATGATCAAGAATATTACAAGCATGCATATCAGCAATGATTTCCTTAAATTCTCAGTTTTTGAATGAGTGGTAACTTACCAGATCAATTTCATTTGTTTGATAATAGCTGTGGACCAATTTAATTTGTTTGATAATAGGTGTGAATACCTTGAACAATATAAGGCCAGTTGTGGTATATTTCGTTTACTGTTATTTGCTTATTCTATGTTTCTCCCTGTTTCTTTATAAAAAATACTGTAACAGCTATATTTGTGTGTGCAGTAAAAAAAAGGCAGAAAGTTTCAATCTATTACAAGTAAAGTTTCGGTAAGAAGTTCACTTCCACACGCAGACAGACAGGATACAGCAGTACTAACTAATCATGTGAATTTTATCATCAAGAAATGTCAAAGTTTTAGTTATCTCATTAACAGTCTTGTTTTTCTGATCTCAGTATAGAACTACTTCAAAATTCTAATAGGAATGAATATTAAAATATTTCTACTCTGAATAATCTAAAACAACATATTCTGTATCATGTAGGTGATCTCTTGTTTGTGTTTAGATACATGACAGAGACTGACGCATTCTTCTTAAATAACACTAAACAACAAAACCAATGACTTTGAAGTGTATTATTAAGGTAATATTAAGGATCTCTAAATTGGATAATTAATCAAGATGATAATTATAGTGATGGTGAAGTCTCCATCAATCCTAAAACTCCAGCTAACATCCAAAATTCCTAGTCATGCAAATAATGTGCCATTAAGTAAAATATTATTACCTACTATTTGAAATCAATGTCATAAGTAATTTATTTAACTACTTGCCTTTACACCTATTTCTATTTAAATAAACACTGAATATGGTATTGCCCAAAAGAATTTCTCTATAATACCTCTAATAATTTTTTTGTGATATCTACAGTTGCAACACTTCTTAATAATGCTAACTTTAATCAAATATATTCTGTAAACATTATAACTTATTAAACACTCTTGCTACCTTTAAATAGAAAATTTCTACATATTATGTACATAGAGGATTACTTGGGGTACAGTGTTAAAGTTTTACTGGACTCAGAAAAGGATAATTTTTAAAGGAGCTAGTATCAATACCTATTATTAGTCAAACTAAATCCTTACTATTAATATTCTGAAACTACATTTTTAAGGTGGAAATATCTGATTGCAAGTTTTCTGAAGAATTAATTGCCTTCTGCAGTGATAAAATCATGAAGATATTTCTGTTGAAAAAGACTCCATTTACTGTGTACACACATTACTTCTTTATTAATCTATTTCTCCATACTTAGCTTTAAATGATTTGTATTAACAGATGTTAATATCCTGTTAGAAAAGAAACATTTTAACTGAAGTAGCAGCATTAATCACAAAATAATGGAGACTTTCCTAGTACACAAACTGTATCAAATATTTTTGGGTCTCTTACGAAGAGAGAGTGCCAACTAGATATTACCAGGAATAAGACGCTTTGCTTTGGAATGTTGCATCTACCTGACCTCTTCCTTGGTGGGAGGCCCAAAAGACTTAATATAACAATGTGTTTATTTAATTATGCAGTTTTTTCTGTATCATATTTTTTACTTTTACCTTATCAAATAATACCATGAATTTAAAAAAAAAAAACCTTTCTGTTAAGATTTTTAGGGAATTTACAGCAGAAGCAGAGTTTCATATCTGAAACCATATGACTTCATGACTAATCCACTTTCAGGCTCAAACCACTGTTAAAATACAATTGTTTATGGAAAACTATATGTCTAATGCACTTACAACCATTTTAATTTGATACATGGGTGCACAAATCTCAGTATAGCAAGACCATTATGTCACTATGGAATTCTGAATTAATATTCTCATGACATGACATATAAAATATTCATCATTATACTGTACATACAGTACTTTAAAATATTGTTATTGTTACCTAATTTTATCTTATTTCTTTGGTTTGATATTCAATACTTCCTTGGTTTGTTTTATTTTATCTTCTATTCCTGTAATATTTCTTCCCCTTCTTTGTGTTTGAATACTGGAGATAGATGGTTGCTGGAACAACAAATTTTCAATAATACCAGGATTTACCTGATATGAATGTAGAACATATTTTTATTAGTTGTTGTAGATTTCAGCCGAAAACGGATCAGAAGTTAAAAATCCTGGACTCCTTCCTTATGAGCTAACTGAAAAGTTGCCTGACAATTATGATGCAGTTAATCTTTTGATGTTTAATTAACATATAACAAAAATGACTTAATACATCTAATAGAACATACAATTTACATTCCCCCATACCTCAGTGATATCTCTTGAATCACTTTAACATTCCAAGCATAAATTCAGTTGTTGCATTTTCAGTACTATGATTTGGCTTAGTAAAACCAATTCTTGGTTGTAGCTGCTAGGTTTAAACTAAAATGTTGCACATTACCTTTTTTGTTTACCATCGAAAAATTTCATCAAGTGTGTTACGGCTTAGAAATCTTATAATCTCAACTACAAAATTAATATATCTTCCAATTCTAAATTCCTTCAAGTATTTTGCTGCACTATTGTTTAATAACATAGCAGTCAACTAAAATGGTCTAATAGAATTAAACATAAAATGGCTGTAGATTGAAATTTCATGTTAGAGAGGTGTGTCCTTCAATTTTGTATAAAACTGCCTAATAATTATACTTCAGACAAAATCTGTCTTTAAAATAAAACAGTTTGATTCCACACCGATATAATCAGGACAATGATAACTTTATAATAATTATCAATCTTCTAGTATTCAAAATGTATATGCTGGAATGCTGAAAGATATTACAGAAAAAAGTGGATTAAACAAGCTTTTAGGCACATCGTTGAGGAGGAATAAAATAAATGTGTAAAGAGAGATGCTTAAATGAAGTTAATTATGTTTATGGTTTTCTTTATGGAGCAGTAGTCATATATATGTGAAAACTTTATAATATTATTACATGAATAAGTTAGTGAATTTATTCACTCAAGTTATGAATTATAAATTTAATTTTTGATAGAACATTAAAAATATTAATACTATAGAATACCACAGTTGTGAAGTAAACTTAAAGATTAATAAATTATGTACAGATATATATTAACATGAGGACTGATCATATATCCTAAGAAATCTTTTCACTATTAATGATAAGTAATGAAAAGTAAATTACAAAATTTATTTTTGGCAGAAATTAGGAGTTGAGTATTTTACTGAAACTGGAATATTTCTCATAGATTAAGGAGTGCTCTCAAAAATGAAACATAAAAATCATTTATACCATTTTTATTTGCATTGACATTTAATTTTCTTCCTTTTCTCATCACCAATTGTAAAATATTTGTACAATGCAATCTCATTTCAGAAAAACACTAAGGATGAAGAACAATACACAATGTTATCTTTATCAGAGCTTATTAAAGTTTGTAACTGTGCAGATTAACCACAAATGTATCTAATAATATGCATATAGCAACAACTGTTAATTATTTTATTTTGTTTAAGTTTCACTTTAAAAGTGATTATAACTGTTTTTTCTGCCATTTTTTTAACTTGGCGGGAGGACTGAGATGTTCCCGCCATATCGATAATGTACTGAGTCATGTAAGAAACTTCGGCTTGTGCACATCTCCTGAAACACATAACTCATTTCCTTCAGCATGAATAAGGTATAAAACGGAAATATTGTGTATTCTTGTGTTCATCATGTATGTTCTTCACCCATTGCTACATTTAACTTTGGTGAGTGGTGAGTCATTTTCCCTTTCCTTTTAATTTATATTGCCTAAAGCTTTTTCCTTTTCCCTTAGTTTAATTACTGTTTTAACAATCAGTTATTTTCTGAACTACAGCATCACATTTGTTACAGTGGCAGCTCTTGTAGCTGTCAGTTTCATCCAACTTGTCCCTAATTTTAGATTAAACCATAGTAACTGAAATTTCTATCAACTTTTTAGTGCATTGTATGGTTCCCTATAAGAAATGCATATGTATATTTTGCTATCGGATTATAAATATAAATTATTTCTACAATACTTCCAAATATATATTGTTGAATGTCTAGTACCCATTATTTTAATGAATACAGAAGAGCTCAGTTCATTAGGGTGCACATAAAATTTAAGGCCTTTCTGAATTTCCGTCATTCCCCTTTACTGTGACTTTAAAAAAACTAATACGCAGTGAATGTGGTGCCTTCCCCTAAAATATTTTATAAAATTATATCATATAAACTTACAAACAGAAGATAAAAGGAAAGAAATATATATACGTGTCATGAGTTAATTATTGTCATCAGTTCAAAAAAAAAAAAAAAAAAAAAAAAAAAAAAAAAGTAAGTTAAATTTAATCTTATATACTTTAGTTTCACAAACACGATGGTGCCACTATTAAAAAACCTTGTCAAGTCATGCTATACTGAGTTTAGTGTTTCTGCTGTGTTTATTCTATTAATTTACTCAGAAATTTACAATTTATAGCTTTTAGAGCTATCTAATAAAATATTTCAAGATTTATTTACATAACTAGAAGGGTTTGTAGTACTGTTTTTATTCTACTGCAATAAGAACAGATAAGAGAGATTGAAGTGAGGACTCAAAGGAGAAGACAGCTGATTCTTAATCATACAGTCGTGCTCTTGTAACAGTATAGCTAAGTTAAAAATATACAATTTTTTTTTATTTTGGCCTGATTTTCTGTCCGTCCAACTGCCCTCCGTCCACATTGCATTCTGTACAACGAAATGCACTTTATCTGTTGAAACAGGCTTTCACAAACATTTTATGTCTTGTATTGGCATTAGAAAATAGTCTGCAGATTACAATTCCCCTTATAAATAAAGGAAAAGAATTTTAGTTTCTTCCAACTCTTAAAATTAATTTGCATAGCATTCAAATTCTGTATGTGTGATCAACAGTAATTTTGTTAGGAAATGAAAGAGCTTGCTATTAAGTCAAACTGAGGTTAATGAAAATAATTATCACTTGGCAAAACTGAAGAATAAATAATGACAAAAATATAAAAGTTAAGAATGCAAAATTTGGTGTTAAATTCGGTTAGAAGCAGCACAAGTAATAAGAGTTAGGTGAAACCAGCAACATTACTTTCCTGTTATATTTAGTAATGCTATATTTTACACTATGCCTGGTAATTGGAAACTGCTACTAATGCTCTGCCCATCTTTTCCAATATAAATAAAGTTCAGTATACAAAACTCAGAAGTTGGTATTCATTTTCTTTGTATGTTAACTAACATTGGGATAAAAAACAGTACTATAAGGAAAATGTTTTATATTCATCATTCATTTACCTGCAACTAAAATAAGTATCCTACTCTGAGCATAATATGGTTTTTATAAACTTTGAAATATGTACATGGAATCTGTAGATATTATTTTCTCCTCTTAAGAAAGTAACAGCGGCTCAGTATCTCCATCTTGAATCATACTTTTTAAAATTATTTTCTCAATGGAAAATAAGTAATCAGTGAATGAAATAAAATAAAATATAACAGTAAATTTAATATTAATGTGTAATATGAAGCGAAGGATGTTTTAGGTGCACACAAATTTTCAATGACAATACCAAAAAAGTATATAGTTCGTTTTATTAGGTTAGGGTCTGACTGGAACTTTTTATGGAGATTAGTTATTTCCATATCTTTTACTGAATTGTTTGTAAGCCTACAATACAACACTAATTAATATGTTCAAGACAGAGAACACTGTGATAAGAGTCAATAAGGTGTAGTTGTATGTACTGCAAGTTAACTGCACAGCAAAAAGTTGGTCTTATCAGTGAATATCAGGATTGAACAGTAAGGATCTGAACAAATAGACTATATCTTCAATGAAGAATAAATTTGCACAAGGCTTCCATTCTGTTTATGTAAATCAAATTAAATGGAATTTTAAAAGTCTTCAGTGTATAGCAAAATAACACTTGACTCATAATCAATATCCTTTTCTGTCTTCACCAATGGAAACCAAATTTTGTGATAGAAATCAAAAAATTATTTAATGCTTATTGCTAATCATTATGCCTTAGGTGATTCCTATAAAAAAATAAGATCTCATTCCTAGAATGTGTACATATTTGCAACAGTGATTTTTCTATAAAAATCGAGTGTTTTGAGAGTCAGTAGCCATTCTAATTGCGTCTAGACTTAAGATTTTTGTGCTGTACATAAATATATTATATATATATATATATATTTGTATATAATGTAAAACTACAATTGTGCCATTGTAAAGAAAAATTGATTCTAAAATAAAAGTGACCAGGTAGTTATATAATTTATTATACAGAGATCAGCTGGACTGTTAAGCAAGATGTAATGACTTTCAGTCAAACAATCAGTTTGCATATATTTAATTTATTCCAATAGATAAAAATGTCCCAAGTAAATATGTATACTACATAAGTGTGTTTGTTAATTCATGTTTTTTAAGTTTTGTTAATACAGAAACAATGGTGACTTTACAAAATTATTTCACATATTACACCAAAAATAGAAATATTAACAATTAGGAGAATTGTTTCTATTTCATAGTTTCTTTAATTCATTTTATATGAGCAACTTCAATTTTTATATTTGCTCAACTAATTTGAAGTATAGTGGATATAGAAACTGAACATCGGAAATATGTAAAAGTAAACTGGTACTATAATTCTGGTAAATTTACCATTTTCTTGTTTGGTGCTTTGGAATTTTTTGTACTAGTGTTCACTCAAAAATCACGGGTTAATCTTCCAATATGATTTCCACAGTACTTCTGAGTCTCAGCCATTGCACTGCCAGAAATATATTGTTACCTGATGTGTTTATAAAATACATAATGTGCTAGTGGGGTTGACCACTTCTTTGTATGATGTTAATACTGAGAAAACTGTCAGTTTGTGCAGCTTATTTATAAAATATTATAATGGTGTCCATATATCAATTTATTTTCATTTAATACTAATCATCAGAAACAAAATCTAAAATGTGGGGAAGACTGAAGAGTTTTAACTCATAAGAACTTCCACCTTCATATCTTTTTGTGGATCAGTTGTGGAGAAATAATTATTATGGCACTGAATTCACGTATATAAAAATTTGGAGGAGATGATTCTAGGTAGGCCTATGAATTTTATATATTTCTGTTTTCTTTTCTTTATTTTTATTTATTTTTTTTAACTAAGGCAGTTTATTTAATGTAACAGAAGTGGCAACCCCATTGGCCTATTGAACAATGTTCTGTAATTAATGGTTGTCTCTTTATTTTTTATTTAATATTATTTATGGCACTAAAATTTAACAATTGTAATAAAACTTAGTTCAAATAATTGTCTTGATCAACATATGAAGTAGGAGATTTTGTGTATTGAACTATTGATTCAGTACAGAATATTCAGTTTAGTTAATTTTGCAGACATAATGAAAACTGTTTTGTTCCTTCAATGTCACATTTTTCTCTTTTTCACTCACTATATGTTCATGTGTGTTTTAAAAATCTATTTGGCCTGCTGAGTTTTATGTAAAAGTCTGAATTCCTTTTACTGGCCTATGTTTCATAGTTTAAACATCATTATTTGCACAGACATGCATAGTTAAATAATATTCTTGGTGTGAACTTTTGACCTTGAAGATAGGTGATTTTTCTCTATCCAGCCCAAGTAAGAAAAAAATGACTCTCAGGAATAGAGGTAGTCATATAGTGATGGTTAAATTGTGGTTATTGTGTGGGTTCCTTGTAATTATTTGTAATTGTTTGCATGTAAAAGGTTTATAGCTGTGACATCAGTTGTTTTATACTTAGCAAAAAATGTGTTTATATTGCCAAGAGAACATGTTAAAGTCATTGTGAGAGTAGTATGCTAATTATTTTAATATGAGTCCTGTTATGAAATTTAACGTTAAATGTGTACAAAGTAAATAAAGTTCTGTATTTTTTAATGAAAATTCACTGATACTTTATTGCTGAAACTTGTAATATGAGGTTATCAAAGGCAAACAAATATTTTCATTTTGAACTCATAAATATATTGATTTGGTTACAACAGTAAGTTTGTAGCGGCTGAGTACAGAAATGATTTTACTGCTCATAATTTTTCTGGCTATTTAGTCAATGCATAATTGATGTATAGCTACAGGACTTTGTTATATCCTGTCAGTTGTGTGGTCATAAAGAAAATTCACAAATTAGTAATTAATTCTTATATTTTAATTTTAAATGGAGCATTGTGTTATTAACTAGATAACCCATGAGAAAATTTCACAATTTCAATTAATAGTGTGGTTGAGGGTTTGTAACAGGATGAAAGAAGAACCATCTTATTTGTTTCAATTGTTTGTTTGTTTAGTGTAATAGATACGTAATAAAAGTCGAATGCCAGTGGAGCAGTTTACTAATATCTCTGTGATATGTGCTACTGCTTTCTAGTGACTTTCACAGTTATTAGTTTTGCCCTTTAAGGGTCAAATTCCGAAAAATCTCATTCTTAAGATAAAACATGACCAAAGCAGAGACGTTAATCTTTAATATGACAATTCATTTATATATTTCATGACACAAAAATGCCTTGTAGAAATATTGATACTTTTGCCCTTTAAAGGTCAAATCCCAAATGATTCCTTTCCTAAAATATATAGTGACTATGGTGGAGGCCTTACTATTTAAAATTATACCCTATTTTTCTATATCAGTTAGATAAACAAGACACAAAAACACATTGTAGAGATATTGCTACTTTTGCCATTTTAGGGTCAAATTCCAAAAAATATATGATTTTACCAAAGCAGAGATCTTTGAAATGATACTTCATTTAACAATTTCAGTTAGGTACTCAGGGTGATAAATGTCTTGTGACACAAAAAACAGAATTTTAGAAATATTGGCATTTTTCCCCTTTAAGGGTCTAATTTGAAAAGAATAAAATACTTTCTTAACATATGATGTTAATAAAGTGGCCATACGATTTAAAATGATACGTTATTCATAGATTTTGGTTATGTATGAAGTGAGATAGTGCCTTGTGGCAAACAAAAAAAAGGCAACTTATAGAAAAAACATATGTGATTTATATATGAATCATTAGTTTTTCTAAATGCATAATACCATTCCAGTAACAATAACAAATAGTTTTAATCGCATAAAGACAATGAAGAAATGAGGTATGTTTCTTATCTTGTTCACATTTTTCCCGAGCAACCTAAATTGTTCTTAGTTGTGATGCATTAATTATTTCTTACACTTGTACATAATATACTTCTTCCTCATAAGTTTCCCTTAAGTTAATCAATGCCTCTACAACAACATATAAAAACAACAAATAAAATTTATTGACCATAATGTCCTGTAAATTCATCTATGTATGTTTCAAATTAACAGTAATTAGAAAAGTTGAATCATTTTCTGGGAATGATTCAGCTTGCCTCTGCTCAGTTCATATCTGAAAAATAATCACACTGTGGTGAAATATATACCACAATTCTGTAGTCTTCAATGTAAACCTGCACTGATGTATTATTTTTTTTTTTTTTTTAATTGTGATTGAAAATATATCATGGTGGAAGTTTCCCTTCACATCTATTTTTTGATTTTGAAAATTTTCAATCTAAATTTCTTTACTGCTTCAGGTTAATAATTCTCCATGTACCATGATATTTTATGACTTTTGCATTCAAACTTCCAAAACATAATTTCATGGCATTGTAAGGTATCCCTCGTTCTATTTTTCATATTTCGTTAGAATCCGGTCAAGTTTAAGGTTAGTTGGAGTACACGATACCACACGTAAAATCAAGTTAACAGCACTTCGGGTATAATAAAGTGAATAAATAACACATACACAGCATAAGTAAACTATAAATTGCCATAAAGACATGATAGTTCAGCAGGAAATAGGTTATTTCACATAGCAGTAAAAACAGATACTAACGTTGGTTGGCGAGATGTTTTGAGCAGATTTAAACGAAGTAAATGTTAAATAATTGCAAATAGAATGCATAAATAAACCTTTTATCATGTTTAATACACATTATTTCAGAGATAAATAAGTAATTTCAGTAAAGGAAAAATCTAACTCATAAATTTTGGCATATTCCAGTTTTAGTATTCCTGAAGAGATTTCAGTACAGTAAAGACAATAAAGAACCTATATTACACAGGCCTAGACTCACTATAACCATAACTTCAGAAATAAATATAGTTTAGTAGGATTTTTAAAGAAATAAACTGGATGATAAAATGACAGTCTGAAGCAGAAATGAAAATAACTCATTGTAATGAAACTTGACCATCTTAAAGCTCCAAAAACAGCAATAATAATCCCTGAGACAGCCTAGTAGATAAATTAATAGGTTTCTGATAGTTTTAAAGCATCTAATAACCACAAGAAGTAATTATATTGGATTTGTAATACTCATTTTGCTTAAACAGTTCACATACATAATTTTGGTCTTTTAAGTAGTTTCAGGATTTAAAAAGTAGAAAAACAAGCAGTAAATAAAGTAATCTTTCAATTTTAATAGGTTTTAAATAGTTTCAGTCGGTAGAATATGAAATATCAGTGAGTAAATAGACGCCGGTAAATCGATCAATTTTGTCAACCTTTCGGAATTAATTCTAACACTTTTAAGCCATTTCAAAAGCGCTAAGAGCATGTAAATACCAGTTAACACCCATAATTAATTTTCTAAACACATTTTAAGACATTTCACTAACCTGTTGAATGTTAATCCGATCATGAAATAATTTGTTACAGACACTGCACACATAAAATGCTTCTACACTGATTTTAAACATTGCCACGCGATATAAAGTAGCTAATAAATTAAAATAGCCATAGAGAGAATTAAATTCATCTAAATCAGATAATTTCCAACCTTCTGAGTATTTTTAAACATAATATGAACATGTAAAAATTGAACACCCAACTTGAGCATTTTATTATTCAAAAGCCTACTTGAATTCCGGGTTATAAAATAGTTTGCCGGGACAATCCATTCTTTTAGCTTCCTACATATTAATTTCAAGTCATTTAAAGCCATAGAACCGATGTTATAGGTTTCGTAAATTCACTCGGCATAAAACACACGTGTAGATCACTAAATAATTTATTGTGTCTAAGAGGTAATAGCTACAGAGATAAGATAAACTTCAAAATAAGCAGTTAAATTCAGGCTACACCTTGATAATTTTTCCGGCTCGATAATCCATAAAACTTCAGAGTTATTCCATGAAAACTAAATAGTAGCCACAACCGATGGTTAGGAATTAACGGTTTTACCATAACTTAACTGACTTAAACAAAGTAGATATTTCGGAAGAACCTAAAATCGAGAATAATATTTTAAGCTTACTTTCGCGTTAATAAGAACAACCAATTTTAAAAATAACAAAACTTCGACTAAAGCCGTAAGACTTGGGAAAATCAACCATATCGACAAGTTTTTGGAGAGACAAAATTAACATAATATTCAGATACTAAACACTTCATCTAGTAACACACATCACTTTTTAACATTTCCTTGCTGAGATTAACCTAGTATTAAGAAAGTTATTAGATCAAACAGTAGGGTATGTTTAAGAGCGCGGAGGTACATACGTCACCACATGAGCAACTCCTATATAAGAAAGCGGGAAGAAGACACCAGGGAGCCGATAGATCAGTCTAGATGTTGAAGTGCATGTGAACGCACGTTCGGGTTTCGCGCGGAGTGGTCAGGGCAAGATGGAACATCATGGCGGCTAGTAGTGCGCATGTCTGAGGAAAGGACGCGTAGTGGCGGACATTTTGAAAATTTGGATGGACATGTGAAGTTCGAACTTTTGTTTTGTTTCAACTGGGGGAGAAGCGGTTTAATGCTCTTGATCTCAACTTGTAATCTTTGGTGACGATAATCTCCGATTGCTTTGCTAACTGTACAATGACAATATTTGTTTGAAGAATTTTGGAAAATATAACTTAGTGATTTTGACTCTTGATTTTCATTTTATACTTTACTACCCTTCTTGTGGTGGGTTTAAAACTACAAGTGGCGACTGTGGTCTTATTTATCAGTTAGCATAAAAGGTTTTAACACGGTTACAGAACTTTCTTTTGGACTCAGAATATTTTGGACAACATCTGGTTCAGGTGACTTAGGCGATATGCAACCCCACATACGCCATGGTTCCCTGACAGCATGTAGGTTTGGAAGGTCAAAGATTTGGAGAGTTATCAAGGGAAGTAAAAGATAATATTGCCCATAGTTTGTTATTAATATTAATTATTCCATATTATTAAAAAATTATGGAAGTCAAAGGCTGATAACAATTCTAATTTTTTAGTATTATATCTTGAATAGTTCATGTAATTTGTTATATTTTGCACCAAATGTAATGGCAGATTCATTTAGTCATGTTACATCAGTTGCTAACTGTATGCCAGACATTTCTTGAGCCAAAGTCACAAATTTTAATATTTCAGTTCTGTGGATATTCTGGTTATGTTCAAATCTATGGGATACATGCTGACTTTAAGTGTATTACCTTATTAATTCAACACCCCTTACACTTTAACAACAGTAAGTTACCAAGCAAAAAAGTACTTATAATGATATACTTGGTTCATAAATATTTTTATATGTCGGGCTTTGTTAAGAATGCACTTACAAATCCTTTTGTTGATATGTTATAGGGCAATATGGATTGCAAGTACACTTAATATCCCAAACCAAGTTTGGAAACAATCTACAGGCTAAATATGATAAACTTGTGTCTCTAATGTGCGTATGACAGATAATTGATGATAGGAATACATAGAGAAGCTAACTGATGGATGCTGTCTGAACAACAATGCTAGAAACACAGGATGAGTTGGTATTGAAGATTTAGAAATCCTGTTTTAAGGACAGAATGTGTCAAACCTTTAAAAGATTTGAACTCAAATGAGGCAATAGAAATTTATTGGATTCCTGCATAAAATCTTTAGGAGATGAGTGGGTCAAAAGATTATTCAAATATTTATCAAAACTATATGAAACAGGAGAAAACAATATGAGACAGGAGAAAGTCCTATTGATTTTAATAACAACAACCTCTTCAAATTCCCAAAGAAAGCAGAAGCAGACAATTCTGATAATTAATGCACTATAATGCATTTCAAAATTTCTGACTAGACTTTTTTACAGAAGAATTAAAGGAAAGTTGAAGCCATATTAGGTGAAGATCAGCGTGGATTACAAGAGAAGCAAGTTTAACTTTAAGATTAATGCTGGGTGGTCAGATCAAGAAAAACAAGGACACTTATGTATGTGGACTTAGACTTTGTTCACTAATTAGAAAAAAAAAGTTATATTGTTATATGGGACAAAATGTTCATAATCTAAAATTTGATATAGATGAATAACTTGTAACCTACAAAAGAATCACAGCAACAATGGAGCAGGAATAAATGCCACAAAGTGATATTAATATGAGAATCAGGAAGCTATAATAATCATTTTTTACTTTTCTGGATGTTATCTGATACATGCTCTTCCATATCTGATAGTTATCCCAAGATTCTTCCTCTGCTAATTGTCTCCCATCATCTCACTTGAGCTCTATGTCTTTCTGCACTTATGTTTTTTCTAATGCTTAAATCTTTAATCTCGGCCTGATGTTTTGGTTTTTGAGTCCATTTTTCCATTTAAGGGTTTTTTACCACCTCTGAGAAACCACTTTATTGCCACCAGTACTCTGCTTAGACCTCTCTTGCTTTCAAAACCAAGATCAGCCTCAGGAAGAATGGATTTAAAAAATGATTACCTTGGTCATGGACCAGACTAAGATCTGGAACATCAACATTTTTTAACTGAAGGGGAAAGACCAGTAACTGTTTTGAGTAATAGAAGAGAAGAACATACGTACACTAGGAATAAATAAAACAAAATAAAGAACACATAGAATTGAGGAAACATGAAAAGAGTACAAATTGTTGTGGTTTAATAAGTGGAAAGGAGTAGCAATTCTACGAAATGACAAACTGTTAGAAAAAGTAAAAAATGCTAGATGCACCTATAAATGAATACCAAAACTATCAGACATGGTAAATATACAGAATGTTATCTCTGATCCAATTGTATGGACCCCAAGATAGAGCGAGATATGAAGATATCGTGGAAAGTAATGGTGGAGAACTGAGGAATGTGGAGAGAGAGGACTGGCTTGATTTATGCCTTCATAACTCACTAGATTTTGAGATCAGAAAAGAGACTGCTACAAGCTTACTCATTACAGCTGTTATATACCAGCTCCCCTGCCTCTGTTGCCTGAATTCTTATGTTGGCATTACAGTTATCTATAAGAATGAGTGGTCACAGACAAACAGTTTACCTTCAAAATCAAGATCACCCTTTCGCCGTACATGCGAGCTCCCACAACTCCCATGACTACGATAAAAATTTCACATTCAGACCCATCAGAGTATTCCCTGAAATTATCCCCCAATTGAAACTCTGTAAGTGGGAGTTGGCCTACCAACACATTATGGAGACAAAACACCCCCTCCCCCCCCCCCCCCAGGCCTCAGATAATACCAGCCATTTCTCACCCTCGTAAACCCATCACTAGCAAGTATTTTTTAATTATTCATTCTTATTTTTTATTTTCATTTTACAAATTTTTAATAATTTTTTACCACTTATATATGTCTATTTTTCTTTTCTTGTGATTTCTTTTCCACATTAATTTCTTTACTGATTATTTTTGTTACATTGAATATGGTGGGAGAGTGGTAAAACTCTGGCCTTACATTCAGGATATTACAAGTTCGAATCTCTGTCTGGTCAACCAGATTTGGGTTTTCAATGATTTCCCCAAATCACTCAAAACGAATGCCGGCATAGTTTCTTCAAAACAAAAAAACATAGCTGATTCCCCACCCTACCTACCCAGGGCCGGCATTAGGGAGGGGTAAGCGGAGCAAAAGTACCCGGGGCCCAAGCCCTCAAAGGGGGCCTCCGTCCAGCGTGTCTAGATAAATAAAAATATAACAAAAAAAAATTCTGAAAAAGGTGTTATTTGATTTTTTTTTATTAAAACTTTCTGACTTTATCCAAAAAATCAAAGTGTAAAAAAAAAAAAAAAATAGAGGCGGGGGTCCGAGAACACTTACCTGGGGCCCGAGAATCCTAGCGCCGGCCCTGTCCCTACCACTGCTCTGATTGTAACAATGAAATCCACCATTCATATGGCTGCATTAACTGCAGGTACCTGAGCAAGCTCAGCTATATGTTCCTATTTTCATAAGCAAGGGCATAGCCCAAAATATTGTGTTCTTGTAGCATTTTCTATTGTTTCAGCACTCCTTCCTTGCACTTTTGTAAATGACAAGCCTACTTTATATATCATTTCCATATTATATACGAGGTGTATGTGAAAAGTAATGAGATTGGTAACACTGTGAGCGATATGGCAATGCTGTGTCTACCGTTCTGTGCTAGACCGGTTTGTTAATCCCTTCCACACGCTCAGAGTTTAAACTCGATTCAGCAAACACATTATTTTTGACAGCATCATCAGTGAACCTGTGTTTTTGTTGTGTTATACAAAAATGGAGCATTGGAATTTAGAGCAACATTGTGCAATTGTTTTGAGTTAAACTTGGGGAATTTGCAAATGTGACCTTTGAAAAGTTGAAACAGGTCTTTGGGGAACATTATCAAGAGCACAAGTTTTCTGCTGGCACAAATCATTTCTGGAAGGCCAAGAACATATTGAAGATCAACCTCGCTTAGAGAGACCTACTACTTCAAAAATTGATGAAAACGTTGAGCGTGTGAAGTCTCTTGCAAGATCAGACCATCGTTTAACGATAAGGATGATGAGTAAACAGTTGAATTTAAACACTTCCACTGTACATCAAATTTTGACAGACGATTTGGACATGCAAAAGCTTTGTGTCAAAATGGTGCCAAAAAACTTTACAACTGAACAGGGCAATCGAAGAAATGTGTGCATTGATCTTCTTGAGAGGATTGACAATGACAAAGGTTTCTTCAATCTTGTGATCACAGGTGATGAATCCTAGATATTTATGTACGATCCTGAAACAAAGCGGACAAGTGAAGAGTGACACACTCCATCCTATCCTCGACCATAAAAATGCGAAGTGAGCAAATCAAAGATCAAAATATTGCTGCTTTGCTTTTTTGACAGTAGTTTTGTGCATAAAGAATTTGTTTCTCCAGAACAAACTTTCAGCCAAGTGTTTTACGAAGGTGTTCTTGAAAGGCTCAGGAAAAGAGAGATTTGTGTGAGACTAGACATTGCAGACAAGTGAATGCTCTCTCATGATAATGCCCTGTGTCACACGGCTTTTTCCATCAGTGAATTTTTACCTCAAAATGCATTCCTGTTGTTCCCCAATCCCCCTATTCACCTGATTTAAGTCCTTATGACTTTTTCCTTTTCCCACAGTCAAAACTTATCTTAAAAAAATGTCATTTTGGAACTTTGGAAAGCATTCAAAAGACTGTGACCGACCAGTTAGAAGCCCTATGAGTTGAAGACTTCCAGCGCTGCTTCCAAGAGAGAAAACAACAACTCCACCGATGTATAGCTGCCCAAGGGAACTATTTTGAAGGGAATAATAATGTTGTTTGGAAAAATGTAAACTTTGGTAAGTAAAATATCAGTCTCATTACTTTTCTTACATACCTTATATAACCTATTTGGCTCTAGGTCTGCCGTTCCATTATTAACATTTCACTCCTACAAATTCTACACACAACTCACCATACTGATTGCCAAAACACGTGTTAAAATATTCTTGCTTAGATTTGTCAATTCAGCCTGGTGCCTCTGATTTAGGTAATCTTGTGTGAAAAATAATTTTATTATCTTCAAACACAGTCACCCTTTCCTCTTTAGCTTATTTTCATAGATAGCATCTAAGTATCAAACAGACGAACAAGCCAAGCCATTCATTGTTCTGGTGATAATTTTTATTTCAATGAGTTAATAATTTAACATTCTCCACCAACACCAGCTGATACTAAGACTGTTACTTTTATATTGGACTTCTTATGATACTTCCCATTTTGTATACTGAATTTATGAATTAAAGGTAACGACTCAACTACGTCACTCAATTATGTCGCTCCTGGCAACCAACCACATCTCAAAATATAGCACGAACTTAACTAAATCTTGATGAATCTATATTATTATGCTTGCCTACCACGGAATAATCTATATCTATTAATGAGAAAATGAGAAAGTTCGGATGTATGTTTGGATGTACGTTGGCAATCAATCACGCCTTAATAACTCGACATATTTAAATGAAATTTGGCATGAAGTCAGTTAATTGCGTGCAAAGTGCAATAGGATAGATTTTATCCCAAAAAACGCATAGTTCTTTTAGAAATTGCCATTAATATCAATTCGGAAGCAACAAAGAGTTTCCTACTTCGTAGATAGCTGTGCCACATTTACTCTTTGCTTTTTAAGTAAATCGAAAAACTTATACTCAGAAATAAAAGCAGAAACCTACTTACATATGCAAGTTTGTGTTTAGTTTAAAAGCCATAAAACTGACGCACTTGACAAATAATAGTTTTGAAGCAGGAAATATAAATCTGTTCTTAACCTTAAATTAAAAAAAGAAAGGTAGGTACTGTTGTCAAGTTCGCAAAGAGATGTTTTCAGTTGCGTACATAAAATACTATGACATATCAAATATTACACCATAATTTCGTTCGTAATATATGCGTTATAATAAATATAAAAAAATCAAAGCTTGGAAAAAAAGTAAAATGCTATGAGTATACCAGCACGAAAGTCGGTTCACTTAAAGTGCAAAATGGTCATGCCCCAAATGTCGCATTTATAAAAATGTAAAGGATTCCATTCTATCTCGGTTATTTCCTGTTTCTTTTTTGTTACTATACAGTCTGTGTATTACAAATTATTTTTGCCGAAATTTAAAACTTAACTAACCCTTTTTATTTTTTGTTCAGAATTTTTGTACAAATAGTACTGCTTTTTATTTACTGTTCAATATTCTGCAAATATCTATCGAACGCTACACTTAAAACGAATGTATTCAATGGGCTAATGTATAAACTTATGGTTTCATGAAGTAACACTGAAAGTCGTTTACAACACAATACACCTCATTTGCACGGAGCATAACAACTAAATTCCTTCTGCCATCTGCTGTAACAAAAAACATTCTGGTCCAGGCAGCATTTCAACCAAACCACATTTCTGCTAATACTGCCGCTACAAAATCAAACGATACGAACACATCTCAACACATTAAATGCTCTGGACCTACATTTCGAGTGGTAACAGAATTTTCTATATCAAAATTCCTAATTAGTGTATCATAAATTACTATCACAATTAATTTCATTATACACCTTACTAAATCACGAGCAATAAAAGTCACTTTATCGCGATGTACATTTGACCTGCAATATTAACGATCGTAGAGAATTGTGGACTTTCCGTTGTACACTGTAAGTTAAAAGCATTTTAGCATAAATTTTTTAATTACGTTACCTCAATAACTGTCATGAAGCTGACGACATAGTTCATGCGGCTGAATGTAGTTTTAGACATATTCAGTATTTAATTTACTGTGTTAATAATAAGTCAAGTTTATTTCGCTATTCATGACATCACTAACATACAATATAGTGAATGTATTAATGTGCAAGTGATAGAAGCTTTGATTTTCTAGCGGTAATTTTAAAATGCAGCCTGGGCCAGAATGAGAACTTAAACATTATTAGTTATTAAGCTTCTTTCATGAGCGCCATTTTAGTGACATAATGTATCGCTTTGTACCGATATTGTATCAAAAGATCTATATTAAGCTTGGACGATTTAGCAGAACCATGCGGCGTTGCCTGAAATAAATTTTTTAAATTTATCAATGTTTTATTCAGATAGTGGAGTGGCAGAAAAGCGGAGTGGTAATTCGCCGGTAGTCATTCAATTCTGTATGCAGAATAAGAAACCGAATATGAAGAAACAATCTATTCCTACTTTAATATTGAAATTTATATTTTAGCGCAGAATTAATGGATCGAAACGAATGAACTATAGTAAACTGGTCTGTAGGCAATTCAGTTGTTTCCAGAGATAGAGAAACCATTACCGCAATACCTCTGATTATTATGGATAAAAGAATCAATTACTACTATACTTACTACTATAATATGTAAATTTCTGTTGATGGAACCAATATATCCTAAAAAAAAAACAAAATCAATATTCAAAGAGGAAATTAAGTTCTTATTTTTTAAAGATTTTTTTCAGTACTGAATGCAAATCAAAATATTCATTTTTAGTATCGCAATTTTACTAATGGAAATGAACGTCCTTGGGCCACTTAAGTATTTATTTGCTGTTTGGATGTTAGTATTTTTTTGTTGTTGATATTTAGTCGATTCCATCAATGTATTGCTAATATTTTGACGTTTTGAGCTTCCATTAATTAAAACTATATTCATTTTTATTCGGGTGATGAAATTAGTAATTTTAAGAGATGTTGGGTAAACGAAATTCAAATCTTTCAAAGAAATGTAAGAAAACTAGGGCTATAAAAATAGCCAAAACCTAGGAGACAAATCCTCAATATTGTATATAGGGATATATTAAACTGAAAATACTCCTTACAAACTGAATATTTTTACTGCTTTATCAATTCAGTGAAGTAGTTGTGGAACATAAATAGATTTTTGTTATTTTATTGCAACATTTATTACTACTATTACTAATAAAAATAGCTATTAAATAAACTGTATGGTCGTATTGACCTGGTGACAAGACTTCTTTACGTCTCCGGAATCAGTCCCTTTCGTAGCCTCTTAACGTAACCCAGTAATCCTACCGGGACATAGAGGACCCACAGTTCAACACGAAATCAGAACAAAGTGAGCATTCTGGCGTAATTCACATCACACACCAACCTATGCCAGAGGTGAAGGTCGAGCTAGGAACCTTTGAAAATCCTCGCCAAGACTGGAATTCAAGCTGGGGACTTTTCCATCTCCAGTTGGACGCCCTAACCACTGAGCAAACAGACCTCTCAAGAAAATCTTATATTACAACACTTTTCAACGCAGACGAAGTCGCGGGTAACTGCTAGTCTGTAATATATATGTGATCGTCACAACCCCCTCCAGTTTATCGCTATAATTTGGAAGTCTTATGACCTCAATAATGTAGCATTAAACTCTAACATTATGTTTGGTCACATTGTGATGAGACAGTAATTTGATACTAAAAGAGTAGAGTGGAAAGGCTAATGCATAAGGTTTAATTGGTTATCAAACTGCCAGAGCAATTATAACAATAAGAATTAGTCTGGCGACAATGGGAGGGTTCGGTAGCAGGAGGCCCGGCAGTGAGTATACTCAGTCAGTCAGTCAGTCAGTGAGTGGAGACCGATCGGTAGGTTGTAGCAAGCATGTGAATGGCATACGTAGTGGAATGCACGTGTAACGGCCATTTAAGCTCATAAGTTGATTAGTATTGAAGATTTTAATTAGTTTGAAAAAACTATACATTAAGTTGAACTGTTGAAGTGAAGTGCTGGCTGAGATCGGGAAAACATTTTGCTCAAGTCTGGGTCTATGTTACCGTAGCAGAATCTGTAACTTTGGCGACCAGTCCGTATTAGCCTTATCCACGGTCAGATTAAGTGATATATATGTACTTTAGTAAGCGGTCATATCAGTTGGTTGGTTGGTTATGTACAATAAGCAGGAATAAACTTATGCATTCAAGTTCAACAAGAGGCTAACAAACCTTTCATCATTTAAACCAAAACCCGACCCGCACTCGCTTTTCCCGACATGGCGTGCGTGTAGTGACTAACGGAGGAGACAATTAAAACGTCGACTTCAAACTACGGTAACGACGCAACAGACGCAGGCGTTAATCTTCAGTCAACGAGAGTCGAGCAGTGGCCAACCATTGCGGCAGTCTACATTTCGAGGTGTAGCCGTTTGTAGACAATGAGCCGGGAGGAGCAGCCGTGAGAGCAGTTCCAGTGGGGTCCAGGCGGTTGCAGTTCTATCATCAGCGATCAACAGAACAGATAAGTCGCCCGCTTGCATAGAATGTTGGCTTCGATAACTACAGCAGCATCGTAGTAGTGTGTGACAATAAGTGCAATTCATAAAAATTATTTCTGCAAGCAATTCAGTGTTAAAAGTTAAACTCAGTGTTTGTTTTGCCCATACGTGTGACGAAAAATCAATTTAATTCAGTGATTATAGGTTTCAAAAGTCGTAGTAATTGTTAGTGGTATCCCGTGAACGCCATGTGTTATACATTTACTTATATTTTTTTAAAATGACATTCATACATAAAGGCTAGTGTTGGGGTATTTTTCACAAATAATGTTATATTATAATGTCATTTTCATTTTAAATACATAAATAACATGTACATTTAATTATTAATAATATTTTTTTAAATAAATACACATATAAAATGTCAGCCTTATGGAGACATGTGTTTGGTGTCTCTTATACAAAAACATTTTATTCTGATGAACCAAAGTATAGGTTTTTTGTTGCATAACTTTGTCCCCAACATAGTTTTCCATTTACTAATAATTCATTATTTTCCCCCACCGAAAATTGCATTGCGCAAGGAAGCGACTCTCAGTCGCTCCTCCACACCACAAGCTATTCCCCCCCCCCCCTACATTTCCAATATTTTCTTGATGTATCACCAGACAGGTAAACATCCTGTACTGTTCAAAAATCTTTATAAAATTGACTGTGTGTTTAGTACCCTAACCCAAAAAGTTGTCTGTGTCAAAATACTTGGTAACTCCACTGGGTAAGTGTGGACTGCCTATCAACTGCCATTGCTGCATTATTTTATCCTCTGTTTTCTGTATTTCTAAAAATCCATTTTTTAGTTTTTTATTATCGGTAAACACATTATGGTGTATTTCTTCCAATTGTTGGGATACAGTGTTAGCTCTGTGTTGCAAGTTAATTAAGTCAGTATCGATGTTGGTTTCTGCAACTATCAATATTCTCATCTCTTTTGTACTGTTTTTCTCAGCTATTTCCCCATGAAATGTATTTAGTTGTACCTCTATCACCTGGAATCTATCTGTGACCTGTCTTTGAATTTCAATATTTGAGGCTGTTAATTGACTTTGTAGAGATAACAAAGTTTCTTTTATTTTATTATTTATTGTGTTATATAGAATCTGATCTTTACTCACATGCTACTACTTCATTCTCGGGTGTGTGTCTTATTGCCGAATGGAAAACTACCAACTGTTTCTCAATCTCGATTGAGTGCTGTTCTAGTTTATTTGATTGTTCTTCTATTCAAGCTTCTAGTGATTTGATTTCAAATGACTGTTGATCAAGGTGATTTTTTAGTTCCATGGATTGTGTTTCAAGTTTTGAATCAAATTGTGATTTAAGTTCACTGAATTGTGATTTCATATCAATAGATTGTGATTCGAGTTTTGATTCAAATAGTGATTTCATTTCAATAGATTGTGATTCCATTTTTTAGTACAATCCTAACAAAAGAGATTTTACATCAAATTCACTCCTTAATGGGTCAGCTAAAGTGTGTAAACTATCTTCACTCAAAGGTGAGAAACCTAAAAATGGAAGTGATTGTTCTTGCATATGTGTTGGAGTGCTACTTGCATTTAAAACATTGTTGGTCACTTCTGGTTACATGAAATTTGTTTCTGCCCCTACAACTTGGCTGTTACTAGTGTTGCCTGCCACACCGTTACTAGTATTATCATTCATGATTATATATGAAGAAATAATATTTTTCTGTTAGTTAATATTCTTTACGTTAAATAGTTGCAAATTAGAATATGTATTTCCAAGTACATAACTGTACCAACTTGATACACTGTATCCGTGATTAAATATATTACATACTGTAACAAACATAAAAATTTTAATTCTGTACTATGTGGAAATATATACAAAAAACTCTAAGTTTAGATGAAAACTATTCAACATATACTTTGGTTCACCCTTGTTACAATTTTTTAAGACAAAAATTAAATTAATTTACAGTGAATGCCTCCAAAGTATGTGTCTTAAAAGATGGAGTGACTTAGCTTGCTCTCGCATCAATGTTGGCAGCAGTGGGATTCTCCTCTGGCAGTGTCTGCTAACCTTCAAAGTTCAGTTGACTCCAATCTGCATTTTCAGGTTCCTTGTCACTGTTTTGCTTCATTACTCCCATGCATTTGCAAGTTGTAAAGCAAAACTGTCATAAGTTGCCATATGTTAAATATTCTTGCTTATATTTGTCATTTCAGTCTGCTGCCTCTGATTTACGTAATCATGTGTGGAAAATAATTTTATTATTTTCAAACATGGTCGCCCTTTTCACTTTAGCTTATTTTCAGAGATAGCATCTAACTATTGAACAGATGAACACACTATTCATTGTTCTGGTGATAAATTTTATTTTAATGAGTTAATAATTTAACATTCTCCACCAACACCAACTGATACTAAGACCGTTACTTTTGTATCGGACTTCTTATGATACTTCCCAGTTCATATACTGAATTTAAAAACTCAAGGTAATGACTCAACTACATCACTCCTGGCAACCAACCACATCTCAAACAATGACAGCATGAATGTAACTAAATCTCAAGGAATCTATGTTCGTAGTAACCAATAAAACATCAGTAAATATAATCAATCTCACTGAAAAGAAAGACATTTTCCAACGCATTCTATCGGAGAAACTAGCTACCACCGCCAGTGGAAATTTAGCTTCAACTATTAATACATTAGCTATAGAAATTGCAGGAACTGTTAAAACCACCAAATTAAGTAAAATTAGCAATGATACAAAAACTCTCCTGAATAAACGAAGGAAAATGTAAGTAAAACCTTGTAACACATCTTAGAATTTCGCATAACGAAATTAGTTTCTAAGATAGCGAGTTCAATTGAAGTATATGGTACCACCATTTTAAAATCATAAATTCATAAGCTTAAGCATAAGCTTGTTCCTCATAACCTGAAAAAAACCTAATTGAATATACTGAACTGTGCAAGACCATCAGAAAAGAAATAACAGCTGACATCAAGAAATATAACAAAAACCTGGTCAAATCAGTTATAGAGAACAAGAAAGGCTACAAGAAAACAAAACAAAGATTAATGATAGGAAAGAAACTAATAATAGCTATAGATGATCATAACGAAGGTATTACAGACAGTATTGGATCATATCAGGAATTTCTATCAGATCTTATACAGCAAGCACGATGAAAATCCTTTAATGACATCAAGCCCAGACTCACCAATTCCTGAAGTCCTCCCATCTGAAGTTAGAAGGGCAGTGCACGAAATGAAAAAAGGATCAGCTAATGGTTATGACGGCCTACCTATTGATGTACTCTAATTGACTGGAGAAGAAACCTACAGACATGTAGCTAAGGTGTTTTCACAATGCCTTGAAGAGAGAAATATCCCATCCAGCTGGAACCAAGCAATGATTGTGTTGCTACACTAAAAAGGGAGTCCTTACAATATTAAAAACTACCGCCCCATCAGCCTATCATATACAAGGTGTTTACAAAGGTCATCAATAACCGCATCAGTACCACCTTGGACACAGTGCAACCAATTGGACTGGCTGGCTTTAGGTCAGGATTCAGCACAGTAGATCACACCCAAGTCATCCACGAAGTAATAAGTCGAGAAAATGAATACCAGATGCAACTCTGTTTGGCCTTTATCGATTTTGAAAAGCTTTTGATTCAGTCCATCACGCAGCAATCATGCAAGCTTTTTTAGAACAAGGAGTGAACCCAGGCTATATCAACTTACTGTATAACATCTAATCTACTTCCACTGCCTTTGTCAACATCGCTGAAGCCACCAAAGAGTTCCCAGTAGAAAGAGGGGTAAAACAAGGAGACACTATATCCCCCAAGCTATTCACATCAGTCCTAGAGTTGGCAATGTCAAAAATCCAATGGCAAAACCGAGGTTTGAAAATAAATGGAAGAAGTCTCAACAACTTAAGATTCACTGATGATATAGTTTTACTCTCTAACAGTCTGGAAGAGCTCAAAGAACTGATAAATGAACTAGAGGCAGCCCTAACCTCCATTGCCATATCCACCAATCTTAGCTCTCTGGAACTTGTGGAGCTATGAGAGACCTGTCCAGAAAACATAACACCATTATAATCCATACTGACAAGGTGTCAATCACTATGGTGGACCATGGCTGAGCACTCAGGCAAACACAACAGATTTCACCAGGAAACTTTACTTGACCCACAGGTCCCCTTGCAAAGCTTTTCTTCTCAGTTCATTTGCCTCCTAACTACACAGAATTTCTGTACATGCACCCTGTAGCTCCTTTCCAAAATCTACATTGCTGGAAATTATGGGTAAGCTATGGTTGTAGTATATAGTTTGCCCACTGAACAGATTTTTGATCAACGTATCCAATCTCCTTTTCTTCATCAAAGACACTTAATACTTCCTTGAATATCTTCCCAATTTACAAAATACTCTATCTTTTGGTTCCTTCCTTCTATCTATTGATGTAACTTCCCTTTATACAAATATCCCTAACACTCAGGGCCTTGGTGCCCTGCAACAATTCCCAGATACATAACACCACACAGTTTACTAGTATGTCTTTCTTTACATCCTTGAATCACTTCTTTCTCTCCAAAAACTTCTTCATCTTCAATCCTAAGTACATCATCAGCTTTGTGACACTGATATAGGAAAATCCATGGCTCTATCATTTGCAGTGGCTTAGCAATAAGTTGGGAGGACAGGCAAAATTCAATGGGCCCAAATCTGGAGGGGGCCCCTGGCTCCCAGCTGAAGGGGGCTCCTTCAAAAATTGCATTTTCTGTCCAAGGAAATTGAAAAAAAAAAGATCACCCATAAGTTGGGTGCTCCAGTTTGCCCACCACCCCACCTCCAGATCACTGAGGGAGGAAATACAATCTGGTGATTTTTCCACGTGCCTTAACAGTGTAGTTATGCCACTGTTCTATGCCAACCTATTCCTAGGCATCTAGGGAACATTTCCAGAATCACATCCCATTTAAATCCATTGAGTTTCATATATGCCTATATATATGATACATTTATAATCTGTGGCCACAATGAAAACCATTTCCTAGACTTTTTCAATTCTCTTAACCCTTTCAAGTCTGGATGCCACTATATTAACAAATGGCGAGGCGGGCTCCCAAGACTGGATGCCACTTTACTGCCAGAGGCGCGGGCGGGCCTAGCGGCCTGGACGCCACTATATTGCTAGCGCCTCTCTGCCCCACAGGACTGGAAGCCAGTTTATTATCAGCGCCCGTACCGCATCCTAGCGGGAACTAGGGGAACCTCTAGTTCGTTTTGCAGCCGCTAGATGTCGCGGGCATTCATTTTCTTGCATTATGAGCTCCGGAATGATACTAAAAATAGCCGACAACCTGCTCTCGTCCCTTTGCACCCCTCGCTCCCCTCCTTTTACCAAAACAAATCATTCATCGTTCAGCAGTCGGACAGCGTGTTTCTATTTGTTCATTGAGTTCTTGAGTTCAACGTGAAATATGAGTAATCGGGGATTGACTGATGAAGATATTTTGCGGATATTGATGGACAGTGATGATGAAGAGTGTCAGGAAATTTCGTCTGACGAGGATGAGGATAATCAAGTTTCTGTTCCTGGCCCTTCTTCAGTACCAGATCCTGGCCCTTCAGCAGCTAGTCCATTGGCACCTGAGACCGAGGACGATTCAGGATCCGATGCCGAAGTCCAGGAGCCGGTTCAAAAGAAGCAGAAGAGAATTCTTCATCTGACATGGCATTCGTCAAATCTTCGGAAATCAAATGTATTTGATTTTGATGATACCTTAACTGGTTTTGAATATGTGGACTCTGGGGAAGAAGCTTCCTGTATTTTTTCCAAAAGTTTTTTTGTTCATTGACCATGTCTTCGATCGCAGAACACACAAACGAATACTACAGGAGCAACTACGGAGAAGAAGGCAGCAAAAAACAGTCGTCAAAATGGAAGGACACTACTGCGAAGGAACTTTACGTTTTTTGGCAATTTCAGCTCTCATGTCCCGGGTGAAGAAACAAACCATAAATGAATATTGGTCTCAAAATAAACTTATTGAGACACCAACATTCGGGCAGCTCATGTCTCGGGATCGCTACAAAGACATCCTGAGCATGCTTCATTTTTCTGACAACTCGGGATCTGACCATCTCAAAAAAGTTCGGGAAGTGCATGACTACATAAAAGCAGCTTTTCAAGCCAGTTTTACCCCATTTAGAAACCTATGTATAGACGAGAGCCTGCTACTATACAAAGGACGCTTGTTCTTCAAGCAATATATCCCTAGTAAGAGGAGCCGTTTTGGGATTAAACTTTTTGTTTTGTGCAACTGTGAAACAAGTTACATTTTAGATTTCATTGTTTATACCGGACTATCCACAGAATTAGTCGACTATGGACTCGGAGTTTCAGGAAATGTTGTTGCAATGTTGCTGGAGCCCTACCTCAACAAAGGCCACACAGTTTTTGTTGATAACTGGTACTCCAGTCCGGATCTATTTCTTTGGCTTCATGACCACGTAACCAACGCTGTTGGCATGGCAAGATGGAATCAAAAGGAAATGCCTAAAATGCAGGAGAAGCTGAAGCGGGGAGAGTTCTCCTTCCGAACTGCGGAAGATAAGTTGGTGGGGCTAAAGTGGCAAGATAAGAAAGAAGTTTGGGTTCTCTCTATGGTTCATAAAGTAGATATTGTGGATACCCAGAAGAGGGACTGGAAGATGAAACAGTCGATCCTGAAGCCCAATATAATCATTGATTATAACAAGAATATGGGGGCTGTAGACAAGACCGACATGGTTATGTCAACTGTAGAGTGCACAAGAAAAAGTTTAAAATGGTACAAAAAACTTTTTTTTCATTTTGTAGACATGAGCATTTTCAACACTCACAAGCTGTACCAGCATGCGAATAAGAAGAAAATCCCCCTGGCGAAATACCATCTCGGCCTGATCCATGAGATAACCCAAAAATATCATGTGCCGAAAGCAAGGCACCACGGAAGAAGATCAGCGGAGGACACGCCTTTACGTCTGAAGGAGAGGCACTTTCTTCGGAAAATACCAATTCCTGCAGGAGCTTCATCTCATCCTACAAAGGACTGCTTCATCTGCCGAAGTTGCCAAATCAAGAGGAAGAGGACAGTTTATTATTGCAGAGAATGCGATGTCCCTCTCTGTGTGGACGTGTGTTTTGAAGTGTACCATATACAATTGAAAATTTAGAAAAAATATATGAACTTGGCATACAACAGCAAGAAGAAATATCTTTTTATTATTTTTGTGAAAAAACGAGGAAAAACTTTTTCATTTTGAGTTGTAAATAAATAATAAAAAAATAAATAAAAAACCAAAAATAAAAAAATTTTAAAAAAAAGTTTCTAACCCTGCCAGTGCCAGGTCCGAAGCCCTGAATCAAAAAATGGTGACGGGACACTTTAAAAAAAATGAAGAAATAAATAAAATAAAAACCCTTCCCAGTATCAAGTTCGATCACCTCGATCACAAAAAAAGCGATGGAAAACTTTCGTTGGAAAAAAATTTGGCAACTAATCGAATTATTTGTAATAGTTCCAGAAACATTTCTTCTATTGAATTATAATATTCTAGTACAACACGAGTATAAAAAATTAAAAATTTAATGTTATTTTAGTATCGTGATAAGAAAAAAGTTTCTTCTATAATTTCAATTTTCATAAAAAAAATTAACAATAAGTGAGTTTCATTATAGTTTGATATATAATTAAATAAATCGAGTCAATTTAAACAAATTAAGCCTCTGAAAATGAGTGTAAAATTGACGCGAAACCGGGGAGGGGTGAGCCGTAAATGCCGGGCGCTCGCGGGCGAGGAGTGCCGGCTGAGGGGAGGGGCCGGCGGGGCAGGCTCCCGTCCCCGCGGCTACCTCGCAGCCAGGAGCAGTCAACGCGAAAGGGTTAATAATAGCAATTCATCTGGATGAATTCCCATACAATTATCACATTCCTCAATGTGGACATTTCCTACATCAGGGTGCCTTTCACACCTCCATCCATATCAAGACCACTAATTTATAACTATCTAAATTTCAGCATATGCTATCTCTTCTACACCAAATGTTCCCATCTTTGTGGCTTAGCTATCTTTAGCACATGTTCCAATGATGAATCCTTTTGAAAGTATACCAAAAACCTATTACAAGCTCTCATTTCTCACTGCTACCCAGCATATCTTATACATAAAAACTAATATCTATTTCAGATGCCTACCTTCCACAAAACTACTCTCATCCTGAACTTCTAGAAACCATCCACAGCCATGTATATGTCACCCAGTTCTCTCCTGGTCATGATTTCAATAATCATATCCTGTGACATTGGTATGACTTCTTTCATTCATCTATAAATTTGCAATTTTCTCCTCAAAATTTTACCAACTAACCATTGAAAATGTTTCAGCATACCACACAGTGTCAAGAACAGCATGGTCCACAGATACTTGCCCTTATATTGTCCAAAACCACCACGTGAATACTTTCTATGCCACATACCTCACTGTAAAAGTTGCAGCATTCAACTGGCTATTATGATCAATTGGAATCTGACCATATTGGAAACCATTCCAATCATTCACCAAGCTATTTCCACCACAACCCCAAGTCATATACCAACCTAACCTGCCTCCATTGCTGTAGTTCCTCTGTAGGCATAACTACCAATTGGTTCTCAATCAGAATTAATTGTCACTGGCAAACAGTGTAATCTATCTAACTGGACAATCTTTACCAGTTCCTACAACTCTGACTCAATCTCAATGATTGTTTTACAGTCAGATCTGGTCCAGAAAACTGTCACAATGTCTGATCTTCATAAATCGGAACAAACTTACCATAATATCCTGGAAATAAGACATCATTTTGGACTTAACCTCTGATAAGAAGCTACCAATAAATTCCATCATTTATTATTTTTTCTTTACTTGTGTTTTATATTATTTCTCTGATATTTTTTCATTATTGTAACTGAATTTTATATTTTTGTACTTAAACATATTCATTTGCGTGTTCCACCACTGACAGTGGTACTGTTTCTCTACAGTTATCAATAGTTTATTTCACAATAGTTTATCCCTCCATCCTTATCTCCCCCATCCAGTTCTCCAAGGTCAAGCCAGTTATGTGGTAAGCATTGGTGTGTGTACACCTTCCATGCCAGATGACTCATTTATTTCTGTATTAGAAAGTTTTTAAACCACAATATTATAGAATAATCTCCAACTCATTTTTTGTGAGATAACAACAGCTCTCCTGCCTTCACCTATGGTGAGTGATAGGTGTATTATCTGTATCTTTTGTTATTTTCACTGTGCGAAAGTTTTTCTTTATAGGTTTACTGGTGAGGTCATGCTAGAAGTTAAAGCCATGGAGTGGACTGGTATCAGGAATTTGGTATCCTATTTTATATCTGTGGAGTTCAGAGCAGTTAGTAGTATCAGGAAAAAAAACTCTGACAGTTCTCACCATAAAATAGCTCTGACAGTTTTTGTCATAAAATAGTTTCTGAGGTTGTAAGCTGGCACCAGATTCCAATGGATGTTCTATGTAACCAGTATAAACTGTTTGCCAGTAGAGGATCATCCTGATGGACAGTTGTTGCATTGACATAGCACTGCTCCAAGAAGTCATCCTCATAGATTTGCGTATCACTGGTTTTACCCTCTTCCTAAATTCCTCCCCAGATGGTGGTACAGGAACTGCAATTTTAGTCAAAGATGGCATCCCCTGCAGGAATGCTGATATCCTGGAAACGGGGAGGGGAATCCCAGTCTTTATAAATGAAATCTTGGTCGTCAACGTTTACGCACCCTCAGGAACTAACAAAAGGAAAGAGAGATCAATGTTCTTTAAAACCAACGTTCCTTTCCTTCTCAGGAATAATCCGACAAAAATCATAATGGGTGGAGACTTTAATAGCGTCACTCACCCAAGAGACCAACACCCGAACTTCAACAGATGCCCTGAACTAGAAAACTTGATTAACGGGTTACACCTCGTGGACTCATTCAGACAAACCCAGGGAGATCTCCAGAAATTCACATATATCACCAGCTCATCAGGCAATAGGCTAGATCGAATATACGTAACCAGTAACTTAGCAAGTGAAATATGTAGCACTGACATAGCTCCTATAAACTTCTCAGATCACTGCAGTTACCTGTGTCACATAAAAATGCCGCCTCAATCAGTTAGGAGGAATAAAGGGTATTGGAAAATGAATACTTCATTACTAAACGACGCAGAGCTTAAAACCCTTATCCATAGCGCCTGGCAATCCTGCTTGCAACATTGCCATCAATACAGAAATAGCTTGGAATGGTGGCTACTCAAAGCAAAACCATATCTCCGCAAAAAAATAATACTCTACTCAAAACGGAAAAGATACTGGCAGAACGAGACTATCGAATTCTACTATAGATGCCTACGAGAACTGTACGAAGACACGAACCCAAACCCATCCACCTTCGCACTGATTAAAAAATACAAGGCAAAAATAACTAGGCTTAAGGAAAACAGCACAAACAGTCTATTGTTAAGATCAAAGCCTAAAAATATAGTAGAAGAAGAAACTGCTTCTCTATATCATTTAACGAGAGCCGAGAAAAGAAGAGATCAGACCTTGATCGCGGAGATAAAGAACAACAACGGCGATACGTTAAGAACTCAAGGGGAAATCGTCAATGCCGCACTCTTGTATTTTTCAGACCTCTACACAGAGGAAGGAAATGATGAAAGAGCAGCCCAACAGTTTTTAGAACCCATCAACAGTGTTATCTCCGACATTGAAAGGGAAAACCTCTCCAGAGATTTTGACCCTGAAGAGATGGAAGTCTCAATCAGGAAGGCAGCAAGAAAGAGATCACCCGGGCCTGATGGAATACCAGTTGAATTTTATTCCATGTTTTGGCCTCTGATAAACAGGAAACTACTCCAAGCAATGATTGAAATATGGAGGATCAGCATTATACCCCAAGTTTTCAGTGAAGGGATAATCGTGCTCTTACCAAAGAGCAGCAAAAGCAAAGAGGTGAGACACCTGAGACCAATTACACTACTTAACTCAGATTTCAAAATATTAACCAGAATGTTAAAGAAAAGACTAGAACCGTTTTTAAGTAGGATTCTCGGTAGTTATCAATCAGGCCCCATACCAGGACGAGGCATAATCCAAGCCACGAACGAATATAGAGATATAATCTCCATTGCCGCTGAAAAAAAATCCCACGCAGCAATCTATTTTGCTGACCTAGAAAAAGCCTATGACCGCGTGAATCACCAGTTTCTGCTAAAAGCCTTAAGAAAATTTGGTTTAGGTGTAAGTTTCACTACAACGGTGGAAAAAATAACAACTAATGTTTCCTCCAAACTCCTAATCAACGGCACATTGACCAGATCCTTCAGATTAACGTGATCTGTAAGACAAGGATGCCCTCTGTCAATGATACTTTTTAGCATCTCAATAGAACCTCTGCTAAGACATATAGACAAAACCATCAAGGGATACCTTTTCGACGGAAAACGAGTAAGCTGCCGAGCATATGCAGATGACGTGGGCTTTTATGTCACTTCACAGGACGACTTGAATAAAATCACAAACGCCATTAAACTCTTCCAGCAAGCAACAAACGCAAGAGTAAACGTTAACAAGTCCGCAGTACTTCACATTGGTAAAGGACTCACAGGTCCGGGGAAAAATCTTCTGGGTCACGAAGTTACGAAACATACATCCCTAGGAATAATACTCGAGGAAAACCCCAAAAAAATGTCCACAAACAACTGGAGAAATACCTTAAATAAAGTAAGAGCAATTCTGAGAGCGCACAGTTTCAGAAGCCTCAACATGGTCCAAAAATCAAGAATGATAACCACCTGCATCCAAGGCAAAATAAGCTACCTAGCCCAGGTATTACCAGCGCCTGACCCCATTGCGGAAAATCTGCAAAAAGCCTTATGTTGGTTTGTATGTCAAAACGACATATTTAAGGTAAAATTTGAAACGCTTACCTGACCAAAAATAAAGGGAGGCCTGGACGTCATCAATGTAAAGGCCAGGTGCAAAGCTTTACTGATACATGCAATAGACAAGCTGAAAGACAACGACTCCAGTTTCACAACTTCAGTTATGAGGCACTACAAACCACAATGCACGAAAGCCCCAGTCTACATAGGAAACATAGGGAAGAACTTAAACCAGCTCAGAATCTATTTTCTAGAAAAAAGTTATTTCGAAACGAGCTTAGACCCTCCGCCACCCAAAACAACAAGGGACATCTATATTAGACTTTCAACAATGGCCGAAAGAAACAACATTGAATTAAAATATCCGAGTACTAACTGGCCCCAAGTTTGGCGAACCATCTTTAACAAAAACCTTCCATCCGAGGTAATGTCCGCATGGTATAAAACAACCAACGAACTAATACCGACAAACGAAAAACTTTTTCGGATTCATCAACTGATAGGTGCCACAAATGCGGCAACACAGACACCCTTTTGCACCGTTTCTCGTGCGGAGAAACACAGCGCATTTGGATATGGCTGAAATACAAGTTAGCACAGCTGGACGGAACCACAATTTCAATACAGGAAATCCTCAGACTGGATAAGATCCGAAAACCAGCACGGAAACAAAATGCCGCAACATGGCTGCTAGGCCATACAGTACTATATGTTTGTCAACACCACGACAAAGAATACACCAATTACATCTCCTTCATGGAGAGAGAATTCGCTAAGGCGACCACTTCTCCCCGTTACGCCAGCTCATACGGCAACGCACTGCAATCCCTCGTAATGGGCGGACACCCAAGCATTCCGTAACAACACACACAGGGGTGCCAACCCGGAAGAGCGCAGGAGAAGACAGCTGCCGAAGAAAACAAAACTCACCGGACGACCACGCTGCAAGCCCACAAGAAGTGAACAGTGTGAATGATGAATTTAACAGAAGCATGTATCTTCGTATTTCACATCCAAGAAGTCTGTATCTTAAATCTTTGTATTTGCACCAAACTATGATTTTGTGTCTTGTATCTTGTACCTGGCATTGATACCTTTATACCTAGTACCATAAATCTCTGAATTTTTGTAACCAGTAAATAGGAAAGTAATAAACCAAAAAAAAAAAAAAAAGTGTAAGTTGGCAAATGAGGTATGCAGATGTGCAAGTGGCATGTCCTATAATAGGACAAGGTTCTCCTATGGTAGGAATGAACTAGGTCGTTATAGCTGAATACATGCTGAAAGTTTTACGGCAAGATGTATTTCATTGGAAAGATCAATGTGGCAGTCAAGGAGAACCAGGAAGAGAGTATTTCTGGATCAGGAAGTTTTTGATGTTGGGTGACCTGCTGGAGTATGTGGTGGGAGGGGGGAGGAAAGGAAAGTTGGGATTTTTAGGAAAAAGATGCTTATTTCTGGGAAGGAATAAAAAAAAATCATTCCGAGAGTTGTATGAACATTTGGTGGCAGTACGAGAGATTTGTTTTGTACAAACTCAGATTGAAAACAATAGGAAATCAGAGCTTGTGTTTTGTTTTGGGAGTACCTGGAAACTGATTCATGGTTGGAACCAATATTCCTTGGATTGCATGGAAATAAGGAAGGGAATGTTTGCATTCAAGGAGTGGATACTGATGAAGTGTAGGTATTATTGTAAGATTGTGGGCTTCGTGAGCACGAATGTGTGAAAAGCTTTTTGTAGTACAGAAATGTCCATATCGAGGAAGGTAATGAGTACATGGAATACGTTTGGGTGAAGTTGAAGGAATGGCTATTGTTTTTCTCCAGGGGTCCAGATCATAAACACAATGAACAGCCAAAAGTCATTGGATACCACCTAATATCATGTGGGTCCAGATCGTAAATACACTAAAATGCCAGGATTCATGGGATACCAATATTATCATGTGGTACCCCCTTATGCAGAGCAAAGTACAACATTCCAATGTGGCATACACTCAGAAAGTCGCAGGAAGCCCGCTGAAAATATATTCAGCCAAGC
The DNA here is from genome assembly GCA_031002005.1 of Vandiemenella viatica. NCBI lineage: Eukaryota > Metazoa > Arthropoda > Insecta > Orthoptera > Morabidae > Vandiemenella > Vandiemenella viatica. The sequence goes on along the minus strand of JARYHS010013630.1, from coordinate 169,327,147 downwards.
TTCCTCTACAGCCGCCCATAATTATGAAAGTGCAGCCAGTGCTCGAACTGACCTTTTGATCACTTCCCAGATATGTTCAATTGGATTCATGTCAGGCGATCTAGGTGTCAAAGTCATTCACTAAAATTGTCCAGACTATTCCTAGAAACAAATCGTGTACATGGCGTACAATAGTCCTGAAAAAGTCTGTCATGGTTTGGGAACATGAAAACCATGAATGAGTGAAAATAGTCTCCAAGTAGCTTAATTTAACCTGTTCTAATTAATGGTCCATTCATTTTGACTAAAGGTACCAGTCCATGCCACGTAAACAGAGCCAATACCAGGAGGGAACGACCACTAGCTGGCTCAGTGCTTTCCTGACAAGCCAGGGCCATAAGCGCATGGGATTTGCATCATACTCAAAACCTACTAGAATCGTGGCTATTTCAATCACACACCCAGTCATTTAGGATCTAAATGAATTGTTCGTGAGCACAGGAGAGGTGCTCCCAACAATGACATTTTGTTAGCAGAGGCACTAGTGTCAGTCTTCTGCTGCCATATCCCATAAACACCAAATTTTGCTGCACTGTCCGCACACATACGTCCCCATTGACTGCTGATGTTCTTTGATGCAGTGTTGTCTATCTGTCAACAATAACACATAGATGCAGATGTCACTGGTCTTGGTCATTAGGTAGATGTGGACAGCCACTGCATTATCCATGGCAGGAGGTAATGTTGGAAATTAATATTTTATTGACACTTTGGATCGAGGAATCTTGAATTCAGGAACAATTTCCAAAATGGAATGCCCATACGCCTTATGCCAATTACCATTTGATGTTCAGAGTCTGTTAATTCTTATCACGTCACGCACCCTTAACATGATTCACGAGGATACAAATGAAAGGCATTGCACTTTTATATGTTTCTTCCGCGGTGCTACCATTATCTTGATATTGCCTCTTCCTATATCTTAACTTCTGACTCTTCGGTATATATCATCCATAAACCCAAACTACAGAAGAGGATCAAATGGGATACTATTCAGAAATTGCTTCTCTAGAAGACTTGGGAAGTGGTTGGTATAATTTGGGGCCATGCAGATACCTGTGGCAGTGTCACATATCTGATAATAAAGTTGGCAGTTGAAGGATGATTAGTTTCTGGAGAGGATGAAGAGGGCTAAGAAATGAGAAAGGATGTGCTGGGTAGATTGTTTTGGTGGCACATATGTAGGATTGTCAAAATAAATGAGCTACTGGGAGTGGGAAATGTTTGTTTACAATAAGGTGACATCAATTGAGACAAGTAAGAAGTCTGGAGGTAGAGGTGTGGGCCCTCAAGTGAGTGATGAGTGCCTCTGATTAAGAAATGAAGGTTTGGCACAAAAACTAGGAAAGGTTGATCCAAAATGGCTGAAATCCATTCAGTGGGAGAACCATAGGCTGCAACTATAAGTCATTTGCCAGTGTGAGATTCGTGGATCTGGGAAGATGGTTGATGTACTGATATTTTCAGGAGTTAGAGAGGCCTTGTAAGAAGATCGGGAGGCCATGGATAGTCTGTATTACATGGTAAAATAATGGAAGCAATGGGATTTGTGGAGTGTGGAAGATAGGTGTTGGAGTGGGAAAGTTCAGGCCTCATAGTTAAGGTGGCCCAAGGCCACAGTCATAGAGGCCCTCATTAGATGGGAGGATAGTGAAACCCTTGCTCCTGATCAATTCTCTTATGGCTCAGGTTTCAAAGGAGCTGAGATTATGAGGACGTGGTAGTGTGAGAAACTCGTGGAACAGAAAAAGGAAATGGTTTGAAAAAGGGGAGTTGGTTCCAATTGGGATGGAGATTTGAACTGCTGTTCGCTGGACCTAATCTCGTCACACCAGTTGCCACTCTTCTTTGTGGCAGTGAAGTGATACCGCCAACAGAGAGTACAGAAGAATGCTAGTGATTTTCTGGATACATCAATATGATCGTAATCTGAAGTCGATGAGAATGCCATAGAAAGGACAGAGAGCTTTGGTTCAAATAGATCAACATATTCTTGATTCCAGGCAAACCCCTGCTTTAAGCTCCAGGCTCTTATTAAACCCCACCAGTACACTAATCATTTACTTTTTCAACCGTGTTGCCAAGTGTTGGTGAAACATGTAACTTGTTTCCTGTATGATAGTTGTATTTTTGTTTTGTGAGATGAGTAGTTTATGAGGCGGAAATTGAGTACAGTCCCAGAATTTGCCTAGGTCAGCATTTCTCAATCTTTTTCAAACCAAGTACCAGTAAATTAAAAAAATGTTATAATAATGCTGTGGAACACTAACTTATGTGTGCCTTTTGTTTCACCTATATGTATTTTATTAATGTCTGGGAAATATTGTATTACACCATTATGTCATAATAAATCTAAAAGCATGTTTTAAATTTCAATTGATAACTTTTTTCAAAATGGAAGTGAACTATTAAAACTTAATTACATAATGAACAGACCCTTAATATTTAATAACCAAATGAATAATGATGTTGGTGTAGGCTGGATGCTATTGTATTCCACCGATCTACATGCTTAAAATAAAATTAAGGAGACCTGACAACTTATACTGTTGTTCAATTCACCACTCTTACAGTATCAAGCATACAAAATGCCATGGTCCCTTATACCTACTACAAGACCTTCAGTAAAGAGTCATTAATCTAATCCTTAAACGAACAGCACTCTCTTTGATGTCGAGTGGAAACTTATTTAGTGAACAGTCAATTTGAAGAACACTGCTCTCATATCCTATAAATGCCAGATTTTTGCTTGGTGATTTAAATATTAGTAGCTTTTAAATAGTTGTATTTGTAGTTCATTCTCGCTTATTGGCTACGCTTCCTGACACCAGTTGATGCGAAGGATTGTCTTGCAATTTGTGGTGACTGGAATGTCGTCACAGATAGTATTGACAGAACTCCTGTAGAAAGTAAAACAGTGTTCTCCAGTTCTCAAGAATGTTATTGATGGATTTTGAGTAGAAGGATATTTGGTGGCACCATCACCCTGGAGTATCTAGATATACATATGTTGGTATGTATACTTGGAAGTCCTGGTCTAGGATACACATGTTTCAATCAAGAGGACGCGATTAAACAACAATTACAACATAGAAATTTTATCGTACGTTTTGTGACCATTGTGCAGTAATATTTTCTTCCAGGACATCCCAAACTATAAGAGCTCCATTTTGGAGATTTCCTAATGAATCCTTGTAGAAGATCAATACTTTAAGGAAATGAGGGGAAATAACATCACAACATACAACATTAAAATCCAATTTTTTAATGATTCAGTGCTGCATATCTTTGACGAGTTGAAAACAGAAATTAAATTTGTCATTTAGATTTATACAAAATTGATTGGCCAACAGCAGGGAATTCATGTGAAGCACTTGGACGACAGTTCATATACAACATTAACAATGACATAAAATCTGTAACAGAAAAAATGAGATGGAAGCTATGAGGGACAGTTTAAAATAATAATAATAAAAATAATAAAATATGGATAACGAGCTTCTGAGGTAGCTGCCTTGAAAGAAGTGTTTAAGGGCTTTTCTGCCAATGCCAAAATGCAATACTGTAGGCTAGTTAGCCACAACACAGACGGAGCGCGTGGCAAATCGAAACTCTGTTACTTTTGAATATGAATAATTATTCGAGGATTCCCGGCCAAAAATATGAGAAAAAAAATTATCTCAAATGGCTATGAATAAAAACTCATTCCTTCCTACTGCCACAAACACCACTAAACGTGTTTTTCATTATTGAAGTATTCGCATCTACTCTAGGCGATAAACGGCTATTTGTGTCTAAAGTACTACTACAACAGATACTAATGAACAGCTGGATCGGGAATCGAACCTTCCGACTCAACATGAAGTCTCAATCATTAAAAACTCATCCAGCAGGCTTGATATTTAGGTCAACATATACAAAATTACTCTGAAAGGAGGACGAAGTAATGCTTTGGAATGATCCCAGCACTCGCCTAGAGTGATTTTTGGGAAACGAAAGGAAACTTGACTGTGTATCCTCATGAATGTTAGATCCAATCACCCACCTGGCTTGGTATTCTATGATCCTCTTAGCTTTCCACACAAGATGCATGTTTTTGATGATAATAACATCGTCAATGTCTTTACCATTATGTAGCTTACATTCAAACTGTTAGAAATAACACTGTGTAAAATCTTTCTTAGTGATCTTAAGAGATACAACAGCATGAATATAAAACCTTGTTTGGTAAAGTTTGTAGACTGGTTGATGGAGGAGATATTACTCTAACTTCCCTTGTTCAGAACTGACTTTGTTGCGATCTTGTGATAAGCCTGTCGTCTCTATTCATTCAGTATAACCTACATCTCAAATTACTGCTTACTAACTGTTATTCATTACTTTGCTTTTAAAAACTCACCCACCAGCCTAGATATTTCGACTGGCATACAAGAAATAACTGTGAAAAGAAGACGAATGGAATTCACTGAAGAGAGAACCTGCGATCTGCATTATGACAGTCCCGAACATTAAAAACTCACCTATTGGGCTCGATATTTAGAACGTCATACGAAAAATAAGTCTGAAACGCAGACAACTTTAATGCACTGGTATTATTCCAGTAGTCGCATTGATTGATTTTGGATAATGTTATGAAACCTGACTGTAAGACCATGCTGGAAATCAAGCTCTGATGACTGAATTTCCTAAAAAAAAAACAAAACGTTCTTTAGCCTTTCGAGATATCGTGTTTTCTCCTATAAAAATTTTAAAAATAATCTTTTCTTGAAGACTGTTAAACAAATAGCGCTTCCTGTTAGTTGATGCAACAAATTCTTCAATTTTGTTTCATTCATAACTCACTAAAATTGATTTTTTTAAAAAAATTTAATGTCTTTAGTTTTTTATAGTCTTAGCCCAGTGAGTCGGCTACTGATAACCTACACTACTTTATAAACAGCCCATGACTCTTAGCACGCACAAGTAAAAGTGACGTTTAAGTTTCTGGTATGTTCATGGTTGAAGCCTTCCCAAAAGGAGGTATAAGACTAGTATTAGAGTTAGGGTGGCTAGTTCCTTCCTTCCTTATCTTACTTAAGGGCACCTGCAGTTTACGTAGAAAATGAACCATGGAATACTTCACAGCAAGCTTTGTCTGGATACAGGCCTATGAGTATCCACCACTGATACAGGAATTCGAACTGGGGGCCTTTCTATCTCCAGTCAGACGCTTTAACCACTGAGTCACTCCGGCGCTAAAAGATCTGTAGTTTTGTGAGATGCTTTTATATTAACAGAAAGCAAATGTCATATGAGTTCAGAACTATCGAGGAATAAAATGGAGATATTAAAATAATGTTCCCAATACAATAGCTAAGGCACACAAATTCATCAGAAATTTTCACCTAGTTATATAATGACAGTTAGGAACATTGTAATACCCTTAAATATGTATTGTACCCTAGAACTATGAAAGATGAAAATGAATTTCAATAACTCATTGAAAATACATGCACTGTAGTCCAGATTGGTGATGTTATAATTATTTTAAATCCCATTCATCTTTAAAAAAAGCAGCTAGTATAAGACTTTACTATGATGGTTTTACTAACTATGAACATTCTCACAAACTCAGTCTCCTGGCTGCCATGCATAAAGCGGTAATCTTACTGAGGAAAGGAAAAACTAAAGGAACCCATAGAAAGGACGCATTATAACATTCTTCATCATTTTATGGGGTCATTAGATATTGTTGGCTACTGTTAATAAAGTGTGCCTTTACAAAAAGAACCACCGCGGCATTTCCTTAGAGCGTTTTCGGAAAATCTGAATCATCGAGAATGAACCCGGGTCCTTCCGAAGACCGAAGACCTAACTAAAACTTCATTGTTCACCCACCAAGTTCAAATGGTTGTGGAATATCAATTAAAGTATGCGGAAAAAGGCCAGAAGTTAGCTTAAAAATAATTTAATAATGAGGAACATCTTTACTACACCAAATATCTATTTACTTGTTATAAGTTAATTAGATGAATTAATAATGAAATCGGTTATGAGTTTTTAGTAATAGATATAGCGTTTAATAAATATTTCGAATAAAAATATTTTAATCTTCTATTTAACATCATGATAGAATGGATTAATCACTAGAAATGAAAACTCAGACGGTGTAATTAAACACAGTAAAAACGGTAATTTCTGTTGTCCAATATTGGGCAAAATACTTATGATGTCTGGACACAAAAAAATAATATCATAGTAAATCGGATTAATTACTGGAAATGATATAATTTTGTGTTTAGTTAATATTTAGAATAAAATGGATTTATCACTCTTAATAAAAACTCACGGGGTGTGTGTGGGAGCAGGTGGTCGCTCAAATGGACTAACAAAATAACATTAGAATCTCATGTGATCTAACAAAATAACAATAGATAAGTGGTTCTTCACTCAAGTGGAGAGGGGGAATACTAGAAAAATAGATTAAAAAATGGCCTAATTAGCATAACAATAGAGGGAAGGGGAGGCAGCTGAGACTGGGGTTAGTGGGGTGGGGATGGCAGGTGAAGGTTAGGTTAGTGGGAGCAGGTGGTTGCTCAAGTGGCCTAACAAAAGAACGATAGATTCTGAAGTGGCTTAACAAAAGAATAATAGAACAACAGAACAATAGAATAATATATAAGTGGTTCTTCACTCAAGTGGGGAGGGGAAACAATAGATTCTCAATTGACCTAATTAGCATAACAATAGAGGGAGGGGAGGTTTGAAAATGTCTGACAGGTCCATTGTGTCTACAACTTCTACTACTACTTCTACTACTCTGGGACTCTACTTGGACAGCAAACTGCCATGGAGCCGTATAAATTATATTTGAAAGAAGGTGAGAAAATTGTTAAACATAATTCGATCCATCACACGAACGTGGTAGGATACAGACCCTTCAAACCTACTGTTTCTATCCATAATCCACCCAGTAACATATTATGGAAGCACTCTCTTCGGGAATGCACCAAAATACGTCTTGGAAAAATTGGACAGGGCTCAACATAGAGCCATAAGACTGAGCCTAAGAGCAATGATGTCCAGTCCTACCAACTCCCTTCTGATAGAAGCAATAGAAATTCCTGGCATATAGATACGCCAGGAACTTCTCACAAAAGAATACCTCATCCGCATCTTTGCAATAAAGGAACATCCTCTACAAAAGAAGCTGTCACTCGAGAACAGAAGACTCACATGTTCACTGTCAATGAGAGTGCTCCTACTATACACTATACAAGGAATACGAAAAGATCAAACCACTCATGTTAAAAAGCCACACTATTCCAGGCTTTACTTTATATTCAAATTGAAACTTGTAAATTCGTGTTTAGGTATTAACACCCTTCAGTTGATTGTTACTTTTTTTGCAGTATCAACAGAAAGGAAACAACCACATTTTTATTAGCTAAGCAATGATGGGGCGATTATTCTCGAATAAAGAGAAACAAATAAGATTGCAATATATATATATATATATATATATATATATATATATATATTGCAATGTAAACAAAACATCCACCATACTTCCGCATTAAAAGTTGCAAATGTGAATGTGAAAGCAGAGGTAGAATTTAATGCACAAGTTTCACACTTGATGATGTGGAGCTCCATTACATCCCTAATATGAATCCACAACAAGTTACAAGAAAACTCAGATAAATATATGATAATGTTTAATGTTGGCTAAATGGTTTTAGACCAAAGGCTAAAATAAGTAAATAAAAAATATTTCTCCATCACCAATGCTTTCTCATGCCTTCTTAGTTATTTTTTGGTAGTATTTCATTTTGATAGAATTGTTGAATTGTAGTGATGTTCATGGTAGGGCTTGTTTTGGGTAGAGCATTTTCTGGTAGGCATGTGCCCTTTAATTTTGTTGGCACTTTTTTCGCTATTTTCCAAAAACTTTAGCACATTTTTGACATTTCCTAAGCGTAGATTTGGCATAAAATAATTTTTTGAGTTGGCAACTCGGTCAGCTATCAAGATATCGAAGCGAAAGATTATTCCTGCAGACTTCTGTCAAATAATTTAGTCCATGTCATGTCAAGTTGTTGTTCTTCGCTGATCCAAAGAAGACCCCTAAATGTTATTAAAGGAGTATCCCATGAATTTTATGTTAGAATATCAGAGAAGAACCTAAGTTATTAATTTATGATAGTGCAATAATGTAAAAATAACTTCTGATTCAATTCACTTGCCAATGACCCCTTGAAAAATGAACAGAATACGGATCAGTATTTTTTCAGTACTTTATAAGTTTTATAATTGTAGATAATAGACATCGTGAAAGTTTTAAAATAAGAAAATATCTGTTATCCAATGATAATAATCATCATAACTGGATTGATTGCGATGGAGCATATATCCATGAGGCAATTTCCTCACTCACACACTTTCAAATTGAACAAATATTTAATTTAAACTCTTCAGATGTATGAGGTACTTTTTTTACCATATTAATCTCAGACTATGTTAGACCTACCTACAAAAGAAATTTTCACATCACCTTGGAATCCAAGAACAGTTAATGATACTAAAGACAATTAATGAACTATAGTAAAAATAAAGCCATCACCCAACATAACTGAAGGCATGATTGTTATGATGTACATATAAATATGAACACACTTTTCAATACTTTGGCACAAATCTTAATAATGTTTAGAGGTGAGAAATATGGCAAGAAAATCAGATATGTACACATTGAGATTCACCACATGACAGAAGTTCCTCTGATGATTGATGTAGCTCGTTGTCTCAATATTTGTATTTATTGGTCCCGTTGCATCACACATAGTACAAAGTACAAATGATATGGGATAAGTCGAAAATAGTATGTGTGCAAATAAGATAGGATAGGGAAAATAAACAGTTACCCGTCACTTACCACAGATGAAGGCAGGAGGGCGAGACACGTAAAAACACAAAAACAAAAGAATTACACAATATTTCGACTTTTTAGTCTTCCTCATGTAGGAGGCGAGACATATGGCAGGGGGAAAGATGTGGTCACATCCGAGCCTGCCACATGAATGAAGCACAGGCGGAAAACGCGTGGTAGTGGAAGAATTGCCGGGAGGGGTGGGGGGGGGGGGGGGGGTAGGGAATAGGCTTGACCAGCGATAAAAGTGAAACAAATGAATATAATGTCTGTGTAGCTTAGTTCAAAAAGTTATAATTGAAAATAAAGGGAGATAGAATAATTTAAAATATATATATATATACAAAAAATAAAAAATAATAAAATAAATAAATAAAGAGGAAAATATATATATATATAAAAAATATATATATATATATAAATAACCGACTGTAAAATGAAATGAGAGATAGCAAGTGACAGGTTTAACGTAGGTTTAGGCCAGGGGTGTGTCTGGTGTCAAGGATATGTTGATAGGCTAGTTCCCATCTGCGGAGTTCTGAAGGGGTGGTGGTATTTGGAAAAACTCTAATAGCTCTGACTGTGAAACAGGTGTTGAGGTTGTTTGAATTATGGAAGTTTGCATGAATTGCCACGGGATGGTCTGGGTTGGAAGTATAAACTGTTTGCCTGTGGCCATTCATTCTGTAGGAAAGTTGTTGAGTGGTGAGACCAATGTAAGAGGCAGTGCAGTGGATGCAGGTGAGTTGGTAAATAAGGTGAGTGGTAGCACATGTGGCATGTCCAATTATAGGGAAAGATTTGCCTGTGACAGGATTAGAGTAAGTAGTGGTGGTAGGGTGCATGCTGCAAGTTTTACAGCGGGGTCTGTTACACGGGAAAGATCCCTGTGGAGGTCTAGGGGAGTCGGTAGGTAAATACTTGTGGACCAAGATGTTGTACAGATTGGGCGGTCTGCTGAAGCAAGTGCGGGGAGCAGTGGGTAGGATTTTGGGAAGGAGGAGACGCATTTCAGGGAAGGAACGTAAGAAATCATGCCCATGGCGGAGTATCTGGTTGACAGATTCCTGGCCAGGAAAGAACTGGGTGACAAGTGTTGGACCACGGTCAGCTTTAGGAGGTGCAGAACGAGGGTTGTGGGTGATGGCACGGGAAATTTGTTTTTCCACCAGATCATGGGGGTATTGGCGGGAAACAAGGGCTTGGGATAGTTTTTTGGAGTAACTGGAGATTGATTCATGATCAGAACAGATGCGTCTGCCACGGATTGCAAGGCTGTATGGGAGGGAACGTTTAATGTGGAAGGGGTGACAACTGTCAAAGTGTAGGTATTGTTGTAAATTGGTCGGTTTAATGTGTACTGAGGTATGGAGGGTCCCCTGTCGTAGGGTGATATCTACGTCAAGGAAGGTGATGTGCAGGCATACACGTACTCTCTCTCTCTCTCTCTCTCTCTCTCTCTCTCTCTCTCACACACACACACACACACACACACACACGAGCATTTTATCAATGCTGTGGTCACTCATAAGATATCTGTAAAAGTTTGATAAAGAATAAGATTTATAATTACGAATAACACATGATTTTTCACTATTAAAGTCTATCATTTGGTTTGAAAATACTCATCAATACTGTAGAAGCAGTGGCCGAGCAAGTACTCCTTCAGTTCTGAAGTGAATTTTGTATTTTCTATTACAGTTTTGATGCTATGTGGTAGGTTACTAAACAATCTGATTCCCATATGAAGTGGTCCTTTCTGACATAGGGTAGTATTTGTTTGTGGTATATGTAAATCTAGTAACTGTCTAGTTTTATATGTTTGCACATCATTGTTTGTCTGTAATGTATACCCAGAAGCTTCAGTATCTTTTTTTAATGAATGTTATGGTTTCCAGCATATATATACAGGGCAGTGGTAGAATTTGCATCTTTCTAAATAAAAGTCTACATGAGGTTCTACTCTGTACCCCATTCATAATCCTAATAATTTTTTTCTGTATTTTGAAACATTTGATACTTGGCAGGGAATTTCCCCAAAATATAATACCATACCTTAATAATGAGAGCACATATGAAAAATAAATATTCTTAATTGTTTCATCTGATATGCAGCCAACTAATATTCTCATCATGTAGTAAATGGTATTTAGTTTTTTTACAAAGGTGATCAATGTCTGTATTCCATTTTAAATTACCTTGTAATTCCCAGAAATTTTGTGTTTCCTACATTTTTCAGTAGATCATCACAGAGTTTTACAGTAGGTGCTGGGGTATCTAAATTACTTTTTGTCCTGAAGTGTATGGCATGTGTTTTTTCTATGTTTATTATTAGTTTGTTTTGAGAAAACCAGTTTGCTAAGTTTTTAGAACAGTGTTCAGTGTACCTTCCATCATCCGGTATTGAGAAGTCAGATTTCCAGCTTCATTATTCCCTCTGCAATTGGTTCCAGTCTTTCACAAGTTGTAGTTGTGTACTCTTCTTCTGCTATTTGAGGCCTTAGATTTCACTTGGCATGTTTCCTTTATATAAATTTCTCCTTCCAAATTTTGAGGCTATTATTGTATAATTTATTTATTTTCCATATGCAACTTAGCCCAGCACCTAGTATCTAATCTGGGCCCTTATTTCCACTCATTTACATTTACATATGTTTTTATCTTATATATATATATATATAAAACATATTAACAAATAAACAATGAATGAAAGAAAATTTTGATTCAATTTCCAATAACTACTACATCTACTGTTATTAAACAGAATGGGTACCACACCACTACTAAATCTACTACTACTGTCACTAATATTACTGCTAACATTACTACTGCTACTACTAAAACCATTACTAATACTACTAATTCTACTATTACCACCACCAATTGTCACAGCCGCACTTCGGTCCACTATTGTTCATTTTTCTTGGTGTTGTGTGCGCTCCAAAGGCAGAGTCCCCTGGAACCGGCAGCAAAGTCAGCCGCCCAGGCCATCAAGAGTTGACCTCCTGGAATACCAAGACGGCCCCAGTTGTCGTTCAGAAGACGGCCTCTCTGGAGCACACTGAAGTTCCTCCGACGATTGATGCTGCTCATTGTCGTGGGATATCTTCCGTCAATCCGGTGTAATTGGGTTCTCCTCTTCTGCTATCTGTGGCCTTTGATTTCGCTCGGCATTTTTCCTTTTTATAAATTTCTCCTTCCAAAATTTTGAGGCTAGATCAGCTGCCTCGTCCAGCAAATGCCACAAACTTTCGTCGCGCAGAATGTCAAATATGCTCCTACCTTGCAGCCGAGCTTGTTGGTGTTCTCTCAAACTGGCTGTTATTTCACACTCCCATACCACGTGCTCCGGCGTACTCTCTTCACCACATTCGCACCTGTCCGAGTCCACAATATTTCGACTTCGGAGCCAGCTATTGTATGGCCCGTGACCTGTAATGTAGTGTACCAATCTGGGAGAGGGTTGAAGGTACTTCAACTTTAGCCTCTCCTCTACGGATGGGAACATATCGTATGCTCTTCAACCTGTTTCACTGTTGTTCCATTCTTGTTGCCATTCCGCCAATAGAAGCTTCCGAATGTGCGTCTCCAATGTTACTTCGCTGCCTACAATTTCTGCTACCTTATCTTGTTTCCCTTTTCTGAGCCAGTATATGGCACCCCGTTTCCTTACTTCAAGGTCCAGTGGCCATACACCAATGGCAATGGTTAATGAATTTGTTGCCACGGTTCTGTACGCTCCTGTCAATCTTAAAAGTATTCCTCGTTGGACACGTCTGACTCGCTGTTTTAGTTTTACTTTTCTTAGATGCTTTGCCCACACACTTGCTGAGTAGCCCACTAAAGAGGATAAAATTGCGTCATGGTATAGTCTTATTGTTTGGACTGGAACAGTAAATTTTCGTTGGCCAATATTAATGATTTTATTCATGACCGCCACTGCTCTTGCTATTGTCATCTCTAAGTGGGATTCGAAGTTTAAAGAGAAAATAAACAATTTTGTAGATATCCACAGCTGGCCAACTTAGTTTCTTGAAGCCTGGAATATAACTTTGTCCAAACTGTTGGCCACAACTGGTTAATTATCATACAAAGCCAAAATTAAACAAACAAAAAAATGGCGTAGCATATACAGAAAATCATAAGAACACAACGGTACTAACAAGATGACACAAATGATTTTTAATGTAAGGAAAATAACTATTTCATTGCCAGTTTCTCTAGCGTAATGTGCTATGCGTAGTGTGCAACCATCTCGTGTTACATGATAAACCTAAACTAAATCTTTAAAATAAATAAATAATGTGGATATGCCTGTAGCACTGCTGTGGTACTCATCTATACTAAAATTATAAATGTGGAAGTAACTCTGTCTATCTGTCGCTCTGTCTGTCTGTTTATTACTTTTCCAGGGCCAAAGAAATTTGACAAGGATAAGCTAATTGCCATTAGGAAGGACATAGGACACTTTTTCTTTATAAATAATACATATTGTCAACTAATTTTGAAAAATTACTGAACTATGGTAGACAGATGCAGAGGATGTCTAAGTCTCTATAGCAGTCTGACAGCTCAGTAGTTAATGCGCTTGCTTACTAATGATTTGAGCGTGGTCTCCGTTTCATATGCCCATGGAAGCAAAGATTTTTAAGAATTGTTTTTGACTGTATGAGCCATGCCTGGACATTCAGTTGTTCGGATTCCATGTTAAACTTTAGATCCCACAAATTTATGGGTGCAATGCATGGCAAATCGTAGGTTGTCCAACAATGCCGTACATATACACTTTTTTAGACTATATGATCCCTCAGGCTTTGTTCCTCGCAGTCAGTCTGTGTGTGATCCCCACTAAAAATATTATAAATCCGGGAGTAATTCTCTGTCTTTTTGTTACGTTTTGATGGCTAAATGGGTATACTGATATTGATGGAGTTTGACAAGGAAATACTATGTATCCATAGGATGGACACAGGACTTATTTTCGGTATGAATAACAGTTTTAGTAATGAAATTTATCGAAAGGTTCCAGACAGATGGATTCGTGTGTTAGTATGTAATGTTATGTCGGTTGCTCAAGTTGTGCTTCTCATGCAGTTTGTTGGTTTATGATTTGTTAGTAAATTTCGTTTAGAGACAAAACTTATTATTTGGTACAGATATCGATTTGCTCTGCACTGTACTATTACTTTGTGTCTGCCCAAAAGTTTCTGGCATCAGTTTATTTTGTCTTCTTTTCTGATATGCCTTGCAAATGCAAACCTGACCTAAGGTTAGCTCTAGAAGAGTACGAGTAGCTAAAGTTATTAGAAACAAAAAAATCTGAAACTTATGCTGAATAAAGAATAAAATACCAAGCTGAAATGAAGCTGCCCCCAGTTAAACCCTCTTTCCTCACATCCCCGCACATTCGTTAGTTTTTATCTTTTTAAATATGTTGGAAATTGAATCTCTTTATGAGACAGGTTCGACGATAGAATGATACAGTGATGGCTTTTCTGTCACATTATGACAACTCAGTGTTGTTTGCGACAAATGTTAAGTAACTTTCAGCTTTCTGTATCCAATTATGCCAATGAAATTCTAAGTCCACGCATACAAAGTCGCGGGTAATAGGTAATCTATACATATAAAGATGAATGTATGTATGTTTGTTGGTTGGTTGGTTTGTTTGTTCTTCATATTCATCCGATCTCGATGAAACTTTGCACACTTATCCTTTGAAACAAGGAGAAAAATACTGTTTACATTTGGTTGAGAAAATATCTGTATAAATAATATATGCTGTCTCATAATTTCGAAATACTTCTGAACGGCGATAGACAGACACATTGGATATGGACATGTTTGTAATGATTTTCCGTGTAATGGTCAGGTAACTCAGTGGTTAAAGCGCTTGCTTACAAATGTTTGGGTCGTGGTCTCCAGTACAACTCTCCATGGAGGCTAAGATTTTTAAAAATTGTTTTTGTTCCTAAGAGTCACGCCTGGACCGTAGGTTATTCGGATTGAATGTTAAACTGTAGATATCACAAAGTTAGGGATGCAGTGCAAGGCAAATCGTAGGTAGTCTTGCAATGCTGTAGGTGTACACTTTTTTATGTTATATTGATCCCTCAGGGATGATTCGATGTCATTGTGTTTGTGACATGCAGTAATCTATATATATATAAAGATGTATGTATCTTCGTTTGTCCACAGTTTTCATCTGATCTTGATGAAATGTTGCACACTTATCCTTTGAAACAAGGAGAAAAATACTGTCTACATTTGGTTGAAAAATTATCTGTATAAATAATATATGCCTATTGTCTTATAATTTCGAAATATTACTGAACGGCGATAGACGCGTTGGATATGGAGGTTTCTCTACTGTTTTTCCGTGTGGCAGTCATGTAGCTCAGTGGCTAAAGCCCTTGATTACTAATGTTTGGTTCATGGTCTCTGGTTCAAATCTCCGTGGAGGCTAAGGTTTTTAAAAATTGTTTTTGATTGTAATAGTCATGCCTGGGCCGTCGGTTATTCGGATTGAATGTTAAACTGTAGATATTACAAAGTTAGGGGTGCAATACTTTAGGTGTACACTTTTTTAGGTTATAATGATCCCTCACGGGTTGTTCGCAGTCAGTGTGTGTGTGTGTGTGTGTGAACCGCAGTAATAATACTATAAATACGGAAGTAAGTCTCTGTATTTTTGTTACGTTTTGACGATTAAATGGCTACCGTATATCGATATTGATGGAATTTGACAAGAAAATCTGTATGAAGGGCACAGGACATTTTTTTCAGTATGATTAACAGTTTTGGTCACGAAATTTTGAGACCTTATCGAATGGTGACAGAAATATGTTGGAAATTTATCTTCAAGAGACAGGTTCGACGGTAAAATGATATAGTGATAGCTTTCCTGTCATATTATGCTGACTCGGTGTTGTTTGGGACCAATCCTTCATTACCAACAACTTTCTATATTCAATTCTGGCAAAAAAAATCTTAATCCACGCTTACGAAGTCGCGGGTATGAGCTAGTAAATTATAAAAATCGTGCACTTGTGTGTACAACACGTGTTTTACTCGAACAAATCGAAAGAGGAATATAAGAAGAAAGGAAAAATGATAAGATCCTATGAAAAACCATACAGAGTAAGAGAACTCGAGAAATAGGATTCTGTTGTTCCTAAATCTGCAGTAGCTGAACAACACTGTTCACTTAGGAACAAGCAAACTATTATGGCTGTTATGGTTGATCGTTTAATCTGGAAAGCCATTTTCACTTAATGTTGGAGCTCGGTATGCTTTACATCCGCAATGATTTTCATGTAATATTCAGAAATGGAGCCTGTGTGTTTACAAAATGATATTACAAAACACTCCTTTTGTCAGCCTTTGGAAAACGTTGGCCATACTGCTGTCAGGATAAAAACCAGGAGAAATCCTTATGACTGGTAGTGTCTGGCGGATAAAATCTGTCCAGTTTGACAAATTTATTCACATTCACCGGGTGGTGACAATGCATCTACTAAGGGAGTGTGCACAAACCACGTAGCTCCATTTTGGCCTCCTGTTAACCCCTCTTCCCCCCCCCCCCCCACGTAGCCATACGTGGCTTTTGCCTCTACCTCCCCCCCCCCCTACACGTAGCACGTAGTTTTTTCTCCTTTAGATTCCAGAAGACATTTTATACTGTTTTCTCTTGTCAGACTATTGTAAATTACATAAAGAGATAATTAACTGAGGGAAATAAGTATCCACATTCTGTTGTGTGTTCTGTTTATGAAAGGAAAGCTACGTAGCCTGGCTCGGAACCCCCCCCCCCCCCCCCCCCCCCGCACGTAGCCCAGCGTAGCCTTCCAGCCAACCCCTTCCCCTCCTGAACCGAGTCACGTAGTTTGTGCACTCACCCTAAGTAGTAATGGCAATATGTACCTAGAGTGGTGGGTGAGCGTTAACACTCTGGCCTCGCATTCGAGAGGATGCGGGTTCGAATCCCCGTCCGGGCATCCACATTTGGGTTTTGCCTGGTTTCCCTAAATCACCCCAGGCGAATGTTGGCACGCTTCGTTCAAAATGGCATGGCCGAATTCCTCCCCGACCTTGTCCCAAATTCCATCCAGCCTCTAATGACCTCAACGTCGACGAGGCGTAAAGCCATAAGTAAAAAAAAAAAAAAAAAAAAAAAAGCAATAAGTGGATTTCCCTCCACTGTTTTTAAATTCTCCAAATGCAGTGAACCTTGTCGTTAAGACCCTATACTACTAGGAGAGGCCTAATGCCTCTTATTGTGTAGCGTCATGTTATCTGTGCCCTTTAGCAAGACTTATCTGCTGACGGGGCAACTACGCCGCTGACCCACGACTGGCAGGAACTGTGCCGCAACCTGCAAATAAAGAATATTTGGAAGCAGCCAGGAAGAGTCAAGTAAAGATCAAATCAGAGCTGCAAAGCGAAAAAAAATACGTAATTGTGATATACCTTAAAGGGAAACTGATTTCTTTTAAGTAGCGCCTCATGATGCTTTTTTGTTTTGTTTTGTTTAAAAGACTAAATAGGTGGTCTAGAAAGATTTTATATTGATAAAATTATAGTTTAAAAAACAAAAAGATGCTTTTTGTACTAATGTGAGTTAAAAAGTTAAAATAAAACAGGGCAACAAGGGTTTTTTTTTTTTTTTGGTGCCTTGAATATTTTAACAAATTCTTGGGTAATTTTGGCTGATTAATTCGAAAATAACTGCGGTTTTTCTCTAACAGGTCTATTTTTTATTTTACTCATCTCCATTTGACTCCATTACAATGTAATACATATTTCCAACAGTGTACCTGGGTTGATGTTAGTGTATTTTAGGGAACTAAGCAAATCCGTTTCTTTAAGAAATTTCATATAAAAGTCAAAGAATATTAAGTGATAAACTGTGAGTGACCCTTAAAGAAAACACTAACAGATATTCTAAATTGAAAATTAAAGGAATAGACTTACTCTTCTTTGCGCGCCGTAAGTGTTGAGCAATAAGCTTATCTCCTTTCAAACGCCAGCAATAATCTGTCGTCATCAAAGTATCCCTTGCTGCCGGGTTTACATCTCCTTGATGCCCTGATGGGGCACCTTGTTCGTTGCTGGCATCTCCGAGATTTTCAGTAAAGTGATCACTATGACAAAAAAGAAAATGAATTTTAATTCTCATATTCATGCCAATATCACCAAAAAAAAAAAAAAAAAAAAAAAAAAAAAAAAAAAAAAAAAGATGACACCATGTTACTAGCAAGGTCTTTCTAGTTTTTACTTTTGCGTTCCCAATGAAATTCTGTACTACTTCTACAAAGGCTTGCTAATGCTTCGTTTTCGCGAAATTTGTGTCCTTTATGAATTTACTGATGACTGTTCCATCAAAAACTCCTGCTTTAAGATTTTCAAATATCTTTTCTTGAAACTCATTGCAAATATACTTGAAACACTTCCCATGTTTGTCCAAAGCTTTGACAAATTATTTTATCGATCCGAGGTTGATGTGCAAAGGTAGGAAGGTGATTTTTTATCACTCAACTAGAGGTTCTTCTAATATATTGTCAGCTCTACAAGGAGCCATATATATTGAAGGGGCCAATCTCTCTTAATATGATGATTGTCACGTTTTCTATTATCCCACATGCAAAGGAAGTATGGTACTTGGTATCATCCGATTGCTGTCTTAAGAGAAAATTCACCAAATTCAATGTTACCGTCTGAAGAGATTATAACAAATTAAAATTAGAACGAGGTGACAAATCGACGCAGTAGACCTGCATACATACATAATAACTTCAAGTAGGGTTACCAGATGTCCTCTTTTACCCGGACATGTCCTCTTTTTTGGACCGTAAAAATGGTCCGGGCGGGTTTTGAGAAAAATCAAGGAATGTCCTCTTTTTTTTAGTTCCGTTTTACTACTGCCTGAACTTGAAAGTGTGGGAATAAAACTCTCCCATCTGTCAAAATGGTAAACCCTAAAGAATTTAACCTTTATGCCAACAATGTGATATTTTATCTACACTTTTCCTTTTTCTGTCTCGGCACTGTGTCAAGATATACTTACGATTTCTGAGCAATAGGTGGCGAGGCAATTATCGTGAAATACGAGCTGCGGGGCGGCCGGTGAAGAACATTATGTACGCAACAATGCAAAGTACTTCGGCAGTCAGCTCGGCTTCTAGAATCATTGTTTTCAACTGCTTTACTGTTAGTTGCGTTTTGGTTGTTGTGAAGTGAAGCAGTTTTACTGTTCAAGTGAAATCATGCCAAAACGCAAATGTGTCTTCAGTGACGAATTACAAAAATGATTTCCTGACTTCAGACCGGGAAGAATTAGCTCAGAGGCAGAATGTCTTATCTGCCCATCAGGAACATTTGTTTCAGTTGCTAATAAAGGTAAGATTTATAACCATGCGACCGATTTTACGTAAATATCGTATGACACTGGAAATTTGCGTGTAATAGATCAGATTTTCTTACACTGAATAACGTATAACACGCACAATTATTAATTTGCAGGAGGGCTAGACCTAGAAGCTCACAAAAACACTGAAAAACACAAAACGCGGATACGTACTGCAGCATCTTCATCCAAAGTTGACGATTTTTTTGAAAAAAGGATTCCAAAATTAATGATCTGGTCCATGCAGCTGAAGGCACCCTATCTTTTCACACAGTCAAGCATCATCAAAGTTTTAAATCAATGGACTGTACTGGAAAACTGCAGAAAGTTTTATTTACAGACTCAAATATAGCGAAACAAATGTCATGTGCTCGCACTAAAACAGAAACCATTATTAATTCTGTACTGTAACCTCATTCTGTTAATGCTTCTATTGACGCTTTGGAGTGTATTTCATGTTTTGGTGTTGCAACAGACGGCAGTAACCATGGTTCTGTGAAACTGTTTCGAATTCTAATTCTATACTATGACTTTAAATCTGGGGGAATTCAAACAAAAGTGATAGAACTTAAAAGTAGTCCAAATGAAAAATCTGAAACGATTGCATTTTACATATGTGATACTCTTAGAAGTAGAGGTATTAATAATAAATGTGTTGCTTTTTCTGGGGACAATACAAATACAAATTTTGGTGGGATTAGTGGACTTGGTAAGAGGTCGGGAAATAATGTTTTCGCCCATCTGAAAAACAATTTAAATGATAGATTAGTAGGATTAGGCTGCCCTGCTCATGTTTTACATAACTGTATTCAACATGGTATTGACGCAGGATTCACATTAGATATTGATTCCATAGTATTAAAAATATTTAATTATTTTTCTGTGTACACAGTACGTACTGAAAGTCTTAAGGACTTTTGTGATTTTGTAGATGTACAATATAGGGAAATATTGTGTCATTCTAAGAGTAGGTGGCTGTCCCTTTTTCGTTGCGTTACGAGACTAATTGAGATGTATCCAGCACTGAAATCATATTTCAGTTCTCAGGGTGAAATTCCAATTCTGATTAAAATGTTTTTCCAAAATGAGCTTAGTGAAGCACGATTATGGTTTGTTCATTCTCTTATGTCATTATTTCAACATAATATTTTGGCCCTAGAAAAAGAGAAAAATTCACTGGTAGAAATGATACATATTCTTGAGGGTGTGTTGAATGCTCTTCAGGAAAGAAAAATTCAGAATTTCAAATCTTTAAAACTAAAAGAAATTTTGAGAATAAAACGGGATGAAGGTTATGGTTCTAAATGTGATATGCTAGAAGGAGAAATAGCAGATGTTTATGATGCAACAATTACGTATCTTAAGAAATGGTTGGTTCAGTATCAAGATTTTTTGGTATTTAAATGGATGGGTCTGAAGAATTCTCCAAATTGGGGAGATGTGGAACAAACAATTCTGTACCTAAATGAAAAACTTAATATTAAAATAGATGATGTAAAGTGCTTTGATCAGTTTTGCAACTTTCAGAAATTTTGACAAACCAGGCTAACGTTAATACAGATCAGTTGACAAATGATATCTGGTGTAAATATTTCCGAGAGTCAAAGAATGGTGCTTGTTTCTTAGAACTACTAAAAATTGCGGAGTTTTTCTTTGCTATTCCCAGCCACAATGCTAGTGTAGAAAGGATTTTTTCATTAGCAAACAATCAGTGGACCAAAGATAGAAATAGACTCAGTGTTGAGTCTGTTAAGGGAATTATAAGTGTGCAATATAATTATAAGGATTTATCTTGTGTACAGTTTTATACTTATTTGTTGGAAAATAAGAAATTACTCTCAGAAATTGGTTCATCAAAGAAATATCTGAGTACTTCAGGGAATAATGATGAAGATGAAAAATGTACTAATGATGATTTTTTGTAGTTTATATTAAAATGTGCCACAAATTGTTGTAACGTTGCATGGTTTAATAAAATGAAGTAATATACTACCTATTGTAGACGTTTCATTTGCAAAAAGTATAATGAATTATGCATATCTTAAATATTTTTATTTATTAAGTGTGTAGTTATAATTTATCTTAATGCAACATCCGTAAATGTTGAGAAACCCACAACACTTTTGCAGAATTTAGTATTAATCTAGAAATGTCCTCTTTTTTGAAGACCATCATCTGGTAACCCTAACTTCAAGAAACGTATGGACTAGGAGTAAGTGAGTGATCTTCGTAGCTATGTTTAGTGACGGTTTAAATGCGGCATCGGTGGTAAATCCTACGAAAAATGAATTCCAGACAAGCAGTGAAATTAAACACGACTCCAATCGAATACCACGCGCGCCATTTATCCATGTTAGAATGAAAATAAATACTATATGAACTATCACTCACACGCAAATATCTTTCACTTTGACTAACACCTAATATGTCACCTAGGGATGTGACATAGCTTAAAATCTGGACCTGATATGTCAAATTGAAGGTAATATTTGGAACCAGGGAACCAATTTCGTACAGAAATTTTATTTCCTAAACACCAACATCATTGTTGCCCAGTGAATCAACCAATGCCATTTAGGCATGGGCGTATCCAGCGAGAAAAATTAAGTTGCCTTCAGTACGCTTCGACGAGTGAAGAACTAGTTCAGGAGCACTTTGGGAGAGAAAGATTGACTGGATGAGTGTGCATCGAAATTTCGTGAAAGAACACCATGAGATATTGACAAACAAAATTATTGAAATTGAAAATCCGAGACAATTAATGTTTACATAAAAAACTAACTGACTTACGATCTTAATTAACTACATAGTAGGTCCTTAGATTAAGTAGTTGGGTTACTATATTAATCAATGATAAAAATAGTTTCCTGAATAGGTTTGAGTTTGATTTTGTAATGTCATGTTTCAGTCCCCCACCCCACTTCCTCGAAACCAAAATGAGTTGCCCCCCCACCTAGTTCAAATCCTGCCCCCCTCTAGTTCTGATCCAGGATACGCCCTTGCATTTAGGTGATTCATTCTGTGAAGATTTTTTTTTACCACGCATGCCTATCAAATAGAAATTTGTTTCAGCAATACACAACGACGTATTTACTGAATAAAAGCTTACTTACTTACTTACTTCCTCTTCATGGATAGGCCAAAAGCCTGTTCCGACCTCATTCTTCCGACCATCTCTTCCTAGGTCTTCCAATGTCCCTTCTGCCTGTGGGATGGTACTCCAGGGCAAGCTTAGGAAATCTGTCCTTTCTCATCCGTAGGACGTGGTTTTTCCAGTTATCCCTTTTTTGGGTAATTCTATCATTTAGCGGGGAGATATTCAGTTGTTCCCTTATTTCCTCATTCCTCCTCCTATCCTTTAAGGAATACCCTTTTACTGACCTTAAAAATTTCATTTCAGATGATCGAATTTTGCTTTTGTATTGCGTTTTATTTACCCATGTTTCGCTGCCATATAGCAGAGTCGGTACGGCCATTGTTTTATAAAACTTGAGTTGAGTCTCCTCTCGTGCTTTACCTTTCGGTGAAGTTTCTTCTTCACCTCGTTATCCTCATTAACAGATAATTCACATCCGAGATAAGTAAAGCTGGAGACTTGTTCTATTGGCTGATTGTCTACCACTATTTTAACTCTGATAGGGTGCCATAACTTTCGTTTTTGCACGAGACAACTGCAGATTGTAATCTTTGCTGATAATTTTTAGTATATGAATTGCTTTTTGAAGTCCATCTTCATTTTCCTGGGACCTGGAGGATAAATTGGTCGTCTGCAAACAACATAGTATTTATGTAAGTGTTGTTGCTTATTTTTATACCAGGATGGACATTTTCTTTCCATTTCCTAACTAAGTCATCTATATATATATTGAAGAGTGTTGGAGACAAGCTACAGCCTTGCCTCACTCCTTGGTTAATTGCTATTTCTTCTGTAAGTTTATTTCCTAGGTCTAAGACGATTTGTGTCCTTCTATACATATCTTGAATAACTTGTATTAAATGCTGTGGATATCCATTTCTTTGGATTATTTCCCATAGTTTTTGTCTATTTACTTTATCGAACGCTATTTCATAGTCTATAAAAGCAATGAAAGTCTTTAAATTAAATTCTCTTCTCTTTTCCAGTAGTTGTCTAAGGCAGAATATATTATCTATGCAGGACCTTCCTTTCCTAAACCCACATTGTTCTTCTGATAGGAGAGCATCTGCTATTACTTTTAGCCTGTTATTTATTATTTTTGCATATATTTTGTATCCCGTATTTAATAAACTAATTCCTCGATAGTTATCACATGAATTCCTATCTCCCTTCTTAAAAAGTGAAATAACTTTGGCCTTCCTCCATTCTTCTGGGATGATTCTCTTTTTCCAACACATATTAATTAAGTGTAAATATCTAAATTTCAGAATCATTCCCCCATACTTAATCAATTCTAAATTAATTGTATCTAGTCCAGGAGCTTTTCTATTTTTAAATGATTTTAGTGCTGCATCAACCTCCTCTATGTCTATAGGATCAATTTCTTTAGTATCCACATGGTCAATTCCTATTTTCTCTAATTCTTCTTTATAATAGAATAAAAGCTGAATAAAAGCTTGCAAAGGAATTCCAAGTGCGTCTGAACTTCCAGGGATTTCGTCGAACCAGTTCTTCGCGTGCGTCACAGCTGCTCAGTGTGCGGAACGCCCAGCTCATATATCAGCTAAAATGAAATAAGCATTTCTCACTATCATTAAAATACCCCATAAATATATCTGCGAGTGTAGTCTTTATCGATAATATTCCTGTATTGATAGTAGACGCAGGCAAAAACTATATTTTATCAAAGGTTCATCGATTTTAATGCACCTAAATTTTATTAACAAACAGTCAAAACACTAGTATTAGCAATACACAGGCACGCACAAAAGCAACAGTAACAAAACATTTCGTCCCTTCCATCCATGAAGAACCAGGTTTCCCCAGTCATTTGTCAACTGTAATAACCTCGATTCGGCAACCAAGTAATGCAATAGTTATATAAAGATAAGAAGCTTGGAAAAAAAAGTAGTGAGATACATGTTTTACCTAGATTAATTCATCCGAAGTAAAATGACATGGTAATACTCCTGAATGTAGTCAATGTAGCCCTGGGTATAGAGAACAGGCTGTCTAGTTTACGAGATCCTTCACGAATCTAAGTGTTGCGAGTAGATTAGCGTTTTAAAGGGTACCGTAGTGTGTTGCGTATTTGAGGATGAAATAAGGAAGAATCCGAAACCAAATTCATGATCACTTTTTTGAATAACAGAAAGGAACCGCCAATATAAGTCCCCACCCGACAGAGAAATCGCCATAAACCATGTCAAATGCCCTCACTCCAGAGTGCTCTGTAGCAAACGCTCTAGCATTGGTGGTCGCTTTAGTGACGTCACACGTCTGTGAACGCTGCGGCTGGGAATGGAGCGTTTCCTGTTATCCAAGTTTTCAAATATTTTTATTGTTTGCTGCTGTTCATTTCTTGTTGTTAATGAAATTTCATCTTGAATAAAAAATTGAGAACAATTTGTAAAAGCCTACAGCGGAAAAATATCGAAAATAGACGCCTTATTTGTGGGGCTAGCTATAGAAAACACCCCTGACTTTTATTCTGCTGAGCTTAAAAATGTAACAGCATCAATTTGAGTCTCATTTATATTTAAATTGTAAGTTAGAGATTGGTTATTTTGCTCTAGCGAAATTTATGCAGTCATGCTTAAAATAAAGTAAAGTTGTATGGGTGTCGCATTTATGCGCAAACAATTGAAGGTATTTCTTGTAGCTAATAAGCAGGTTTGAGAATAAATGGAAGAAGTCTCAACAACTTAAGATTCGCTGATGATATAGTTTTACTCTCAAACAGTCTGGAAGAGCTCAAAGAACTGATAAATGAACTAGAGGCAGCGTGCAGTGAAGTGGGCCTTAAAATAAATACATCAAAAAGCAAAATCATGCAAAACAAATGGGCAGAAAAAGATAAAGAAAAGGCAGACATGAAAGATTCTGGTATTGAGTCCGTAGATCAGTACATCTATCTTGGCCAACTGATCAATATGAATGGTGACTCAAAGCCTGAGATATACAGATGGATAAAGCTGGGCTGGAGAGCATACGGAAGAAATTCCATAGTTTTTAAATCGAACATGCCAGTACATCTTAAGAAACAGGTATTTTAACAATGTGTATTACCGGTCCTCACATATGCCTGCCAGACTTGGACCCTAAATAGCCACACGAAGCAAAAACTGAAGACTGCCCAGCGAAGTATGGAAAGAGCAATGCTAGGGTTTACAAGAAGAGACAGGAAAAGGGCCGTGCACATCCGTTCAATAACTAAAGTAACAGACATCTTAAAAAGAGTTAGGACCCAAAAATGGCAATGGGCCGGTCATGTTGCTCGCAAAAGAGATGAAAGATAGACTACGATAGTGCTGGATTGGATACCGAGAAACCTGAAAAGAGCAAGAGGAAGACCCCCGGATCGCTGGGATAAGGATATAAGTCGAGTTACAGGCGTGAACTGGAAGAGGGTGGCTCAGGATCGATCGGCCTGGAAAGAACTACAGCAAAACTATGTAGAATTAAATTCTAATATATAGCTCATCAGGCTTAAAGAGGCTACATCCTGAAAAAAGGATCGATATAGCTGCAATAATAATAATAATGTATCAAGCAAAAATCATGCGTAAACCTACCTTGAGGCTCACAAAAAGCAATAGCAACACACAAATCACTACTAACACGCAGAAACACAGCGTAATCATAGACCAAGCTCAGTGGAATGGCACGGCTGACTGGAGCGCTTGATCGGTGGATCACAGGAAGCCCATTGTTCAAACTATTTTTTCTATTGTTAGGCGTGAATTCGTGCGAAATAAACCTTTCATCCGAGTAATATGGTTTATCTACTTTGAATAGAAATAACTATTTTGCCTGCGTAGACTTTTGACCCTCTAAGTTTAATAAATATCACACTGTGCAGCGTCTCCCGGAGGCGAGGCCAGATCGTTAACCGCTCACTCACCATGCTCGGAACAATTGGATGTTGTGTAAAGTGACCAGATTTTAACATTGGTAAAGCGGGACACCATTGACTGGGGGGGGGGGTGTTCTTGATTAAAAAGTTGGTCTATATGGAGAAACATATTTCAACTTAAGTACAATTTACAAATATAATAAATTAAAATAAATTATGTATTTTATTCTTCGACATATT